>JAKTWP010000001.1:475739-1075739 GCA_030582095.1 Trigonopsis vinaria | reverse complement strand
TCAGTCCGTATAGATATATTGCCATCACATTCAAGGAATAAGGGGAGCTCGAGACCTTCGGTTCTCTTTTTGGCTAGCTCTTCATTGGAACAAAACTTGACGTCAAACATCATATTATCGAAGACAGGTTGGCTCTGAAGCTTGGCAAAAACTCTGACTGAGTCAGCTAGATCGCAATAAGCAAGAATAATTCGATTTTTCGAGATAATCTCAGTGACCGATACTCCATTTAAATCTCCGTACGATTGAAACAGTTCTGAAAGCTTCATTGGATCAGCATAGGGGGGAATCTTCGAAACTTGCAAAAATCGCGATGGTACAGAGCTCCATGAATTGTTCAGCGAAGAGGGATGAATATTGCGAATCTCGTATAATCCCAAGTTGGTTGATTGAGTCCAATCAACTACTCCAGCGGCATTATTAGTCACATTTTTAATATCATGATGCTGAGGAGGAGGTGCACTAGTGGATTTCCCTTGAGTACGCGATGGCATCTTGAAGGTATTTCCTTTATTGAACGATTCAGATTGGGTGGGTGGAGTTTCGCTAATATCACAAGACTGTTGTACAGTACTCGATGATGCTGTCGATTTGAACGCGTCCCGATTGGAAGCTTTGGACTTGGTGCTTTCTTGAGACTCTGATTTCCAACACATATCCTTGACGGAACACAAGTGTCTATCCGACTTTACTTGGTAGTAGGAAGTGGGATTAAACTTAAAAGCCTCTAGAAACTGTTAGAGTTACTTCAAATTTCCCAGAAAGCACATATAGATGCGGCAAGCCAGAATAGGACAAAGGTACTCACCAGGGCTTCCCTTTTCGTTCTTGAAGCTACCATAGCTGCCCTTTGGATTTGGGAACAGATCGACGTCAATTTGCGAAGGCTTGGTGTGCAACGATTGAAAAAGCTCACAAGTTACTTTAACATCGTCGGTTTTGCAGTTATCCAACTTGTTAGTCTCAAAATCACTCAAACGCTCATTTTCTGCCTCACGGAGAGTACGCTTAGATCCAGAATCATATTTGAAAAAGGCCCCAGGCATATTATGCAAGGCAGAAGAGGACAAAGACGACGATGCGGGAGAGGGAGACCCAGAGCTAGAATGATCAGCCTTATTGGAGGCTGATAGAGCTCCATCTTCATTAATATTCTTAACATCTTCAGCAAATGGTGGTTCCTCTACAGTTGAGATTCCACGAGAAAAGAAGCGGGAATAGTTCATCGATGTAGATCTTGGAAGCACAATAACAAAAAACAAAAGGGTAGTAGGGTATCAGTCAAACGGTAAATCCAATTATAAAGTTAAAACCACCAAAGTTCAAAGACAAGCCTAGCAAAGAAGAGCTCCACAAAAAAACTCAAAGAAGTCAAGTTTCTTGAAGCTACGTCGACTCCAAAAGCGCGAATATATGCGTGGCTTCTGAGTTTCAGCCACACTCCAACAAAGCACAAAAGATCAAAGGCAGTGAATACAAAATAGAAAAAACCAAAATGGCGTTACTCTATTTCTGCTTTTAACCCTGAAAAAGCGCTCGGTGACTCAGTGGAACCTTTCGTTCGTGCGAGCGCGCATGCTTGGAAAAGCAGTACCAAAGAACATCATGGAAGCGAGTTTGATTTGATTCAACTTTAAACAGCGTTGCAAAAGTTTAGTTATTGTTTTTTGTATTGTGTAATTATCGATCTGTTCTCTCAAAAAGCACAAAAGAAACGTACACCGTAAGCTGTTGCTTAAACAACCGTCTATCCACAACCTCACTCATCGCGGCAGAGACCTTCTCCGGAAAAGCCATCGCAAATGAAGGACGAGAGCGAATTCGACAAGCATGCGTCGAACATTGCATTGCCTCAGCTTCTTCAGGTCCGTTATTATATGTGGATAGAGTCTGAGTGCTGACAATTGAAGATGCTGATGCTGAACTCGGACCTGATATCGATATCTGATGGAACGCAGTCGGATGGCTACCTAAGTCAACTAGCACCGTTAGTTCAGGACATTTCATCTAATAATCAAATGGGCTTCTTGCTTGATCAAATCGGCAATCTGGCAGAAGAGAAGGGGAAGGACATTGAACTTTTGTGTAGCTCTAATCAAGATGTGGGTTGACTGTTTGTTATCTTTCATGATGTATACTAACTCTTTTTCTAGGAATATGTGACTGCTGTTGGTAAAATAAGCGATGTTAAAACCCACGCGGATAGTATCAAGGCTATGATTGTCGACTTTAATGAGCGTCTTCAGAGTACAGGACAAGCTCTCGTTGAAAAGGTTGGAATTTTAATGGCTTTTAACTTTGAATCTCATTAATGACTATGTTTTAGAAACGTGAATTGCATCGTATCAAGAGCATTCAGAAGAATGTTGACGACGGAAAACAGGCTATTCAACAATGCCTGCGTGTTTTAAATCTCACCAACCGCGTTCACGAGTTATCCCGAACACATCGATATTTTGAAGCTTTAAAGGTAGGATTTAATTGTTCCGGGGCACTCTTCTGTGCTGATATTTGCTAGGCTATCGATGAACTCGAGGGCGTTTATCTTAAACAAGTGTCACAATACGAATTTTCGCGACGTATCCAAAGCGCAATTCCTTTAATGAGACAGACGGTAAAGGACAATGTGATGTCAAATGTCAGGACATGGCTGTTGGAGTACGTTTTACGAAGTGGCTTTAAATCGCTCGAAGCTAACACTCTACAGCATTCGAGAGAAATCACGAAGCTTAGGCAAAGCAGCCTTTACGCAAACTGAACAGCGACGGATGCGGTGGAAAGAGAGAGTAGAGAAGGATAAAGAGTTGGCCAAGTACAAGCTGAATTCTCCTATCGAAGCTGTTTTATCAGAAAATGATGAATGTTGGTTTACTTCTATTTGACGTGATTTCTAGCTAACTCAATAGTTGATATTATGGACAGTGAAGAGACATACATCGACTTTACACCACTATATGAGGGAATGCACATCTATGGTACTCTTGGTCTCGACAGTGAATTTCAGAGAAGCTACGATACCGATCGAAGAAGCCAAAAGGATCTACTTCTTCCTGCTTTCTTTAGCTTTGAAAGAAATGGTATAAGGGCGTTCGATCTGGCTTTATATGATATTACTGGTTTCGCCGTCATTGAGCGATTAACGGTTCAGCAAGCTCCAAACTTTCGTCTCACCGCAGATGTAGAAGGTCTATGGGATGCTATGTGCCAAAAATTAATCAGCGTTTTGTCTGAGGCTCTAAAAAATGTTCACGATGAATCCACAATTTTAACGATATTGGAATCCTTGATTTTATTTAGCCAGACCATCGAAAGCTACCAGCTTTCCACAGTCTATCTACAAACATGTATGCTGGATCTGTTTAAGAACTTTATCAAGATTCTGAAGAATCAATTTACGGCTGAATTCAAAAATACAGTTTTGGAAGACGATTATATGCCGATGGTTATTGGAGAGCAGTCACTATGGAATAAAGTCATTGGTGCATGTTGGTACAAACCAAATAAATCAGAACTCGAAACCAAATTTCCTCGAGTCTTACCCTTCTCTGAGGTTTACCCAATTACCTGTGCTTCAATCAGGACATTTTTTAGCCAGTTGTCAAACTTTGTGGATGAGTACTCTCCGGAAAATAAATCTGTGGCTGAAAACATAATGAAGCAGGCTCTTGATGAGCTTCTTGTTGATGTTGTTTGTGCAACTCTTTCTGAAAGATTAAAGTCAACGTCTCGGGAACAGATTGTTCAGACGCTAATTAATTTGGAATATTTTGAAAAGGCATCTATAGAGCTTCAGCGGTTATTGATATCTTCAAGATCGTCGACATTCTCAGGTGATATCTATTTGAAAGCCACCGAAGCGTTTCTTACCACAAGAAAGAAAGCAGAGTCTCGGATATTCGAGCTTGTCAATTCTAAGATTGATGACTTCTTAGATATTGCTGAATACGACTGGACGACGCGAGAAGTCCACTCTTATCCGAGCTTTTATCTTACAGATATGACTCAATTTTTGGAGACTTTGGTAAACAACACGCTTGTCAACTTACCAAAGAATATCAAAAGTTTTGTTTATTTTGATGCCTTTGACCACTTGGCCTCCTCTCTGCTGAAGACATTTCGTGACGAGTCTGGTAACTCAATTACGCGTGAAGCTTTAGAAAACTTTGACCTTGATGTGCGGTTTCTGGAGGGTTTTGTTTCACGACATCTTGCTGACTCTGATAAGAGTCTTGAGTCAACCTTTTTGGAGGTTCGACAGAGTGTGGACCTTGTCAAGGCCGAGCATGGAGATGAGGAGTTTAACGATACCAATACACGTTTGAGGAAGTACAGTCGTCTAAGTGTTGGCGATGCACAGAAACTACTGGAAAAGAGATCGCTTACCCACCCAGGCACCGGTCCTGGCAGTCGATCAAGTGGAAACTTTGCGTCCGATCAGGGTACGCGCTCTGATACGCCCAGCCCTCGTCCTCGACCAGCAAATAGTATGCGCGATAGGCTGGAGCAACGTTTCGGAGGCCGGTCCTAAATTATCGGTGGCTGAAAATGCGTCGAGAGGCATGCGCATTTTTGTCTTTTTTTTCTCTAAATGTTCAAATAACAATAATAATAACAATGCCTTCTACTAATACACCTATAAAGCATATGCTATATATAGCAAAGATTGTCCACAAAACACTATAATACAAAACAAGTACAAATAAGACGCGTAGCATATAATCCACAGGCGAAATAAACCATAAACAAAACAATAGGAGTATATAAGCCGATCGCGTAACGGTCCCAACCATAAAAGAGCATAAAAAATTCACAGGCTAACAATCGGTCAAAGCGATTTGCAGGAGATCATGAGAAATCCATAAAAGATAAAAGACAATAAAAGCATTAGGAACAGGCATTCAGTCATAAAAGTAGTCAGTCATTAATAGGGAGTCTATTTCGTAGCCCCGGTCCAAAGAGAAGCAAAAAACAACAAAAAAATACACTAACAACGAGTATCCACGTAATATGTAAGAGACATACAGCTGGTAAAACCTTGCAGCAAAAAAGTGGGCTTGATTAGGTTCAGACCAGGAGAGAGCGAGACTAGTACGGCTGGTAACTTTGGTAGACTGAGTCCAGACCTCCATACATCTGGTGTCCATATGTTTCACCAGAATAAACATTTGAAGGCTGTTCTTGTTCATTTTCATCACCCTCCTGCTGCTGTTGCTCATTCTGGTGATGACTTGGGTTTGAGGCCTGCCGGTCAGAGTCGCCGTTGATGAAGTCACCTTGCGCGTCACCAGTAGTGACTGGACCGGGGTGATTCAAAGACGAATGGCCCAAATTCTGTGGTGTCTGTAGCAGTGACATGTGTTGAGGAATTGAGGAAGACGAAGGGAGTCCGGCGGATGGGATTTCACCCGGCGGCTGTCTAAACGAGGACGAAAATGTCGACGACGGTGTTTTGCGAGACGGTATTGAAACTGCATCTTCACGTGGAACGATGTCAATTAAAAAGTCAAACATATCCGACTTTTGAAGGGCGCAGGCAATGTCACTTCGCTGGAGCGTTCGGCGCTTGTTGGTCTCGGCGTGGATCCAGGCACGCATCGTGAGCTCGGTAATAAAGATGTCGCAACCCTTTGCAAACAGTATTGGAGCTTCAGCTGAAATCATCTTCACGTCCTCGTCGGCTTTCATCACCTTCTTGATACGGGCCAAGGGGAGTTGGTGCACTTTGAAATCATGTTCATCGCGCTCAATAGAGTTAATAGTCTCCTGCCAGTAGGCCATAAGAATGTTTCGATATTGTCCTTCTAATCCCTGCGTAACATTGGAAAACGTTCCACTGATTAGGCCCGATACCGAAGGGATATTCGACGCGACGGTCGCAGCTGCTCCAAAGTGACCTCCCATACCCAACGCCTCCTCGTACCGTACCGAGGTTGGAGATTTTGTAAGTAGACCTTGCCTATCCAAATCATCTTGTCTCTCTCCTTCTTCAATGGGGTTGTGCAGCTTCACGCTGGTGTCCTGGTCGGGCGTCATGCCTGAGTCGTAGTCGACAATGTCTGTCTGCTGATACGCATTCATCGCCAACAACAAAATCCAATGAATAAAGTTAAAATAAAAAGCAACTCTCTTTAGAAGAAAAACGAGTGTACTTTGTGCGAAGAAAGTTGTCTGAGTCCCTTTTCGCCTTTTGGAAAACAATGCTATTCACAGTATGTCTTGTTGCCATGCCAACTTACTTTTAACTTAAACGATTTTTTTTTCTTTTCTTCCTTTGAAATTTTTTTTTTTCATATGCGATTACCGCGATTTTTACGGCGGCTTTCGCAGGCGCAAGCTTCTGAGGAGGTTTTGGCTGAGGTGGCGCCGGCTGAAGTTGCTGCTGCTGTACCGGATGAGGTGGAGGAAGGGGCTGTTGTGAAGGCAGAGGAAGCAGAGGTGGATGAGAGCGATGCCGAGGTGGACTTGGACGCACTCTTTGAGCGGGCTCAGAGTGCTCTCAAAGCCAAAAAGGAGGCTAAGAGTGACTCTACTGTTACTCTTGCTGAGGAGATTGCTCAAGTTGAGGCCAAGGCGTGGAGAGAACTTCCTCAGCTGCGTGCTCGAAACGACCAGGGCGAAGATTTAGATGATCTACTACATCATCTACCTCTTCAACAGAGAAACAAAGGCGTCACTCAAATGGACACTTCGTTGTTGGCTTCATCCAAGGCTGTTCAGGCATCCAACACGTTCCGAAAGGTTGTTGATCCCGTTGTGGTTCGAAAACAAGAGAAAGAGGTATGTCTTTGTTTAGTATTCCACTGGTTCTGTGATGATGTTTTTTTATTTTATTTCGATCGAGCTCTTCTAGAGTCCGTTATGGTTCCTCTACTTGCAATGAGTCTTTCTTATAGTCATAGTTACACTGAGAACACAAACAGTGGTTTTATTTATCCTTTCTTTTTCATTTTTCTAACTATTCTACAGGAACGAGAGAAAACTGCTGGCGAAAAGTGGTTCAACATGCCTGCCACCGAAGTTACGCCTCAGATCAAGCGTGATTTGCAGTTGCTCAAGATGAGAAATGTGCTTGACCCTAAGCGCCACTATCGAAAGGATAACTCGGCTCTTCCCAAATACTTTCAGACTGGTACTGTTGTTGAGGGAAACACAGAGTTTTTCTCTGCGCGCTTGACTAAGGCAGAACGCAAACGCACTATTGCTGATGAGTTATTGGCTAGTGAAGACTCGCAAAAGTATTTCAAGCGCAAGTATGGCGAGATCCAAGAACAAAAGACTAGTGGCAAGAAGGGTCACTACAAGAAACTCCAGGCCAAGCGACACAAGAAGTATTAATCGTGGCTGCGGTGTTGTATTTTTATCTGTATATTAGTGTATATTATTGGAGGTTTTATTACGGTTCATATAAAGAAATATCCAAGTTCACCACAGGAGAGCGCGGCTACTGGGTTTCAGTCAGTATTTTCTTCAACATTGTTCCCCAACCTTCCGTGCTTTCACCAGGAACAGCAATGCGGTAGGGGAAAAGAGTAGAGTCAATTGCCGTAATAGGAGGTATATGGTCACGATTCTCCGTCGCGAACATGATGATCTCTGTAAGTGCAGTTTGAAATGCATGCTTCGTCAGCCGCCGCAAGAGTACCCTTTCGGTCTCGTTACGCGCAGGTCCAAGAGGAGTGACATTAAATACCCATTGTTCCCAGCAGTGGTCTTCTTCTCCCTTGAGAAACCAAGTCGACTTGCGGGCCATCGCTCGCTTCTCGTAAAACTCCACCACAATCTGTGCCGACTTTGGAGTAGAAGAGCCTGAACCTATTGTATTGATATCATCGTGAGTAATTAGCGACGAGGATGAGTGCAGAGACCGTGCCTGTGGGGTCTGGCGTTCGCCTTGTGAACTGGAATTGGCCCGACTTGGAGAAGGGGACTTCTCTCCTCTGGCCATGTGGCTTTCACCCGCCAACTGAGTAGACGGAACTGATTCAAGAGCTTTGGCAAACGCAGCCAACTTTTCATCAATATTTGAACTAACTTCAGGCACATCTATGGCCATCTAAACGGCAATAAGGTCAGCACGACCTCTAAAATTTAACGTGCACGAGCCAAATCTTAGCTTTTACTAGGATCAATTACTCACATAGCTAACGTCTAAAAGCTCTTTGACGAGATCAGCAGGTTGTACGGAGCCAAAGTAGCGCTGAAAGAATATTGACAGAAGCAGAGCTAGACAAGTTAGACAAGGAAATGGAAGCTAGAAAACCCTCCTTGTTCACCTTTTAGCACATCCTGAACAAGTGACCGATCTGCTTTCAAATCAATTGCAGCGTTCATCGTGTCCGAACAGATGCCGGCGCCCTTCTCCAGAGGGCAATAGGCGACAGTTAGAATTAAATCTTCAACTTCAAACCCTCCTCAGGTATTTCAAAAGCTTCAAATCTAAGCAAAACAGGCTCGCACGCAATCGCTTTGGCGGCGTTGCTATCGACTGCCGTAGTCCAGGAGGCAAATTAAAAAAAAAAAGGGTCACGCTCTGTCAACGTTTCATCAATTTAATACGGTGTCTACCCTTGCAAGAACCTTATAAACAGCTCTTGTCTAATGCCTCTACCGGGCTTTATTCGCAGGCATCGCGCGACTCTTGGGTGGGGAGCTGGAATTCTCACCGCAATCTACTTTGGCTATCAGTACGGGATAGCCAAACTCTTTGAACTCCAAGAAAAGCTCTCACTCGAGCGCTTGTCGCGTGAGAAGTGAGTACTGCTGGTTTTTTGTAACCGCAATGGGTATTCTATATCTTTTTGATCTCGTTTTCTAACTAGTTTAGTCTCCGCAAACGGTTTGAACAAAATCAACAGGACGCGGCCTTTACTGTAATTGCTCTCCTTCCCAGTCTCACAGACGCAATTATTGCCGCCTATGATGTTGAGCAGATCACTAGGGACCTGCAGGCTAAAAAGAGTGAAAAACTGGCTAAAAGTGCAGCACGGGTTGCCGTAGAAGGTGCGACGGACGTATCGTCTACTGCTGCTGCTCCTCGAGATGATGATGTCGCTTCTGTTCGATCTGGAATCAGTGAAAACACCGCGCGACGGACGCGTGCACAGCTCTGGAGCGAACTCAAGATTCAATGTGGGTGACTTGGTGCGGTGATATCACGAGAATGCTAACACTAATAAACAGCCCTTACCAGAGCTTTGACAATAATTTACTCGATTGTTTTACTCACATTCATTACACGGGTTCAGCTCAACTTATTAGGCCGTAACAATTATATTTCCTCTGTGGCCACACTTGCGGAATACAGAGCCGCCCGTTCCTCCAATGGATCAGGGGGAGCCTCTAGCAAGCCCAGTGACAGTGAAAGTGGTAATCCCGAACTTGATAACGCGAATGATGAATTCCAACAGATACCCGATGAGCAGACCGAATTCGACAACAGCCGACAGTATCTGACCTTTTCCTGGTGGCTTCTGAACCGCGGATGGAAACTGCTTGCTGCTCGTGTTGAAGCTGCGGTTCAGAGTGCATTTGAGAAAGTTGATCCTAGAAGTGAGCTTACAATTGATGACTTGGCCAACTTGCTCTATCAGATTCAGTGCGATATTGAGGTCTCTAATGAGGATGGAAAGGAGACCAAAAGAGGATTCCTCGAGTGTCTTCTTCCGCCTCCAGAACTCGAGTCTTTTGTTTTATCACAGACCAGCCTTAATGACGAAGACGATGAGGTCCTTCCCGCTGGTGAGAACCTCAAGGTATCAAGCTACCTACGAAAGCTGCTTGATGAGAGTGCTGATTTGATTGAGTCCCCACAAGCTGCAGTCGTCTTAGATCAGATGATCCGCGCATCTATGTCGTTCTTCCTTCAACACATTGAGTCTCTTGCCCTTAGCCAAGCCAACAAATCTAGCGTTGCAGGAGGAAGCACACTTTCTGCGCCAGTCTCTGTCTCAGGATCGCTTGCCTCTGGAGTGAGCGGTGTCCCTGCTACTATCGGCAAGGTCAAGGTTGCCAGTCTATTGGCCATTGTCACTCGCCAGGCACACCTCATTTCCAACTCGCGGACAAATCACTACTTTAATGCAATTGACAGCGTGAGTGAGCTACGAGGCTTCAGTGCAGTCATCTACTCTAGTCTTGACTGGCGGGAGCTTGCTTGAATATGGGACTTAATTTGTGTTTTACGGGAATGATGCATAGTGTATTTTTTTATTAATTTTGAATGTCTTTTTTGTATCATACGATGAGTGTACTTCTACGCAATATTGAGTCCTTGTGTAGCCATCCGATCAAGTTCGTCCATATAGAGCGAAGAGTGTTTACATGTACAGAAAATCCAAAAGTGACTTCGCTAAATGATAAAAGAGAGACGAGGTCAGAAGAAAAAACTGATATAAATTTTGGGTTCTTTTAGTTTCCATAATTTCTATTTCCGTACCCAAAGGGACACTTGGTCTCATTCTGTTTTTTTACTGTATTTCCATAGTAGCTTAGATGGTGGAGGAGCCCTTTCACCTAGCCTAGAAGGGCACACACTGAAGAAAGGAAACAAAGTTATTCTTCCTTGAAAGAGGTTCCGGTAGATCGAGCCGAAGAAATAGGTTCGGTAGAGGCTACTTCGGCAGTACGGATGTATTTAAGGGCCACAGGGCGAACAAGGGTGGAGTAGATGATCGCGGCTCCCTGAAACTGGGGCAATCCGAGATATAGCAAGAAGATCACCTTGAAAAACCAATAAAAAGGAATCCAGTAGAGGATAAACTTGGACGCATACTCAATCAAGGTAAACACGGCATATATAACCCAGTAGGTAAGGTATTGTGTATCATCGGCGGTTCCGGGAGTTTCGATTGCGATGATTGAGTAGTATGCAGGAATAGCGACTCCAACGAGATTGGACAAGAAACCACCAATACTACAAAACCGTTAGCATCCATCTTAAGCACAGTAAGACAACATACCCTCCAATGTTTAAAAAGATGAGGAAAAAGTAAAATCCGGATCCACCCAGTGCAAGATAGGCTTTAGGGGCGCCAATGCGCTGCTCTGCCTGGACAAATAAAGGGTACTGACTAAGCTGACCGTCAAGCTGCTGAACAAATGAGTAAGCCTGCGTAACGTAGGACATGATTGGTTTAATGTTAGAGACTATATAGTGTATGTATATGTATATACACCTGTTGTTTTTGTTTGGCCCTGTTTTTCACGTGACTTTCAAGAAGGGGTTACCCTGTGTTGCCATGGTGACCAATTAGCGTGCACCAAACCAAAACGCGTGGGGTTGACTGCGTGGGGTTAACCTGTGCCCGCCCCTCCCCTTCCTGCTTTTGCACTGCGTTGCTCGCTTCTTCGTCGCTTTGGCAACGCAGCACAGAAAGGAAAGTCTCTTTGGCGATGAACGACGAAGCTGCGAATCTGCTCGCGCTTGATGAACACGACTCCGCAGGTGCAGCGGCAGCGCAATTCGCGATCGACCCGGCACTCGGTGGATCTGCCTCGGTGGCGGTCGGTGTCACAGGCAACCAGTCACAACAGGGCGATGACGCGGTTCAGGACGACTCGGTCGAGCATGCTCATCATCTTGAGGCGCTCCTTAAAGACCCTCGCTACTCGGATGAGATAGATATCGCACGCGCAGTCAGGCAACAACAGCAGCAGGAAGCTCTCGCATCTGTCCACGTCCAGCACCACCCTCACCATCAACAACACCTCCAACACCTGCATCAACAACAGCACCTAGGCTCACCATCAAGACCCCTGGGCCAGCCTGAAATAACTGGACAGATACCCGTTCACTCGTCCGCGGCTAAACCCCGACCTCGCAAGTCTGTCGGTGGCGGTGGCAGTGGCAGTGGAGGCCCAGAGGAGACCGAAGACGAACTGAAGCGAATCGCCGGCGAATACTTGGGTGTAACAGTTGAAGAACTGGCTCAAAAGGTCCGCTACGATGATACACTCCCTAGTGCAGAAAAGACGCGTCAGGTGTTTGGTATGAACTGGCTGATGCGCTCGTGTGAACTCATTCCCGAAAAGGCTGTGCCTCGTAATCGGATATATGCGCGTTACGTGCACGTTTGTGCAAGCTTGCAGATTAAGCCTCTAAATCCGGCTTCCTTTGGTAAATTGGTCCGTATTGTCTACCCCGACATCAAGACGCGCCGACTGGGTGTACGCGGTCAGTCCAAGTATCACTACTGTGGAATACAGCTCTTGGACGATGGTTCAAATAATTCGGGTACGGAGATGTAAATTGGGTTTTTTTTTATTTTTTTTCTGCTATCGTTGAGTGTTGTGGATTCTACGCGCGATGTGCCTCAAAGATTTCTTATTTTTTTGTCGCCACTGTTCTTGCTGCCATCTTTGAGGACATTTTGATATGCTTTAATTTTTCCTTTCTTTTTGATGGTTGGGATTTTATTTCTACTATTCAAAAAGTACCACCGTTAGCTCAGTGTGAAGGTATGGTCTTTAAGATAGGAAGGGAGAAATGTGAATGGAAGGCTTAAATTTGGGATTCTGTTGGCATTTTGCGAGGACAGTGGCACAAAGAGGGATCTTTCTTTTCCTTTTTTTCTACTTTGTTTTCTTTTTTTCACATTTGCTCTATTGGTTTGCGCTGCGTTTTTTCTACTCACTCACGATATGACCATGTGTACAACAATACTAATATATATGCTTTCTTTTTTTTATTTGTTTAGGTAATATAACGTTGTCTTCATTTGATTCCCCGTCCATGGATCAGTCATATGATTTTCAAGACTCATCGCCACCCCCATCTGGACCTTCGGGGTCCCAGCAACTCTCAACCGATCAGGGTCCGGGGTCTCGTGCACTGTTTAGTAGTGCTTCGAGCAAACACAACGACGTAGGAGGTCCGTCGCATTCGGCTATGAGCGAAATATCGTACAAGGCGGATCTCGAAGCTAAGGGCGGACAAGATCGGCGACAAGAAAACCAGTCACAGCATCAATTGCAATCAGAAAACCCTCAAGACCCACAGATACCCAACATTGATCTCAAGGTCAAAGGCCGGACGACACCCCCGGGAACAAATGAGGAAGGAGCAGGGCGTCGATTTAAGAATGAAGAGAATATTAGTACTGAGTGTGTTCTGCCTGATATCCAGCCATACCTTCCCGAGAAGTCTGATACTGATGCGGCTGATACGTTGTCAGCTCTCTACCAATCGTATTGCCATTCGTTGGCCGAAAATATTCGATTTATGCAGCTCAAACAGTTCAACATGAATTGTGTTGCTTTCTACCGACAGCTGACTGTTCCCGTTCAGCGGATCTTGGGTCAACCATCGGTGTGGGCATGGATTCAACGCGCCGATTGGATCTTGTACAAGGTTATCCTACGTCTTCTTTCCCAATTAACTCTCAGCGTCGTTCCACCTAACGTATTACATCTGCTGCGTTCATTTTCTCTGACTCTTCCCGATACAATCGAGTCTACTTTTAGTCAAGTGTCGCAAGGACTAGTGTTGACAAAGCTGATTCCCGCTCAAAAATTCTGCCAGCTACTCACTCGGTTACTCCGTGTTAATGAAACAGCTCACGCTGCCGGAAAAATTCTTGCAAACGACCCTGACCGCGAGCTCATGCGCGCAGACTGGCTAAAGTACGTCAACGGACAGAATATTTGCAGACAGGACGTCCCTTGTGAGGAGCATAACGTGTCCCGAATTCTTGATATTGACATACCTAATCTTCTTGGCAGCGTTGGTGCCAGTTCTCTACCCGAGAGTTCAAAATCAGAGGGCATCATTGAACTATGGGCGGGCTATTTTGAACAGCTCCCACACCGATTTGTAAACATATCGCCGCGACTCTTTCTTGTCTGTGCCAACACTGTAATTACAAGTGCTCTTCGCGAGGTAACATTGAATGGCGGTGCAGCCTTTGGAGCCTGGTGGGTTGTCCGTTGCTGGATCGACGAATGGCTGATGTGGAATTCTGAGCGCAGTGGATTCATGGCTGTGACTTACGTCGAACCCAACACCGATTTTGATTTGCTCTCGCATGCTTCTTGGCTCAGGGGCTTCACCATTGCTAAGGATGTAAATACACCGCGTCCACTCGGCACAACGACCTCTGCTACCGATCCCGAGCTCTACGATAACCTAATGGAGTACTCCATGCCACGAAATTAACGGCCTTTTTTTTTCTTTTCTTAATGCTAAAAATCGTATTTGCTGCTGTCTTCGAAGCTTCCAAAGTCGTCGAAGCCGTAGAACATTCTCGTAGCAACGCTGGTTTGGTTGCCATGGCAGCGGAAAATCCATATTAATGTCCTGTCGGCTCCTACTTTCACGCTTCACCGAAATGGTTAAAGAAACAAAACTTTACGATTTGTTAGGCATCAGTCCGGATGCTTCTGAGCAGGACATCAAGAAGGGTTACCGGAAGAATGCTCTAAAGTATCACCCCGATAAGAACAAGGATAATCCGGGGGCTGATGAAAAGTTCAAGGAAGTCTCTGAGGCATATGAGATTTTGAGCGACAAGGAAAAGCGCAGCATTTACGACCAGTATGGCCTTGAATTCGTTCGTCATGGTGGTGTTCCTCCTGGTGCCGGTGGTGCTGGTGCTGGTGGTATGCCTGGCGGTATGGGCGGCTTCCCTGGAGGCATGGGCGGCTTCCCCGGTGGTGGTGGAGGTTTTTCCTTCCAATCTTCTGGGGGTCCTGGTGGTTTCCATGGATTCAGCTCGCGCGACCCTAATGATATCTTTAGCGAGTTCTTCTCCTCCAAGGCTCGTGGCGGAGGTGGCATGTTTGGAGACGAGGATGATGGATACTCATTTGGTGGCTCGCCCTTTGGTGCTGGCTCTTCATCGTTTGGTCGTGGAAGGCAGGAAGAACCTCCTACGCCTTTTGAGGTCAAATTGCCTCTTTCTCTTGAGGACTTGTACAGCGGCACTACAAAGAAAATGAAGATCAAGCGAAAGCGCTCCGACGGTAGCTCAGAAGACAGGATAGTCAAGGTTGATGTCAAAAAGGGCTGGAAGGCCGGCACCAAGATTACCTTCCCTGGTGAGGGTGATGCGACGCCTAGTGGCCGACACCAGGACGTTGTCTTTATCATTAGCGAAAAGCCACATGAGGTCTTCAGCCGTGAAAAGGATGATTTGACTGCTACAGTAAAGCTTTCATTCAAGGAGAGCTTACTTGGTTTCCAAAAGGTGCTCACTCTCTTGAGCGGTAAACAGCTCTCACTTTCGTCTGCAATTCCTACTGTCCCAGGCCGTGTCAATCCCTACCCGGGACTTGGTATGCCTATTTCAAAGAAACCGGGTCAGTTTGGTAACCTTAACGTCAAATATGAGGTCGACTACCCAAGCTCTCTGACGGCAGCTCAGCGTGAAGCAATCAAGAACAATTTCTAAGCAGGTGTATGTTTGTGTATATAGAGTGAATTTTTGTCTGCTGGGGGCATTTATGTGGAGGGATGAAGCACGCTGGAGATGACGTGTGTGGCCTGGTGCCCGCCATGGCGCGAAAGAGGAATAGCGTTATTAATGTTTTATTATGATTATAATATAAAATTAATTGTAGAATTGTAATTATGCCATACAATCAATGATGGGACAAGATCTAATACTACATATAGTGTTTGGGCAAGAAAGAACTTTTAATATGGAGAAAATCAACAAACTTTTAATAAACAAGACTTTTGGTAGATAGAATACATTAGAATTAGTGACGAGCACGCTTGCGTTTGCGGCCGCCGTCCTCGTCATCGCTAACAGCTTTGGCTTCCTTGACGGGCCACTGTGTGACGCGCTCAATGAGAGCTTTAAGAATAGCAGTTTCGCCATGCACAACTGTTTGGGCATTCTCCATGTTGTATGCGTTACGTGTGGACTCAACTGTAGGATCAGGCGAGGCGCCGGCAGATGCGTACTCGGCAAGACGTGCGCTGAGAAGCTCGTTCCAAAGTGTGAGAGCCTCAACACTCTTAGGTTTAGCATCACGACCAGGCTTTGCTGGTTTGGTGCGCGCCTTGAGGCGCTTGTAGAGTCCGAGTGCGAGGTCACGAGAGGCAGAATGGGTCAACTGAGGCTGCGAACGCAGTTGTTTGATTTGCACCTTAGATAGACCTTGCGTGTTCGTAGGATCCCGGCTGAGTCCCCGCCATTGCTTTGCAGCCGCAAGTGCGGGTTTGAATTTCTTGGGATCAGCAAGGAAGGCTTCGATGAGTAGGTCAAATCCGCGCGGAAGTTCAAGAGCAGTAGCTTCAACTTCAAAAGTGCCAAAGTCACGCTGCGCAAGTGGGGGTAAAGCAGCCATATACTCGGAAACCTCATCTTCATCATCCCAGTCGTCAACAGCGTCCTCATCAAAGAGAGCTGGATCAACGAGCTGGAGGTACTCGAGCCTCGCAAGTTTCTGCGCACGCGACATCTTTGGGATGTTGGCGCTGGGCTTGGAGGTGAGAGAGCAGAGAGTGCGCAGCGCAAGATCGACTGGAATCTCGACAACGTCGTATGGAGAGCCACCAGCCTTGACATAGCCGTAGCGACGCAACATATCGGCGTTTGGGAGTTCTCCGTACGAGTTGTAGATTTGCGCCCCGGCAGGTATATCCTGAAGGGCGCGCATGGTGAGCATTGGATTAGGGTCAGTAGAGGAAGGGTAATACAGTCGGGCATTATACTCGACCACATCGGCATTGAGCAAATCGGCCAGAGGCACCATGGCCTTGAGTACAGGCCGAGGCTCTTCCTCGTCTTCCTCACTATCGTCATCGATGATCTCGTCCTCGTTTTCACTGTCATCAGTCTCTTCATTTTCCTCGCCATTATTTCCACTCATAGACACATCAGCATCCTCCTCGCCGGCTTGGTCTTCGGCCTGGTCATCGAGTTCATCGCAGTCAAACGAATATGACATGAGCACCGAGGCAGCGCGGTGGAAAGCATCAATATCCGTTTTCACAGACCCAAAAATTTCGGGGTGGGCGTCTATGGCAGGCTTGAGCACGGAAGAGAACTGCTGTTCGGCCTCGGTTCGTCCAATCTTGCCAACCATAGTAGTTCCTTTAAGTGCCTCCAGCTCATGAGCAGTCCAGAACATAGGTGTTGTGAATGTTCTTGGTAACATATCTGAATGGTTAGCACTGCTCGTCTCGCTGACTAGAGTACATACCCAAGTAGGGCCCCCATCGACTGCCCTCATGGTCTTCGGCCAGCAAAACGGCTGCAAGCTGAAGCCAAGGCTCGGCTGTTGCAAGCTCAGGAACTTTTTCACGCAGCTGTGATGTCTGTACATCCAACAACAGCGCTCGTGGAATCGAAAAGAGCTCTTCGCCAGAGGCTATATTCTTGCAAGCTCTCAGGCCACGGCCTGCGAGCCCGTAGTCAGCTAGCTCGACATTCGGAGAAATTTTTCCGCCACCAGCGATGAACCAGCTCACAAAGGCAGAGTTCAAAGCCGAGAAGTCCATCTTTTAGCCTCCAGGTGGTTGCGATCAAGCTCTCCGACCCACGCCATCCACAACAACGAAGCGATGGTCGGATTGACCAGGCGGCGGCACACGTTTGTGTATGATTTTGAACAGGCTGATGCTGTTGAGAAGATGCACTTTAGCTCGTCGCGCTTCCCAGAGAATTGGTTTGACGGGGCTCAGCTCACTTATGAGGCCCCCATAGATATAGTAACTGTGGATGATTTCGTTGGATTGCGTGAGGACCGCATTAGTTTCGACTTGAATAGACTTGATAAACAAGTATGTTTTATACTCGCTGTCGTTTTCTTATTACGAGCTAACATATACCAGGTGCGACAACTTCTTAGCCTATATGAACAAGTTGACGTTGTTTGGACATCTCCCGAACGCACAACTACTACTATTCCATTTACAAATATCTACTCTCCTGGATTGTACGTTGTGGTCAGGCCCAAGTCGCGTCTCCGCTGGCACTCAAGCGTGCCCTGCCTTGCATGGCTGGGTGCCAAAGATCTCGGCGACCTCGACGAGTTTGTGGAGCTTGGAGACGGCCGATATTTATTCTACCAGCTTATTGGGGATGCACAAAAGTTTGCACACACGCTTGAGTCAAGTATATGCGTCAACACTACGTGCAAGGACCAGATCCGTGAACTCTACTACGCCGATGGGTTCAGTTTACATTATGATAGCCATTCGCCCGAGCCTACACTTGATATTGGAGCGTTGTGGAAGGATCGGCTGCGCATTCGCGACTCAGATCTTGAGCGAACTAGCTCGGGGGGCCGACAATTGTTCCGAACTGGCAATGAAACACTTGAGCTTGGTATTTTCGGTGCAGAGCCAACATGGTCTGACCGTTCTGAGATTCTTTTAAGTGGTCGTGTTTGGATGTTTGATGAGGTTCACGATAATGCTTCTGAGCCTCAGCCGGCAGAGGCCAGTAACACATTCTTTGGCGTCTCTCCTAGGCACTTTCCGCTTGTATATTCTGGATCACAACAGCAATATGAAATTGAACGCTCCAATCCTGAAACAGGCTCTTACCATTGGTCTTTTACGCAACCTCAAAGTATGCACCCTACGCTTCAGTTAGTTCTTGACAGACCGCCCTCTCTACCGCTAAAGCAGAGTTTTGAGCAAGATCAATGCAGACTTATGACATTAATCACTCTTCCAAAGAGTCTCTTTATAGACCGTTACCAAATTGCCTCACTTTCCAATGAACCTACAAATCCACTTGCCGGTCTACTGTCATTGCATCCACCCGATCCGGATCTTGAAAACCCCGTTTGGCTAGAGCAGAGTTGGGGTAGCGTGGGATTGCTTGAACTTGACCTTGAAAAGGCAGCGTGGGTTGAGAACTCGACAGAGCTAGTAATCGACGTGCCACTGCACCTACGTTACGCTTCCCCAATAAACGAATCTGATCTTGCTGCTGGACAGAGTAATACCCACGTGTATGACTGGCTTGGGTGGCCTATGGTCTTTTGGGCATGCGACCGCGCAAACAAGTACAGCGCCGAGTATGACCAGGACTGGGCAACAGTGCTGGCCTCCAACCCTTTCCGAAATGACATTGTCTTCAATGCCCTAATATCTGGTTCAAATCTGTCGGACGAAACTACATTTCACCATCTCAACGCTCAGCAGCGGACCTTGCCCGTCCTCGGACCTGACTCGATAGGCAGCCGGACGCATGAAGCACTGGCTCTGTCGGTTGAGTTTCCTGTTGCCAGTCTCGGGGAATGGCAGACTGTCCAGTTCTGGACAATAGCCGTTATTCTACTTGGCTTTGCAACTGTCACACTCAAGACTTTGCTTACGCTGACCAGTACGCGTGGAAGTAGAAAAGAAAAGCCTAAAAAGGAATAGTTGCTGTATGTGTATTATTAATATGTATTTTTTTTGTTTTGGAAAACTCTGTGTAAGCTGTTGTCCTACGTCATCGTCTCAACCTCCCAACTAGACATCCCTCCTCACAATGTACACGATGCCTTTTTCGACCCTTGGAGTGTGTATTCGTACGCGCGCACCGCTAGCAAGTCGTCAATTGAGTGCCTTTGTACAGTCTGGACGCTCATTCCATCACGCGTCGAGCGCAGCCTTCAGGGCCGGTGCAAACTCCTCGAGCATTATGTGGCTTGGAGTTCTCGGTGCAAGCTCATTGACTGCATCTGCTCTTTATATGTCGCCTAAAATGAGCGAGCAGCTGGGATTGGGGCAGAAATATAGCTGCGAGTCGCGCCCGGACGCACAGGTGCAGGCGCAATCGACCATTTCGGATCTAGTCAACGTTGCTGCCGACAAGTCGCTCGGACATCCGGTAGAGAGCACTACGGATGTTGGTACTGTCGAGACAGTCAGCCCGCAGCAACGCAGGCACTGGTTGTACCGACAACTAACGCTTGGTAGCGTGTTTGGAGCCTTCACAGGCTACGTCACGGGCCAGGTCGCCAAGATCATTGTCGGAGTTACGATCTCAGTACTTTTGTTTGTGCAATTCCTTGCTGCGCGTGGTTTCATCTCACGTGGACTTGCAGGCCAAGGGTGGTCGTGGAACCGTGAACGCGCATCTAATGCCGTGCACAGTCCGACCGTGCAGCGGGCCAAGAGTGCGCTATTGGCACTACTACAGGTCAACCCGCCCTTTGAGGCGGCCTACATTCTAGGCTTTTTGGTCTGCGCATTTGCAGCATAAATACATTCTACATCGACGAGTCTTAAAAAAGCACCCGTAATATACCGTAATTGATCATGTTCACGTACAAAGTATACCACGCAACGCACATATATCAAAAAAAAAATTCAAAACATGAGCCACCGTTTATGCATCTTCTCTTACTGCCTTCTAGCGTGCTGCATCAGCACCAATTGCTGAGATAGAAAGGTCTCGCATGCCCTGTAAGATCTGCTCGACCTTGTTGTCAAGTTGACCGCTAGCATACTCTTCACGCGTGCTGGCATCAAGGTATTGCTGTACCTGGGCGAGGCGGGTGTACGATTCTGTTGTGAAGCGCATCTGGATCTTTACAAGTGCCTCGAACGACGGGTCAAAGTAGGGCACACGCAGGTCAATGAGCTGTGGCAGCTCTGTTGTTAGCTGTGTGTTGAGCTCGTCGTATATACCCTTGGCAGCCTCGAGCTCTTTCTCGAGACGAGGCAACTTATGAGGATCATCAGACGGCTTATCGACAAGCCTTCGTACTTTTGCGCGCATCGCGTCGTAGTCGAGCTGCTTGTGGGCGCGCTTTTTGATGGCGTCATTGATGGAGTTAAAAAAGTTGCAGAATCTCGAAATGGGATCGAGAACGGTTTCTCGGTAGGGACCATCAAGTTCCTTAACGGTCTCGGCATCGAGTTCTTCAACTGCTGTCAGGTAGTATTTGCTCACGCCGTCGCGTGAACCGCTGTCGCCGTAAAAGGCATCAATCGTCTGCGCAATCGACGTCTGGGCAGCAGTCATAGCTCGTAAAGAGTCAAGAAATCCTTTAGCTTCTTTTTGCAATTTGGTAGCAGAAGCCTCAAGTCTAGATAGTTAGCACTTGAAGTGGGTTCACTCCTTTGCTCAACTCACGTCCGATACCGGCGCTCCTCCATCTCGTACTCTCGGTCCACCGTTCGCTCGACGTGTCCGGTCTTCATCATCACCTATTTCCTCGTCAGCGCAGATCCTTATACTTGTCGAGAGAGTGATCGGTCCAGCTCGGAATTCCCCTTTGAGCAACTCGCCCAACTCTATTCAACCCTATTGCAATTAATGCACTTACCGAAGTGCCCGCTCGGTTCACCGCCTTCTTGAATCCCGTCCACGACATTTTGCCTCTGCGTTGTCTGCTTCGCTGTGAGAGCGCTGACGTTGGCCAAAGTCACTGAAAAAACGTAACCATAGCAACCGAAATGTTCCGCTTAGCGCTTTCTTTGAGCATCTATAACTGTCTTGAATGCGTGATATCGAGCATCTTGTGAGTTTCAAACTTGCTTGCGTAGTCTGAACAATTGCATAGGATGGCAGCAGTGATGGTTACTTGGAATTGAGGTCCGCTCTTCTCAATGGTAGGCTGTTGTTGTCTGGCCTGTCGAGTAAGCTGCCGACATCTTGTTCTGCTCAAGATCGAACGAACATTCTACCATCAAAAATAGCGGAAAGTTATACCTCGCTTCTCATATCTCTTAGAACGACCTGTTTTTTGTGCGGCAAAAGTACAGCGACGTACTTTTTCTGCACAAGAAAAGACGGGTTATGTGGAATAGAAGAGATAATTAGTATTTTACTTAGATTTTTTGTATCAATCTTCATTATAGTTTACTGTGCACTACGTTTGAGGTGTCCAGCTGCCTTTTCTTCAGCTGCGATGGCTACGTTCTTCCGGTTTTTGGGAGAACTTTTGTTGTTCGTTACGTTTCCTAATCTACAGTGATCTCGAACTGATTAGTATTAGCTGTTCTAATTTTTGTAGGCTTCTCGTTCTCTGGATGGTTTGTTTTTGTTCGCATTTGCCGTGTCAAGCGTATGTTGGGAGTAGAAGTTATTAAAGCTGTAATAACGGATTAGACGGTCTGCTTTTTGAGTTGGATAAATAGGTCACAGAATTAATGTTGCGTAGCTGGGTGGGTTTTCTCGTGTATGAATAGACTTTTCTACTTGCTCACTCATGAATGGCTTATATATGGATCGTTTGACTTTACCTCAAGGGGAAAGCCATTCGGTCACACTATAATAATATGAACAATGTATGTTATTTTTTTTTAAAAAAAAAAGGTACTATACTCTCACTAGAGTCGTATCACCGAGGTTAGCCTCGGCACTCAATTAACGATAAGATGTCCACGTTACAATCGGACTCTCAAAAAACACTTCATGCGTTCATTTCCTTTAACCGAGATGACTGGTCATCTCTGTTTCTTATGGTTGAGTTCGCTTACAATACAGTAGAATATCCCAGTCTCAAGACTTCACCTTTTTTCCTCAACCATGGATACTACCCTTGCTTGCCTGAGCAAACTTGCCCGACTTCTCCTGCTTTTTTTTCACACCAATTAGTACCTCCTTCTTCTTTCTTTCGCGCCGGGGTATCAAGTTTTGATTCACAGGAAAGCTCTCGGTAATATACTCTCTCATATTCCTGGCTCCGCCAGACTTTGATCGGTATATTATGGTTCTTTTAGTATCCAAGAACGCATATGTCCTTCTGCTTACCGTATAGACAACTTTCTTCCCTTTGTCTAAACCCTGCTCTCTTATCCCGGATATTCCACCTGACCTACTTCACGTGTTCTTCTTGTCCTACTATAAAAAGATGTGTAATTCTTACACTAACAAATTTAAATTTATTTTGCTTAAATTCCACTTCAACTAATTCGTTTGGTGCGCCTTACTTCCGTTCCCTTACAATCGGTAGCAATGCTTGGGTGTTACTGTTGTTACCTGATTGTTGCAACCAAGCAGTGTTTGTTCTACTTGTCTGAAAGACCTTGATTGATCTCGCTGACTCTTGCGGGAGAAGACTTTTTAGTGTAGCCTGAGTGCTCGATGGATCAGGTGTTCCGTGTACTTTTCTCGCTTTTTCCGTATTTTATTCGTGGCTTCTCGTCTTCGCCCGTTTCCCTAACTCGCTCCCTTGTGTGCCTGTCAGATAGTGTCTACTACTTTTGCGGTAAGCCTTAGCTTGTCATTTGGCGGCGGTATGGTATGAAGTAGCGTCTGCGGTATGTTGAGGTTGGGGTATTATCTAATATAACGTGTATTTTCCCAAGAGAGACCAGCTATCAATACTAATTAAAAACACAAAACAAACGTTAAAGTTAAAATAAAATAAGCAATCCATCAACCACACTGGCCTAATGAGGCAAAAGAAAAACAACAAACTCAATGCACCGAGAACCGTTCTAGAAAGCAATTTGCTTCGTGGGAGTGGGTTAAAAGAAGAAACTCTCTATAAAAAAAAAGAAAGATAACGTTTCTAATGCAAAGGCTCGAACATTGCCACCAGGGTGATCAAGATAGAGGTCAAGCGGAGACCAGTACCGGACATTGGTGCGGTATTTGTCGATAGTAAATGGGCCGTGAAGGGACCTACCGAGGAACTTACAGCTTCTGGAAGACGTTCACGATAACTAGGGGTAAATATAGCATCATTACAAGCCGCCCAGGAGCACAGCTGCTGAATAATGTTATCAGAGTGATTTCATCAATTCTTTCCGAGTCGTACGTTGTCATCTTCTAGATGATGCGACATTTGAGATGCTTTAATACTAGTTAACACTTGCGCCGAACTTTTCTGAAAGCTGAAGTAAACGTTTCCATTTCGCACGACGAAAAAGCGGTTCTAGTATGGAAAATAAAAACAGTCTGTGAAGAGAAGTAAAGAAACAGAGATGTAGTCTGGAGCTAAAGAGGTGCGTTTATGACCTACTTTTAGCTCAAATAAGCATAAAGAACATACGACCCGGTAAACCTGGAAGTACAGCTTAATGACGTTAGCAAACCCAGACCTGGAAAATTCTAAGGGAATATTTAGATATTTCGAGACCAAAGTCTTTTTTTGCCTTGAACGTGGGGAGAAACGCCAGAAAAGAAGTGAAAAGAAAGACGCAAACAATACGCATTTTCGACCGTTGGGAGGAAGCGGCGCTAAAATACACACATATACCTCATAACTCTACATCAGGGAACAGATCCCTTTTTTTGCTTTTGCCGTGGACAACGTTAATCCAACGCTTTTTTTTTATAGTTTCGTAGGTTTGATTGATTTAATTAGACGGTAGAATTCATATTAAGAATGATGATATTTACGGTCGGAGATATCGACAACGATAATTGCGAGGCGAGGTGGTTGAGTTTTAATCATCAAGTGTTACGACGAGCGGAAGCGAAAGTAGGAACCTATAGGAGTGCACAGCCACAAAAGACAGAGTGTAATACAACTTGCTAACAAAAAATAAAAAGTAAAGTACATCATAGTACGTCTTCTGACTCTCTTGGGAGCCATTTGATGGTGGCTGGCTCAATCAAACACCTACAAGGCGCTTTCTCGCCTTGTTGGGTGCCGCCTCCGCCTCGTCCTTCTAGACTGCTTAAGAGATCCACGCAAACGAACTTTTTGGAATCATGAAGATTTTATTTTCTACTTTCTTTATTTAATATGCAAGTACTTTGGCGGAAAGAAGACGAGAGAGAATCCAGCAGAAGCTACGATGAGGAACATGGAACCCCATATCCAATCGATGGCGGGACATATCCTTTAAATACATATGATACGGAAGAAGTTTTAGACGACGACGCAACTGAGCAATCCATTGGAAAAGTCGGTCTGTTTTTAGGAAACCTGGTCTTGGATTGCCCCGTGTCAGCGACTGTTACCTCGAGATACCTGGAGCCACGAACGGAGCGAGAGTTTACGCATATGCGCTATAGTGCTGCTACTTGTGATCCTACTGAATTTATCCACGAGCACTTCACCCTTCGACAGCTTTGTTACGACCGGCCTAGAAGTACCGAACTCTTTATCGTCATCACCATGTATAATGAAGACAATACATTTTTGGCACGTACACTGAAGGGTGTTTTTAAAAACATTGAACATCTCATGAGTCGCAGCCGAAGTTCTACATGGGGTGTTGACGCCTGGAAAAAAGTGGTCGTCTGTATTGTTGC
Organism: Trigonopsis vinaria; assembly: GCA_030582095.1. NCBI lineage: Eukaryota > Fungi > Ascomycota > Trigonopsidomycetes > Trigonopsidales > Trigonopsidaceae > Trigonopsis > Trigonopsis vinaria. Next base: position 1,050,633 of record JAKTWP010000001.1, on the reverse strand, counting down.
CGATGGGCGCGAGAAGATCAACCCCCAAGCCCAAGACTTGTTGGCTTCGCTAGGAGTTTATCAAGAAGGTGTTGCCAAAAACATGGTCAATAATAAGCGGGTGCACGCTCACATTTATGAGTACACGACCATGGTTGGTATCAAGTCGACCGTACCTGAGATTGAACTTTGCTACGATAAATCGATACCGGTGCAGCTGCTTTTCTGTTTGAAGGAGAAGAATCAGAAAAAGATCAACTCGCATCGATGGTTTTTCCAGGCCTTTGGTCCGATACTACGGCCCAAGGTATGCGTGCTTTTGGACGTCGGTACTAGACCAGGCCCGGATTCAATTTATCACCTGTGGAAGGCGTTTGACAAGAATCCGCTTGTCGGAGGAGCTTGCGGAGAGGTCAAGGTTATGACAGGTCGGGGCGGCAAGAACCTGCTGAACCCGATTGTGGGTGCGCAAAATTTTGAGTACAAGATGTCCAATATTCTTGACAAGCCCTTTGAAAGTATTTTTGGATTTATCTCTGTCCTGCCTGGTGCTTTTTCTGCCTACCGATACGAAGCGCTCTTAAATGACGCCAACGGGGTCGGTCCTCTTGAAAAGTATTTTAAGGGCGAAACCCTTTGTGGCACAGGGCTCTTTACAGCCAACATGTATCTTGCTGAAGATCGGATATTGTGCTTTGAACTGGTTTCGAAAGCAAATTGCAGGTGGATACTAAAATATGTCAAATCAGCCTATGCCGAGACGGATGTTCCTGATAGCTTTTCTGAGTTGGTTCTTCAACGCCGTCGTTGGTTAAATGGCTCCTTTTTTGCAGGGGTCTATGGAATGGTCCATGGGTTTAGGATCTGGCGTTCGGCGCATACGCCTGCCCGCAAGTTACTGTTACACTTTGAGCTTCTGTACCAGATTGTATCACTGATTTTGTCGTGGTTTTCCATTGCCAACTTCTTTCTTATTTTCATGATTTTAATTAATTTCTTGGGAGACCCATCGCTCAACTTTGCTCCGGGCTGGATCCTGTCGGACTCTTTGGTTTACATTTACGGCGCCTGTATCATTACAACCTTTGTAATTTCATTCGGCAACCGCCCTCAAGGTTCAAACACGGTGTACGGCGTCATGGTTTTGTTTTTCGCCTTGTTGACAATCTACCTCACGTTTGTAACGGTCTTTATATCGCTGCGGGCGTGGCGGGTTGCGCTGTGCGAGAACGGCAACGAGGTTACGAGCGAGATGTTTTTGAAAAATGCTGTGTTTGGAAACATGGTGGTCTCGCTCGGCTCGACGTGTGTGCTGTATGTCGTCAGCTCTCTCCTTTTTTTGGAGCCGTGGCATATCGTTACAAGTTTGATGCAATATCTTCTTATTAGCCCGTCTTTTATCAATGTACTGAGCATCTATGCGTTTTCTAACCTGCACGACGTCTCCTGGGGCACCAAGGAGGGTATTGCGACCAGGCTCGACCTGGGCGTGGCTTACACCGGTGGTTCGAGAAAGCTCGTAATGGAAGTTCTAAGCGACAAATGCCCGGAGCAATTGGAAAAAATTAAACCTGCAGAGACTTCGTTGGCTACCGTTGCGGTCGCTCCCGACCAGCAAGACTACCACGCCCTCGGCCGAAGCACGGTGGTACTCGTTGGATTTTTTCCAATCTCGCACTGTGCATATTCGTTGGGAAGAAGCTGCCCAAGTTCCATGACGCTCCGGCCTTGACCTTCACCACGACTGCGTGTGGAACCACGACGGAGGTGGACGACGGGATGGTAAGGATATATCTTGCAGTTGTTATGTGGGCCGTTGCCGGGCATACGTTTGTTCGGTTTCTCGGTAGTACCTTGTATCTGCTCTTTCGGCTATTTGGTCATTAATTTGTAAAAAGTAAGAAATATATCTTGTTGTAGAAAAGGCAAACGTAGATCCCGGCCCCTACGCGAACCCTACGCCAATGCAAAAAATCCACCAAATGAAATAAAATAATAAAAACAAAACTTTTACTCCGTACAGCAACGGGTCCAGGGGAAAAGAAAAAGATAAAGCTATGCCAGCGGTAAATTAAAAAAAAAAAAACTGAAAACCCCTCCCGCGGAACGCCTGTCCCTTTTGCAACTGAGCAGACATAACGGGGGTGATAGAAAACACAAAACACAAGCCTTGACCAACCAAAAAAAAAATCAAAAAAAAACTCCACTCATTATAAAAAAAAATTAAATATCATCACAGTCAGCGGTAGTGAAACCGTTAGCTTCCGTGTTCACCTGCGTCACAAACTTGTATTCCCCGACCCCATTCACTGTTGAGCACTTGTTTTCCCGATATCCGTCGTGATGACACAGGATCCAAGATGGAGTAGATGACATTACGACATTGTTCGCGCTGCAACTGTTCAATTGGCTCGTAGCCAGCCTCGTCTTTTCGTCCCTCGAGGTAGCGATCGTAGAACTCGTCTTCATGAGCCTTGGCAATCTTCCACAAATGTCGACCAGTGCGCATTGCCATGTATATAACACCAGTAGCCCAGATATCAACCTTTCGAGGATCAAATTCCTTTTCGGTGTACTCTTCAGGAGAAATGTAGGGACCCGAGCCACAAACGCCCGATGTCATGTGAACCTGAGACTCCCATGCCATGCGGAAACACTCGCCATTGCCAAAGTCGGTAATTTTAAGTGAGCCATGCGAGGTGAGAAGCAAGTTTTCAGGTTTGAGATCACGGTGTGCAACACCCATTTCGTGCATGTAAACAACACCGCGCATCATTTGCTTGAAAAAACAATCTGCCTCTTGAGCTTCCAAGCCACGACCAGAAGCAAGAATAAGCGTATATAAATCACCACCAGAACAGTACTCCATGACCTCGCAGTACTCTCCCTTGCCATCGCGCAACAAGTCCAGAGTGTGAATCACATTTGGATGACGCAATGACGACGATATGCAAAACTCGGATGTCAGACGCTTAGTGTAACGCTTCTCCGACTCGTTTGAGCGTCGTTTGAATTCCTTGACAGCATAGAGCTGTTGGCGCAACGAGTTTTTGGGATCTTGCTTGTGTGAAATGCGAACAACGCCAAAGGCACCCTTGCCAATCACCTCTTGACATTTTCCGTACTTTTCGAAAAAAGTCTGCGTGCAACTTGCATTTGCAACTGCTTTGGCAGCTTTTTCATCAGGACTCTCATTTTGATTCTCATTGACCCAGTCGTGAACCAAAGACAAGTTCTCGCCCTCCATTGCAACCTCCTCCTTGCGCCGACCAAGCAAATCCTTAAGCATATTACCCAGTCTTTCCTGACGTCGTACGCATTTGAGAGTATGTTCATGTGAAATACCATCAGTTGCGACGGTAAATCGTCGTAAGCCACCGTCCTTTGTTTGTGGCTGGCTGCCGCTCCGCACCGTCGTAGACTGGCTAACCCCAACCGGAGAGTCTAATCGATCGCGCTTGCCATCATTCAGATACGAAGCCGAACGAGGCGGATTCGAAGACAAAGCACCGAAAAACGAACTAACACTGACATGACTGGCTGAGGGCGAGGGCGGAATGACATCGGAAGGAGCACGCGAACGGCCCTTACCCGACTTGCTAGCGTGACGCGAAAGTGAAGAGGGAGGAGCAAGTGCACTGTTGGGAGGCAATGAAGGAAATACGTCGGAGGCTGCAGAGGTAGGAATGGCGGCGGTGGTCTTGTTGGTCTTGACGCGTACTGAGGCGCCATTTGCCCGGCTAGTAACCGAACGATCGGTTTCATAGCCCGTATCGGAATCGCCATGAATCGAAGAGCTGGCGGATGTTACAGAGCCATTAGCCAGACCAGTGGCGATGTGGAAGTCAGCCGGATTGTCGGTAGAGGGCCGTGACTGACCATGCCCATTAACTTGATTCCTACCAGAGAGAGAGCCAGTATGCGAAGTAGGCTGTGCGCTCATCGGACGCACCTTTACTGGGCCCGCAGACTGTAGCGGTTTCGCCACGACAGCAGTGGTTGTGACTGACAGCGTGGGGCGTTGCTGACTAGCACCAGCAGCTTGCGTAGTCAGAGCCATCAAAGGCACCTGAGCCAGACCACCTGCAGGTCCAATCTGAGGACTGACTGCAGGAGAGCTCAATATTGATCCAGGTCGACTGTTAAAGTACTGTTGTTGTGGCTGAGACGCAGGCATGGGCGACTGTGCCGGCGACTGAACAGGCGAAGGAACCGAAGTAATCGATGACGAAGCTGAACTTCCATGTACTTTAGATTGCGAAAACATTCGGGTAAGACGAGATATTGTTCCAGGCTTCTTAGGCGCTGGCGATGCCGGAGTAGGAGTAGAATATGTCGCAGCTCCCGCATCTAGCTGAGGACCACCAGGAACAGCAGCAGAGACGCCCACTGCACCTGAAGCTTGAGCAGCCATCAAACAAGCCTTCGAAAAGAAGAAAAAATGAGTTTCTGTGTATTTAAAAAAAGGGAGAACAAAGAACGACACAGAAGGAATAAAAAAATTCAGAAGAGGCAAAATCCCGCGCCCAAAAGGAAAAAAAAAAAAAAACTCTTCGAAGTGCCCCCACAGAAAAACAAAAACAAAACAAGAAAAAAAACACTGACAAACACAAAAAACACAAAAACAAAGGTGTTTCGAGAGAATTTCAAAGAAAGAAAGAAAAGAAAAACCCTTTGAAAGCTGTTTTTTTGTGACTTTGAACGGCAAAACAAAAAATCTTTCCGCGTTTGCCGCCCTCAGAAAGGCGACCCTTACTAAATTTAATACATCAACCACTTTTGCCCTTTCTAATTTGTAATTTATTTTTTAGCCTTTGTAGACCCACGCCCCACTTTTCCCTTTCTACGCCCACAAGCCCAAAAAATTTAAATCCCGCATAGCAACGGACTTCACTAAAGTCTTTCTCATTTGTCATCATTATAAAAATATCACGTGCAATTTCAATTTCATTTGACCTGCGCCCCTTTCCCCCCCCACCCAAAGAAGGAAAAAAAAACGCGCAGTGGCTGCTGCTTCCTTGATCTTTCTTCGGGCGGTGGCGGTGGCGGGCACTGCAAATCAAGTTCCACTCTTTTTTTCTTGGGGTGCAACGGAAGCGCCGTTTACTGCGTGCCTGCCGAGGATTTTGAACATCAGCCTTGGCAGGTGAAGTTTGACAGGTCGCCCCAAGGTTGTGGCTGAAGGAAGAGTCACAGCTCGAGTCCGTGCTCTAGTAGCGCTCCAAGCTCGCGTAGTGGCCGGTCACTGTCACCGCTGGATGTTGTATGGGCGTAGTCAAATCGATCGGGTTTGAGTTTGGGTTCATCAGGGTAGAGGGTTGATATGGTAGGTGTGGACTTTTGGCTATACTCTGACTCGTGTGGCTGCCGTTGGAGTCGAGGAGAGTCAGTGCTCGTAGCAGCAGCAGCAGCAGCAGCAACAACACCGATGCTCGGTGATGTCTGTGGTTGTAGTCCGTCGCTGGATGGTGCTTGTCTTGCCGGTGATTCTGGGGTGCAGAGTGCAGCGCGGGAACCAGAGGCAACGGTCTCGCTCACACCCAAGAAAACATCGTCGCCTAAACCATCAACTGAAAATGTAAGCTGGCCCAGTCGCGAGGATGTGCTAACGTGTGTCGTTGTTGTGGGGTGCAGAGGCTTGTGCTCCAACACTCGCTCATGCTGCTGCCGCTCCTCCTCCTCCGACTTTACATCATCAACAGCACAGTCAATCTCCTCTTGTGTGACCTCGTCTTGGTGGGTGTCGGCAACATTGTCCTCGTAAGAAAGTAGTAGGTCTGTACCATCCATCGTCACCCACGGATGGTCACGCATCTCATCCATCCGTATTCGAGCCTCGGGATCCTTGTCCAACAGGCCCTCCAGTAAATCAGTCAAATCACTATCCACATGATCTGGAATATAAACATCATCATCCGTGATTGCATCGTACATCTCCCACACGTTATCCTGCGCGAACGGAAGCCTTCCAAAAATAAAGCAGTACAGTACAATACCCATCGACCAAATATCCGCTGCCTTACCTGAAGCGTGTCGCGCACTCGACGCCGACATCCCGCACAGCTCCGGGGCCATAAACGCCGGACTGCCCACAGATGAAGTGACGAAAAAATCATTACCCTTTTCAAACATCTCGCTGACACCAAAATCTGCAATCTTGAGTATGTCATCAGAGTTCAGTAGCAGATTGTCGGGCTTAATGTCTCGGTGGACGATTCCGTGCGCATGCAAATACTCAATCCCCAGCATTAAATCGCGAAAATAGAGCCGGCACTTTGATAAATCCAATCCACCATAGTTTTTATTGTCTTGCTTTTTCGAAATCGAAAGCGTCAGTGGACTGTCGATTCCACTGTCTAGCGTGATCTTCATACTGACACCCTTATCACAGTACTCCAACACCATGTACAACGTATCACTTCCCGGATTGTCGAGCACTTCTATAAGATTAACTATATTGATATGATTCAGCTTCTTCATAATAGCAAGCTCCTGTCGTACTAGGTTGAGAGGGTTGCCATCATCCTCGAGATCAATCCCGCGAGATCGCGCTGGACCTCGCTGTTTGGCGCGCTGCTTTAGCAGCGCCGACCGCTTATGCCGCCGTAGACTGGCTTTGGAAAACTCCTTGATGGCCTATGAGTAATGTATGTTAGCTGGGTTCTGCACCCCCTCCTACAAGCCCACTCACAAATCGCTCATTCGTATTGACATCGACCGCTAAATGAACCGATCCAAAAGATCCTCGGCCAACTTCCTCTCTTATTTCATACTGATTCAGTCGCCAAACCCCATTGTCGTAGTTGGATGAAGCATTGAACGTTTCCTATAGCTGTTAGCATTTTTCCCCACACTGGTTCAAACACAATGAAACCACATACTCTCACTTTCCGTGGTGCTGCCTGTGATCTAAAGTGCTGTCGGTTTGGAGACAGCGCGGCCTTACTAGAAAGTCCCGCTAGTACTCCTGATGCAGGGCGATCTGTGTCTGCATTTCCACTTTGATCCAGCTCGAGGTTGGGTGGTCGGTTTGAACGGTCAGGTGTACCCGCACTCAGCTGCCCGTCCATGTATCGCCCCCAGTTGGATATCACCTTACTAGACCAGAAAGGAAGATAATCAGGCAGGTAAAACCGCGGGGAAACGTGGACGCAGTGAAAAAAAAAACCCTCGACGGAACGTTACACAATCGGTTTTTAAAAAGAAAGTTCCTAGGAAAGACACGATTTCAAAAAGCGGGTATGTCTAAACAGTGCTGTTGTTTCTGTGCTTGGTTGTGATTTCAACGAGCGCTGGGTTGAGTAGCTCCTCGAAAAAAGTCCAGACTTCGACGACGTACACACTAAAACAATGGCCATCTACAGCTTTTGGCTGTTTGACCGTCACTGTATGGATCGATTGAATTGTTTTTCTACCAGCTTCTCTAACTTCTCAAAACAGGCGAGTGTATTTTCAATCGTGACTGGAGCCAAAACGTCCCGGCATCCAAACCTCCTCCGCCGCGGTTTGATATCACCAAGAAATTCGAAAAGCTCTCCGTTCAAGATGAAGCCAAACTCATTTTTGGAACTCTAATTTCACTCCGAAACATGGGTCGCAAACTTACAAATGAGTACGTGAGGTGATTGAGTCTTGTGCCCCTGCTGGTCTAACGCCCAATCAGGTTTGACGACTACTTTACCTATTCGACATCGGTATACCGAATGCACTGCTTTGAAACACCAACCAATCTTCGTTTCGTGCTACTCACTGATCCGTCTGTAAGCTACGTCCGCGAGGTTCTTCATCAAATCTATGTCGGTCTCTATGTCGAATATGTGGTCAAAAAGTAAGCTCTCGCATCGAGATTTTTTGCTCTTGTCTCTAACAGTTACAGTCCTTTGGCGCCAGTCGAACACACCGGCGGTCGAGGAGTCGACAACGAGCTCTTTGTGATGGGCCTTGACCGCTTCATCGATACCCTTCCGTCAGCATGATCATTTTGTATTCTAACATTGTATAATATATGGAGTTGCATTTTCTGCGTTTGTCTAACTGCATTTTTGGGGGTTGTTCACGGTATGAAATCTCCAGTCTCCTGGTTGGATCTGTCTCACACATAAAACACTCCCGCCCCCTAGACGCTCTCTTACACGACACATTCAAATAGTTGAAATTCTTTTGGCGTTGCAATTGTTCTGATATACTGCAACAGATTTGATTGATGGAGGGCGCTTCTGAGGACCAAAAAAATGAAACCATCAGTGACGGATCATCCCTTCATTCCAGCGTTGGAGACGAGGTTCCTGTAAACTGTATACCTGTGGCTGAGGAAACCCCCAAATCACGCGTAAATTCTGTGGAGGCTACGTCTGCTCTTGTGGATGCGTTGATCTTGAGGCGGGTTCGCAATTATCGTTGGTTTAAAACATGCTAACAGACTTGCTAGACTTGAGAAAGCTACCGATACTCTTGAGCTGTTTATCGATGCTGTTATTTTGAAGGAGGATACTGCAAATACAGGTGCGAATGCTGAGGAAGAACACTAGGCCACCACTCCATTCGCTGGCTCAGGAGTGAGTCAGGAAGCCTATATATTTAGTTATATATTACTACTATAGAATAAGTTCCGGTGCCAGAGTATTTTGTAGGGGCGTGTGTTGGCGGTAGTGCTTGATGCTCATAAATACAGGTTCCAGAACATACATGGATGTTATAAGATCTTTAAATACTCTTCAATATTGTAGTCTTTTGTTTTCTTTACAGCAACTTAAATACCATATTTTAAATCCTAATTTAGAGCAATTTTCGAGAAAAAAAAACGCTTTTCTGATATTTCTAGCCAAGACTGATGCTGGATTATCTAAATTGCTAATTTCGACTATTATACATGAAATACACAAGTATAAATACTCCATTTACATTGCTCTCAAGTTTCCAAGACGTTTGGCGCGCGACTAGCCTCGAGTGTCTCATTGGGACATTGGTTGTCAAAGTTGTCAACTTTCCCAATCTACACCACCATGGCCGACGACTCGCAGGTCACCAAAGTAATCAAGAAGGGCGAGTCGCTCTACCAGAACCGTGGTAGAAATCGTGACGGTGATCAAAATATCGAAGTCAAGTTCGATGCGGATGGCAAGGAGATCAACCCTTATATTCCCAGTATGTTTGCGCCTCGACGCCCTCCACCCTTTTGTACTAACAAACTACAGAATTCATTTCAGAAGCCCCATGGTATGCAGATCAGTCTGGAGGCGAGGTGTCCCTCCGTCATCAGCGTTCTGCAACCAATCGAGAGCAAATCGAGGCAGAGCTGGTGGGGAAATGGTACCAGCGCGGAACCTCTGCTAAACCCGCGGCCACAAAATACCGCAAGGGAGCCTGCGAAAACTGTGGAGCGATGACACACAAGACAAGAGAGTGTATGGAACGGCCACGGAAGATCGGAGCAAAGTGGAATGGGAAGAATATCAGTGCCGACGATATTGTTCAGGACGTCGAAATGACTTGGGACAGCAAGCGTGATCGCTGGAACGGATACGACCCGGAAATGTATAAAGAGCAGGTTGTTGAAAAGTACAACGAAATCGAACGGCTCCGTCAAGAGCATCTCAAAGAGTCTGGCCAGACTGAACAAGTGCACGACGTCGAGGACGATGCCGCACCCGGCCAGGGATTCGACGCCAATTCACGAATGAGCACACGGACGCTTCGAATTAGAGAGGATGTCGCCGGATACCTCAAGAATCTGAATGCCGAAGACACAAGCTATAACCCCAAAAGTCGTACGCTCAAAACCGGAGACGACCTCCTACGGCCCGACGACGACTTTGTAAAGCAAGGCGGCGAATCAGAAGAGTTTGAGAAATTTAGTCAATTTGCTTGGGACGCTTCTGAAAAGGGAACATCCATTCACCCGCAGGCCAATCCGACCGAGGGTATATTCATGCACAAGAAGATGGTGCAAGAAGTCCAAGACAAGCTTGAAAGCGAAAAGAAAAAACTTGTTGATAAATACGGAAGCGATGCGTTTCTTAAAGCTGCCCCAACTGAGCTACGGTCCAATCCGGTCGACACGTTTGTCGAGTATTCTTCTGCCAGCAAGACCAAAGCCACTCCCAAGGGTCCACCCAAGTCCAAATATGCTGAAGATATATTTCCTGGAAATCATTCATCGGTTTGGGGCTCGTACTGGAAGGACTTCAAATGGGGCTACAGCTGCTGTAGACAATTCATAAAGAACGCTTACTGTACCGGAGAAGAGGGCTGGAAGGCGGCTGAACGAGCTGCAGCACTATTAAAATCACAAATCAGCCAACAACAAGCCTTTGAACCTGCAGAACCGGTAACGGAGAAGGACACCTCTTCTACGGAGACGGACTCGAAGCGCAAGCGAGACTACGGCGATGTTACCGAGCAAGAAATGGAAGAGTACAGAAAAAAGAGGGGTATGCGAGAAGATCCCATGGCGAACTTTGCGGGTGGAGTGTAAATTATGTACAATATACAAGAGGCATTTTCATGAACCAACACAGTCGTAGACCCACCCTATAAAGCATTCAATAAAGTACATTTTAAATAAAAAATTGCTACGAAAAATCACTATTATCGTTAGGAATATATACTTCGACGTTTGCTCCTTTTTTACAAAATTTTACATCTGGGTTGGTTTTACTCTGAGCCAGTGTGTGGTCAAGCTGAACTAACGTCCAACCTTCTACGACAAAAGCACGAAAATGTCATTTCCAAAGTCATTTTTTAATAACCATAATACACTGTCAAATTTTTTAAGACCGTTTAGATGTAGGTCTCGTAAGCAATAGGAGCGATGGTCAAAGGAAGCTGCTCGTGAGAGACGGTGTGGGCCTCCCGGGGCTGAACAGGCTGTCGCTTAAGGTTGATGGTCTCACCGTTGGCCTTAGCCTCCTTCTTCTTCTGAGCATTCTGCTTAACTCGGTCCAAGAACTCTTGTCGGCACTTGGAGTGCTTGATGTGCTCGATTCGGACATTGATTCGCTTCTCCAAGTAGCGGTTGCCGACGACCTTGTAGATGATGATGCCAACAGCAGACTTGGTGACGTTGTAGACAATACCAGTCTTACCGTGGTAGATCTTGTGGGGCATACCCTTCTGGATCGAACCTGCAATGAATTAGACCCTGTTAAAAGCCCAAAAAGATATCTCGATTTAACGATGAAAAACATACCATTGGCCTTGATGTCAACGATGTCGCCGACCTTGTAAGTCTTCAAGTAGACATTGGTCGAGAGAGCACCGTGCTTTCGAAAGTCCCGGGAGAAGGCGTATCGAGTACCACGTCGGTAACCGTGACTATCAGAAATGTTAAAAACTGTCTGAGAACGTGCCTGCCATTCAAAACTCACGTGTGACCCATTGCGAAGTTGTTGTTGTACGGATTTCAAGTTGAGATTTGGCGGTTGTGTTGAGTGCGTCGCTTGCGCGCCACGAGGGCAAGCGACAAACAAAGCAGTCACTGACACGTGATACGTACACGTGATATCCAGTGCGGCGGGTGTTAGCCAGCAGTACGTGCGTGAACAAATATATTTAGATACATGTGTTTATACAGGTATATAACGGGTCAATTAAGGACTAGTTAATTATTAGCGGAAATTTTAAAGACTGGATTGTCTGGCAACAATGCAAATTTGATTCTTTTTGAGAAGTCTTGCTAGCTGGTAGTGTTGGATATATTGGTACTGGGATTTTCAGCTCTAGTCGCATTTTAGTGGTTCAGACCTACTATTATACTTGTGAACTAATAGTTTTTCTCTTATTTTTGTATACATTCTGACGCTCTCCACACGTAGTCAACCCTTGAGTTCCGAGCCGGAGAAACCACGACCATCTTCGGCTCGTAATATTTAAACGTTGGGTGTTTAAGTTGGTATATATATGGCAGTAGCCGATACTTTTACCTATTTACATGTCGGCAGAGTCGAGACAAAAGAGCTAACTCGGTTTTGTACAGGTTGACAGTGTGTAATTCAACTTACATGGTTCTCATTTAAACTAGATACTAGTATATAAAAGAGGTTTATAAATAATCCTTATATTCAATTAAATTTCCCGAGAGTTAAATTTATTTTATTAGGAGAAAAACAAAATATCTACGAAATATTCACAAAATATCTCAAACTTTTGTTTTTTTAAAGATTTTTTTGTTACACAATAAACAGCCTTTTGATTTTAATAAGAACCCTGGTAAATATATCTACCTAATTTCAAATAAGAAGACATATTACTATCGGAGAACGGCCGCACTACGCATAAACTAGAATTGTGGCATGAATCAAGCATTAAATTTAGACCATAAAACAAAACAGCTTGTTAACATCTTGAACGCACAGTCTATATATTAGTTGCAGAACAATTCTGGCTTATTTTCGCTTGTTTGAAGTGGAGTCCTTGGGCAACTCTTTTGTGAAAGGCAAGAACTCAGGTTCACCGGGAATGTACTTTCGCAAGACCTCAGGAACCTTGAGTCCATCAGGGGTTTGGTAGTTCTCCAAAACACAGCACAGTGCTCGCTCGGTAGCACACAAGGTGGAGTTTAAGCAGTGGACGTATCGCTTCTCCTTTTCGTTGGCCTTCTTGATACCACATCGAATCTCAAGATTTCGGGACTGGTAGTCAGTGCAGTTGGAGCAGCTGACAAGCTCCTTGTATTCACCCTGGTAAGGGAACCAGGCCTCCAAGTCGTACTTCTTGGCGGCAGCGTTGTTGAGCTCACCAGAGACAATGGCAACAACCTGGTAGGGGAGACCAAGAGACTTATAGAACTCCTCGGAGTTGGCAATCATCGAGTCAAACTCCTCCCAAGAGTTTTCAGGCTCGGTAATACAAAACTGCTCAATCTTCTCAAAGGCGTGGACACGGAAGATACCCCAGGCATCCTTACCATGAGCGCCGGCCTCTCGTCGGAAACAGCTCGAGTAGCCAGCGTAACGCTTGGGAAGCTGCTCGGCGGGGTTCTCAAACCATTCACCAGAGTGATAGGCAGAAATGGGCTGCTCAGAAGTAGCAATCAAGTACTTCTCGTCAGTGCCGTCAAGAACCTTATAAAGTTCTTCATCAAACTGTGAAAGCTGAGCAGTCTTGGCCATAACCTCCTTGTTCATCATAACGGGCGCCTGCAAAGCAAGGTAGCCCTTAGTAGCCAAAAAGCTTAAGCCATAGTTGATCAAAGCCTGGTTGAGGAACACACCGTAGTTTCGCAAGAAGTAACCACGGTGACCAACGAGTTTGGCACCTCGTTCGGGATCGTAGCCGTCGAGTCGAGTCAACACTTCGTGGTGCGAAAGGACGCCCTCCTTCTTCTCAACTGTAACACCTTCGGGGGCCCAAACTCGGACGAGTTCATTATTAGCCTCATCCATGCTGACAGGAACAGACTCGTGCACAAGGTTACCAACCAAGCCAACCTTCTCACGGAGCTTGGTCTCGGCTTCGGTCTCCTCAGCGCTCAGCAAGGCCTTCTTCAAGGCAATGCTGGCCTTCTCAGCGAGCAACTCAGAAGCATCCTCCTTGGCCTATAAAATTGTCAGCTGTTAAATTTTCTTCAACAAGTTTAGACTATTTTGACTTACCTTGTACTTGAGACCAATTTCTTTCTGAACCTTGTTCTGCTCCTTGCTAACAGCATCGAGTTCGAATTTGACTAAAGCAATTAGTAAATACAACCGAAACACCGATCCACATCACTTACTGGCAGTCCAGCTCTTGTAGTCATTGATGATCTCGTCGACAATTTCGACAGACGCACCACGGGCCTTCTGGGACTTGCGAATGATATCAGGGTTTCCACCCTTCTCCTCAATAAATTGAATAATGTCCAACATAGCAGTTGCTATCAAACTGGTTAGAATATTAAGCAACCGCTTTTGATGCCCACCTTGATTTTGGAGTTTAACGACAGATAAAAAAAATCTGTGACTTCCGCTGCAACGACAGAAAAGTGTAGCCACCGCAAAAGCACCTGAAGCGTCACTGTAATAGTAAAATAATTACTACAAGGGGTGACAAAAAGGCTATATAGAGCGTATTCAACTTCTACGGAAATACAATTTACAAAAGTATTCTGTCATTGTTCCGCTCTCTCTAGATCAAAGGCAAAAAAAGGCATTAAAACTTTAAAAGGCTGTCCAGCAGCTCTTCATCGTCCTTAATATCGTCATGAATGTTTTGATTTAATCCAGTAGAGAGATCAGCCGTAAAATCGTCGTCGTCATCATCACTGTCGTTTTGAAATGACTCTTCGGGATCGCTACCTACCTCCTCAGGCTGGTCAAGGCTATCTAAAAAGTCATCAATATCTAGCTCTTTACCTAAGCGATCGGATTGACCGCCATTTTGAGAAGGTTTAAGTGCCGAAGGCTTTGCAATTTTTAATCTAGGCCCAACTTTGACTGGTCCACTCCCATATCGCCGTTTGAAATCGTCTGATTCCTTTTTCTTTTGAATTTTTGTGGTTAATATTTCAAAATCATCCTTCTCTGGTGCATTTACGACATGTAGATCCGGTTTACTTTCGTCTTCCTTTTCAAGTCTCTTCGCACGATCACGTAGCAGTTCATAGTCGATGCCGGGATCGCTATCCCCCAATTCATCTAGAGTATATTAGACATATTTAAAATCGAAACATACAAAATATAGTCACCTATAAACGCTTCATCATCTTGCTGATCATTATATCTCCAAGCATTGCTTGACAAGTTCTTTAACCTCCCGCTTGATTTCTTTTCAATTTTTTCGTTATTTTGGTCCTCATCACCAGGTAGAATTTCTGATTCCTCTCCATTACTGGTTTCATCCAACAAATCCGCTTGCTCCTCTTTCCACGCTCCTTTTGCAGGGGGACCTTCAGCAGCTTTGGCCTCTTTTTCTTGCACCCACTGTGGAACAATTCCATGCTTTTTATAATAAGCGCGGCTGGCCTTTTTATCCCATTTATTTTGGTGGAGCACCATTTCTGGCGGGTGAGGAAGATGAAATCAGCGTACAGTCCCAACGACAATAATTTTGGTGATGAATTCTCTATATACAAACTACTTCAAGCAACCAAGTTTTATAAAAGTCCGACAGCCTTCTTGACTTCCTTCAAAGTCGCCGAGGCAATTTCCCTCGCTTTAAGGCTGCCTTCAGATGCCACGGTTTCAAGGTAAGCAGGATCAGCCAAGAGTTCATTGTACATTTTGCGAGTAGGGGCAAGACCCTCAATCAAGACATCACTTAGAAGATTCTTGAGCTTTGCATGATCATAGTCTTGTACCTCCTCAGCCACTTGTGCTGGTGCTTTGTTTAAGAAGCCACCAATAATGGAAAGAATATTGGCCACTCCTGGGCGATTAACAGGATCATATTCAATGCCAACCTCACTATCTGTCACTGCCTTTTTAATCTTTTCTCTAATAACTTTTGGATCCTCGTTGATAGTAATCAAGCTTGGGCTATCCAGGCCGTCGGACTTCGACATCTTTCGTGTAGGGTCTCTGAGCGACATCACACGACCAGTATCATCTGGTAACGTCAGAAAAAACTGAAAAAAAAGAGACAGATAACCTACTAAGAACAATTTCAGGATATGTAAACAGTTTTGTTTTGGTCTGCTTGTGAAAGGCTTTGCGAATGGCTCGTGTCAATTCAATGTGTTGGATTTGATCATCACCAACCGGAACAAATGACGTACTATTAATGATTAGTATTGAAATATTTCTTTGAAAAATATCATACTTGTAAAGTAAAATATCCGCTGCCATAAGAACAGGATAAGCAAACAAGCCTAACTTGGCCTCACTCAAAGCTGTAGGGTCCAAGATTGACGCGGACTCGGAAATATTCAATTTGTTCTAAACTTATGTCAGCATTTGATTGTGATAGCACAATAGTCTCGTACTTTCCACTGTGTCATTCTGTTCAGCTGACCCATTCCAGTAATACAGGCCAAAATCCAGTTGAGCTCAGCGTGCTCCCCGACCTATATAATTAGAGGCTATTTAAAGACTAGATTGAACAGCACGTACTTGACTCTGCACCATAACTATACTCTTTTTGGGATCAACTCCAGCTGCGAGCACACCAGCCACTGCTTCAAGAGTGAATTGCCGTAGATCAGCTGGTTTTTTCGGAGACGTTAAAGCATGAAGATCAACCACTGAAAATATAGACTTTAGATTCTTGAATTCCGAGATTTCAGACCAGAGCTTTGTTGCGCCGAGATAGTTACCGATATGTTGAACACCGGTTGGCTGTATCCCGCTGAATATAACTCTACCAGACATCTTTTTAACTCTATCCAGCCCAGCAACACCATTCAAAGACGTCACCATAGAGAATCTAACGCTCGAGACTCTCATCGTTTTGTGTAGCGTTGAATGCTCTGTCGTCGGCCCTTTGCATGGCAACGGATTCCACGCTGCTAAAATTTCTCTTCTGCGCTTCTGCAGACTTTCTTTCTTTATTTTGATTTTGTTACGACGCGATGCTTTCGGGATTCGCTTTGAGAATGCGTGGAGGCGCTCTTACTGCCCGTGCGTTCTCCTCCGCTCCTGGGTTGCGTTCGGCTAGTGCAGGCGCAAACTCTACAAGCTCAGACGCGACCTCGGCTGCCACAGATACGTTAGATCCCTCGGCTATAAATTCAAATGCCGCTGCTGAGGAGATTTCTTCGGAACAGGAGTTGGCCAAGGCTCAAGCAAAACTCTTAGCTGATGCTGTATTGGAAGACGATCTCTACTACGAGACCGACCAGCAGCGCCATGAGATTGAATCTATCGCATACCCAGAGAAGGGTACATATGTTGCTTCAAAGGCATTTGTGCATCCCAATGTCAAACGGCCAATCCCCTTACCCGTTGAATTAACCCACTACGCACCCCTCAGGGTTAAACCGACCAACGGCATTCCGGCATGCGACCTTCAGATCCGATCATATGGTATTCAGCACCTGGAAATGTTTGCTGATTTTGCTCTTCGTGCCGCATACTACCTTCGAATAGCAGCTACGGGACCTGTCGCTCTTCCTCGAAAAGTCGAACTTTGGACTATCAACTCGAGTCCTTTCGCTCACGCCAAGTCAAAAGAAAATTACGATCGACGAACATTCAGACGACTTATTCAGATCCATGATGCTGACCCGCGAGATGTTGAGACATGGCTTGCATTTTTGCGAAAACACCAACTTCCCGGTATCGGTATGAAGGCTAACTTATATACCTATGAAGGATTTGGTAGGTTTTTACTTTCTCTTATATTTTAGATGATTATTAACACATTTACAGAAGATGGAGAGTCTATGGGTAAGGCGATTAGCAGCGAAGAATACCGATCGCTGGGAAAGAAGTATGTCGACCAAGTTTCCACCATCCGAAACCCTGCTGTCGCCAACCGAGTCAAGGAGTTGTTATTAAGTGATAGCTTTAAGGATTTGCTAGGTGATATTGAGAAGAAGGACACCGAGAAGGCAGCTTCAAAAAAGGCAGCCGCTGAAAAGATCGCTGCCGAAAAAGTGGCCGCTGAGAAAGCTGCCGCAGAAAAGCTTGCTGCCGAGAAAGCTGCGGCAGAGAAAGCTGCCGCTGAGAAAGCTGCTGCAGAAAAGCTTGCCGCAGAAAAGCTTGCTGCAGAAAAAGCTGCTGCCGAGAAAGCTGCCGCTGAGAAAGCTGCTGCAGAAAAAGCTGCTGCCGAGAAAGCTGCTGCCGAGAAAGCTGCTGCAGAGAAAGCTGCCGCTGAGAAAGCTGCCGCTGAGAAAGCTGCCGCTGAGAAAGCTGCCGCTGAGAAAGCTGCCGCTGAGAAAGCTGCCGCTGAGAAAGCTGCCGCTGAGAAAGCTGCCGCTGAGAAAGCTGCCGCTGAGAAAGCTGCCGCTGAGAAAGCTGCCGCTGAGAAAGCTGCCGCCGAGAAAGCTGCTGCTGAGAAAGCTGCTGCTGAGAAGGCTGCCGCTGAGAAAGCTGCCGCCGAGAAAGCTGCCGCTGAGAAGGCTGCTACAGAGAAGGCCGCTGCCGAAACAGAATCAACTTCTATAGAAGCCTCAGCAGAAACGGACAGCACTGTTAATAATACTTCTAAGGAAAAGGCAGAGCCTTCGACGAGTGATGATGCCCCTGCTGTTGCTGAGACCCACCCCAGCACCACAGATAAAAACTAAGCGACTAATCAAACTATATACAGTGTCGTCTAGGAAGTTTGTAAATAATATTTTCATGGAATTTTTGTATATCCAAATTATCTTTTTTCGTAGTTTCTTGACTGTCTGGATATTGCTGCTCGCTGATTGGTTGAGAGCGCCCCCTAGCAACACCTCGAAATCTTCTTGGAAATGCTCTCGCATCTCTCAACGAAACTTACACCCACAGAGACATGTCGGACCCTTCGTCGAAGCGATCTTATCCTCCTCCCGGCTTTAAGTTTGCCACTCCTGGCCGAATCCACGTCTGGGCTGCCCGATTCCTCGGTGCCAACGCCGCCTTTTGGATTCTTTACCGATTAAGAGAGGTACGTTTGACCAGCTCAATAGATCTAGCACCAACGATCAATCTTGATTATGACTGTTTACTAACTCTGTTTCAGGAAGGACCTGTTCTTTTGGTGAGTCTCAGCATCTTACTGCCGACACCTGCTTCGCTCGACTTTTTAGCATACTAACCAACATAGGGTCTTCGAAAGCCTTGGGATGATCACTAAATCAGCCTTCATTTTCTGTAATAATATCATCGGTGGACTTCATATAGCGGATACAAGTATTTAGCAAAAAAAAAATTCTTTGAATTTAACCAATCGACCTTTGCTCGACGTACAATCTACATTGAAAACACGAAATCCAGAATATAATCTAGTGTTAAAAATAAACCAACTTGTTTTTCCAACATTTAAGAACCCAAAAGCAGCCCAACTCTATACTCCCGGATACTCATTGAGTTCCTCAATTAAAACTTTGTACCTCTTTCGAACCTTCTCAGACGACCTGAAAAGACGTGTCTGCAAAATGTGTAAAGTACGCGACACTGCTAGGAAGACATAATGCTCGCCTAGCCAGGACATACCAAAGTTGACCACGAACAAAACGACCAGTAATATCTTGTAGTCGGTAGACATCGGGGTCAACTGAAGAATTTTGTAGGAGTAATGGTCGGGGGCAAATATTAAGAACGAGCAAAACGCAATTAATAAGATGACTGTTACAATGAACGGTGTGTTCTTCACAGCCGGCTGCCGATATGGTTTTCCAGTGGACAGTATAACAGCAGAGAGAATATACTGAAAATTTGCAAATAAAAACAATGCAGTATTTGCTGATCCCCAGACCTCTTCATCTGAAGAACCGGGAACAGCGGGAATATACCAAGACTTGCTTTTGATCGTAACGAAAACAGTGACTTGAAAAATCAGGAACAGAAGAATATGGCCGACCAGAGCTGTCAGAATCTTGCGCGAAACAAGATTAGCTGTAGGCTTCTTTCGACAAAGAACAGGGAATGGCTTAGACCAAGCCATGAAAATTGCAATGGGAACAATAATCACCAAGTCGATCATCAAGAACTGAAAATCACCAAGATTAGTGCCGATATTATATAAAATACTAACAGTAATAAATTGAATCGCAGAGTAGGTGCTCATGTACTTGAAGCAGCTAAAACTTGTGACCAAGGCGGCACGACCTTCACGAATGACATCTGGGACGCAAGAAATCTCAAAAACTCTACTTGTGAATGGTGCAGCAACACTAGCTTCGGCCTCAGAGAGAGAAATACCGACATCAGCAGCTTTCAAGGCACCACAGTCATTAGCACCGTCACCACAAAATCCCACAGAGTAATCAATTGACTGCAGCTTTTCAACCAGTTCATGTTTCTCATCGGGAGACATTCGAGCAAAGACAGTTCCCTTCATGAGCATCTTTTCGATAGCTTCATCAGATCCATATTGTATGATCCATCTAAATACCTCACCCGTTACAGCCAGAGTATAATTTTGAAGTTCATCAATATCGGCAGGAAGCATAGTATTCGAGTTGAGAATATTTCCGGGCTCATCCACATTTTCCCAAACCAGAGTTAGATCTGGCTGCTCTAAAATAGATGTTAGAATTCCAAATCTTCTATAGCTGCAAACTCCCATACCTTCAAAGTGAGAAACATAAACTGAAGATCCTTCTCGAATCATTCCACATTCACGAGCTACAGATATAGCTGTTAAAACATTGTCACCGGTAACCATAACTTCACGAATTGCAGCTTTATTGAGTTCCTCAATTACTTTGCTTGTACTAGGCTTCAGCTTGTTTTCAAAAATGATAAAACCTTTAAACTCCAAATTGCTTTCAATATCTTCTCGAGAGGCTTTTTGAACCTTAAACCAATTAAGCTTCACCGACTTTCCGGCACAAGCGATAACTCTAAAGCCGTGATGAGTATAGTATTGGAGCATCTCATCATAATCAGCAGGAAACGAGGCAGGGTCGCAAATATCTCGCATGACCTCAGGAGCACCTTTTACATAGACTGTCATCTCTCTATCCTTAAAGCGTTTAACTATAACACTCATTCGGCGAAGCTGAGATACGAATTCAAATGATCTAATGATGGCAATTTCCTCATCCGACGGTTGGTTTCCACCATTGTCTACTGCAGTTGGAGGCCAAACAGTAGCTGGCGAGAGCTTGTTGGAAGACAAGTCTTCCTCATCAACGCGCTCGTCAGAATTAGTAGCTTTAGATGGCCGGCTAAACTGCTTGCCTTCTTCGGCATAGGTCCATCCAGTGAAAGAAAACATTTTAAAGTCAAGGGGATCACCAATAAGTTCACCATCGACCAGTCGCAAAGAATGGCAAGTCGCCATTGTTTCCAAAATTGCCTTGCTAGTTGTATTTCTGGAATGGATTGTCTTATCAAGAGTTTGGACATCTTCAATCATTCCAACGAAGCGTTCCGACTGCGCATCTACTGTCTGAACACCCATAACATCGAGTCCGTCTTCAGTTAAAGTGCCCGTCTTGTCAAAACAAACCACGTCAAGCTTTCCAGCAACATTGACTCTACTTGGACTTATACAGAAAATTTTCATTTTTCTAAGACGAGCCAAAGCAAAACTGGTTCCGATAGTAAGGGTTGCTGGTAAGGCTGGGGGAACAACAATCGTGACAATATCAAGAGCTCGGAAAACAATCAACTTGGTAGGCAGTTCCATTCGAATGAAATTGATTGTGCAGATAATAAAACCAATTACAGCAACCAAAAACATAAAGCCAATATAACGGAATGAATCACTGTAGAATTTAAAGTCAGAAGGCTTGGGAAACATCATAGATCGCACGAGGCCACCTTTCGTAGTATTGAAGCCAGTACGCAGGGCCATAGCTAGTGCTAAATTATTTTCATCGTTTCCACCAGCTGGGCGACGAACTCTAACAATTTTTGTACCACAAAACAACGTATGGCGAGCAAGTTGAGGAACCAATGAATGAGTAGGTGTGGTTAACAAAAAGTATTGATCTCCAGAGAGAGGCAGTTTTGAAACAGGAACAGATTCACCAGTGAGCATGCTTTCATTTACAATGCAGTCTCCACTCAAAAGTATAGAATCACACGGAAAGGCCGACAAAGAAGGATCTGAGAGTTCATAAACATCACCAGGAACCAGCTCTGACGATGCAATGGTATTCCAAAATCCATTTCTCAAAACACGAACATCACACACAAATTTAGAAATTTCACTCAAGCGATGCATCGTCTGCTTTGTTTCAATCAAATTGCTTCCTACACTCAAAACGGAGATAGTGAAAATGCAGGTGGCATAGTAGTAATATTGGTCGAGAGCCCATAAAACCATTGAAAATACTTGAAAGATATAAAATGGGTGCAAGACTTCTTCGGCAAGTAATTCCCAAATTGATTTTTCTTTGATATCAATTTCATTCCCCCCAAAGATGCGCAGCCTATCTTCAACAGTCGACAATTCAATTCCTTCCCCAACCGTCTCCGACTGGCCCCAAGCAACATCACGCCAGTCATTGTTGAGAGTATATATATCCAAAATTGGATTGTATAAAAATCTAGTGTATCTATATTCAAAACTTCGCAGACGCTTAATAAGCGAATACTCAGAATCAAGCTGAGATTCATTTTGAGTTTCTGAATCAGCTGCATAATGTGAAGCAAAGACTGTATTATGTGGTCGATTATAGCGGACTTTGGAGACGGATATCACGCTAATCTCACCCCAATGATTTTCAACAACCACCCAGTCGCACCTTCCAAGAGGAACTGGAATAGCAGTGAATTTTACCTTGAGTCTGGGAAACCATCTCAAAATTAAATACAACAGACCGCAGGTCAGGATTGAGCAGAGATAGTAGAGAGCAGACTTCCACCTCGATGTTCGGTATCCGGCAATAACAATAGTCATATCTTCCTCTTCCAAATAGTATTTTTGAATATATGTATGGCTATCTGCTCCATCTATTTCCTTATCATCGCCATGTCCAAGAAGAGGATGGTCCAAACGGAACTCGTCATTTGAATAGCGACTTGATGGACGGCGCCTCCATTGAGTTTCTTCTTCTTGGGGGACCTCTTCAGTTCCGAATCCTTCTCCTTCTTCTTCTTCTCCATGCTGGTGTTGATGTCTGAGATAATGTGTATGCGTTAACTCAGCAGTACTCGGTCTTCTCCTCGAGGGACGGGAATGCATCTCTGTGATATCATGGGACATGTTTCCATTAGAGTCAGGATGATCGTCATAGAAGACAAGGTTAGGATCTCCATCGAGAGACCCAGTTTCTTCGGCCTGATGTATCTCCTCGGCGGTGAAGAACCTAAAACTATTTAACGACTCAGCCCGCGATTCCCGTCGATGTGCAAAAGAGGATATGGAAGAAGGAATGCTCTCGGAAATAGGACCATCAAACATTTCATCTTGAGCCATTTCACCATAGTAGCTGCGCTCACTTGCCGACCCGTGAAGTAGGGAGCTACCGACCGATGATCGAGACGACGAGCGATCACGAGTGAACGACCGTCGTCCATAATCCGCCATACTGCTGCTAAAGATCAAAAAAGAATCAAAACACTTTTAAAACTTGCAACTGCAGGGTCCTTTCTTCCCAAATTGCTCCGCACAGACCTGTAGGTTGCCTAGACAACCAAACGTCTTGCTCCAAGTCAAATGACCCTTTTTTTCTTGTTCTCTTTGCCTCTCCACCCCCAAAAAAAGCTGCTTGGCTTGTCTCTTCTGCAGGGCAAAATCGCGTCGCTACACTTCAAACAGCAGGCGCTCCCGCAACGATTCACAAATTGACCTGCGAGGGTTGTTTTTTTTTAATATAAAGTAATCGATTGACTTTTGAGATGAATTCATATCCCCTCGGCGGTCTTCCTGGAAAGGGACCCGAAACCTTTGCCGCAGCGCAGCAGACTCAATCGATCCCTATGCCCCAGACAAAAGAAGATGCACAACGTATTTACTTGGTAAGTTTATGCCGATAAGGCTTTTGACTCGAGAATAATTCTTTCTGACGCGTCTTGTTTTTTTTTTATATAGAGATATCAGCAGCTTAAACAGCAGAATGCGACCGAGGCCACCAATCCAGAGTTTGCCGAGCTTGCAAAAATCCTACGAATGATAACTAGACAGCAGGAGTTATTTAAACAGCGAATGCAGTCTCAGAACGCGGCACAGAATGGAACTCCCACTTCGAACCAGCCCCAGGCTCAGGCTCAGGCTCCTGCATCGCAGCCACAAACTCAACCTGCAGCTCCGAAACCTGCAGCTTTCACTGCTTCTCAGATTAATCAGATGCGAAGTCAAATCGTTGCCTTTAAATTACTTCAACGAAATCAAGCAATCCCCGTCGACGTTCAGAAGATGATTCTAAATTCAACTCAACAGTTGGCTCAGCAGGCTGTGTCATCTAATATCAATCCATCCAATGCTATTGCCACTGCTGGAGTATCCAAACCTGCGGTTCCAGCTCTTGAAAAGTATGACGGTTCGATTTCATACCAGGACCCTTACGCTTCTCTTGAGAGTTCGATACCTTATCATGACTACATAGCTCGTCAGAATAGATTAATGATTCCCTCAGTTCTTCCAGAGGGTATCGATACGCTGGCTCTCAAGGAAGCTCGCGAGAAGGAAATACAGAATCGCGTTGCATTGCGTGTGGAGGCGCTTGAAAATTTACCAGCCAACCTGGCAACTTTTGATGCTGGAAATGACAGTCTAGTCTCTGTAAATGAAAATGTCTCCGATGAACTGAAGCTTAAGGCTTTGATTGAGTTGAAAGGGTTGCGGTTGTTGCAAAAACAGAAGGACCTTAGAACATCTATTGTTTCTTCTATTGTGAACCTGAATGACTTGACTATGACTGTCAATCGAGCAAATTTTCGACGTATGAAGAAACAAAATCTTCGTGAAGCCCGCTTAACAGAGCAGCTTGAAAAGCAACAACGACTCGATCGTGAAAGGAAGGAAAGACAAAAGCAGCTGGATTATTTGCAAGGTGTTGTCACTCATGCTTCCACTGTTTTATCGAATGGTCGCAGCAAACATTCTCGAGCCCAGCGAATTGGTAAAGCAGCTCTTGCTTACCACTACCACATCGAGAAGGAAGAACAGCGCAGGTTGGAACGTACCGCCAAGCAACGTTTGCAAGCTCTTAAAGCCAATGATGAAGAAGCTTATATTAAATTGCTTGATCAAACAAAGGATACTCGTATTACTCATTTGCTTCGCCAGACTAATACATTTCTTGACTCTTTGGCTGAGGCCGTTAAGGATCAACAACGGGAAAGCAGGCGATTGGAAGCCACTGTTCCTGCACCTGCTGAAGAGGAGGGAGAAGAAGAAGATGAGGAAGGCGAAAAGAAGATCGACTATTACGCCGTGGCACATCGTGTCAAGGAAGAAGTTAAGGCACAACCCTCAATTTTAGTCGGTGGAACTCTTAAAGAATACCAACTTAAGGGTCTCCAATGGATGGTTTCTCTTTACAACAACAATTTGAACGGTATCTTGGCCGATGAAATGGGTCTTGGTAAAACTATCCAGACAATATCTTTGATTACTTACTTGATTGAAGTGAAGCGTCAGACTGGCCCTTATCTAGTAATTGTACCTCTTAGTACTCTTACTAACTGGACCCTTGAATTCGAGAAATGGGCACCGGCAGTCAAAAAAGTTGTTTACAAAGGTCCCCCGATGGCTCGTAAAGCTCAACAAGGAACTATCCGAAGCGGCGATTTCCAAGTTTGTCTTACAACATATGAGTACATTATTAAAGATAGGCCAGTACTTTCTAAGCTCAAGTGGGTACATATGATTATTGATGAAGGTCACCGAATGAAGAATACTGGATCAAAATTGAGTGCCACTCTCACCCATTATTACCACTCACGATACCGTTTGATTTTAACAGGTACACCTCTTCAAAATAACCTGCCAGAATTGTGGGCTTTATTAAACTTTGTTTTGCCTAAAATCTTTAACTCAGTGAAATCTTTCGACGAGTGGTTCAACACACCGTTTGCTAATACTGGTGCCCAAGACAAGATGGAACTTTCAGAAGAAGAGACACTACTTGTCATTCGACGTTTGCACAAGGTTTTGAGACCTTTCTTGTTGCGGCGTTTGAAGAAGGACGTCGAGAAAGATCTCCCTGACAAGATTGAGAAGGTTGTCAAGTGTAAGATGTCGGCTCTTCAGTTGAAGCTTTATCAGCAAATGCTCAAACACCACATGCTTTTCGTTGGTGACTCAAAGTATGTTTCTAATTTTTGCTCATTTTTATAAGTTACTAATTTCTCTTAGTCCCGGTGCGAATAAATCCGGTCTCAAGGGCCTCAACAACCGAATTATGCAGTTACGAAAAATCTGTAATCATCCTTTTGTTTTCGAAGAAGTTGAGAATATTATCAACCCTTCAAAGCAGAACAATGATAACCTATGGCGAGTTGCCGGTAAATTTGAGCTTCTCGATAGAATCCTGCCAAAGTTTAAAGCAACCGGCCATCGTGTTTTGATGTTCTTTCAGATGACGCAAATCATGGATATCATGGAAGATTTCATGCGCCTGAGAGGTCTGCAGTACCTTCGGCTTGACGGTTCTACAAAAGCCGATGAGCGATCTGAGTTGCTAAAGCTTTTCAATGCTGAAGATTCTCCTTATTTTGCCTTTTTACTAAGTACACGAGCTGGTGGTCTTGGTTTGAATTTGCAGACTGCAGACACTGTTATCATTTATGATACTGACTGGAACCCTCATCAGGATTTACAAGCTCAGGATCGTGCTCATCGTATCGGTCAAACTAAGGAAGTGCGAATCTTACGTCTAATCACTGAAGATTCGGTTGAAGAAATGATTTTGCAGCGTGCTCACGAAAAGCTTGAGATTGACGGAAAGGTTATTCAGGCTGGTAAATTTGACAATAAATCGACTGCAGAGGAGCAAGAGGCCTTCCTTCGTTCGCTTCTTGAAGCCGAAGAGCTTAATCGTGCCAATAAAGAAGACGACGACGATTTGGATGAGGATGAGTTGAACGATCTCCTTGCACGAAGCGAAGAAGAACGACTTATATTTAGTGAAATTGACGACGAGAGAAACAGAACTTCACAATATGGCAAGAATCGTACTCTGGATCGACTGATGGATGAAGATGAGTTGCCGGAAGTCTACAAGCAAGATATGATTGAGACTATCATTACAGAAGACCAGAAGAATCAGCCCAGCGGACGTGGTAAGCGAGAACGTAAAGTTCTACACTACGATGATGGCTTGACCGAGGAGCAGTGGCTTGAGGCCATAGATAATGATGAAAATATTCGAGATGCTATCAACAAGAAGCGTGATAGATTGAAGAAGAGACGTGAAAGGTCTTCGCGGAAAATTGCTGATAATGAGGTTCCCGAGGACTCTGATTCTGGTGAAAGTACACCAGGCTCTGGTAAACGTCGTCTTTCTCGAGCACCCTCTGCTGAAGTTGAAGAAGCCCCTTCAAAGAAGCGCGTCAAGTCACGAAAGCCTAAGGTGCAAGATCTTCTCGATCCAGAAACTCGTTCTCGACTTCAAGAGCAGCTCAACGCAATTTATGAAGCTGCCACTGAATTGGTCGATGCTTCCGGACGCACACAGTGTGACATATTTTTGGAATTGCCGAGTAGAAAGCTATATCCTGACTACTTTATTTTAATAAAGTCTCCTATTGCTTTTGCTCAGATTCAAAAGAAGATCAATAACAATCAATACAGCACTCTTTCACAGCTTAGGGATGACTACAAGCTGATGTTCAGCAACGCTAGGATATACAACGAGGAGGGCTCTTTTGTTTACAGTGATGCAAATGCATTAGAGGCTTTTATGGATAAACTCGTTGAGGATGCTTCAGCAAACCCATTTTCTTCAGCAGTGAAGAGCGAGGCTTAAGAGGTCGGATGAAGTTTGAGTAATACACAAGTTTTGTACTTTGCTACTACTTTTTATTATTGAATTTTTTGTACAGTATTTATTTAGAAATAGTTTTGAGACTGGAATCGTAAATATGAAGCTACGAGTTTGAAGTTATTGACGGAGTGAGATGCAAGAGGTCAAAAAGACGCAGTGCGGGGCTGAATGGCTTTTCCTACTAAAAAGCCGGACATGCAGTACATTAAGAACTAATAAAAGCCACACTAAATAATTTCTATCATCACTATATACTTGAAATATAAGTCGCATCTTCTTTCTCATCTTCATCGAGCGGCCTTTGTCGCTGATTGAGAATTTGATTGTTCAGTCGGTGTGAGAAGTGAGATTAAATCCATAAAACTGTCGTCATTAACTTCTGTAGCAGGGACCGTCATAGCAGTGTTATTCGTGATAGAACCCTGAGTTATGCTGACAGGGTCCTTGGTGCGTTCCATAGCCATAAGCCAAGAAGTGTCTGTGTCTTTGTCCAAAAACAAATCTGCAGAGTCATCGGTGACAGCTGCAAAGGCCGGGATCGTCATACCAGCGAGAATGATTGTATTTTCTCCATATGTCTCGTCGTTAAGAGACAAAGCCGGTGTCTCGATCTTCTGAGGCGGGGGCGTTGGCCGTGAAGTTTTCTGAATTCCATCTGAAACCTCTCCCATATATTCCTTATGTGGCCAGGTTTGGCTGGCAGTGGGAACGTTGTTTGTTCGTAAATGAGGACCGACCTCGGTGTTCCGCATAACCATTGGATTGGGATCAGCAGTGATGACACGAGGCGAATGAGAACCTTCTGAACCTGAGTGTTGCGAATTCTGGTTAACCAAGTAGTCGGGTCGCAACCTTGATTTGTTGACTGCCAAGGGTCCAAGAAAGACTGCAGATGATGGACCCAAGCCCCCACTGAAACCATTATTCTGTTCCACAACATCACCATTTGACTTTATGATCTGTGAGTGTTTCTTCCATTCAGGTGTAGATGCCCTTGACTCTGGAAGACTGGTATCACCTTGCTCGGCAATGAGCTGAGCATTGGGCAGCTGGAATGGCTTGTCAGATTTTCCCAATTCTCCATACTTAATTGTTGGGCTGGGTGGTACTTGCGAATCACGAGACATTTTGTTAACTGAGCGTTCGTACTTTTCGAAATATCTGCGCTTCAGGGCAGTGCACCAAGTACCGGCAATTGGCCAGTAATCACGGAGACGAACTAAAAACCGCAGATTTACAGCCAGATGAGAACGTGCCAACGTCGAAACTTCAGGGTCGGATGAGAAAGCATTGTAAATATGAAGAGTCGAAGAAGTATAAGCAGCAAATCCCACAAAGGGAGGCGGTAAAATATCTTCAATCTGAAGATAATCAGCAATGATTCGCGAGATCGCACATGCCGCTGCAGCGAATTTGTTGGCCGATCGTTCAATGAACGCCAGTGGAGGATCTTTGAAGGTTGATGTTAGATGATCATATGGGTAAACACAGCGGTGCAAAGCGCAAACACAGAGCTGAACAATGATATGCATATGCATGAAAAAACCAGCCTTCTCCATGGCGGAATGAGCCAACAAATTGTCCTTGGAGTATATGAGATCTGGAGGAATTCGCGAGTAACGAGCATCTGCCTCAATATCAAGCCGAGAAAACTCGGAAAACTCAGACCAGGGTGGAAATTGATCTTCGAAGCGCGTCCGATTAACATAGCTACTAATTTCACCCCATAATACTTGACTCAATACATAAGTTCCACAGGTGTCAAGAGGAACTTTAGGGTATCTGGAATCTGACGTCGCAGGAAACTCTTTATTTAAAAGTGGCATGACAACAGCAATTCCGTGATAGTAATTGTGTATACTGCATGGTAAGCTGACCTGACAAGACGACTCCAAAATATGAAAGGCCCTATTGCGACCACAGTGGATTAACCGATCCATAATTACAGCCGACCACCATAATCTTCTTCCAGTCTTTTTTTAGAAACGTTAGTACGGTATCACAACCAAGAAAAAAAATATATAGCTACCTCTCGCTCAACAAAAGAAAGAGTTGGATCTTGAGACTCAATATTTAATCTCATGGCTTGCGCCATGCGGATGGCCATACCAGTATTTATTCCTGCGCGCACACCGTCTCTGAAGGCTAATTAGCAAGATTGATAAAAAAAATGCACATAACATACTCTGAAATGAAATCATTCATCGCAAGAGTGAATATAGCCTGTAGAATCTCTACCGATGGCTTATCATATTCCATACTGACTAAAACTCGGGCTGAATCCAAAAACTGAGCTCCTCGACTAGCTAGACTTTGTGTTGCAAACATTGGATGCTTCGAAAATCTAATAACCAGTTAGAGTTGTAATAATTAGCCACTTTAGATTCTTGCCTAGTAGCGACACCACATATTGCTAAAACAAGAGCTGGCTTGACCTTTTGTGCACGAAGGCTTCTGAAAAATGTCGGCTTGTGAATATATGAATATGTTAGGTTGTGAATATTTGTAAAGAATAATTCGCATAAGTGTTCAACAATTTCATTTGGAGGAAGCGATCTATCGTTGGATTAGTATTTTATAACAGCACAGAAAAACAGGCACAAACATTTTTGGAAAAAAAGAAAGAGGCCAGGCAGAATTTACTTGAGATGTCAAAGTCGATATCGAAGTTGCATTGGCTAGACCGTAATCGTTTGGAGCGGTGGCTGGCGCAATAGATAGTTTGATATTGGAATTTAGACTAGAACGAAATTGCTCAACCTCCGAGTAAACACTGTTTTCGATATCTATAATTTTGGTAATTGGAGCTGCAGATTGAGAATTCTCGGGAATAAAATGTCGCTCCATAATTTCGATTCGCTTCGCGTTTAACGTTAATTGATGATTGTTGGAAGCCAAAATGAGCATAAATACCTTTGTAAGCACTTGGAAGTAGCTAAGACGCGAACCACGACTTTTGATTAAAGGATATTCGCAGGATATGTTTAACCGTAAACAGCTCGTGCAAGCTGGTCGACCTCCCGAACATTTAACCTGCCAACAGTCAGTAAATGACCAATCTATTCATCCAGGCCCAGTATTAAGAATATTATGATGGCAAACACCTAATAGTTGAAAAAATCATTTGCGTTGTTCAAAGTCGCATGCTCAAAGTCGCATGGTCTGGGGTAATACCCCAGAAATCTCGATAAAGACGCCGGGATAAGCTAGACAAACCTTTTTCTTGCGACAGGCATTGCAGGCAATAACGAGTTTCTTCTTGTCGTTTGAGCTGGAGGGGGCTCCTTTCGCTATTTTTCGCGCCGGAGCATCAGCGGGCTGTGTAAACCGGTCAGCTAAATAAATGAAAAGTTATAGTTAAACATACCCTCGGAGGAGTAGAGCTACTCAGTCTTTCCATTTTTTGTAAAACTGAGAAAATGACACCAAAATAATGTAAACGCTCCGGTTCCAGTTGTTGGGTTAAAGTTTGTGGAGGTGTTGGCGAAGGCGACCCTTGAAAGAGAGCAAGACTTAAAAACATAACAATTAATTGATTTTACATGGAATAGTGGACTTTAAGCAAGAATATTTATACTTTGTAAAATTTAATTCAGTTACAAAAATGTTGGAGTATGGGGTTTGCACTTAGCGCTTTACTTTCAAGGTAGCTAGATAATCCAACCAAGGATTAATCATACTGACCTTAACCTGTAAGTAGTATAAGAGATATTGTTTACCGAAAGATGGCATATAAATGATGCCAGGTATGAAAATAATAAGTCATGGCTGTGACTTATTGTTCGAAAAGAAACAGGAAATAGCAATAAAAACTAATCTTAATCAGACAAACCAAGAATTAATACCCATTAAAGATGACCGCTTCATCCTCTCTCGCTATAAAGCAGGTGCTGCTATGCATCGCTAACGAATCACCATACTTCAATAGATACAACTGTGTCTATGGAGAATAAGAAAACTATAAACACATAACGCCGTCAGTCTCTTGTTATATTGAACTTGGAATAATCATATGGATCCTTTTATCCCTTATGGAACCAAGACCAGCCGCCCTTTGGAGGCTGTGGAGCATTCTCGGCGTCTTTGACACGTTCGGCGGCAGCACGAACAGCATTTTGCTCCTGTTCAAGAAACTTTTGTTGTTGATTGACTGCAGGTGCGAGAGTCTTCTTAGCCTCTTCTTTGGCCTTGTCCACGACATCGTCACCAAATCGAGCTCTAAAAGCCTTGTCAACATCCTCCTGAAAGCGCTTCTCGTTTTGCCAAATAGGATAATCTGCTTTGGATGCAACTTCCAGACTCAATCGCAAGCGGTCTTCATTCCTGTTCTTCACATTGTTTAAGTACTCTTCTCGAAGATCAGGGCTCATGCTATTGACAATCTGCTCTTTTGTCGGAACGGTATAAATGTAGCAGATCAAGCCGACACCAAAGATAGATCCACCCCAAAAGGTAGCCGATAGCATCTGACGAAGTCCTCCACTCATTTTTCTTAGTGTCGAGTGAGCCCTCCACGTAGTCTAAACGCTCGACAACAACGTTGATTAGAAGTTCTGATCTTAACTAAATAGTTTACCCATTCAATTAGAAAATACAAGAGCTACAAGAATCGAATGCTTCATTCAAATTTATTATATTTCAATCTCTTACGCGTACCCTCTGCTCTCACCTAACCAGGATATATCTAGAAACTTTCCAAGCTACCTTTAAAACGACTTCAAAGCTTTGTAAAACCGAATAAAAACCGCAGACTTTAAATTCTTTTTTGTTCAGTGACTTCAAACAAGTGTCGCTTGTTTTGTGAACCACCTACCAAAAAACCTGGAATCTAGACCAAATTCTCAACGGCACACGATATGAGTGGTACAAACCCCCCGTATCCTGGATATCAGAATCAGGTATGTTGAGAATATATCTCTTAGATTGTGACGGGCTGATCGGAGGGATTCGTCCTACACAAGACCAGATCAGGCCGATCAATTGAGCTAATACGCGGCTTCACAAAATATGGTGCTAACTCACTACTCTAGCTGGTAAATGGAATGGCGAATATGAATATCAATCGACAGCAGAATCCATATCCGTCGAACCAGCCACCGTATCAACCTCCATATCGAAACGCTGATGGGGGACATCCCCAGACGGGCAGTGCTTATCGAGCTCCACCGAATGGACGACCGTACAACCAACCGCCACCAAATCAGTCTTATCAGAATAATTATTTGCCAAAAATGCCTAATTCTCAACAGATGGGGGGCTACAATACCTACCCGAAAGGTCAGCTCCAGCCTGGACATGCTCCTCCGAAACATCAGAATTCCCACATGCCGCCCGGCTATCTAGGCCAAGGTCAAGGATACCGTGATGCGCCGTCACCTTACAATGGCAACTATCAACAGCCAGGAGGCCAGCAATATCAATCGCCAAATCCGCAAACAGGAGCCTACCCCCCTCAACAGCGACCGTTACCACCTGGAGGTACGCGACAGAATCATGCCTCCGCATCTTCTTTACCGCTGCCGTCTTCCAGAGATCTACAAAAGAATGCTCCTCTTGCTTCCCGAAGTGACACTTCGCTTGCACAGTCTGAACGGTCTCAATCTGGCCAGCCATACTATGATAACAATGGACACCGAAGTCAGCCACTACCCCAGCAGGCTCAACCAAATCCGTACTATCAAGCCAAGCCGGAGAAAAAGGTGCCACGAAAACCTTCTCAGACAAGTTATGCACCCCAATCGTCATACGGTGAACAAAACAACAGGTATAACGATCAGCCTAAAACCTCTAATGGTCAATTATCTCAACCTAGCACCTATTATGATGAGACTGAACAACCTCAATATTCATTTGAAATGCCTGATGATCCTTATCAGCAACCTCAGAACTCTTCTACACGGCATAAAAATTCTACCCAAAAGCCTTTTTCAACTGGAGAGGATTCTTATGATAAATATAATAATCAAACATATGGGGCATACGGGTTTGCTGAGAACCCGTACGAAAGCTATAATGGTCGATCGCAAGCTTCCAAAGACATCAGCTACCAGCCCAGTCAACCTTCCACCAACTCTAGTCGCGACCCACCATCGTTGAATGTTCCAAGAAGTCGCGGAGATAATGACTCTGCTTCAAGGAAGGGAGCTACTGGCGCGAGCGTCAAACCATCAGGAGGTGCCACTGAATACGAGTTAGTGGATATCTACTTACAAGACAGCCCCCATGATAGTCGCTCTGTGAGCGCAGCTGGCTTAACTGATGGATTGAATACTGAACCGTCGATTTCAGGTAATAAAAATCTATCTTCGCCAACCAAATTTGATGAAGAAGGCGAGTACGATAATTATCCTTCAGAAAAGTCAGAGACTGATAAAAAGCCGAATGAGTTGCCTCTAACCATGTACGAATTCGATGCTGCAAAGAGGAAGGCATTTCATGCTCCTCAGGACGAAAAAATTCAGTTCGAATTTGCAGAAATTTTATTGCGGGCATGTACTGACTTGGCCGATGAAGGTGGCGATTTAAAAACTGCAAACAGGCGTCGTGATGGTTGGACTTACGAAGCATTAAAAATTATAAAACATCTCTCAACTGGTGAAAAGCCTTATATTAATGCTGTTGTTAAGCTAGCTTCAGCTTATGCGAGTGGAGGATTAGGCCTTGAGCCCAACCAAAAACGTGCATTTGAATATTATTTGAATGCTGCGAAGCTTGATAATGCAAAGGCTTGCTATCGTGTTGGTGTCGCTTATGAGCTTGGTGCCGGTGTGGAAGAAGACTATTATCAGGCTTTGAGTTGGTATCGTCGAGCTGCCTTTCTCAAAGATCAACAAGGCCTTTATAAACTTGGTGTAATTCTTTTAAAGGGACAATTGGGTGAGCAAAAGAATATGGCTGATGGTGTTATGTACTTGGAAATGGCAGCAATGACTGCCGACGAAGAGTGTCCTCACCCTATTCACGAATTAGGCCAAGTTTATGAAACTGGCATACCTGAAGCACGTTTGTCGAAAAACAGCGAAAAGGCTTTTGAGTTGTTTTGTCGTGCTGCTCATATGGATTACCCTCCTTCGCAGTTTCGTTTAGGCTGTGCATACGAATATGGCCAGCTGGGAAAGAAGATTGATCAACGCAAGTCTCTTGCTTGGTATAGTCAATCGGCTTCAAAAGGTGATCCGGATAGTGA
The DNA here is from genome assembly GCA_030582095.1 of Trigonopsis vinaria. Taxonomy (NCBI): domain Eukaryota; kingdom Fungi; phylum Ascomycota; class Trigonopsidomycetes; order Trigonopsidales; family Trigonopsidaceae; genus Trigonopsis; species Trigonopsis vinaria. Next base: position 1,016,038 of record JAKTWP010000001.1, on the reverse strand, counting down.
ATTGGCACTGAGTGGATGGTATCTCACTGGCTCCGATGGTATTCTAAAGCAATCCGACCGTGAAGCTTATCTTTGGGCTCGGAAAGCTGCAGAAAATGGTCTTGCTCGAGCAGAATACGCTCTCGGATATTTTTGTGAGATTGGTATTGGTGTTACTGCGAATATCGAGGAAGCACAAAAGTGGTATTACAAGGCTGCTGCTCAAAACCACAAAAAAGCAAAGAGTCGGTTGGCAGAGCTTCGCAAGATCCGCCCACCTGTGGAACAATATTAAAGAAGAACTTTTCTTCGACTGTTTTTTTAGCTTGATTATTTCTTTCTTTGTAAATTAGTGGAAAGCTTTTGACCAAGAGACGTTACTCTTGCATTTACTATGCTTTCTGTTATTTCGCTTGTTTTTATTTTATTTTTGTACTATTTGGTTCCATTTCTTGGAATCTAACGGAGTCTGTTTTTAAGAACCTGACAGTTTGTAGTTGTATTTGCTGGTTGTGGTAGAAGACTGCATTCGATTTTCCCACCACATCTCAGCTTTGCGCTCTTGTTTAGGAGCTGTTTTGGCCTGTGATGGAGTATATTAAAGTTTCCAATGTGAGATTAAAGCGGGAGAGTCAAGATTTTGACTTTCGCTTTGCGAATTGTGAACTTCATGCTGACGATAGTTAAAACAGGTCAAGCATGTACGGATATATCGTAGAGGTGCTGCCTCAATGGGAACGATACACTTGACGACTCATCACATTATATTCCGATGTGATAAAGCTATCGGAGATCTGCCAAAATCAAATGCACAGTCACCAACTGGTGAGGTCGATAAGGACACCCTCAGCAGAGAATCAAAGGCGTCGACTGCGCTCGCGTCTAAGAATGAAGCAAGCAGCCCCGCGGCTTACACACAATCTTCTGCAGCTGTCAAGCCGGGGCAGGAGGTGTGGATTTGCTATCCTATGATTCATGATGTGGAAATGCGGTATACCTCAGGTGGTCGGAGCCAAGATGCGCAGCTTTTTGGGGAAAATTCTCAGCTTTCTCAGTCAATTGAACACTTATCAATAGAGGAAAATTCATCGGATATCATTTCATCTTCGCCAACACTTGATTCTACACCTTCCCATCGCAAGCATATTCGACCGCCTGCTGCTGATGGAATATACCTTCTTAGACTGCGATGCCGCGACTTCACCTACTTGTGCTTTCAATTTGATAATAAGACATCATGCAGTCAAGTCTATGAAAGTATAATGAAGTTGACATGTCGACTAAGCATAGAAAACCTGTATGCATTTTTCTACAAGCCAGGTTCAATGGAGCAAATGGTAAATACCTGGGGATTGTATGACCCTTTAGGTGAATATCAGCGTATGGGTGCTTTGGATGGATTTCGGGAAGGGAGTGCGCGATGGCGTGTCACTGATCTAAATAAAGACTATGCTTTGTGCGATACTTATTCCCGATTTCTTGTTGTCCCTGAGGCAATTTCGGACTCTGTGCTAAACTATGCTTCAAAACATCGTTCAAAGGAACGTCTTCCGGCACTTTCATACTTTTATAAACTCAATGGCTGTACTATAACTCGATGTGCCCAGCCTCTGGTGGGTTTGAAACAAAACAGATCAGTCCAAGACGAAAAGCTAATAGAAGCAATTTTCACATCAACAGTGGTTGAAGAGACTTTTGGTGGTGGCCGTCAAGAAAATTTGATTGTAGATGCTCGCCCTACTACAAACGCCATGGCCCAAACGGCGTTGGGTGCAGGCTCTGAAAATATGGAAAACTACAGAAATTCACGAAAAGTTTATCTTGGTATAGACAACATTCATGTTATGAGGGAGTCGCTTTCGAAAATTATAGAAGCTCTTCACGACGGCGACCTTTCGCCGCTCGCTCCTAACCGAGAGCTTCTTCACAAATCGCACTGGCTTTCGCATATTAGGACAATTATTGACGGTGCCTGTTTAATTACAAGGCAAGTTGGTCTTTATCATTCCCATGTTCTAATTCATTGCTCCGATGGTTGGGACCGAACTGCACAGCTATCTTCACTTGCTCAGATTTTTCTAGATCCTTATTATAGAACTCTGGATGGTTTCATGATATTGATAGAAAAAGAGTGGCTATCATTTGGCTTCAGGTTCGCTGAGCGAGGAGGATATCTCAATTCGGAACGGCATTTTGTCAAGATTGAAGCTGACAATGGTACGGCTGCACATGCATTATCTACCGTTGGAAAGTTTGTCAATAGAAAGGCTGGTCCAGGTGCAGCAGCGCATAGAAAGCATACCAAATTTACTGCTCCTGTATTTCACCAATTTCTCGACTGCGTCTATCAAGTCTGGAGACAGTTTCCGGACAAGTTTGAATTTAATGAGAGGTTCTTACGCCGTCTACTATATCATAGCTATTCATGCCAATATGGAACTTTTTTGTACAATAATGAAGCCGAACGAGTAAAGGCGCGTGTATACGAGCGGACGCGAAGCGTCTGGGATTACTTTGTTGTGCGGAAGCGCGAATTTATAAATCCTGAGTTTACGTCGCAGTCTTCAAATATATCCCCTAAGGAGGATGTGAGTGCTTCCAATTACGAGCCACCGCTTTTGCCAGACAGCTCAAAAGCAGTTTGGTGGTCTATGGTGTTTGGTAGGACGTTTGAGGAGATGAACGTTTCGGAAAAGCAAAATGACGAAACTGATCTTGAAGATGTGATACTGGCTCCTTCTTCTAACAGTGCTGTTGATCCTAGCGAAGCATACATCAGTGGAACCTTGCGGCAGCCAATGCCCCGGGAGACATTTAATATTCATTCAGCCAAGACCAAGTCAGTCATTTCTACCGAAGATACATCTTCAAGCTCAGCATCAGGTGAAGAAGTAGTCATAAGCAAGGGTAAGAAAATGATGAGTTTTGAAGTTGAGGATCCATAACTGTTATGAGTGTATATAATATTGTTTACATACTGGCTGGGTACGTGTTGGTCATATAGGGCGTCTTGTGAAATATCTTGGAACGGTTGATCGTGGAGTAGATGTAGAAACATAACTTTTCAATACTATAGTACAATAGATAGTCTAGGAACTAGCCTCTGGCTTCTCGGTGGACGCTATGTCGGGCTTGCCAGTAGCAGGTTTGGCCTCGATATCTCTGACAGCCTTGTCGTCCATAAGACTCTGGAGGTTGAAACGCTTGTACTTTTCGAAATCTTCCACAACGCTCACACCCACGACACTCTGAAGATGTTAGTGACAGCTGGAAAATGTTGCAATGCTCATACCTTGAAAACCTCGACTAAGATAAGCTTCTGGCTGTTCTTCAAATCTACTCGATGAGGCTTGCCTACTTTACTGGCGACAGTGCGAATGATTTCGTCACGAGTCATTGTATCATGTAGTCGACTCGTGGGCCGAATTGCAAACTGAACGTTAGTCGTTGAATTTTTGTAGCAGCCATGAACTTACAGTGAGCGGCTCTGGGTTCTCCGTGTGAAATACGGGAGCAAAAACCTTTTCGCAGGCCTTTCCCAAGTCTTCAAGATTTGCCGGAGCAGTCAGTGAGACCGGCGAGAGGCGATGAATGTGTCGCACTTTGCGCTCGGAGCTATTAAGACACTCGATGCATGCAGCTTTGACTAGGCGGACGGGATCAATAGGCTTCTTGGTCCTAATGTAAAGAACTAAGAGTTAGAATGTCCATACTCATTTTTAGTGGGAGTTGAACTTACCACACTCGCAGTTGGCGAGTTGAATAGGTGCCAACAGCTGGGACTTGCTGTTTTTTGGCTTCTTTTCCTTTGCTTCACTGATCTCTCGTGCAAGAGCGGCCTCTATATCTTCGGGTTCTGACTCTGGCTCAGAGGCTGGTTCAATATCGACCTGTTTGAGTTCTTCGCCGTACTCCTTCTCGACAATCTGAACGTTAGCGTCAAGGTCAGAAACATAGCAGGACTATAAAACCTCATTTAAAAAGTCGAGTAGCTCGCCCATCGACTGGCGCTCTTTGCCTCGGGTGCAGGTAGCGAATATTCCTGAAGACTGTAGGTCGATAGTGTTTGGGATCTTATAGTGCTGCAAGTCTCAGTATCTATGAATATATTATTCTCCCCACTTACACGTGTCTTTTTATTTCCCCGAGAACCTCCATTTGAGTCGCCCTGTCGTTTCCGTGACATGGTGGATGGTGGTGGGTCGTATCCAAAAGAGAAAATACGGTATTGCAACTCTGAGTTACAACTGAGACGACATCGCTTTTTACACTTTTCTATTATGAAACTCTTTTGCATCCCTCTACAAACAATATTCTATAAGACAGTATATTATTATAGCAAGGTTTGAGAATATATTTACAATTTGGTGTATCGTCCACTGCCGTCCAAGACAGCGAGGTGCTCCTTTGTGATATCGCTGATCTTACGGCATCCAGCAAGACGCATGGTGTGCACAAGCTCCTTGTGCAAGATGGAGAGAGCAAGCTCGACACCCTTCTGGCCATCGTAGCACAATCCCCAGAGGGCAACACGACCGATCCAGACGTTCTTGGCACCGAGAGCAAGAGCCTTAAAGATGTCGGAACCTTTTCGAATACCGGAGTCGATGTGAATGGGGACTCGGCCCTTGGCAGCAGCAACACAGGACTCCAAGGTCTCAATGGTGGGCAAGATGCCGTCGAGCTGTCGACCACCGTGGTTGGAAAGAATAATACCATTGACACCGTGCTCGCAAGCAATCTCAACATCCTCGGCGGTGTTGATACCCTTGAGCCAAATATCAAGCTTGGTAATGGAGCGGAGCCAGGCAATATCACGCCAGTCAGAGCTGGTATCGGTTTTGAGAACAGCGCGCTCACCGTGCTGAATTCGTCCAAGCAAATTGGGCATGTAAGCAGGGCCAGAAGGAGAAGGATCACCACCGAGAATATCAAGGTCGTGTCGCTTCTCGTTCCATCGCCAACCGAGCTCGGCACAGTCGACAGTGAGAAGAAGGGCCTTGAAGCCAGCCTTCTCGGCATTTTGAATGATCTGCTTGGAAAGCTCTCGGTCCTCGAAGATAGTGATTTGCATGGCAAAGTTGTTTCCCTTACGGAGCTTGCCAATGTCCGCAGCGGAGGTGTTGGCAAAGGCAGACAAACCGTAGTTGACACCGTAGGCAGTAGCACCGCCGGCAGTACCAAGTTCACCAATGGGATGGGCCAATCGGTGCATGGCCGAGGGACCAACGCAGCAGGGGAAGGTGATAGTGTTACCAAAGACCTCGGTGGTGGTGTCAATATCCTCAACGTTGATAAGAACACGGTTTCGGATCTTGTATCGACGGAAGGAAAGGAAATTGTCGTTGTAGGTAATCATATCCTCAGCAGCATCGTTGTAGTACTCTATAAAGATGAGTTAGCCCGTGTACGATGAGCTCGCCTCTTTTTTCTATAGAACTACTCACGTCGTGCAAGAGGCAAGAGACGCGCCTTAGCGTACTCTTCGAGATCGGCAATGTTGAGAATAAGAGGCTTGGGCATTTTGTCTTTGAAGGCGGTTGAAGTTCCGCCATCACCGCTGCCTTTTATGCCTTTTCGGTGAGAGCTTCCAGTCTGATTATTGCGCCGCACCTAGTGTCGATAAGCGAGAATTCTAGCAAAAGCGCTAAGTTTCCATTTGATTGAGTCAAATTTTTTTTAACTGGTAGAAGTTATTTTCATGGTGATAGCGATGGTGAATGTTTAATTGATCTGGAAGGTATCAGGTGTCGGGCGTTGTGTTTTGAGTCCTGAGATTACGTTTCTGATAGTTCTGATAAGGTTTTTTCGGCTTCCTTCTCCTTGGGCGACTGACTACTCATCTTATTTTCATCTTTATTGGAAAATACACCGAGAAAAATTTCTGGGCCGTTGAGTGCCTAAGCGGGAACGCTGACTTGTGGGTGGCCACTTGTCTCGCCCTGACCTGCTCGCTCAAGGAAGCCCCGCCAAAGTGGTATCATAGACTCAAAATGGCCTGAGATTCGGATGATTCGGACGATTCGTACAATTAATTCATTTAGAACAGAGTCATTCTACGTAAGCTAATAATAGACATTAAACCATACCGTACCATTGATATCAAAAATATGCAACCATGAAATCGCTAAACATAAGAAGACTAAAATACACCCCACCAAAGAATACTAGTATCACCGCTTGCGCGCGTCAACAACTCTGCGCACTTGCTCTTTAAGTGCCCGTTTCTTCTCCTCTTGCCTATGCCGCTCTTGGCCCAGTTTGCGCATCCGGCTCATAGCGACAACAAACCATACAACGCTGCGAAGCTTTGGAATTTTTGTTTTGTAAACTGGCTCAGGATATATTCCCATTTCGTTAAGCATGCTTAGCTCCGCATAGTTGCAAGCGTCAAACGCCTCAATTCGTAACACAAAGAACTGCTTCATAAACCGCAGGTCTAGATTCTTTTCCTCCATAATCCGACATTGTCCCTTATAAAAGTCAAGCATGTGCTCCATACTACGCAGCTTTCCAGTTATGACAGACGTTTTAGAGCTGCGTTCCAGCTCTTCCAATTCGTGCACTCGCCTAAGCAGCTTTTGGTTCTGCTGGTCAAGTCGAAATGCATGTGCTGAACTTTGCCTGCGTGAATCCGATGCAAGTAATCTCTGGAGCTCAGCATTCTCCTCCTTGATAGTCTTCAACTCGGTTTGAATTTCCAGCACGGAAGAGTTACCATAGCCGATATCAAATTGCTCCATTTTGGCGCGCTCGTAATCAACTTCAAGTTTCGAAAGTCGACCCTGAAGTTCCACGTTCTTTTCCAATGCAGCATTCAACTTGGTGTTGAGTGAAACTTTGTCTGCGTGTAAGACTTTGGCACTCTCTGTCTTGTGCGCCAAGTCAAGCTCCAGCTGCGAAATCTTGTCAGTGGCCTCATCCAGCTTCTTGTCTTGCCCTTGATCACGCTGGCGGCTAAACCGTTCCATTGTTTTGTCAGCGTCGTGTTCGGCAGTCAATTCTCGCAGTCGATATTCACTGTCTTTGAGCTTGTCCTCTGCAATTTTGAGCTCAGTCTGGATGGCTGATAGTTCCTTCTTGGTCCTTCGAGCGATAGATACGGCCTCGTAAAAATCGTCCTGGCTATTTCGTGCCTTTGTCTGAAGATCACTCATGGAACTTTCCATTTCTTTGAGTTTTGACTTGAGATCTGTATTTTCACCCTCTAGTCTCTTTTGCGAAGATTCTTCCATCTCAACGCGAGCTTTGAGAGCACTGACAGCTTTTTCGTGATGTTCAACTGCTTCCTTGTGTCGTCTCTGTTCCAATTCAAGAGCTTGTCGTAGCTTCTCGTCTGCATTGCTAGTCATACTCAGCCGCTTAATATCAGTCTCCAAGCTCTCTATCATTGTTTTTTGCTCTTTGATGGTTTGCGTCAACTCAGACTTGGTGTTGTTGAACTGCCTTTGGTCATTTGAAAATGAAGCGGTTATAGAATCAACAATACCCTTATAGCGTTTGACCTCCTCAATAAGATTCTTTTGTGTCTTATTAAACTCCTCGGTGAGACCAGCACTTGTGGTATCAGCAACTAAGCGCTCGTGCTCAGCATCGCTCTTCATCTGAGAAATCTCGTGCTGTAGATGGGTATGCGCAACCTTTAAACTAGCCAGTTCCTCCTCATATCTTGACACAGACCTGGTGGCATTTTCCAAATCAATCTTGTAAAGTCCGTTACTATGTTCCAAGTCTTCGATGAGCTTACGCTTTTCCTTAAGCTCATGAAGTTGCTGTGCGGCGGTCTGGTTAAGAACGTTGATCTGAATACCATAGGAACGTTCTTTCTCCGCCCAGTCATTATTCTCTTTGACTTGGGTCCGTAATTTAGCAGCATCAAGTCTGTCTGTCTCATTCCGTGACTGACTTGCAGAAAGATCGCTTTCCAATTGCACAACTTGAGCTTGCAAACTCTTAATTTCAGAATCCTTTATCTTGAGGATTTCTTTGAGGCCATCGTCCATGGATTTGTCGACAGCATTAGTTTCAAGAGTTTCGATTTGTTCTCGCAACTCATCAAGTTTGAGATCAGCCTGCCGTAGGTCATATTCTACCTCCTCCTGATTATATGTTAAAAATGCAAATATAAATCTGAGCGTGAAAAAAAATACATACCTTATCTTCGATAGCGCTGTCTCTCTCCAGTTCGACTGTCTTAAGTCGCTCCATTAACGCCTCAGTTTGACTCTTCAAGTCTTGAGCTTCTTCCTGTTCCATATTTTTTTTAAAATCTTCAATTTTGCTCTTGAGAGTAGTTATATCCTCAAGGGCTTGTGCGTAGTTGGCATCGGCCTGCTCCTTTTCTATAGACAATCTCTGAAGCTCCGCTTTCTGCTGCTGATTTAATATGTCTTTACCGTTGATTAATTCGCTCTTGTACAGTTCCATTGATTTCCGAGTACTTTCAAGCTTGGCCATCACTTCATCCTTCTCTCGGTTGATGGCAGCCAGTTTGGCTAGATGCTCAACATTTTCTTCGACAGCCGTAGCTAAATCAGGAGGAAGGTTTTCAAGCTTTTGTTGAAGTGCAAATATTTTCACCTTAAGCGAGAAGTTCTCTTTATTCGCAGCGTCCAGTTTCTAGGTCATTAGTTTATGTTCGTGGCATGTCCAAATAATACATACCGCGCCTTGCTCCTTCAAAGAGAGAGCACCACTTTCGAGAGCATTTAGACCCTTTATTTTCTCATTGAAAGAAATGTTGTCCTTCGATATATCGCTCTCTCGCGCGTTTTGAATATCTTCGTACATACTATCCATGCCGACAATGGATGATGATAGGGCAGAGGGGGTATTTGCAGAATATTTTGGCGGTTGCGCAAGTCGAGAAGGGGTAATTTTAGGTAGTCGATTACCTTTTCGTTCAAGATACGGGGTAAATTCATTTTGTAGAGGTTGAGACTGATTCTCGGAATATATATTTTCTTTGAACGCGTTTCCATGCTGTTTAGGCGTACTAGCCTTATGATTATAGGTTGAACCTGGTCCATTTTGCCTTGAAACCACCGGTCGTCGCTTTGCAGGCCCAATTGTTTTGTCGTCGTCGGGAGCAATGAACGAAGGCTCGCGCGCCATCAAACCGGACGGAGGCGAGAAACTCATAGAAGCCTGTGTGTCTCCGGTTGGCTGTGGACTCCGAAGTCCATGAATCCCAGCACTGAGGCTATTCATCGCCGACAAAAAACAAACGTCGTCTTCGCTGTTCAAACGATTTTTCGATGTTTACATTTTTGATTTCCCAGGCGTTGCTATGGACAACGCAGGGTAACTATTTAGTCCTTGGCAACGAGGGTACAAATATCATCGCCAGTAAACAAAACGTTTTGGTGGGAATTCGCGGTTGCAATTGTGAGAGAGCATAAGATACAACATGTCTTTTAAATAAAGGCTGTCTGCGTTAAGCAAACGTAATAGAACAATCAGTCTGTATGATACACTAATATACAATGGTCGGGCGAGCTCTGTGGAAGTAGAGTGCCTTCTAAATAATATTATTTCTCTAGCTCTTCAATCTTTCCCGAAACAGTACCTCCGGCTTCATCAGAATATTCATCGAAATCAAAGTTGTTGGGTATTTCTACACCCATGCTACGCAATAGCGTGTTGGCAGGTCCAGCCATTCCTCCTTCACTCTTGAGCGAGCTGATTAGATTTCTCATCATATCAATCTCTGCGCTAAGGCCTTTCTCAGAAGGTCCACCAAGAACCCCAGCATCGCGAAGCTCCTTTTGGATGCCTTCAAATCCAAAATCATTTTCGTCATCCTCATCCTCATCCCCATCGCGATCATCCTCGACGCTAGCACCTGAGGAATCGCTTTCTCTAGCTTCTTCGTCTGTTTCGGGGGCAAAATTGGCAGATCTATATTGCTCAATTTCTTCTGGTGTTAGTTTGAGTGCATCCTTTAGAAAGAATTCATAAAAGTCATCCTCGTCAATAACTGGATCAATACCATCCACATTCTGCTTTTCCGAAGATGAAGCAGTGTCGAATTCATTCCTTCTGTGCGAGGTTCCGGAATTCGAAGTCTCGTCCTCGTCTTCGTCTTCGCTGGAATAATATTTAAGATATTCGTCATCAAACTCGGCTCCTTCGTGAGTAGCCTTCTCATCCGACATAAAGTGTCGAAGTTTGTCGACCATTTCCTTCATCTTCTTTTCAGCGTCGGTTCGAGCGGGATTCTCTGAACTAGATCCTTCAGCTGGTGGGTTGAACATTCGGTCAAACTCTGCAGTGTCGATATTCATCCAATCATCGTCGTCTTCCTTTAATTCCCAAGACAATACAGTAGCATCATCAGGAGGGGAATTGTCAGCAAGATATTGAACTGCCTCACTTCCAACGTTACTAGAATTGTAGGTATCATTCGCCAAGCGGGAATATGTCTGAAAGGCTTGACCTTTAAGCCGGCTATACTCAGTACTTCCAGGCTTGCTTCTTTCAAAAAACCCTTCGTGCTCAAGCTTTTTCAAATATTCCTTGAAGTTGGGATCATTTTCAAGAGACTTGTCGGGCTTCTCGCTGCCAGCGCATAGCATTTCCAGGCCACAAGCAATTTTCATGCCCATGTAGGATTCTTCATATGCCTCAGAAGCTATTTCAGGCATTTTGAAGACAACAGGGGACTTCACCTGTTCGCCTTTTAGACGGGCATACGTCAAGCGTGTCAGTTTCACCGAACATCGAACAAGATCGTCGGCTGGAAAGTTGGTCATTTTGTTACAGGCACGAAATGAAATAGTATCTCGAAGAAAAAAGCATTCTGCCGCTGGTGTGATTATCTCTGGCTTATTGTGAAGAAGTTGTGCCGCTCTTCGAGGAAGAACAACGATAGTGTTTTGTATATTTCTCTTTGCGGCTTCCGGGTAGCTAAATTATTAGTATATTTCTCATTTTTAATAAACTTTCTCACCTCTGAAGTCGCTTAAAGGCTGCGTCGTCGATGCTATGCTCGAAGTCTAATAAGTCTGATTGGGACGAAAGAAGATAGAGTACTTGCTTCAGAGACAGATCCCCACCTTGCGACCCGATTTTAGCAGGAAGAATTAGAAGCCGTCCCTTATTAACGTAGACCTAAAGACTGTTAGTTGGATATAAAGCAGCTAGAACTTCATACCCGATTCATAGAGTTGTCTGGTGATAGCCAGCGAGGCAAGAAGTGTGCAGCTTCAATAAGCAAAAACTCGCCGTCCATATCGGTCAGCTGTAAATATAGCTGAGGGTAAAGAATCGAAATCTCCCTGAGCATATAGACTATGAACCACTCGTCATCGATACAGTCTCCAAACTCGGTCTTTCCGCCAATACACCAGAGTCCTAATTGATCAGTACCATAACATATTTTTTTTCCTGTCTTCTTACCCTTTCTTCGCTTCAGCTGAAGCTGTATACATTCACGCTGCCAGATGTAATCTTGGGACCAGTCGTGGATCAGAGTAGTGATCCGGTCGATTAAGCCCAAAAGCTCTTCGTAAACATCATCTGGCTTCTCAGAAGGAATGTAGAAAGCATAGTCAACGAAGTCTACCCCTATACTCTCCTGGTTGAAAATATCCATCGGGTGTGTCCAGAGTTTAAAAGCTACATCATCACAAATGTCGCAGCAAAATATCACACAGCTCGCTGAACAATGGTTGGCAGAGGATAGGGTATGGTATATTTATTTATCTACTGGTATATAATTAACATGGTGTCAGAATCAGACGACTTCAAATGAGATCCGGGAGTTGCTTCAGCATGGAAGATGGGAAGAATTGCGCGAACGACTAGAAAAGCGTATGTTTTGCTTATTATAAAATATCATAATTCTAATTTAGATAGGAATTGCCTTTGGAACCTCGGGTAGGAGTTTTGAATACTGTTTAATGGGGTAACTCGGCCAACATATAGGCCTTCGAGCTAAAATGGGAGCGGGATACAGTCTTTTAAATGAATTGATCATTGTACAAACTTCGCAGGTAATTGAATCTAACTTAGGTATAATTCCTCTTTTAACATCTTCAAGGGCCTAGCTGAATACCTTGCGACCCATGTCCGCGATGCCAAAACCCGTGGAGTGGTTGTAGGCCATGACCATCGACATAATTCAGAAGATTTTGCTCGTTTGACTGCTAGCGCCTTTTTAGAACGTGGATTTAAGGTCTATTATTACAACAAACTCGTCCATACTCCCATGGTGCCTTTTGGAGTCGATTCTCTTCATGCGAGTGCTGGCGTTATGATCACGGCAAGCCATGTAAGCGCATTTTATTTTATTTAAAATTTTAGCTTCTAATCGCAATTAAGAATCCTGCCGAATATAATGGCTACAAAGTGTGAGATTTGTCGTTCGCAATTATCGCTGATTTCTAATATCGCAGCTATTGGGAAAATGGAAGTCAAATCATTTCTCCACATGATTCAGGTATTGCCTACTCAATTGAACAAAACTTGACTCCTACTTCTTGGGGTTTTGATAGCAGCCATACTCATCCGAATCTCGACTCTAGCTTCACTGAGGATATAGAGAGGGAATACTATAGCAAAATCCAGTCTCAAATTCTATATCCGTTGGTTTTGGCTGACAAAGGAGACAATCCTATGTTTGTGTACACACCAATGCATGGCGTGGGCTTACCCTTCTTTCAACGAATTGCTGAGATAGCTGGTATTCGCCGCAATCAATACCTTGTCGTAGAAGAACAAGCTATGCCTGATCCAGATTTCCCGACTGTTAGGTTTCCCAACCCTGAGGAGCATGGTGCTTTGGACATGGCACAGAACTTGGCGGATCATCATCAAATATCCCTAGTCTTGGCCAACGATCCCGATGCAGATCGATTTTCTATCTCCGTCAAGAACAAAACAACCGGCATTTGGCATCAGCTGACTGGTGATGAACTTGGTATACTGTTTGCTCACTTCATTCTCTACGAATATGTCAATAGCGGTGGAAACTTAAAAAAGTTATACATGCTCAACACAGCAGTCTCCAGTCAAATGTTACATGCTATGGCCTCTGTTGAAGGATTTAACTCTGAAGCTACGCTAACAGGCTTCAAATGGTTAGGAAATAGAGCAATCGATCTCGAAAAGCAGGGGTACTATGTTCCCTTTGCATATGAAGAAGCCATTGGGTACATGTTTTCAGTGGCTCATGATAAAGATGGAATAGCTGCTGCTGCTGTGGCTCTTAATCACATTCTGCCGTATTATGGAGTCAAACCTGGTCACGTTGGCGATGTCTTCGACGTCTTGGCCAAGTTGAGAAAGAAGTACGGTTACTTTGCAACATACAACTCTTACTACTTCAGTCCATCGCCAGAAGTTACTGCCCAGACGTTTAACTCCATACGCTCGTTAGGAACTCCCTTCCCCCGCTCTCTCAAAAGCTTGGGTACTGGAGAAACGTATGATGTGACTTATTGGAGAGACCTAACAGTCCCTTACGATTCATCTACACCTGACTACCTTCCAGTTTTGCCTGTTTCTACATCTTCCCAGATGATCACAGTCGGTCTTAACAATGGCCAAGTTGTCTTCACAATGCGAGGAAGTGGCACTGAACCCAAACTCAAGGTATATATTGAGGCCAAGAGCAAAACTTCAATCGAGGCTGCGGAAGACATTGCCAAAGATGTCTGGCAAAGTCTGGCTCAAGAATGGTTCACCAATCCACTCCTTCAGGCAGCCAATTAGCTTTCGTTTTAGCGATATTTTGAGACCGATGGCGTCGTATAAATTAAAAATAAAAAGTAATATATTTTTATATTTTCATGAGATTTGTCATCACAAGATCTCTTGGACTATTCCAAGTCCGTGTGTATTTCTCTTAAAAACTGAATCTACATGATAAAACGAAGGTTGACATCAACAGGATGGGAGCACTGTAACCTTGTTAGTTGAGGTGACTTAGGTTTTCATATACGTACCGATAGTTGAGGTTTTTGGCTGTACTTTCCGGCCAAAACAGAGCGCATCTGTTGTAGTAGAGTCAAATACGACTGGTTTGGGTTTTGGGTAAGAACGGAAATAAATGCAAATGACATTGCACCGGTAGCCTCACCAAATTCCGTAGTATCGGCACTAGAGATTGTTAGTAATAGCATCAGTCTGCGATTTTTACTTACGAGGTCTGTGAATCTTTGCAGCCACTCAACGATATGCAATCCGCAGCCGAGGTCTTGGTCTGTAATGTCTTCTCACGAGCTTGTGAGTTGTTTCCTGTTGTCACAGAGCTATAAATTCCGCTCAAAGAGGACATTATACCACCCATATCTCCCTTGGCATATGAGAGGGCGGCACTCAAGAGGCCCGAACCAGCTTCCTTAGCAAGATTCGGCTCTTTGAGTACACCGTGGGTCGAATAAATATACGGCAAATCAAGAGCTGTGCCTGAGTGACAGCTATCGAACAAGGCAGTCAATCTAACACCTGCGCACAATCGCCGGACCATTATATCTAACAAATTAGTGCGGGTAGGTAAGTTTAGTATGCAACATACCATGCATTTCATCATCAACAATATGTCCAGCCTGCTGAAAATCGACAGGATAAATGACTTCGTCATATCCATCTTCTTCATCACCATCCAAATCCTTGGTCTGACCGCCGTGACCAGAATAGTGGAAAACAAGAGAGTCCTTAACAATTAGTTGGTTAAATTACCTTGACACTAACTAATATACTTACGTTCGGCTGTGCGCCATTGACAAGCCATTGCATAGCGTTCAGGATGTTTGCGCGGGTAGGAATAGACCGGGCATTTGTCTGGTCGTCGGTAAGAATCACCATGTCATCCCATTGATAGCCAAATTTTTCTGGGATAATTAGTTTTAAATGACGACAAAAGTCAAAAAAATATCTCACGGTTCAAAAAGTTGGACATATTTTTAACATCTGGTTATTAGTATCAATTCAGTCTCCAGAGTTCGAAAGGCTCACCATTTATACATCCTCGTAGCTGATTTTGACTGCCAATATAGTTTATTCCAATCAGTAATGCCTTTCGACGTCCTTGGCAATTGGAGTATTGATAATTGTACCCTTGTACTCCAAAGCCTTGAGGCGCAGTAGGGGGTGCTGCGAAGTTGCTCGACGAAAGATTATTTCCTTGATTAGGAGCTCTTCCACCGTAATTAGAATTGTTCTGGTAATTATTTTTATTGTGATCGCCGTTGTTACCATTCGAGTACTGCGATCCTTCATTGTTGGAACCGTGAAACGACTGATTTGAGTTGGGATGAGGAGGAACAGGTCTGGACCCATATCCACCAGGAGTCCCATTGTATCCTTGAGAAGGTGCCTGGTTCATATATCCCTGAGGCGGGCCTTGTTGATATCCCGGAGAGGGTGAACCATAGCCTGGCGGGCGAGAGCCAGGTGGTGGTGGTGGAGGCGGATACCCATACCCCTGAGGAGGAGGACCAGGAGGAGGAGGACCTCCAAAAGGAGGCGGTATATTATTCTCGTACCGAGAATTGTTGTAAGTATTGTTTGTGCGACCTGGATAAGACATCGTTGCGTATGTAAGAAAGTGAGTTTCCAGTGCGGCGAGTACAGTATGGGAGATGAGTGATGGCATGGAAGAAACCAAAGAAAAACACGTTACACCCTGGAAACTGCTTAAAATTCAAGAAATCTGATTGAATAAGACAATCTCTTTGATGTTTTTAAAAGAAAAAAGTAAGAAATCTTTCAAATTAAAAAGGCAGAGAAGGCGCGCTCAAGAAAATTGACTTTTTGCTCCATTCACAGAAAATTTCTTGAATTTTAACGGTAAAAACTCTAAAAAAAAAAGAAAAATGTATACTGTAAATATTTAAATAAAAAGCTATAGATAATTGTAATCAAAGAGACTAAAATTAATTAACCAACATTGACTTTTTGTGAACTGGCTGGCGAGGTAGAAGCCTTATACAGATACACAAGATTGAGATTGCAGAACAGCAACATCATCGAATAAATCAGTTTATAGGATTCCAATTATTATACTATAAACCAAGAAGAAATACTAACATTGAAAACATACATCACACCATCCCTGACATGTCGCTATAGAAATAAAATAGTAAATTGGCCTGACAGTGTCGGCCAAGAGCAGACGTGTTTGGAAGAGCTTAGCTCAAAGTAATTCAAGACATTTGTCGCAGGGCCTATCGAAAAAACCGAAAATATTGCGATAATATGGTGACTCCGATTCTCCAAATAAGGAAGAGTTTTCAAGTTTCGCATGAACAGCTACACAAACACAAAGCTAACCAAAGAGATTGTAATCATTAATAGTAAAAGAAGTTGCCGTAGTCAGTAGAATCTTCTTTGCATTCTCAATCCTGTTTTGCGCTAAATCGGGTTTGACGCCCGGAAAAGCAGTTTCTGAATTTGACGGATCTAATAATACACGCAACGAAGCGATATCTTCAGCGTTAATAAATGGAACATTGACGGATATCACAATGTCAGTTTCCTGGGCCTCCAGGCGGATCACAACTAGTAACAGTGCAAGGGTAGGTGACGTAGGTCCTGTGAAAGGGGCTTGCTTTCCCCATTTCTCAGCCGGCTCACAAGCAAAGGCAAATGTGGCGGGAATATTTCTTGGAGAGATTAGCCTACTTCCCGACTTTTTTTAAAAGGCCAGTCAGACTTACTCGAGATTCGGAACTAAAATAGAGACTGTTTCATAAATTGTAGTTTTTCCAGCTACACCGTTTGCAGAGGAGATTTCATTTATATGCTCCGATATAGCTTCTTTGTCTGATATATCAGGAATCCGCTCGAGAAGGTCGATGATGATAGAGAGCTCGCTTGATCCAGGATCGAGAAAAACTTCTTGATTGTCTGGTATTTGCCGTAGATCGCTAAAGTAAAATATTAGTCCATTTATTCGGCGTTATAGATAATGAAGCTACCGCAAGAGACCGAGGGTCATCTCATCCCCACTCTTTCCTGTACCAACGGACCATGATAGATCCTTCTCGGAACATACCTAGCATCAATAAAGCCAACTGGAATGTCTGCTGAAATGTGACCACCGTATAGACTTGTCAATGTCATTTTCCCCCCGCTCAGTCAAAGTGCAAATTAAAGGATATCCAAACTCCATCTTCAACCTTCCAACGGCGAAAATGTCTGTGACAGTGAGTTGAACTTCAAGATCGAAATGGCTGGTTTTGACCTTAAAAATAGCTTCATACAGATGCAGGAGATATTAAAATAGAGGTGTTTTGCGAAGCGGTGCCCAAAGCTGCCGAGGTAGGTTCTCTTGGGAGGTCATCTCCAGTAGCTGACTGCTACTTAGAATTTTCTTGCTCTCTGCGCTAGCGGAGCATACAACGACACAAAAATACATCGAAATATAAAGGATTTCATCGTGCAAATGGGTGATCCGACGGGTACTGGTAAGGGCGGTGAATCCATATGGGGCGGCAAGTTTGAAAACGAAATAAAGCCTACCCTTCGCCATAATGCCCGAGGGATAGTCTCTATGGCAAATTCAGGACCGGATACAAATGGTAGTCAGTTTTTTATTGTAAGTGTTCACTCGACAGAACCTAAACCTGTTCTAACTTGGATAGACATACAAGAACCTCCCTCATTTGGACGGTAACTACACAATATTCGGCAAAGTAATTGACGGAGCTGATTCAACGCTTTCAAAGATAGAAGCAATCGAAGTCGATAAGAAGAATCGACCAAAGGAACCGATATTCGTGCGACGTGTAACCATCCACGCGAACCCTTTAGCTGAATGAGGGACTTCCCCGTATCATTCTAGTGTAATATTACTGTATAATAGAAAAATAGCAAAATATTCATAATACTCCTTCTCTCCGAAAATAAATACAACAAAAGATGAACGTCCCTATGCTATATACAACTATGCGAAGTGATCTATGCAATCACATTAAATCTGCCTCTAATTCATCGGCAAAATCCGAATCATTATCCGAATCATTCTCAGCATTCACTTCGGTGATCTCATTGAAAGATTCGGAGGAAGGTTTGAGTTCTCCATCGACTGTGGATGCCAACTGTCGCACTTTCTTGCTAGGTAACTCGTCATCGTCATCATCATCATCTGAAGAAGCCTTCCGCTTATTGTTATTAGACTGAGACTGACCCTCATCTCCGCTAGAACCACTGTCGCTATCATCCGAGTCCATGAACTCGGCAACTTCCTTGTCCATTTCAGCCCAATCAAATGGCGCGGCCAGCAAGCTATTGCGGCGAATCTTTTCTTGTGGATCATTCTCAGCATTCTCGGCACCGCTTTCATCACTGCTATTAACTGCAGTATCTTCTATTGCGGTGCTGGTTACCTTGGGATCTATATGCAATTTAGGATCAACAGCAGTAAGGCGAGGGAGGTTGAACAAATAATGGTCCTCAGAAACTCGTTCCCATTCTGAAAAACATCGCAGAAGCCAAGCAGTTGAGACGATCTTGACATTTGGTCGATGACGAGCAAGATAAACCTTTTCAGTATTCACCTTTGCCGCAACGACATGTGTAACTTCTGGAGTTAATACTGGCACAACTGTCGCTCCAAAAGTTTGACTCCATTTAACCAAACCATGAGTTCCAATAACACCCGAAAAGGTAATAGTCAGACCTTTCAATACTTGATATTTCATACCAGACATTATTATATCAATCGATGGATTGGAGGCTCCTGTGATTTTTTGAGATGTGGATCCCCTCCGAACATAATTGTGATCATAGTCGCTGTAGAACTTTTTGTAGATTTTATTCAAAACCCCACTGAGGATCGGCAGTTCGGTATCATTGTCACGTAAAAGGTGGTGTCTGTGAAAGGCAGGTTCAGGTTCAGGGACGGGCTCGACGACAGAAGTGCTAGTAGATTTAGCAGTGTCGCCATTCTTGGGGGTCTCGAGAACATTCTCGCTCGCTTTTTCCTCAGCTTCTTCTTCTGCTGCATCCAAGGCATCCAATGCGTCTTGCTGTTTAGCAAGTGGCCGGTTATGTTGCTGTGACTCAAGTTCTTCTCTGAATAGCTCGTCTTGAACAGTGTTCTGATCTGAATTTATTGGTATACCAATTGTTTCATTAACTTCGGAGGTCGTATCAGACCCGGCTTCGGAAGAGGCATCCTGACTCTTACTCTTTTTAATATCTTTAGCAGCCTCAGACTCAGGATCTTGAAAGTAATTCTCAACAACTTGAGGAAGAAATCCAGAATTTATATCGCCAATACCCACGAAAAATTCAAACGGAATAACCTTGATGAGGTTGGGGGACCATTCCCAAACATCACCACGATCGTCGATTACCGCAACCATGCTAGTATCGACTGGGAATAACCGTTTCAAAGACTTTTGTGTAAGGCTTCCAGATTCGTCGCGGCTAAGAATTCTGTCTGCAAAGTATTTGCCTTTGGGATCAATAATTTTAGCAATTGCCTTTGCATAAGCTCGCGTAGCCATGGTATAAATATGAAGCTCATAGTTTTGAGACACCGTTTCTAAGAATTCATGAAGTTTAGGCCGCAATTTAACATAGTAGGTGCATCCAGCATCGGGATGCGCAAGTTTTCCTTCCTTGGTGAGAGTTTCATCGGGAAGATACATGGCGTGAACATCCTTGAGAGTAGAATAGTTTGGATTTGAAGGATTCTGCATCCAGTCACCGACAGTGGGGTCAACCGTTACATGAATGATTGTCTGATCCAAATCAACGACCAGAATCAGCTTTCTTGCCTCAAGTAAAAGCTCAGTCGATTTTGTGTTTATTTTAGTGGCTTCAGATAAGCTTACTGTCAAGCCTTTTGTCTGATGAGCTATTGGAATCGGAGCTCGATTCTGATCATTGTACCCACTATAGTCATCTTCACCTAACACCGTGCCACAAACCGCACACATACCACCATACTGAACTGCGTGTGCACATGGTTCAATAATTTCAACAGCGTTAAATCTAGGATGCGATATAATGTCTCCAGGTTTAATGTTCCAGTTCGATATTGTGCCTTTGAAGGGTGTCTCAAATTGTGTATAGAATTCGCGATCTTCTTCGTCCGGTTCGGAAGCCTTTGTCACATACTTGTACCCAAAGATAGAATCATGCTTTTGAACCTCATCACCAACGGACTTGAGAAGAACCGTGATTGTAATCGGATAAGGAAGGGCAGCCGAAAGAATTAAGTCAGTGGCCTGCATCTGCGACTGATCGTTTGGAGACCCCATCTTTCAAAAAAGCATCCGTGACTAGGTATGCTAAGAAAAAAGCTTGCAAATAGAAGTAATTTTTTTTTTAAAAAAATATATATTTAGCCCCCTATTCCACAGACGAGACGATAGACTGGCTTTGTGGAGGCGTACCGTTTGCCGTTATATAAAAGTGTCACTGCGCCCAAAAAACACGGCCGTGGCAACCAACCTCGCCTAAATAGAAAGAATGACGTCGCCCTTCAACAGCAAACATCGCCCAATTTACAGACTACAAACTACAGATTTAAACTTATGCAAAGTAAAATAAACGTAAAAGCTGAATTAGAAAATCCACAGAAGAGAAAACCGTGAAGGGAAATTATTTCGCAGGAGCGAGAGAGACGGTGTTCTTACCCAAGTCGTAAATCGAGTAGTATCGTCGCAAAAAGGCATCACCCAAAATATAAAGAGGACCGGCAGGAGGAGGAATATCCATACCAGTGAAGGCAGAAATGCAAGATCCAGAAACCTCGAGGGTATAGTCAAATGGGGAAATGGTAAAGTTGTATCCTGCCAAGTTGAAAGTCAAGTCAGGAAGAGAGGCTCGAGAGTCACAGTCAATGGTGTACTGTCCATTCCAGCTCTTCTTGGCACCAATGGCGGTGTTCAAGAGATCTGCGACATCAGTAGGGGTAACAATCAAGCTGGTACCTGTATCAAGAATGGCACCAGTGTTTTCAAAGTTAGTCTCCTGGTCACCTAGAGAAAGTCCCTTAAGTTCAACCTCCCAGTATGCCTTTCGGCGGACGGGAAGATGAATAAGATCACCGTTGATAAAGGCCTTATCGTATCCACCAAAAGTGGCAACGCCACCTTCCCCGTCACCACTCTCAGTGTCATCATTGAGATAAAAGGCAAAAACAGGCTCGTCTAAAAGACCTTGGGCAATAGCATTGTCAATGGGAGTGGGAATCTTATTGACGGAGATCGAGCCATAAGCCAAACCCAAGATGCCGTCAAATTTGGCGAAGGCAAAGGTGAGACCGGGCTCCTCAGTAGCTTCAGCAAACAATTGGTCCTGAATGACAAGTCCTCCAAGTCGGAGAACATCCTCGTCGACAGTACCCTTCATACTTCCAGTACCGTACTGAATTTCAAAAGCGCTTCCATTGCTCTGGAAGGTGGTAGATTCATCAGCTTGATACTTGTTGTGAAGATAACATCCAATGGAAGTGCAAGAAGCACCAGGTACCCAGAGATTGGCACTACCTAAGGTAATGTTAGTTGTTTCCGGCTGAGGAGGACCCATCTCCCAATACTCTCAAGTCACAAACCTGTATCCAAAATAACAGTGAAATCCTGAGGAGGAGTACCAATAGAGATATCAGTATAGTCTAAGAGTTAACATTTGATTGTGTGGCTGTTTCTTCCCACATACATTGAGCATTCAAATAATTTGTCAACGGCGACTCGTAGAGGCCGTCAGTTGTCACAAGAGTAGACAAGTCTGGCTGGGAAAAGACAGAGTTATAAACTTGCTTGAGGTCAAAGTTGGCGTACTTTCTTCTAAGCGAAGAAGCTTGCTCAACCAAAGAAGCCTGTATAACGTCATTAGTCGACAGTCCACACAATACTCTTCTCTTGTAGGAAAAACACAATCAAAGAAGAATAGAATAATGAAACTAACCTTCTTAAGCTGTTCCTCTAAAGGAATCTTCTTGATCTTCATGCTATCAGTGTGTGAGCCTCTCTATCTTTAAACAATCGTGGCTCATCACAAGCTTATCGGCCTACCTGTGAACCTCAGCATTAGTCACGGCAGAAAGAGCAAGCAACGAGGAAAGTAGCGAAACAGTATTAAGTGAGAACTTCATGACTGATAAAATCGATGTTGTGAAAGTCACAAAGGCTGAAAGTTCGGTGGCGGGTTTGTGGCTGAGATGCCCCGGAAAAGCTCCATGGCAACGAGCGAACCGCCGAGACACTCAAAAAAGTGTCTACACTAAGAACTTCTACGTCGATCAAAATTCGACAGGAGCCCATGAAGAACTGAAACAACACCACAGAAATTCATAATTTACACTACAACCTCCAAAGTTGCCGATCGAAGCAGAAAGGCCTGATTTCTTCCCCGATGGCCTCCGCGCTACCCCATGCAAATAAATAACACAACGGCTTACGTGTGAAGATTGAGAGGAAATTTATTTGACATGCTAAACAAGATATATCCGTAGAGATGACTTTACTTGTAAAAGTCAAACTTATCAGCCTCGGTGCCACCCTTGACTTGGGCGTTGTAGGCTTCCTCAAGGTCGCTGTTGAGAATTACATATCGGTTCTTTCGTACAGCACGTAGTCCCGCTAGAAGAAAAGTCAGTAAAATGCAATGACAAAGAAAAAACAAAACTATTAATAAACATGAACTAACCTTCTTGCATAATAGCTGCAATGACAGCACCCGACAATGGGTCATTTCGGTTCACAAGCAAATCAAGATCAACCTCAGGACCCAAAGACATCTTGGATGCAATTGTGCTGAAAATTAATCGCCGCTCTCTTCTATCTTTCAAAGACGGGAATTCAATCTTTCGATCAAGACGACCTGGTCGAAGTAAAGCAGGATCGAGTGTATCAGCTCTGTTTGTAGCCATAATTACCTTGACATTAGAAGTCTGATCGAATCCGTCCATTTGGTTAAGTAATTCAAGAAGAATACGTTGAACTTCTCTGTCAGCACCAGTCTGAGCATCGAAACGTTTGGTGGCGATAGCATCAATTTCATCTATAAAGATAATGCAAGGACTATTTTCGCGTGCCATTCTAAAAGCGTCTCGAACCATTCGAGGTCCTTCACCCAAGTATTTCTGAACAAACTCGGAACCAACAACTCGAATAAAAGACGCGGTTGTGCTATTAGCGACAGCCTTGACCAACATGGTCTTTCCGGTACCGGGTGGTCCATAGAGCAGGACACCACGAGGAGGATCAATTCCTACATTAATTAGTTAGTGATTAAGTTCATTGCAAGAAATCTCGCGACACGTACCGATCTGCTTGTACAACTCGAAGTGTGTCAAAGGAAGTTCGACTGCTTCTCGAATCTCTTGCTTTTGCATATCAAGACCACCAATATCTGCATATGAAACATCGGGTCTGTCTGAAGATTGAAGCATGGTGATGCTCGAGTCCGCTTCCGGTGGTAAAATATCAACAAGGGCATTCGAGTGACGATGCAATGCAACTGATGATGATGGCTTCAATAATTCCCGATCCAATGTGGATAATATCCGTACAACGTAATTTGAGCCGGTAGTAGAACCAACGATGGCTGTGTTTTGTTCAATCGGTTCCAAGAACTGGCCAATAACGAGTGGCACCGACTGAATTCGTTTGACCTCCTCCTGAGCCCGAACAAGCTCACGCTTTAAATTTCTGTACTCATCTTTTATATACTCCTCTTGGATATTGATATATTCTAATTTGCGCTCCAGCTTTTTGAACTGAGTGTAGAGGTCGGTCTCGCTGGTGGCACTGTCAACAGGGCTTTCAACCGAATGTCGTGATCGCTTAGAGAACTTTAAGTTAGTTGCCTGCGAAGTTTTGGATTCAACCTTGATGCCCAATTCCTCCATGTCTAACTCGAGTTTTGCTGATGGCGGTGTTGAGAGTTCGTGGCGAGCGTTGTCAGAGACGAGCAAGAGACACACAACCGCGGCAACCAGGAAGCCCTCCAAAGCTACAGAAGAGAATCTAAAACTTGGATCGTTGACCATTCAAACCCCAAACCAAAAAAATAAATACACCGTTAACATTTTACATTTAAAAACAAAAAAAAACCAAACAGTTAAATGCATCATTTAGAAGTTTGCCGAGACTTTTTCTTTGGCGGTTCTAAACTCTTGATACTGGCCTGAACACTTCGTGACCGTTTCAAAAGCGGAGAATTCTCTTTATTGATGTCGTTTTCCTTTGAAGAACTAATGAGCGGAGTCTTCTCCGCTCCAGGATCCAAAATGTTCACACGACTGTCTGGCTTTAAAGGAGTGTCTGGCTGTGCCAGCAGTTTTAAACGTTCAAAATTCAATTGAATACGGAATCCAATAAATTCTGATCCTTCTGAAAACAGGTACAATGTGTCCGAGTCTTCCAGTGTCTTTGAGGTTCCATTTCCAAGATGAACACCATTTACATAGCAGCCGTTTGAAGAGAGATCCTGCAAAACAACTCGGGGAACTCCAGATTCAACAACGAGTTTCAGCAGACAATGCTTTCTGGATATCCGAAAGTCGTTTATGCACAAATTATTAGCATCCAACAGACGCCCAATTTGAAAGCTTTTTTTGTTCACATAAATATCAGCATGAGGCATGCTGTTTGGGAGCGTTTGAAGAGTTAACCAAGTTCCAACCGGATGAACAGATTCATCACCATCATACGAGAAGTCGAGATCGCGAACTTGGAGGCCAATTCCTCCGCGGTAGTCCTCAATCTTCTCATCCTCAACGAAGGGATCGTGCTCTTTTGCAAGATTGAGTTGTGCCATGGAGCGTTGAGAGCATTCTAATTCGGCATTCATTACAAGCTCTTGATTGTCAATCTCTGAATCGTATTCGTCATCCTTGAGAGGCCGACTTGGTGATAGTTTTATAGGAGGAGAATCGGTTTCTTGACTCGATTCAGGCTCGATTACCGATGTCACAAGTATATCGCGAACACTTGGTTTTGTTCGAGCCAGCTTTTCGTTCATGGGCGGTAGAATAAACTCCAAGCTATCCTCAGATGATGCAAACGAATCTTTGGGTGCGACCTCATTGGTAATCCAAGGATGCTTCAATGCTGAATCCGCGTCCAATCTCTTCTTGGGGTTCTTTTCCAGAAGAGAGCTGAGAAATGATCTTCCCAGAGGAGATATTTTATGGTCGTTTAACGGTTCTGTAGAATAACTTGCGCGCAGGATCATATCATGCATCTGAGCCTGAGTGCTGCCCTGAAACGGAAAGCAAGCGGTGAGAATCACGTAAACCAAACAGCCAACACTCCACATATCAACCAAGTTAGAGTATCCTGACTGCCTCGGCGATTTAACGGACTTGTCATTTAATACTTCAGGAGCCAAGTATGCCAGTGTACCACAAAAGGTTTTCATAAATGTCTCAGCGGTCGATATCTTTGCTAGACCAAAATCAGACACTTTTACAATCATCGGGTTTAGCTGTTTAACCAAGATGTTGTCTGGCTTTAAATCACGGTGGCTGATACCTAAACTATGAACATAGCTGATACCTTCCAGAATCTGCTTTGTAACTAACCGCGCTTTGTCTTCTTCAATTGCACCATTATTCATGATATAGTCCATGAGATCACCTTCGGCCAGGTATTCCATGACTAGATAGATACATTTTTCATCCTGATAGTATTCCTTCAGACCACAGATTGAAGGATGAGCCAGTTTTGTTAATATATCAATCTCACGCTTAATTGCAAGATTTTCACCAGCAAGGAACCTGTTTTTCTGAATGACCTTGACTGCAAATACTTCGCCATTGGAGCGCTTCACAGCCTTTTCAACGGTAGCAAACGCGCCTTTTCCGATCTCGCCTTGAAAATCGTACACCGCAAAGATTCCTTCCTCGGGAATTTCTAATTTCTTTTTTGGGAGACGTACAACAAGACGGATCTCGTCATCTGAGACACCCATGCCAACCGCGATCTCGTCGCCTTGAGCAAGGATGTAGTTTCGGCCTTTGGTAATACGACAATTATTTATAAACGTTCCATTAGTCGAGGTATCTTTTAGCATCAAAGACCCGGCGTTCTGTAGAAAAAAGTGTTGGTAGATGATTTAGCAGACGCGCGACGCAGCAAAACTCACATATGATATACTGAAATGGCGATTGCTCAGACGTTTAATACTTTTAAACACAAAATCACACGTGTTCATGCGGCCGAAGGTCCACGTAGATTTTTCAGGGCTTAGATAAAGATCCCAGGGTTGGGAGGACTCGTTCACGCTAACGGGAAGAAGTGTCCCGACAAGGCTTGGATCGAGCTCAAGCTGTGACTGTGCAGGAGGAGTCGACGGTTGTGTTTCATCAGGCTCTTCTGTCATGAGGTGTTTAGTTTGGATGATTGGAAGAACTCCTGGACTGCCTTCGTTGCCATTTTCCAACTTGCGCTCCTTTGCTTTTTCACGAATAGCAACTCAGCCATCGCAACTTTGCTGAGCTTTCGCTCCTGTTCAGCTGTTAAATCTAAAGTCTATTACGCGCAGTTTATTCTAAATTTTCATCGGGTGAGTCACTTTGGCTGTTTTGCTTTCGAAGTGTTTGACTAACTTTGTAGATTTTTCCTGGGTTCATAAAGCTATTGTCTTTCTCTACTTTGCTTTGTCGGCAAGTTTTAATCTCATCTGACTAAGGCTGGTGTTTGTCAGTAAAATATGTGAGTAATTGATTTGTCTCTGTCTTCTCTCTTATGCGGGTAACTGACGAGTCTAGCGTGATGTTTGGGCCTCCGAACCAGTGGCCATCAGAGCCCTTCGGAATGGGTCAACCAAGTTTTGGAGATGAAACCAGCGAGGATCCTCTTCAATCGCAATTTACATATATGGAATCGAACTCTGGTGGGAATAACAGCATGAGCCATCCGATGTTCTTTAATCAAAACGCGGGTATGGGATCTCAATCTCAAAGCTATAATTCCTCAACGCCAAGTCAGAATAACATTCAAAGACAGTTCTCGCAAGAACCGAATGACACGAATTTCAATATGAATCAAAATATGAGGTATTCGCAGTCACCTAGTAATATGAATGTCTCGTCGGGGAATCAAATGTATATGAATCCGAGTGGCCAAGGCTCCAACGTGACAAATGTTAGCCAGATGCAGCAACCTTCTACGGGAAATAATCAAAGCATGTCTCGTCAAATGATGCTCCAAATGCAAAATAATCAGTTCAATGTCAACCAATCCAACCAGTTTCTTATGGGCCAGACTAATAACAAAATGTTTAGTCCTCAGCCTCAGCATGTCTCGCCCTCTCCGATTGACACTTCAATGAATCATGGAACAGTCGACTCTTCAATGTTTTCACAACAACAACAACAGCAGCAGCAGCAGCAGCAAAATTTCAATGCCGCCAATGGGCTCAATATGAATAATAGCAATAGCAATAGCAATAACAATAACAATAACAACATGCATCAATTTATGAGACAGTCGTCTCCCCCTCAGCGATCAATGCAGTCAATGCCACTACAGCAGCAGCAGCAGCAGCAGCAGCAGCAGCAACAACAACAACAACAACAGCAGCAGCAGAGGACGTCGGAACAATATGCGATGCTATCACAGCAATCCCCACAGCAGGCGACCCAGCATTCTCAACAAGGTCAACAGTCAATGCAACGACAAATGGGGAACAATGGAAAATATAATTTCTCGCAGAATCAGTTCCCACAGTCTGCTTCTCAAGCTCCGTCAGGTTCAAACGTCCCCCAACAAGGCATGGGCCAAGCTGGTATTGGTCAAGCTCAAAAGCTCCCAAAATCGAATGGAGATACGTTTATGAAGAACCTTATGGATATATTAGCCAGTCGAGGCACTCCCATGACTTCTATTCCTACTATTGGTGGACGAAGGGTAAATTTATACGCCTTATTTGTTTCTGTGATGAAAATGGGTGGTTCTGCAAAGGTTACAAAGAATCAGCTGTGGTTATCCATAGCCATTCAGATAGGCCTTGAGGCGAGACTGTCACCTAACCTCAAACAAGAAGTTGCTGAGATCTATAAGAGATACTTGTCTCCTTATGAGGAGTTTGTTCTTTTGAGACAGAGGCAGATACAGATGAATATGAAGAATCAACAGCAGCAACAGCATCAGCAACAGCAGCAGCAACAGCAGCAGCAACAGTATCAACATATCCAATCTCAGTCACAACCACTGCAATCATCAACTTCATCATCTGCTTTATCATCTGCCAATCGCCAGGCAAGTCCTACAGCGAACCAAACTTTCAACTTTACTCAACAATCTCAAGGAATAGTGCTTAGCAATGATGGAAATGTCATGGGCGATCAAGGGCAAATGTCTACTGGCGTTGGTCAATATTCCAATACAGGAATGTCTGCTGCCCCTTCTATGAGTACAACTTCCAATTCCCCACAGGCGCAAAACCAACAGTTTCAAAATATCCAAATGCGACGATCACAGTCACCTATGAGCAGGCCTTCGATTCCCGGTACAGCAAATCCCTCTTCGCAAGAGATGATGTACAATCAAGTACGCCGACCGAGCAACTCTTCCTTGCCTCCTCAACGAAGTCCGTCTATTCCGCGCCAAACACCTCCTGTCGACCAGGCAAAGTTTACAAATACGTTCCAAGCCACCCCTCAATACTCGCCGACGGCACAACCTACTATGAATCCTTCTCAGTTTGCCCAACCTAGCGTGCCTGTACCGCAGATGGTGCCTGTTCCTGTTGCTCCGGTAATTACCAAACCGGAAGGATCAGTTCACTACGAACTTTCAAGGTCACCTTATCACCCGCGAAAGAGACTTGCTGTCGAGACTATTGGTGGACACGATATCAGACTTTTGGCTTCCGTTGGGTCTGAGAAGGCGATCTTGATGCCTCCGATTCCCTCGTTGGATGACTTGGGTGTTGTTAATATACACTCTTTGATTATGGCTCTCAAATCGTTTATTCCCGGAGAAGTCAAGGTTGCTCTGAATGCGTTGGTTAGTGTGAGTGCGGACAACAGAGTGTTTTTGTTGTTTAGTGATTGTGATGATTTGTTGGATGCTATTGTCGATATTGGATCAGATGCGTTGCAAACGCTGGCAGGATCGGAGGTCGAGACAATCATCAAGGAGCCTATCGATGAATCAATCACGGTAGAGTCTAGCATCTTGGCTTACGAGTCTCAAGTTGAGAGCTGTCTGGAAGAGCTGGATGAGTTTAATGAAGAAGATGCTGGATCTTTAGAGACCTTTGAGCGACGCGTTGCTCAAGGAACGTTGGCGTGCGTCTCGACCATTCTTCGAAATATGACTTTCCACGAGGCGAATTCGACGATGTTTGCTACGAATCCACCGTCTCGAGATTTTGCTTTGGATTTTGTTCAATTACTGATTCGAAACCCCAAGCTAATTGATAAAGGTATGGTTAGAATGCCCATTATTAAAGATTTCGTCATTTTACTCTCAAACGTTGCTCAGAGTTTATCGTTGCGGGATAGAAATGATGCGTTTGCGTTGTTGACATTTCTTTTGTCGTTTGCACCCATCCCCACACCCAAGCTGCGACTTGATTCGAGTAATCGAAACCGAGTATTGTTTACTTCCTATATCCCAGCCAGTCACCGCTATCTGCCTCATGCTGTTGATACCTTTGCTAAGATATTGGCTCGAGATCCGCCCAACCGCTCTTTGCTACGGTCGATTTTGCTGTCTCCGCAGCAGGCCAACCCGGAGTCGCCATTTGAGCTGTTGACACGCTCTTTTGGAATGGTCATTTCAATTTTGCCCTACAGTGACATTGGAGTTATACCCCGGGCCTTTGATGCGCGTCGTCCTATTCTAGAACAGGCGTTGTTGGCTGGTTCTATTTTATCTGAGATGGTACCGCCCAAGACAGTCTTGATTACAACGAGCGATGGCTTTGAGCATAAGCTGAATGTTGCCAGAGCGTGGCTCGAGTGTGGTGATGGCTTTGGACCATGTATGTTGCGAGTTGCGCTTTCGCTGGCAGCCATCATTACGCCCCAGCCTCCGATGCATGCGATGGCGAACTACGAGGCCAATCCTTTTACACGAATTACGCAAAAGGGAATGAAGGTGCTACGGGAGCTGATTGACAAGGCAATGGTGACAGAGACTGTTTCTGTTGGCGATTTGGCTAGCAGCTCCTCGTCAAGTGGCGGTGGCTCGGTTGAGCCCGAGGCCGGAGAGTCAGACGACCAGATTGACAGCTTGTTTGGCGAGACCGCTCAGGATGAGGCTGCCGGTGAGATCAAGAGTCATGTTTCTGCGCTGAAAGAGTTTATTGGACAAGACAGCGTGGACGAGATCAAAGACGGGTTGCCTCCGGGAATCTTCCCCAAGGAGGATGCGCTGCTTGGTGCGATGCTTGCCGTGCAAATGGACCCGGTCATTGTCGCTCAGCTATGCAACTTTGACGATATCATGCGCTCGATGTTTACCTCTACGGTTGCTCCCAAAGCGGTCCCGGATGCGAGTCCGGTGGTCGACGAGCCAGCCTCGGTGGTCTGACGGGCTTTGGGCGGTAGCGGCAAGTGTATTATGTGTACCCTACTGTATTTTTTTTTTCTCGGTGTTTTATGAATTTTTTATGTATATTTTGTGAGCGTAGTATTAAGATTGAATAGTCCTCGCCAATGGCAGCAGGTATGATATATACACGTAAGAGGAAGGGAAAGCAGCTGCTATGAGTTTAAAAGTATCGGTCGAGAAGGGCCTTAATCTGTTGTCGATAGTCTGGGGATCCGGTGAAGATGATCCTTCGGCTGTGGGTTGTGATCTTGGCGCGCTTAGGCTCGGGCTGGAGAACAGACTTTAGTTGTTGAAAGAGCAGCTAAAAGATGTTAGAAAAGACTAATGAAGTACAGGTGCGAATACCTCTGCGTTTCCGGTGATTTTTCGGACTTCGGTGATGCCTTTCTTGGGGTCGTAGTAGACCGGCAGCGATCCATTCTTCGATCGCTCAACGAAGAAGGTGTTTGCGTATGTGTTGTCTGAGTAGAGCTCGACGGTAGGAATTGGGATCCGAGTCGGAACTGTGAGTGGTTTTCGCGGTTTGGAGGAGGGCGCACGAGGCACGTTGACGGGGAGCTCAAGTCCGCTGAGAGCACTCCTGGCAGTCGCCGAGGAGGCGGTGTTAGCAAATCCGAGTACCCTTGCCCTATTCATCGTAGAAAAAAAACAAAAGGGGGGGTGTGAAGTTGTTTTTGGTCGCGACCGCGATTTCGATTTTTTTCTGCTTTTTGAAGGGAGCAAAAAATTTTCTCAGACCAACCCTTCACCCAAATGAGCCAGCCAGAAACCAGCTTGGGTCCCATTGAGAAGCGAGCACCTTTGTCGGCTGCGTCGCTGGTGAGCGAGGAGGACAGTGCGCCTGCGACGGAGTTGGCCAAGAAGTATGACTTGCTTCCGCGACTGATGCCCTTTCTCGACCGCCAGCTCATCTATCCCTTGCTTGTGTTTTTGAACCAGAAGAAGGTGTACCCTCAGAGCGAGCTTCTTGCAGCTGAATACAGCCTGCTAAAGGAAACCAACATGATTGATTACATTAGTTCGATCCACACCAAGCTCTACCCGGACGAGGACAGCACCAAGGAAAACTTTCCTCAGCGACGCGAGCAGGTTCTTGCCAAGTGCAAAGAGTTTGAAAACAAGACGCACAAGCTGCGAAAGGTTTTGGAGGACCCGGAGGTTTTGGGCAGTCTCCGTCAGGACAAGGTCCAGAACCAGCAGCTTCTCAGCACCAAGTACGGTGTCACCGAGGCCATGATCAACGATCTCTACGACTTTGGACAGTTCCAGTACAACTGCGGTAACTACCAGGCTGCTGCAGATTTGTTGTATCACTTCAGAGTGCTTTCGACCGACGACAAGCTTACTTGGTCGGCTGCCTGGGGCAAGTTGGCCTGCGAGATTGTGACAGGTCAGTGGGAGAGCGCCCTTGGTGATTTGTACAAGATTAAGGAAGCTATTGATGCCAAGACCTACACCGAGCCTTTGCTCCAGCTTCAGGACCGTACCTGGCTGATCCACTGGTCGCTCTACCCCTTTTTCAACGACGAGAACGGACGTGAGGCTCTCTGCGACCTATTCCTCTCACCTGCCTATCTCAACACCATTCAGAACTGTTGTCCCTGGATTTTGCGCTACGTTTCGGCTGCCATCATCACCAACGGTGCTCGTGGTGGTCCCCACGGTCGCTCGGCCAACTCGCAGTACCAGAAGCAGCTGCGCGACCTGATCCGTGTTGTGAAGCTCGAGCAGTACGAGTATAACGACCCCGTCACCGAGTTTGTTGCTGCGCTCTACGTTGACTTTGACTGGGAGGCTGCCAAGCTCAAGCTCAAGGAGACGGAGGAGATCTTGCGTGGCGACTTCTTCTTGGTTGCCACCGCCGCCGAGTTTCTCGACTCTGCACGCTACCTGATTTCGGAGCTCTACTGCCGAATCCACCAGCGCGTCGACATTGCTGAGCTTGCTGCCAATCTCAACCTTACTGAGGAGCAGGGCCAGAAGTGGGCTCAGGATCTTGTCCACGATACCCGGGTAGATGCCACCATTGACGAGAGCGAGGGTACGATTGTCATGAACCAGTCTGCGGTCGGTGTGTACCAGCAGGTCATTGATCGCACCAAGGGATTGAGTTTCCGAATAGGCCAGGTTCTGCAACAGGCCACCACTCGGTTAGAGGAGGGTGAAGCCTGAGCTGGCCTTGGTCGAGAATAGAAAAGTTCATGTATGTTACTGTGTGCGTGTTTTGTGTATGTTTTTTTTAATGACTTTGTGCATTGCTTGAAATTAAAAGACGCGTAGGCTTGAATAGTTATGCCAAAGCTAACTGCTCCTGCAAGACGGAATTGCACGAGAGGTTCGGAGATATTGGGAACCATGACATTTTTCAACGCAGCGCTCTGCCCCCGCTATAAGCGACCCAGGCGCCTATACTATTCCGGTAGAATGGAGCGATTAAGAAGAGTAGAACGGTATTGATCAGATATCTCACCACAGGTTGTGTACTCTTCGTGGTAGGGGTGCTTTAGATTTGACACGAGTAATTTCTCGCCATAGCTCCCATGGAACATTTCTCTTCGTGGTATGTAATGTCCAATGATGGGTACTGTGGTATTGAATTACCAGCTTTATGTTTAATTGGAACCGGATACCTGCAGCTTTTCACCACATCCAAAAACAGGTCTATGGGTATGTATACTTTTTATCATTAGTCTTTGAGAACCAAACCTCTATTTCCAAGTAAGCCTCCCAGTTTAACCGCTCTCTGTCTTCGCATAACACCCGCAAGCAAACAAAGCCTATGCCAAACCTTGTTCTTGAAGAGTCCACCAAACAAGCACAAAAGGTTGGAAATCTACATTTGACATCTTTCCGCACTCAGTTTGACTTGTTCTTGTTTACCTTGTGGCGCCGCTGTGGCGCGTGCCGAGTGCCCCGAAGTGAGCGGAGACAATGGAAGCCCAAGACAAGCGAATTCAAAGAAGTGGTAACACACTAAAGTATGAACCTTTTCAAACGTTCTATATCCAATTGGGCTGTCTGATTCTCTCTCTTCCCGGACCAACTCGCAGCAGCCTTTCTGTGATAGTGCGACCTCTTCCCTCCTCGAACAAAATAGAACTTTAATTGTAGGTAGTTTCCGTTTTGGTTTTTAATTTTCTCGCCTAGTCACTTTTTCTTTTTGGGCGAAAACAGAAAGATGGCTGGCTGGGTTGGGTGCAATGACGTCGTTGGGTTTGGTGTCTTTGGTGTCTTTAGGGTTTATGGTGTTTCGGCCGAGAGCGGTGTGACTTGTGTTTTTGAGCGGCCTAAATTTGCATTTGTAATTTCAGCTTACGCGTCTTTGCTCTTCTCCTTCGACAGCGGTGGTGATGGTGAAAGCGGTACCGGGCGATGCTTCTCCTTTGCCATGATTCAAAGTCTGCGGCAGTTGACTTTTGAGTTGATTTTTTTTTTTCTTTCCCTTTTCGGCTTCCCACTGCCAACAACAGCACACCGATTTTAAAAGCCAAAAAAAGCAGCGACGTTGTTTAAGAATTTCTTTGAGTTAAGAGCAAAAGTAAATTTAATTGATTCTCCTGTGGCTTTTTGGACCGAGCAGAGAAGAGTAGATGGAGTGCCCGAGTACAAGTGTGTGACACAAGTAAACGTAATTAAATAAGCAAAACACAAAAATGTCTGTCCGATGCTCCGTGCAATCACTTTTGTTTTCACCCTTTGCTCTCGGTCTTTGTGATTTTCCTTTTTATTTATTTGAAATTAAAAGGGTTTCCTTCTTCTTTCACTTGCTTTCTCTTTGGGGCTTTTTGTTTTGGATTTTCTCCAGGCTTAACGATTTCGTTTGTTTGTGTGGTGTGGCTCTTGTTTTTGTCAGCTACCGAACTTTTTTTTTTCTTCTTTCCCTTATTACCCGCAACGAAATGAAGTTCTTCACTTTGGCTGCTGCTGCTTTGCTCGGCTCGGCTTGTGCTTTGACGGAATTGGCAGAGTCTGATGCTGTGCTAAAGACGTCAAATCTACGTTTACCGTTTGTGCGCCGAAGTGACGACACTGGGGAGATGGCCTCGATGGCCGGAATGACGGGTACGGGCGAAATGGATGAGTCTATGCATGACGGATCTGATTCTACATCGGGTGGCCATGCACATACTCCCGTCGACTGGGTTCCTACTCCTCCTGACAGCTGGATCCTTGATCAAGCTCCGGATGAGGCCACCCGTGAAAGGTGGTCGGAATACGACGCCACCTCGTATCTGACCTGGCCTGAGCACCAGGGAATGTTGGTTATGCATTTACTTCTGATTGGGGCTACCTGGGTTGTTTGCTATCCGCTGGCATTAATGTTTTCGGCCGCAAAGTCGGCGCTCTTTCTGCCTACATATGTAGCATTTTTGGCATTATTTACTCTGAATGTCTCTACTTACCTCGGATACATCTCTTCTGTACCCAATATGTATCCCAATCTCAGCTATGGTCGATTTTTGTTTGTCGTCACCGTCGTGGCGGTTGTGCACTCGGTGTTAACTGTGGTCCGGCTCGCCGGACAGGCCTTACGTGTTTGTGACGCAAACACCGAGGATTATGACCAGCTCATGCTCGATGATATGCCTACTCCGGATCCTTCGGCTGACGATGCGTCTGCCAATCAATGCTTTTCCTCCACTGGATCTCTTGAAAGTGAGACCACCTACCATGTCGATCACAGCGACTCTTCTCTGCCCAAGTTTCACAAACACACCTCTCGCAGATTGGGCTCTTTCGAATCCAAAGTGTTGTCGCGACTTGCCAATAGTAGCTTTGCTCATAGCCGTGTTGTTACTGGCCTCGTTTCGGTCAACAACTACATCTACCCAATCTTCAACCGCCCCCTATTTCTTCTCGGATTGTTCCAGCTGGGATTTGCTCTTGCTGTTTTCAATTGCATGGGCAAGGACAAGTACGTTTATGGATTGTTGGCGCATTTCGTCAAGGGTGCAGTGTTTTTGCTTTATGGCCTCATCACCGTTGGACGCTACCTCGGTGCGTGGTCGGAGTACGGGTATGCCTGGAACGTCCGTCCAACCCGTCCTCCTAAGAATGCACTCGCACGGTATTTCCCTTACATGGAGGGCATCGAAAGCACTTTGATTTTCATCTACGGCTCCTCCAACGTCTTTCTCGAGCATATGGGCCGTGACGATCACTATTGGTCGCACAAGGATTTACAGCATGTTTCCATTGCATTTATGTACTTTGGTGGTGGCCTCGGTGGTCTGCTAGTCGAATCGGGATTCATTCGTAAAATCATCAACCAGGACGTTCAATCGCGGGTCTCGACCGCGAGCAGCGGATCTACCGGAGAAGTTTCGGAGCAAAGCCGCTCTTCCCTCTGCTTCAATCCTTTCCCCCTGTTGACTGTATTTTTGACGGGTGTACTGATGTCGCAGCACGAGCAGGCTAGTGGATTGTCAACTATGATTCACATGCAGTGGGGCTACCTCTTGTGCGTTGCTGCCATTTTCAGATTAATCACCTACCTCATCTTCTTCATCGTCCCACCCAGCACTAACTTCCCCAGTCGCCCACTTACAGAGCTTCTCGGTGGCTTCTGCTTGATTGCCGGTGGATTGGTCTTCATGCTCTCCAATACCGAGACCGTTGAGGGCATTGCCAGACGTGGCCTAGATTCAATGTTCACTCTCAATGTCTCTATTGGATTGACCTCGCTTATGGTTTCTTGGGTCATTGTTTTGATGTTTATCAAATCATGGGCTTCCCGACGATAAATTACTCATACCTCTCCTTCTTCTTTTTCGCTCTTTTGATTACCATTTTCTCTTGATACAGCTTTGTTGCGAAGCCTTATGGTGTTGGCTTTTTTTCTGTTTTTATTATACTTTGCCTAATATTTGTATTTATACTCGGTGTTTATGTTGGTCTGGATTCTGTTCGACGAACTTCTCGGACTCTGCTTGATTACTCCTCGACTGTACTATAAGGAGGTTGCTGGCTTTTTAATTTCTGCTTTGTGTGTGTGGGTTTTTTGGCTGATGTTATTTTCCCTCCTGCTCTGTTTTTCGCAACTGTGGATTCATGCCGGCTTGTCTTATCGGCAGATGATGATTTGGTTCCCCATGACTGTATTTGTGTTATCCATTGTGCATTTTTTATATAATGACTCTGAATATTATTTTTTTCTGGGCTTTCTCTTTGATCGTAGATGAATGACACTTGCGTTAGACAAAGGACTCGGCCAATTGCCGGTCTGCAAAAGTTCCTCACAGCTGTATAGTATAGAGTAAACATATAGAGATGGTAAGGAATCTTTCAGCTTCATTTTTCTCTGCAACAGCCGAGCTATGAGAGATGCTTGCACTCCTGTGCGCTATGAAGATCCGCTGACATTTTTTCTTGTCAGTAAACATGTATCTTTTATGCGGAAGAATCATGGATACTATTTTATGATATAAAAATAAGTTTAATTGAAAGAGATGTCCACCAATAGTAGATTACTGACTGCTTCACAATGATAACTCGCCCTTTGATAGGTGGAGAAGACCCGCTTACTTTGCAAACTTTGGGGCTCCGATTAAGATTCTCAATAGCCAATCTGTTTTACAATAAAATAAATGCTTTTCTAGCACAATATTATTATCTCTCCGGACGTTCGATGGACAGGCGGTGGTCTCTCTTGCTCGGTTACAATAGTGACAGCTGCTGATAAAGCTATTTAATGGTCGACTTATTAAGATTCTTAATTCTGGAATTTCTTCTCAAGTGCAGAGTTATTGAATCTGGTTCTTATTTTTCCTTATTTATTCTGCTCTCGTCGGTTCTACTACTCTTCTCGGTGAATCGGATCGACACCGATCACCTAAACATCACTTTTCACTCTTGTATCTGCATCGTCTTCTTCTACTACTCTCTCTATCATCTACTATCCTCTTCTTTCACATAAAAGCCCGAGATGTTGATCGTTGTCAGGGCGGCGCCGCAAAACTCCCAACTGGAAAAATTTCACACTGGCCTGGCTTCATTAAAACATGTCGCACGCAGTGGAGGAACCAACATCTTGGGATGCTAGGACGGACGAGCTTCGCGAACGTCTTTATATATTCAACCAATGGTGTTGGAAGAATAAGGTCTGCGCGCACCCGGCGCTCGCCTACAAGTTCTCCAGCACACCCGGCAAACCTCTCGGTGTGTTTGCAGTTGCCCAGCCAGCCCGCTCACGGGATGTCATTCTACCATGCCCAGGAAAATATTCCCCGGTTGATCCAGCCACTTTTGCTCGCGGCCTGCGCGAGTCGAATGTCGAGGAGTCCAGCCCACTTGACGGCGTCGCGTATTGCGGCCGCGACGGATCGCTATCGCAGCAGCAGCTCGAGGACTTGGAAAGCGGAGAGTTCATCCTACGAAAGGACACCGAGGTCGCTCAGATCCCAAAGTCTGCCGTCTTTTCACCGGCCACAAGCGCGCTCGCCAACGTTTTCGACGAAATCGCCCGCACCTTGCCTGAGCTCGCAGAGGATATCGATCGCTGGGCAATTGTATCGCTCGTGTTTTCCTACATGTACGAGGCCTACGTGATAGGCGAGCACTCGCCCTGGTGGGGCTATTTTCAGCTCTTCACTGATCGCGACGCCGCCTTTTCGAGCTGCGACCGCAACGAGGCCGTGCTCGTACCGCAGTTTTGGTCTATAGATGAGCGTGCTATGCTTGCTGGTACCGAACTCCAAAGCATTGGCGGACTTAGTGATGCCGAGGCCGTGGATACATATGAGCTGGTTGCGCAGGCGCTACAGGAACACGTCGCGGACTTTGGTGAACCCGACTGGTTTAAAGCCGACGGGCCTTTGGGGTACCACCGATTCTGCCAAGCAAGTGTAGTCGTCTCGAGTCGCGCTTTCAAAATGGATGCGTATCATGGCTTTGCGTTAGTCCCGCTCGCCGACATGTTCAACCACTTGGATCGCAACAATGCTATTTTTGAAAGTAATTACGACGTCTGCGAGGTCTGTGGTGATCTTGAGTGCGATCATGGTGAGGAGGATGAAGAAGAGGAAGATGAAGACGAAGACGAAGACGAAGAGGAGCCCCAGCTCGTGGAGGAGGGATCGAGTGAAACCGCAAGCGAATCTGGCGATGAGCACTGTCACGATGGATGCTGCCATCCACACGATGACGAG
The DNA here is from genome assembly GCA_030582095.1 of Trigonopsis vinaria. Lineage (NCBI taxonomy): Eukaryota > Fungi > Ascomycota > Trigonopsidomycetes > Trigonopsidales > Trigonopsidaceae > Trigonopsis > Trigonopsis vinaria. The sequence continues at coordinate 977,436 of JAKTWP010000001.1, read as the reverse complement.
GATGAAAGCGATACCGATTCTGTTGCTTCGCTTGACTCGGCTGAAGACTTGAAGCTTTCGAACGATGCCGACCATTTCGAGTACCAGCGTCTGCTTTTCGAGAACCCTTCATCAGAAGTATCCACCGATGTTGTTGCAATAACAGTTTCTCAGACTTTGCGCATCAAGTCCTGCGCTGAGATCTTCAACACCTACGGGGAACTAGGCAATGAGGTTTTACTGGCACGTTACGGTTTCGTCATTCCGAAAAACACGCAATCGACGGTCAGTGTTGGGCGCATATTGGCAAGGTTGTGCGAGCAGATTAACGACGGCCAACCAGGCCTCGAGCCTATTGTGCCAGGCTGTGCTGGCAGCGGCGCTACCGGCACTCATCCCTTAATAGTTGCTGACCTCGGTCTTGACACAGAGCAGATGCTGCGCAACTGGAATTTTTGGCTACGCTACGGCATGGCACTTACGCACGATCTAGAGCGCTACTATACGTTCTTGGCCAAGCCGTTGGCTAAGCGCACGCCAGGTGCGTCGCTCGCGATGGCCAAGCTTCGTTCGCGGGTGCGCAATGGACGCTGGAACGAGGCACGATTTGGAGAGTACGATCCAGAGTCTTGGGCCATTGACGAGTTGGTGTTTTGCCGTGATGGTGTCAACGTCCGTCCCAGCGTTGGCCTAATGGTCTGCATGCTCATCCTTGCCACCCCGGCCGACGACGTGTGCCGAGAGATGTGCGCTTCGCTCTTCGAGCCACTATTTCACCATCGTATTCCGGGTCGTACGCGCACTCCTGTCCCAGCTCCACTGACTGATCGGCTCACAATGGCATTCGCTAGCCCAGGCATCCACACCAGCGCACTTGAGCTTCTCCGCCGGCTCCACACACGCCGCATGGAGCGTTTGATTGTGAAAACGGGTAATCTGAAAGCGCTTATTAGCGTGCGCGTTCCATCTGGCGATAGCGTCTCGCGCACTCGGTGTCTTCTCGCGGCACAAATTATCGAGGACGAGCTGGCGATCTTGGAGGGCGCACAAAAATGGATCGAGGGCAGGATTGCTGTTGCCAGTCATTGATAGAGTCGCGTTACAAAAAGTGTATTATAGACTAAAAGTTTTACTTTGCTTAGCCTTTTGTAGTTGCTGTGTCCTCTGTGGCATTGTTTCAACCACACGACTCTGGAATTAGAATGAAGTTTAATTCTTGTGTTACTTGTATGCGTTAGACGTTCAAATTTTTTATTTAAAGCATCTAAGAATGTATCTTCAGGCTTGATATTGGCGAGTGTAAAGAGAAGGAACGTGAATCTACCCCTTTTGCAAACTACGAAGAACATAAAAATGAGCGAAAACCTATTATAGAACGCATTACGTGTACTCTAGAAAATCCAGCATTTCCTTTTTCCTTTTAAGCAATGTTGTTTTTCTCGTTTTGAATATGTAACAAAAGCGATACAGTTTCTTCCTCACTACTTGGAGTCTCTAACACAGCGCTATATACTGAAATGTTCTGTAGTATTCAAACCCATTGGGAAAGTAAGATCACGCTTATTCAATGGCTAGAATAAGTGTGGTTTGCACGGTGAAATGATGCAAGCATCAATGTGCATGGTCATTTTATATCCAAACTAATTTCTATATGACGCCTTCAATATCTCTATAAGATGAGCACGCTTCTTGAGACTTTTTTTTAGCTTAAACGTTAAATTCAAAGTGTAGTCATGACCACTATTATATTATTATTGCTTTATTTTTCCAAGTAGATTTCCTTTAGGTTGGCCGCGACACGTAGATGCGCTACAATTTTTGCTACAGCAACTCCCAAACAGACGGGCCTGGTGCCCAGAGTCTTGATGAACGACGTTTCAGAGAATCGCCGGGAAGATAGCTATGGAAATGAGCATGTGATTGGTACAGATCCTACAGATTCAAGCATGAAGGCTTTCTCGCTGCTTTGGACGCGCACGCGTCCACGCGACCGCAATCCGGTCTTCTTTCGACGGCCCGGCGAGCGCGACCATCTAGATGAAGTGTTTAGATTTCCACTTTACTATCGCGAGTACGCATCAGACGAGGGTAGGGTGCCGACGCTTCGCAGCCTGGCCACGAATGCGCTCCTGCGCAACATTGAGACGATTGACGCGCGTATTCTCTCCAAGGTAGAGTGGCACCACGCCATGTACCTGTGGGAAAAGGTACAGCTGCTGGGATTTGATTCTCTGGCTGTGTTTTGCGCTTTCGCCGCCGTCTACGGTGGTCTCCCAGACTTTAACTGCCTCCCGCCGATGTCCAACTGGGAGCTCCGCATGATCGAGTCGTGCTATAATTCATGTGTAACTTGGCTGCGTGAGTCGGTCTCGTTTATATCCAACTTACACCGGGTAGAGCCACTGCGCACTGAGGTCTCGCTCGCGTCGCTGACTGACTACATGGCGATGGACGGGCGCCCACCGCCGCGAACGTCTGGTCTGGGACTGTATAAAAATGCCTTTATAACCGGATCATTTGATACGCTATGTATTATTGATATTTCCAATACAAAGGTTAGGCGCGATGACCTGCTTAGGCTCTCCCACCTGCCTTCGATAGCGGCGCTGGACGTCAGCGGCGTCGACGCAATGGACGACAGCATGCTTTCATCCTGGGCGTTTGGCGTGCCGCAGGGAAAGTGGGCACACCTCAAACTGCTTTGTGTGGCTTCGAATAGGAAGATTACGCTCGCAGCCTTGCGCTACATCGTTGCCTTCCCGGCACTCCTGGGGTGTTTCGCCGACAGCGGTATTGCCAATCGGGCTGCAGTGACCAAGATAACTGGTGGCAGGTATAAAGTACATTCGGACGAGGCGCTGGGCCCTCAGACTGCCGCTCCGAGTCTCGGTACAAGGTACCTACGCCTGCACCAACGTTACCGCAAACAAAAAAAGATCAAAGAGATACTTCATATTGAATTCAACTACGGCCTGGATTCTTTATGGGTTCAAACAAAGATGAATGTTCTGCCCGGGTTCGGGCGCGAGCGCGAGCGCCAGCGCTACATTTTGCGCTCGACCGAAGAATCTGCCTCTGTCCCCGCCTCTGCGGTTGCGCCAGCCTCACTTCAGACTCGGCCTGCACCGACAGCAGCGTCGAAACCCAAAGCAAAGCGGATGCGCTCAATCACCGACTTTTTGTAAACTACGTGTACACTACTTCCCTAAAATATCAGGATTAAATTAAACACCAACACGCCGTAAGAAAGAAGAGTAACGTCCTGGTAAGATTAAAGAGAATTTGATGCATTGCCTAGTATTGGCGTAGCGTTGATGGAAGCGAACCAGCGCTTTCCGTCATATCGAGATCGGACGGCGACGAAAATGGAGACTCCAAAACTCGCTCATCAGACCTATGCTTCTCAAAAAGAGATGAAGAAAGTGCCTTGTGGATAATTCGTGGAAGCGGTGGCAGAGGCGGTCGAGGGGGACGGGTGGAGGACCTTGTATGAGCAACATCCGCCAACGAAGAGTTGCTCACAACCGAACTATTCGAATGCATCATCTTCAATGGCCTCTCAGGTTCGGAGATATAGCTCGGCGTTCGTGTCGAGATGTGGTGACGCGGGGGTCGCGGTGGAGGAGGCGGTGCCGGCGGACGGGCTCTTGTCTTCATAGCCGGGGCCGACTTTGTCGTGTGTAAACTTAGAGAAGACGAATCTCGTCGTGGAATAGGTGGTCGTGCAGGTGGAATAGGCGGCGAGCGCATAGGCGAGTTGGGATTTGGAGAGGACACACCAGAGTCGGTGCTGTCAGTGGAGGGGACGACCGACAAGTTGGTCAGCGATCCTGCGAGATCATCAATAGATTTGGCTGACCCCGTATCACTTGGTGAACAACTAGATGCTGTGTCAAGTACCTCACCACCGTTTTCTTCGGTCCTGTTCTTAAGCCAAGAGATCTGATAACACCGATCAACAAGACGTTGCATTGTCTCTGACACCGTACTAAATCCGTGCTGCAAATTTTGACCAGATATTTGCGACAACACACGAAGAACCTCTCCTCGCTTGTAGCAGATTATCCGAAGCTGAGTATGGGCGAGGAGCGGGTGAATCACACGAAGATACATGGCACGCAGACTCTCGTCTTCATCTGACACGTTGTAGAGCTGACGTATTATAATATCCAATAATACACAGAGATCGTTGGTATAAAAGTAGTCTCGTGATTCCTTGGTAGTGAAGATTAGATAAAGAATCTTTAAAACCATAAGCTGTAGACACTTATCCGGTTCGCGATTTAAAATGAGTAATATATTGTCGCTAAAATGCCGTGAATTGTCTAGACGTTTAATGAGAATCGCAATCACCTTGTTGCGTAGTGGGACTGGTGGAGGGCCCTCCGCAGTGGGGGTTTGGGGTTTCTGATGGGCGGCAATCATAAACTGTTCGTTCAACGCAAGCAATACCTTAACAAGAGGCACAGTGTAGAGATCTGTTTCCCCGGAATTTGAGGCTTCGATCTCGGAAAACATAAACTCGATGAACTGGGAGTCGATCAAAATCATATCGTCACGGAATAAGTGGTTCATCTTGCACATTTCCCAGCACAGCTCAAGACTTACTCTGTACAAGTGTTTATCACCCATTCCCTTCTGCCATATAATTGTCCAAACCTGTCGAACGGCATGATAATCGCGCAGCTTCTCCAGCGTCTTGGGTTGAGTCTCACCATCGATAAGCAGAAATAAACCAACAATAAGAAGCGTCTCTGAGTCGCAGTTTTCGTCTAAGAACATCCGAATCAATTTGTCTCGAGCATAATCGCCCTGTTGCAAAAACAGGTCAGAGTTGTTTATGCTCGTGCAGCACTTCACCAGCGGCACGTCATCCGACAAATGATCTTTTTTGTAATGAGTAACATAGTCCAAGAATACAATCAGCGTCCTATCAATCTGCCGAGTCGAGGTAAAAGTACCATTGAGAAAGGACAGGCTCCGTTCCCAAAACTCCGACTCGGACACCATTTCTCAGAGGAAGAGAAAAGAAGGAGCGTCGAATGTGAGCCAATAAGAAATGCAAATCAAAAGCAAAATCAAACAAACAACAGGAAAGAAAAGCAAAAGAAGATTAAATGCGAGAAAAGAAAATAGACTTGAATAGTTTCAGATCCCTGAGCGGTTTCGCTCAGGTGAAGCTTGAAGATCAAATTAAGTTAGGCATAACTCTGCACCGCATTGTGAGCCTATCTCTACGTGGGATATCGCTTCTCTTGTAATTTACTATTCTCATATTATAAATTTCCCTGTTAACATATACACAATTCAAAGTGCAAGTACTTCCTTCATGAAGGCCAAGTCTCTAATACCCGATTCCTCAACAAGACCCTGTAACAAGGATATAGCTTGCTTATCGTCACTCTTGTTCTCCTCAACTTGAGCTTTCCAGGTATGGAGTACTTTCTTCAGAGCACTAGCTCCTTCAGCCAGTTCTTCGCTGGTACAATTGGTGGCTTCCTCACTGGTATGGGCGCCCGAAAAGTCCTCAAGTTCGGCCGCCTTCCGCTTGGCCATTCGCACAACTTTCTCTGGGAACTTTACAAGCTCTGCAACATTGATACCAAAGGATTGATCGGATATGCCCTCTTCGACTTTGTAAAGCAAAGTGATTTCGTTACCTTCTTCAGAACTATTCGATACATGAGCAATTACATGTAAATTCTTCACTTGCGGCCACTGATCAGAAAGCTCGGTGAGTTCGTGGAAATGGGTCGCAAACATTGAAAAACATTTAATGTTCTTCACAATATGCTCGGAGATAGCCCAGGCCAAGCCAAATCCATCGTATGTGCTGGTTCCACGTCCAAGTTCATCAATCATAATCAAACTGTCACTAGTGGCCGAGCGCAGAATGGTCGAAGTCTCCAACATCTCAGCCATAAATGTAGAAACACCCTTCAACTGAGAATCACCAGCTCCGACACGAGCAAGGATGCTGTCGAAAATGCAAAGCTCCGCCTGAGAGCAAGGCACAAAGCAGCCTGCTTGAGCCATTAATGCAATAACCCCAATCTGACGAATATATGTGGATTTACCACCCATATTGGGACCGGTTATAATCAAGAATTCCGACTCACCTCGAATCAACGAGACATCATTAGGTATAAAAGAGACATCATCCTGAGCTTCCATGCATGGATGTCGGGTTTCCAAAAGAACTGTATTTCCTGTCCCGCGCTTATGCATCTTTGGTCGCACATACGGAGAAGGGGCATGTGCAGAGACATGAGCAAAAGCAACAATGACATCCAAGTGAGAAAGTAGAGCCGAAACCTTTTCAAGAACAGGGCAGTACGTAGATGCAATCTGAACAACCTCGCGAACAACACTGCTCTGAGTACGGTTGTATTTGGTAGTCTGTTCACGGAATTCGTCGTTCAGCTCTCGAAGTCGAGAGGTTGTAAAGTAAATACCTGCCTTTTGTGTTGAAAGCTCAATGTAGCTGCGATTGTTTCGAAGACATCCGGCATCAGTTCTGGTCAGTCGCATGCACCATCCGTAGACATGGTGATGTTCTAGTTTCAATTTCTTCTCGGGTTCCATATTCAAGTCATCGCCACTTTCAAGGTGGATTTGGGTGATTTCTTCTTTCATAATCTGAAGCTCGTTTCGAATACGCTGAAGCTCTTCACTAAAGTCGGGTTTGATAAGAAACTCATGATTGTCCAACGAGTTCAAGTCAACTGTAGCTTCAACCAGTTCTTGGTAATTAGAGAGACTCCTATAATAAGACTACTATGATTAGCTCGCTGTATACTTTTAAGAAATCATCATACCTCCAAGTCGCCGGCATAGTTTTCTTTAACTTTGACGAAAGCTTCATCGGGATTTTCTTCTAAAAACATCAAGAGCCCAGGAAGCCTGATTACCAATTGGTAGATACGAACGACGTCTTCCAAATTTGCAGCACTTCGTTGAAATTTCTTGACCAATCGACTGACGTCAGGAATGGCGCGGAGATGCTCTTCTTGTAGTGTCTGACGCGCCTCTGAATTAAGGAAAAGCGCCTCCACTAAAGAGTGTCTCTTTTCGATTTCCTCGTGATCCATCAATGGCTGCTTTAGCCATTGTGCAAGCAATCGCGATCCGCCTGCGGATTTACAACGATTCAGGAGACCAAACAAGCTCATTGTTTTGGATCCATCTCTGGGGCCTGGCATCAAATTAAGAGCTTTGAGAGCCGAGGCATCAAGTCGCATGTATTGATTCAGGTCATGCTGGTACAAGTGATAGAGGCCAAAGTTGGAAGCATCCGCCATAAGACTAAGATAATTCACAAGAGCAGATGCAGCAGACATGGCCTCCTTGAGGTTGATTTGAGGCAATATCGAAGTCGAGTTGTCACCGTTGAGAAGACGTGTCAGATCAGTTTCAATGTCTCGCGGATTAAAAGAAGCTGATTTCACTTCAGTAATGACAATGCCGCATCGATCAACCATTCCACGGATTTTAGCCAAGTCATAGTCCTTCCGAGACTCGTCTTTTGTGATTATGCACTCACGAACACCCAGCTGGATAAGGAGTGATTCGAGGTTTGAAAAAAGCTCGTTATCTGCAAACTCCGAGATTCCAAGCTCGCGAATTGAAGCATCGGCAAAGCAAACACCGACAGTTTTATTGTCGGCATTCGATCTGACCTTTACAGCCGCAATCACTGGACTCGAATCAAGTTGCGAGGAAGAGATCAAATCCTCAACATCCTGTAAGTTTCCAGGAGAGGCTTGTTTAACGATTTCCCAATTATTGCGCGAACCGGATTTAAGAGAGTATACTTTTACCTTCATATTGCGAACCATCAAGCATTCGCGTAGCAAGCTGTTGAAAACGGCATTTGATATAGTGACCGAAGCAAGCCCGTTTGTCGAGTCTCCACCCCCTAAATATTTTATAACACTTGTCGTTCGATAAATATTATTTGCGACAAACAAAGCATCCTTCCCGTGGCAAGTATAGAAATCTGATCGTTCAAAGATATTGATCGTGTTCTCGTCCGTATCCTCCAACCGTCTAAAAAACGCGACAAAGCTCGACTCATCCACTTTATCCAGCTTCAATTCTGGTCTCGACGCAGACATTTTCTCTCCCAAATACAAAAAAAAAACCGAGAAAGAAGACGCGTCTCTGTTTTAGTTTTCGGCTGATTTAATTTAGCTGCCGCGTCATAAAAGCCGGGTAAGTAAATTCAGTCTGCCCCATGCGATCAAAGTCATTTAATTTTGTCGCTCTTCTTCGGGGCAAACGCTGCTGAAATTTTTCTTTTTCTTCTTCAAACTTCAGCGTTTTTCTTTTTTTCTTTTTTTTCATTTCTTATTTTTTAATTCTTATTTTTTTCCAGTTTAAAACGCTGGGTTTGTTTCGATTGGCCTTTTCAGCTTTCAAAGTTGGGATTTTCGGTGTGTGTTTTACTAGGCAACGTCACTGAAAATGTCTGGAAACTCAGTCGGTGGCGGGAACAGCGCAATGGATGAGGCAAACGAGACCAGAAAGGATGACACTGCAGTTAGAAATAAAACAGAAACTTCTACGGGTGAAATTGACGCTGCAAGTATAGACAGGTCACTGTCTTCCAAGCTGGAAGCGTCAGCCGCATCAGCTCTGCCCTTGGATGATGCTGGCGGAATAGACTATGCTAAGCTATCGTCTTGTCATATGCCATTGGCATCTGTGTTGACTGCAATGTCGGGTATGGGAGGCAGCCGCTCGTTGCCGGGTTTGTTTGAGACGGCTACAGCGGATTCGGATTCGGATTCGGATGGTGATAGCTCATCTGATTTGGAATTGGAAAGTGATGAAGAGGTAATTGAGTCTAAAGACTCTAGTCTACCCACTATTACTGCTGGAAATGATGGTTCGAAGTTTTCTTCCCGTATTAAAAAGTACTTTGATATGGATATCCCAGTCAAGGATGTTGCCGGTGAGTGATACAACACGTTAGAGCTTGTTTTTTTGGTTCCTTTACTAATTATTACAGCATACAAATGTTGGTTATTGAAAAGTCTTCTGCTGCAAGGTACATTATATATCACACCGAAATACCTGCTGTTTTATGCCAGTATTTCTGTCAAACAGGAGGTAAGCGATGAAGCCACCACTGCTTTAATGGAAAATACATTAACATCAACTACAGAAAGACACTACTCTTCATTCTGGAATCTTGTCTAGGCATAGTTCTAAATCACACATGAATAGCCGATATTGGGCTATCCTGAAGCCTACGTCATTGGGACTTTTCAAAAATTCGAAAGATACTTTTTTTCCGCGTTATCTTCTTGATTTGCGTGAAATTACGTCAATTGAGTATAAATCTGGATCAGAGCGGACATTTATTATATCTACCGAAGATCAAAAATTCCAGCTCAAAGCCGATACCAAGCTCTCTGCCGACGAGTGGATAAAAGCTATCCGGAAAACAATGTTTGCTCTAACTAATAAAGGCGACTCTTATAAAGTCATAATACCTTGTCAGAACATTCTCCATGTCGAAGACACGAATACTCTAGAATTTGCCAACACATTTCGCGTTGACGTTGTGGATGATGACGAAAGCTACTCAATTGAAGAGGTGAGAAGAAACAATACCTGTCCATGAAAAATCCTAACCGTTTATAGTATTACTTTGCAACTTTTGTTAAATATCACAATGTTTGTCAACGGATCTTGGAGATCACGGAAAAGGCGGCGAAAATCTCATCCAATTCAGGTGAGGCCGAAAAGGGGACCTCTAATTCAACCGAACTTACGTTGGGCTCGCAAGCACTACTTTCCCCCTCACCTTCTCGTATAAGTCGAGGGCGAGATTTTCTGAAAACGTTGGCAACTGGTGGCAGATCTCGATCCAGAAGCTACTCGAAATCCAAGGTTCAAGTCGCAGAGTCTGGACCCTCTAAACAACGAGGTTCTTCTAAGAATAGAGACGACTCTTTACCCTCCGGAGTTGATTCTTCTGTTGAGCTTATAAATCCCCCAGTGGTTGATGATCCACTCAAATCCTCTGGCTCTTATATTGGAACTCTGACGAAAACCCTCTCTCGCGTAATTCCACCTGCTCCCTCATTTGTGAAATCTATTGACTCCGAGAAATGGTCTGAGTGGGTTCTTGCCCATACCAAAAAAGTTCCTGGCGCCTTGATTCCAATTGAAACAATCGGAAAAGTATCTGAAATGTGGACTGGAAACCCAAAGCACTATGTTGAAGGAGCTGGTTTGGAAGAACACAATGTCTACTCTGATACAGCAGAATCAAGCGAGCGCTATAGAAGCTACTTTAGTCTTGATGACGGCGAGACATTAATTGCGGCTTACTATTGTTATATCTATAGAGTGGTTCCTGTTTATGGAAAGCTTTATGTTTCCGATAACTATGTGTGTTTTAGAAGCCTTATTCCGGGATCGCGCTCGAAGATGGTACTACCTCTAAAGAATATTGAAAATATTGAAAAGGAAAAGGGCTTCCGCTTCGGGTACTCCGGTTTGGTTATTGTGATTAAAGGCCATGAGGAAGTATTTTTTGAATTTCCAAATGCGACTAGTCGAGGAGATTGTGAAGTTGTCTTGCTTAAACAATTCTATCAGGTTGAGGTGACATCTTCTTCGGGTGCAGAAGCTTTGGAGCATCTAAAGAAATCTGATGATGCTGAACAGGCTGATAACGATGAGACCGATTCTTCCACTGTCCACTCTACGTCTAGCCTTTCCCTGCAAAAGCTTGTTTCTCGTACTGACACGGTACATAGTCTTGCAACTCTCAAAGGAACAATCAACTCTGAGACCCAGAAAGAATTTTTGGCTACCGTTAAGGAAGCACATGGTCATGTTCCTATTATATTTGATGATCCTGACTCTTCGATCATATCTTTCAAGCCAAAGAAAAGTTTGCGTTTCACACTTCTTACAATTGGTTCCCGTGGTGATGTGCAACCGTATATCTCTTTAGCCCTAGGACTGCAGGCTGAAGGTCATACTGTAAAGATTGCGACGCATGACGAATTTAAAGACTGGGTGGAAAGCTTTAATATTGAATTCGGCTCGGTTGCAGGAAATCCCGCTGAGCTTATGAAGCTGTCTGCAGATTATGGTTTGTTTACTGTGAAATTTTTAAAAGAAGCGTCCGCTCATTTCCGTGGTTGGATTGATGATCTATTTAAAACTTCATGGAAAGCCTGTCAGGATACCGATGTCTTGATTGAGAGTCCTAGTGCAATGGCCGGAATTCATATAGCCGAGGCCTTGGAAATCCCTTACTTTCAAGCCTTTACAATGCCCTGGACTCGAACTCGAGCATACCCGCATGCCTTTGCCGTTCCTGAAACTAAAATGGGTGGATCTTACAATTATTTATCTTATGTTTTGTTTGATAATGTTTTCTGGAAAGCCATATCTGGTCAGGTCAACCGTTGGAGAAAGGAGGAACTGGGACTGCCAAAGACGAATCTGCAAAAGCTGCAAGTGGGAAAAGTGCCATTTTTGTATAACTTCAGTCCAAATGTTGTTCCACCACCACTAGATTTTAGTGACTGGATTAAAGTTACCGGATACTGGTTCTTGGATGATCCAGGAAAGCAGGAGCCTGATCAAAAGATTGTTGACTTTATACGCAAGGCTCGTGAAGATAAGAAAAAGATTGTCTATATTGGATTTGGATCCATTGTTGTGTCTGATCCTGAAGAATTAACACGTTCTGTATTTGATGCAATTAAAAAGGCCGGTGTTCGCTGCATCTTATGCAAGGGCTGGTCTGATAGACTAAATGCTGAGGATAAAAGCAAACCGGAGATTCCTGTTCCTCCAGAGGTCTGCTCTGTTCGATCAGTTCCACACGATTGGCTATTTCCTCAAATAGATGTTGCCGTGCATCATGGTGGTTCTGGAACAACGGGTGCTAGTCTTCGAGCTGGCCTGCCGACTCTTATCAAACCATTCTTTGGAGATCAATATTTCTTTGCAAATAGAGTTGAAGATTTGGGAGTTGGCGTATATCTAAGGAAGCTGAATGTCGACAAGTTTTCCAGTGCTCTAATAACGGCAACAACTGACGAGCGCATGATTACGCGAGCGAAAACCCTAGGTCAGAAAATTCGTGCAGAAAATGGTGTTTCTGTTGCTATTGAGACCATATACCGCGATTTGGGATATGCTAAAGACTTGATTATGCAGAAAGTCAACGCTAATAACTCTCACCATAGTTTTCCTTTTTTGAGTGGCAATGAAGAACACGATAATAAGCTAAAAGCTATAGTGAAAGACCTTGCTGCCGAGGTAAATCCAATGGACGAAAAGCATCATCATCTTTTGCCCACAAAGATTTTGTCATTTATTAGCCACCGATACGACACGGATAGCCATGAGCACTCAGCTGAGCGAGACGGGGGGCGACCCTTATTTAAGGCCTCATCTATAAATGATAAGGAAAGTGATTCTGATGATTCTTCATCCGATTGTTCATCCGATTCGGGTGACGAAAATTCTAGTACCGTTCACTCTGGCCGCCGTCTTCGTCATAAAAACAGCAATGACAAGAATGATAGTAATAATGGAACTACCAAAGGCAAATCTGAATCTTCCGATATTGGAAGTTCTATATTGTCGCTTCCTCTAAACGATGCTTCCAACCCAGATTTCACCGGCTCTGAGTCCTGCTTGCTGGATAAGTCTGATGATCTACGCCCTATTCCGAGTGCTCCGTCGGAATATGATACTTCTAAAAGTGATGGTGAGCAACTTGAAAACAACGATACAACTTCTGAAGAATCGTGGACGGTCTTGTCCGGTAAGCATTCTCGCACAAACTCCTCTTCAAACCAGGCTGCGTAGTGCATGTTTGGATATAAACATATTGGAATATGTCTTCTTTTTTAGAATAATATTTTTGGGGACTCCACATATCTTGGGATGTTCGCTGTCGTGTTACTTGTGGTGGTGTTACAATTGCTGATATTGGATCATGTGCTTTTATCATACGCTACTGTTTGGTGGAAGTGTATAAATGGGGAGTTTGGGAATGGAATTACAGGGTATATTGGAAACAGTGGATACATTTGGAGATTACTCTCCTGGAGGAATTGCGACTTAATAACATCGCAATGAATTGGTTGTACTGCAAAGAAACGATTTAGAAGATTTTCAGGTTAACATATTATACAAAGCTTAATTTTTTTACTGGCGAATTTGATGAATAGTAGTAGCCGTTTGAGTTGCTTCGTAGCGTTTTTGATGCGTTGGTTTATATATAAGCTAATAACTGATGTTACATATTCTACTTGGTTTTTGTTCACTTGGTATCACTCTTTTATACTTTTGATCCCGAAAAGAATTCGGTTAAGCCTCATTAGACGATTTACATATAATATGGACTATTCATTTTCTATTTCCGCCTCGTCAAGATGCTCAGACCGTTCCATCTGTTTCTCTTCGGATCCAAAGCAGAAGCCCACAAGAATCAACAGATTTGTTGATACAGCCAGAAGAGCAAATAACAAGATTGTTTCAAGTTTGAAAAGGCTGGGGTTTATTTTCTCAAAAGTCGGATGTTCCAAATTTGATGCAGAGGCAAGTAGCACTATTTTATCACGCATGCATCTAATTTACATTTTGTTTTCAAGGTCTTAATGTGATTCAAATATTAGCTCGTATTTCTTATTGGACTTGAGTGGCTAATTTTGAATCACAAGAGACCCTTCTTTATGACAGCATTACACCGATCCGTCAGCACACACTACTCCTCATTCCATTAAAAGAGATATCCGAGCACGTAAACCCATACTATCAGTTGATCTAGATTGCTTTAAACCTTTAGATCGGAAATTCTGTCCATCCGAGGATACCAACATCGACTCTATTCGCCAACATGCTGGGACCGTATCTTTATACTCAGATCTTGGGCTTTCGAGAACATTAAACGGATTGATGTTCTCGTCGGTATTTGATCAAAACCTACTTCTTACTTGCAAAAGTTCAGAGCTAAAATCGACCCTTCGCTTTGGCTCTGATTCTACCACTTCGTGTTCCGCTTCTTCCTACGTTCATTCGTTTTTGTCACCACCAAAGAGTGAGCACAATTTTTGTTATGATTATAGGCCGGGATTTGAGCCGATCAAGGAGCCTGGATGTACCTTTGAAACGACCGCTTCAAAATATAATTTCCAACTTTGCTTATCTAATACAGATACTTCAAAAGCACCCACTTTACAGCCGTCTTGCTTTCCCCAACTAGATAAAGATGGCTCTAGACTTTCAATGAGAGTGTGTTCCTTGAGCAGCGAGCGGGACGGCATTGATATCTTTCTGAGGAATTTGAAGAAAGACACGAAAGAAGACAGAGTTGAATTATTTATTCGAAACCATCGTGGTGTGAAGGTTTCGGAACGCTAGATCGAAGCATGAAATTTGGATCACATACGACCAAATGGCTTAAATTCGAAGGGATAAAGGACAGTTACAATCGTCCGACAAAATAAGGTTTTCTATGGTCATTTAAACACTGGAATACTTTAAAAATCTACTAGATGGAAAATTTTTATTTGCTATCAGAAGATCATGAAGACAGAAACACATCTATTGATGGCCGAGATATCTTGTTTTTCCAAAATTTTCAGAGCCTTTTTTCTAAAAAAATATGCAGAGCGAAGATTTATATTAGTTATCACTTAATATATGTTTATTTATATGTAATAAAAGCAATTCTTTTAATTTAGTTGTCAAGAGAGAGAGAGAGAGAGAGAGAGAGAGATTAAAAGAAGTTTGGCGCCCTGAACCCAGCGTTACCATCGTTACATACTAGCCGTGGTTCGACTTGTTACTCCGAAGCGAGCTATCGCGTAAATCGACTGCGCGATACCTTGAGAGATATCCAGCGACTGTGAATAAAAAAGATTTAATAAATCATTTTCAACAATAATCAGCGTGATTTACTGAGAGGGTGCTTTGTCGTTCGTTACACTCAAGAAGACTATAATCCAAACATACGAAAATAGTCTTAACTGTTCATGAGAGTAATTTCAAAAGCACAGATGAGTAATAAAAACCAGATTAAACTAAATGATCGAATTTTGTAAAGTTATTTTAGTATTATTTAAAATATAAACACAAAAATAGACAATTTATAAAACATAAGTCTGACTAAGCGCGCCGCACACGGTCGGGCCTTGGAGTTGTAAAAAGTTTTTTCCTAGTTGAATTCTGCGTCGCGACGGCTACGTTGTCGTGATGGAAGAGGCAACTTGTCCGAGTGGTTAAGGAGCCGGTTTTAGGTTACACCTGAAGCTAAAATACACCGGTGTGTTCGCACGCGCGAGTTCGAATCTCGTGGTTGTCACCATTTTTTTTTGTTGTGTTTACTGCATTTGTGAGGTATTTTTTTTAAAATGATTTGCGAGAATTTTCTATTTAGTGATTTCCGAATCATGTTGGTGCAATCAGAGTGTACAGCACCAGCATGTTTGCTTTTCTTTTTTTGTTTTGCTTTAGTGAAAAGCGAAATCGAGATTGTTGGAGTAGTGCTGTTTGGCGTAGCCCATCACACTCGCCGGATGATCGAGATTTGGAGCCAGGATGTGATGACGGGCTTGGGGGCGAAAACGGAGGCTTTTATACCGAACAGTCTCTAAGTAACACGTTCCGAGCGAGAAGCAGCCGGATAGCAGATCTAGAAGACTGTAAGATTATGGATATATAGAAATGGAAGCTAAAAATGGGGAAAACAAGTTGGCATATAGGATAAATGGTCCCTTCGGAACCTCTACTTGCTCTCCAAGGTGACGGTTAAAAAGTGGGGGAGATCTAGAAATACGTGACGGGAACCGAAACCAGCTTTTCCCAAAATCATTGCAAACAAGTGCATAGAGCGGTGATACTAAAACTTGTAAAGTTCGGTGCTGATTGAAGTGATAAAAGCCCCAGGTGTGGTTAATTTGGTAACGGACTGAATGAACAAAGAGACTTAAGGGGACGGCTTGAGATAGATGTAGACATATGGCAAAGCCATGCAACATTGGCCCAAATCATAACAATGCAGTAGTTCCGGTTTTCAGGCTACGCAACCATTTAACTTAATTTGAGGTGACAGTCAATTAGACTAGTGCGATGGTCGACTGAGCTATACGTACCGAAGGACTTCCGTCTGAGGGTTGTTCAAGCTAATTACACATCATATTATCTGATTAAAGCCCCTCCCCTCCTTCTAAAGAGTTTGACAAAAAATTAACTGGAATGTACGAAAATGAGGCGCTCTAGCGCCTTTTCACTCTTTGAACAAAGAATAGTGATGGTTACACATACAAACCCGCCCTCGTCACAACCGCCCTCACTTCGGCCGCGTGAACAAAGCCCATCTTTGCTGGAGCACTTTTGCGGGAAGTCTCCAGTAGAGCGTATGGATGTACAATCTATGTGTCTCTTAGAAGTTAATCCGACATTCCGAAGAGAAAGCGGCACCACAAGGACAAAGAGCGGCGATTAAGTACACACTTTGATAGATATATGATGGCGACTTTAGATATCGTTAATAGCAGAACATCAACAAAAATGTACTTTAAAATGAAACAGCTGTTATAAACCACTCAGAGACTCTTCTATTAGCCTTGTCAATTGGACACCCTGCCCACTTCACGTACCTCAAATGACTCAAGCACTTCTCTTTTAGTCTCTCATGAGAGCCTCATATTCCTTTCTATGCCGAGCTCGGAAAAACATCTTTCTCGAAGAAAACCCCGCTAAACCCCGGAATTTTAAATCATACCCATGTGTTTTCCAACAAACAACAGTCCTCTCGTATGGGCAGATCGTTCTCTTTTATTCCGGATACTGAGGTTTAGAGTCATCACATCACCACTACGCTCAGTAAAAGATAGATCTAGTAAATTCCATTAAAAGTACAACCCTAATTCATTAAAATAAGGCAACAATGCAGTAGTAATAAAAGGCTTTCATAATTCATTCAACAACCGTCTTCTCGTCTCCCCATCCTATTTAATTATTTCATTTTCTATTGCAATAGCATTGTAATCGAAGGCAAAAGACCAGCTCTAGGTGCTTCGGAAGATGGTGATGCAGCCACACCAGTGCCCAAGGACAGCGGTGAGGTGTCTTCAGGCGCAGCTTTAGTACCATTTACGCCATCAAGACCAGTCTGAGACTGAGTCAAGGTGGCAGAGTCACGTTTTGTCGACTGGAAAAGGCCGTGCTCGGGCGTGGATAGGCCTACTGTGCTGGCTGTGGCCGCGCTTTCAGCACTCGCCCCACTGGCACTGTCAGTAGAAGAGTGCCTAATTGAACCTGGTCGGGGCATTATAGGTTGAGCAAGACTGGAAAGTGATGCACCAGATACGGAACTTGGTTGAGGTTGGTTGGGAGCAAAGCTAAAGTAACTGGCCGGTGAGGACTGTACTGGGTAGGAAGCATGATGTGGAACATTATAAACTACCGGGATAGTCGGAGACACGGCAGGTAATGCAGCCACCGAAGCCATACGCTGAAATCGATAGTAGTAAGGATTTGCTGGTGGAGGCATTGAGGGATCGTGACCAGGTGGAAGGGGAAGGCGTTCGCCGGGGTGGTGGTGAAAAGTGAATCCCATTCCCGGAGCTGGATATGTAGGACGGTATCTATATTCGTAGGCTGGAGTCAGCGGAACACCAGGATAACTCGATGAGTCTATGGCACCCATGGGTGATTGATTAGAGGAGGGTGTAGAGCCGGGGCCACTGACATAGTGGTGTACAACATGACCTGGTGCAGGTGCAGGCGAGTAGAAAGTATCAGAATAAAGACCATTCCACTGTGATTGTGGTGTGCTTCCGACCGAGTAGACCTGGGGACTTGCCCCTACACCGGGAGGAGAAAAATATTGTTTTTGCTGTGGCTGCAAAGCTTGTTGGTTCCGACTGTATATGGGCATTTGATAACCCGTTTCTACCGGCTGTGGCGGTCGTTGCTGTGGCTGCTGTTGTGGCTGCTGTTGTGGCTGCTGCTGCTGCTGCTGCTGCTGCTGCTGCCTAGTTGAAGGCAGAGATGTCGAGGCAGACGAGGAACTCCTTCTTTGTAAAGATGGGGTATCATTGGAAGACTTCACCGGGGTAGGTATCTGCACAGGAGAAGAGTCGCACATGTTTGTTGACATTGCCAGATTTTCACCGGTGCACTTTATTGTAACTTCGCTGAGTTCACTATGAAGTTAGACTATATCCCCCCACACAACGAGCGACAAAACTTGTATTCTTACGAGATGATGTAGATTTTCATATTTCCCTTGTATCGGGGAAAGACAACGTGACGTTTGACAAATGTGGCCGAACATTGCTTAGCAGGCAAAATGGACTTCAACAGAATAGGCCGGAGGGTTCCAACGGGCGATGAAGAAGCACTGGATGAAGAAGATCGAACCACACGAACAAACGACCAATCGCGTAAACCAAAAAGGTCTAATACTGCATCATTGAAGGTCTCATAGCACGGTGTCTTTGTGATTAGGCCATTAAACGTCTTAAGCACCATTCCCTGTGAATTGGGAAGGGAAGATGGTGTCGAAGTAGAATGAATTTGCGTATCTTCATCTGCCAAGTTGCCTTCCGGACTCTGGTCGTTGGTGGAGCGGTCGTAAGCGTTGGTTTGACCATCTGAGCCATCTGACGATGAATTTGGACGGTGAGAGTGACCTTGTTGAAAGTCGGTGCCGGATTCCCCTACCGTAATGGAGTGAACAATTGGCGCTGGTGACGGTTGTCGTAGGACGAGGTGGGCATAAAGCGCATTCAATGAGGGATATAGCACCACCCTCGCTGTGATTGACTTCCCCAGTGGGCGACCCTGGTTTCGTTTCTCTTTCAATCTCTGCTGTTGCTGTTTTCCAGGATAATCTTGATCGGATTTGGCTGTGCAGGTCGTAAACTGCTCCAGCGGTTGTGGCGATACCAAAACCATCCTCTCTCTTCCTCTTTTTCTCCTTTCCGTCCTTTGCAAAACACAGAAAAAACCAAAAAAAGGAGAAGAGAAGAAAAAGCAGAAAGGCGAACGACTGAGAAAGGAAAAATTTCAGCCACACAAGAAAGAAAGGCAGAGAAGTTTTTTTCTAAGAGAGCAGAAAAAAAGAGAAGAACCTAGTGCAGGTGGGGCCAAAAGTTGGGTCCAAACCGGGTCAAAATCGTGAACAGTTGAGGCCCGACCAAAAGCAAACAAAAGTGGGAAGGATGACATTTGCGGCTCAAATATGGAGTCTGCGGCTTTTTTCAACCATTATATTATTTGGTCACTTTTTTTTTTTTGTTTGTTTTTTTAACGAATTGAAAATAGCACCGAGAAGGGGAAGACCTCTCTGTGTTCTTCCACCTTGACACCTTGATCTGCCTGCTTGTTTTCTTTGCGCAAGTGTATAGCCTAAGAAAAGCGGTGAAATTACAAACCCCACCCACCTAAAATCACATAGATCAGGTGACTACTATCTCCGATTTCGTTGAAAGCTTATAGAACAACAAACTCAAAGAAACAAAGTAACTAATCTTTTTGTTTTTTATTTTCACCTCTCAACACATCTTGTCGTTGACTTTTATTGTTTTTCTATAGCCAACAAGAATTGAAAACGGTGGCGCTCAAATACGCTCCAGTAATAAGGGTGAATCTGCGCTTGCTTGAAAAAAGATGTTTGCTCAAGGGCAATCTTTTTTCCATCAATTTCCAATGCCACGAATACCAGTGCCAGAATGGGGAGAAAGGCGTTCGAAATTTATTAGACCAAAATTCAGTTTAGATTACTCAAGATCAATTATTAAAACTAGTAACCGTTGTAGCTGATTATCTTTTATAAACCGTTCCGCCGCGAACGTTTCTGAACCGGTAGAAGCAACTTTCTGCTCCTTTGAGCGTGGAGCGCCGCAATATTTCCCTAAACTCTTTTCAGCCGAAAAAGACAGTATTCCGAAAAAAGTACGGCAACACGGTACTGACTGAAAATACCAGACTATTGGAGCAATTGTATATATTTTATCTTAACTTTCTGTTCTCTAATGATTAATTTTATTTCACTTTTCTACGCGTACGGTCTTTCGCAGAGTTTGTGTCCGCGTAATCACTCACGTGACTTTTTTGTTTTTTTGCTTGCGTAGCTCGCTATTGGACAAAATCCTTACTTCAGATAACGGTCCAGGGGAAAGAACTTGCTACTGTTAAGTAGATAGCAGTATTTACGTCATAATTCTGTCTCAGGAGAGAGGCGTTTAAAGGAGCCTCCTGCGTGCCACCTTTAGACTGACCACTTTACCGTGGGGAGTGTCCTGATATCGTACGATGTTGACCGCCGCATAGTCCAACTATACCTTTGCTCCTAAAGCCTTCGTAATTACGCCGTCCCCACTCACCAATTCAAGGAAATAATCCCACTTTATTACGTCAAATATGCTGAGGTTTGTTAAACTAAACTTGCTTAATTTTTTGGTTGCTGCCGAGACAATTTCCCATTTTGTACATTCTAGAAAAATCGAAAACTCACCAACAGCTTGGATACTAGCTTCTTCGAGTACGCCTTCTTTTCGAATCTCCCCCATCTTCCCTTTCATGGTTTTCATAGCGGTTCCTAAAGTCTTTTCCATTAGAAGGGCCACTGCCACCGCGGTAGCCGTCCTTGTTTTCCCATCTATCACGTCCATAGCGGCGTCCACCAGCATAATTGGTCTGGTTTCGGCTATCGTTCTCGCGTAATTTTCTCTTCTCGCCACCTTCAGGGCTATCCGCATTACCACCACTCGGGGAATCACCACTACTGACAAGAGTACCAGAAGCACGATCGGACGCACTGGTGTTTGTACCACCGGGATTTGTCGCTTTGTTGGACTTGGTGGATCGCGAAGATGGACGGTTAACCCCCTCGGCCTTGTCGTCAGACTGGTTACTGATTCCGTTGTCCTGATTAAAGCGACCACCACGCTTCCGATCACCGTTATGTTCATCTTGTCGCCCACGATAACGGGAGTTATACCGATCGTTAGTCTTCACATCGCTATTTCGATTATCGCCCTCTTCATCCTTCTTCTCTGACTCCATCGAGCTCGAAGCGTCTTGAGAAGGTTGCTTATTGGCACCTCCGCGTAGTCGATCTTGTTCTCGCTCACGGGACGTACCCATAATGCGACCAAGATCATTACGACCTCGCTCGGTTAAGCGGTCCTCTTCCAGACGACGCTCTCTCTCCTTGCTCTCTCTGCTTTCACGAACGTCAACTCTGTTCCGGTTGCGAGTACCATCGCCCAATTCACGCTTAATTTGTAGTCCAGTAGAGGGAGGTGTAGTGCCTGACGCTCCAGGTGATCCACGACCGCTTGCTGTACCATCCACAGGCCGCTCAGATCCCGAGATATCATTCTCCCGCTGACTTTCCCGATCCCGACCTCCACGGGTGTCGTGGAAATCTCGATATTCATAAGGACGAGCTTCACGAGCAGCGCGAGGATCTCGAGCGTCTCGAGCAGCACGGGGCTCTCGCGCGTCACGACTGTCTCGAGAATCACGAGAATCACGACCATCCCGAGAATCACGAGAACGAGAATCTCGAGCATCAAGGGCATCACGGGCATCACGGGCGTCACGAGCATCACGAGCATCACGGGCATCACGGGCATCACGGGCATCACGAGCATCACGGGCGTCACGGGCGTCAAAACCATTTTTACCCGTAGAGGTATTTCTAAATAGTTAGAATTTCAATCAGATCGAAATCAAATCATACATACCTAGTCAATGTAAATTTCGGGGCGGCTGAGTTCAATGCAGCTGGTTGTTTTGGGATATTTCGCTGCTCGGCGCCATCACCATTGCTGCCGTCTCGTCGATGACTCCGATTCCGATCATTGTCACTGTCAGTATTGCTGTTCATGCGCACGATTTTAAACTCTCGGACCTCGTGTGGCTTCTTTTCTTCCATACGGGCTTTGTCGGCCACTAGGCTAGCTGGTGCAGTTGGAGGGCGAGAGCTGCTTCCAGGTTTGCCCACAGTAGCAGCTGCAGCCACAGCCATCGCAGCTGCATCCTCTGCTCTTTTCAGTTCTGCATCAGCACGCTTTCGCGCCATGACAGCCGCATCCTCTGCTTTTTTTTGTTCAGCAGCAGCACGCTTGCGCGCCGTGGCAGCTTTTTCAAGCAGAACCTTATCCTCAACGCGACCGTTGAGCACTTTCTGCAGGAACAATTCCACAGGTTCCTCATCCTTGGAACCTGTAAAATCGGAATTTTTAAGCCATCGCGATGCATTTCGCTTTAAAAGACCATAAATAGTAGTAGCAGCAAGTTTCAAGTCTTCACGAAGCTCGGTATCGGATAGTCTCTTGAGTTGCTCCGTAAGTACCTCACCCTGCCACCACGAAAGAGGAAAGTAATTTGCAATTGACTTTAATAGAATGATAACATTCTGGCGTGCAACATAATCTTCACCGATTAAGCATTCATTCGCGACCTTGTAAATCTGAGTATGGCACTTGTACACAAACTCTCGGAATTCATCAAATGAATAGAAGTCATTAGCATCATCGACATTGTTGCTAACAGTCTTGGACAATCCAGGCAAATACTCGGAGTCCTCGGCTTTTTTGGATCGTCCTTTTCCAAGACCGTCCTTTGTATAGATTTCCACACTTGATCGCCATCGCTCCAAGTCTTTCAACATTTCAGCCACAAATCTGCCAAAATTTTCTATCTCAATCACAGAAGCAGAACAAATCAAGCCGTAAAACATGCCATCAGAGAAGAGCGTTTCGCAAAATTTAATAATAGAATAGTCTGAGGCACCAAGAGAGTGAGTCATGCGAACAAAGCGTGCACAATAAACGGCGTCAACAGATGAGTAAAAAGCACGAGGGAAAATGCAGTCCACGAGAAATTGATGATACACACGACTCTTAAATTCTCTTTGATCAACGCCATCTTTATCAGTAGCTTTGAACCAGCTATCCTTTCTTTGTTTCAAAACTTTTCGAACACGTTCGTAGTACAACATATGCTGTCGCATTTCAGTTTTCAGCTGATTAAGAATGTCTTCATTCTTTTTGATTTGATTGGGGGGAACATTATTGCGAACAGGATTCTTAAGAATTTCACTAATCCGCGACTGCTCTTGTTGGTGGACCTCCATAGGAATTTGGATATCATATAACGATAACCGCCAAAAAGTAGTATACAATTCAGCAGTCATAAATTCGAAATTTTCGGGCGGTAACATATTTTGGATGAGAGAAGTCAGTGAATCAGTCTGTTTATTAGTGTTGGTAAAAATCGTGGTACTAAAGCGGCAAACGCAACTCACCTTTTGCGTAATAGAAACAGAATCAGGAGACGGAGAGGCTGTGACAGCATCCGACATTTCAACATCGTCACCAATGGTTCCGCGATCTTGCTCGGCAAGACTCGGAAGTTTACTGCGCCACAAGTCAAAAATAACAGTTAAATCAACATTGTAGTTTTCGTAGAGTTCCTGCAAAGGTAATATATGCCTCTTGAACTGCTCCTCCGTTAAAAAGAAATTAAGAGCCTGGCTGTATTGAAACAATACTCCTGTAAAGTCGTCGAATCGCGTTGCTAAAACTTTGATATGAGGTACAATATTTCCTGAATTGGCGTATACTGTAATGTCACGCTGATGACATAGGAGAACGAATAGTTCACTCAGGGCATCAAGATCGTGAAGCGAGTCGAGGAAACGTTCGCCAGATTTTGTACTTTCGTATCGCACATCCTGAATAGAAGTTAATGCCAATTTCCTCAAGGCACCATTGCCGCTCAGGCCATCAATTTGGGTATCAGTCAAATTTTCAAATGAAACGATTCCGGTCATGCTTGAAAATAAAGCTTTCAACACCAGAATGTCATCCGACTTCTTTTGATGGAGCTGAAGAAGAATGTATTTAAGAAGGATGCCAGTATTGAGCTGAGGATAGGTCTTGAAAAGTTGTCCGGTAAAGTTCGCCAAAGCTATGTAACATGTTAGTTCAAATCTCCCACCGTCTTGGAAAACAAAACTTACATTGAAGCCACTTGCGTTCAAACAAGCCATTTACCTGAACAGATTGTCGTCCGGACGTAAGTTGAGTAAGTAAAACAAACGGAATAACATCCCAAGCCAAAGTTGAAAAGTAAGTGGACGACGCGACAATCAAAGAACCTAAATTGTCATAACCCTCGACCTGACTAATCATGATTGAGAGCATAGTCATTGGGTTTGTGTAGGCTACTTTGGCCAAACCTCTCATCATTTCCTTGATGTTAGTTTTAGACAGCCGCTTCAAACTATCCTTGGTTTGCTTTGTAGCTTTGCTGACAGCAATCTTCACTGTATGACTAGATTTTATAATTTTTTGGTGCCATTCTGCGTACAAAGCATATCTATTCTCCACAGGGAATTTTGACAGAAGCGAGTAGAGTTCATCACTAATCACAGAGTTTGGTTCTGGTATGGATGAAAAAGCGGCTAGTAAATAAGTCCGTATAAAGGTTTTCCATGTCTCTGAATTGGCCTCAAAATCTTGTTCGAGATAGTACTTACCGATGCGAATCAACTTAGTCATCAACGAAATGTCTTTGCCCAGGTTGGCACCGGAATACTTTAGGAACGTGGAACTGAATTCCATGAGTTCATCAACAGTAGAAAAAGGCTTCAATCGGCTATTTTGTTTTAAGGGATATGGACTTTTGTCAATTGATTTGGAGTCAGATGAGCGCCCTAAATATGAAGCATATGTTTCAGTGGAGCGGTTTCGGGGAGTTTGAAGCGAATCGCCGCGTCTTCCCGAGCTAACAGGGCGAATACCAATCGGAAAAGGCTTGTCGCGAGCAGTACGCTCCACCGTCTTTTGATATAAGGGAGTAATCAAAAAGTGTGCCAATTTATGAATAACGTCAGAAACCTCAGGATAAGGATCTGCAATAAAAGGAAACTGAGATAAGATATACAATGAAGGTGATATAGCACCGACATCAATAAGACATATAAGTAGCAGGGCCTTGTCGTACACAATGCGACTGTTATCGCTCTCTGCTTTCTCTTCCTCCTGACTTTTAGAATTTCCACCATCGCGCGACGATCGATCGTCGGTTAAAGGTGCCGCTAAAGCCAAGGCACTTGCTTTTGCCAAGAACGCTTCTTCCTCGGTTCGCTTTTTGTACTTTTCATATTCTTCCATAATGACTTTATCATCAATGGGTGCAAAATAGGGCAACACTGATGACAAACTGATGAATCCCTCGCATACTAAAATTGCCGTTCCCATACACATGTAATTTGAGTTGAATGTTCGTTTGGGAGAAATCATCTTAAAGCCGATAAGTTGAGCAGCAATTGTATTCCCTCCAGTATTCAATTCAAGCAAGGACGTATTCGCAGTTTTATGTGGCCAAAAAGGTGTCTTTTTAAGGACTTGAATAAAAAAACTCGCACTTGAGAGGTAGTTGTAAAAGAATACATCCAAAATGACATCCAGTGAGCGATTAGGATCGAGATTGAAATACCCGATAATCGAATTAATTTTCTTGGTGACATTGTCAATCAAAATTGAATTATTTCTTCGGTCAGAGTATTCAAGCGATGCGCTATAGAGTTCGCTCAGCAATTTGGCGTAACCTTCAGACTCTTCGCGAAAGAGATTGAAACGGCGCTGTCGATAAAACAAAGTCGTGTTCAAACGCCTTATTCGCTTTTCAAACATGTTGTCGGCATAATCAGCAGCTACGAGAGCTGGTGTCTCAGCAATTTCAAGAGCAAGCTTCTTGTCGATGTTTGGAAGACTTTTGATGACAAGACCAACTTTGCTTGCTGGTTCAATCAAATTGAGAGTATCAAGAATAAATACTTTAATATCGGCAACATTCGATGCGATGACAGAGTCGATGAGTCGACAAACATCTGAAAGGGAGAGACGATCGAGAGTGAATGAGAGAGCAGCCTCGTAGATAATAATGCCCAGTTCCTCAAGATCCAAAGGATCAAGAAGCTCATCAACATAATTTAAGCTGCATAATAAAGTTAGAGTTATGTATCTTTTGTTTTGACATGAATCCGTGATATTTTAATTGGATTGTTAAAGTCACGTACCAAGCCTGCTTCCCGGATTGCTGCCAGCTGCCTACAATCTCAGCCGTCAAGTACTTCCAGTACTCTTCCGGAGGATTAGAAATAGCCATCTTTCCTCCTTTTCAACAGACAAAAGCAGCGATCAAATGACTTTTGAGTGTTAGAGGGTCCACAAAGAAAAGAAATCGCCTAGCAACATCCAATCTCCAACCTTAAAGCTTTCGACTCTTGAAAAATTCTGAAAGATAGTTCTTTTCTAAGTTTCTTTTCATTCCCTGAAATGGTAGTTTGCCGTTCTTACGGTTGATCTTCTTTTCAGAATGGTTAATGATTCATACTTGTTGGACGTACGTTCCCGAAGAGACTGGCGTGGAGCCATACTAACATTCGAAGGCTCATAGTCTGGCATCAAGAGCAGATAAGCTTAATCTACAAGGAAATTATAAAGAGGCGGCGAAACTCTTTCGGCAAGCTGCTGCAAAGTTCAGAGAGCTTGCAAAGGAAATTGATGACCCATATGTAAGCAACCTCAGAAACGTTTAGACCTTTCTAACTTGATCATGATTACAGATTATAAAAACCTTGACCCTTCTGGAAGAACGCTACACTTTGGTAGCTAATGAAGTTGAGCGGCGGCAGACTTATGAGAAAGCATCTGATACTCATCATCTACCGACTCCAATTCCTCAACCTGCGAATACTGGTACTTCAACCTCTGACCGTGGCTCTTTGTCATGGGCTTCCGCTAAAGTATCTGAACGAGGCAGCCTGAGGCAAATTGTATCTGTTGCCAACCCCCCTGCTGTATCATCTACGCAAAAATCTAAATCGACCCTCGAGGAACGCTTCGCTGACTTCTACTCTACCCTTGACAACTCTCTCACTACTCTAGGTAAATCGGTAGAACTATCTAAAAAACATTCTGATGATAAAATATCTGGTTCATCCAATACATCTTTGACGTCTAGTTCTTCTCAAAGAAACGAAAACTTGGCTCGTGAAAATGCGCAGCTTAAAAGCCTATTGACTGATGCTCTTGATAAGAATAAGAACTATGAAAATAATATTAGAAGGGTTCGCCCATATGTCAAGTCTATAGCCTCTCAATTCAAAAAGGAGCTTTTAAATCTTCAAAGCCAAGAAAACTTGAGATATGAAGCTAGAATCAAAGCTCTTGAGTCAGAGAAGCAAGCAATGAAACTGCAAATAGCGAAATTGGAAAGAAGTCTGGGTCGATGACTACGCTTAGACTGAAACCATCCGCTTTTATCCGATAAAGACATCGAAGTCTTTATTCAGAAGCAATATCTTTTTAAAGATCTAATAGATGAAACTTGACTGAAGGTTAGTTTCGAAGGGAATGCCCTTGTGTATGACAAAATCTACTTTATACATGTTGAATTATGGTGATATTGGATGCTCTTTAATATGATTCGTCTCATCATCCAACATAAAAAATGTTTCGCCTCTATTACTATAGTGGTGATTTTATCTTATGAAGCTCTTCGAAGTTTAAATTGAAAAACCATAAATGTTCTTTCAGTTCATCAGAATCGTCCAATACTGCGGGAGGCGACGAACCCGAATGTTGCTTTGCATATAGAGAATATGCTCGGCTTCCCAAACGCCTGTCTTTAGGTAAAATAAGTGCACTCATGAACAGTTCTTCTGGGCTAGAAGCCCTAGATAATAGCCGTTCGTTACATTCTTTCATTAGTCGCTGTAACATGTTAGATGGCATAACCAAAGATAAAAGCTTATTTACTTACGGTTATGCGTCTAAGCATGTTTTTCATTATCGAATCCGAATTTTTGGTTGCCTCATAGATTCCATAGTATATTGGGTTCCTGCGGAATAGTGCGCAATAGAGACAGATACCTAACGACCAATAATCTGTTCTAGCATCATATGGTCTGCCTATAAGCATTTCTAAACTTTCAAAACCTCGTGTACCGACCCGATCGTTGATGCCAAGGGGCCCATGAGGTGATTGCGCGCTGTATAAATATGATACCCCGAAATCAGCCACAACTATATGGCCAGTGTGCGTAATCAGAAAATTATCAAACTTGATATCACGATGAATAATGCCAAATTTATGGAGTTCACCAATAGCAACAACCATTTCAGCAAAAATAAATCTACATATTAGTTTGCAGATAAACATGAAATTTTTATTTCTCACTTCAGCAATGAAGGTCGTAACCTACATGCCCTGGTGTTTTCATCAAGGTAGTTGGATATATTACCACCAGGATAATAATGTTGAACAAAATAAACCCTCCTAGAGTCATGAAAGCTATTTAAGTTAGTGGCTGTTACCATCGGAGCTTTCCATCTCATACCTGGCATATAACCTTGCCGAATGCTGTGACCGCCGTTCTGCTAACACTGCTCCTATAGAACGTTCAAGAAATACATTGTGATGTAGATTGTCCCGTTCGATTAAACTCTTTTTAATGTATTTAACAGCGTAGAGCATTCCGTTTGTCTTGAAGGTTGCTAAAACAACTTTAGCAAAACCTCCTTCACCGAGCTCTTTACCAAATATAAAATCGTTTCTATGACAAGGTCTATTAGCAGACAATTGTAAAGGGTTTGAAGAGGCTGTAGAGGATACGGTGCTATGGCGTCCCCTAACGGTTGAAGCAGTTTTCAATATTTTTGAGCGGGTACTAGCAAAAGTAAACCGATTTGGAGTCTTCTTCTTCTCTATAGAGCTTTTGGACAAATTAAGCCTCAGATCGTGGCTAGAGAGCTCCATTAAAGGTGTAATTGATGGGGTATCCTCAAACAAACCAGATTGAACAAAGTCAACAATGGGATCGTGAAAACAATTCAGAGATCCAAGAAAAGGCTCATTATTTGACCACACTCCATTGACCTCACGACCGAAAGAACCCTTCCTATGTTTATCGTCAAAATTTTCCAAGCTCCCAAGTTGAATATTAAAACCAAGAGGAGCATTAGAGCTCCATATCTCATTGTCAAATTCTTTTACCAAGCTCTCACTCATATTAGCCATTATAGCAGTTAAATTGCTATAGTCATGTAGATCATGAGGTCGGGTATTAGTATTTGCATTCATAATAAGAGATATACCAGTTTAAAGTTAATTAAGGTATTTTTCTGTATCGATAAATAATAATTATATGCACTTCCGATGCTCTTATAAAAGAGGAGTGCGGTGGTTTCTGGGATCTATGTCAGCTAAAGGGAGCAGTGAGTAGTTGAAATGAATAATATGCGACGTTTTGAAATTGCAGGTAAGCAAACGAAGGGTAAAGGAATGCAATATAGATGTTATGAAGGTATGCACTCTGTGCGATATAGTTTTTGTAGTGAGCAAGGTGGGTGGAAGTGCTTGACAACCTTCGACAGTTCGCGTTTCTTGCTCAACGCGAAACATGACGAAGAACTCAGTTTCCGAACCGATTGTGGATTCGTTAAATCCTCGAGCTACTAAAAGATTCGAAGAAAGTGTTCGAGAAAAGATTCAAGAATAGTATGTGCCTCGTGGGGTTCTATATCGCGCTCACATCGGACAGCTCCCAAGTATTAGAATTTCTGCGACAAGCTGAAACTACCAAGACTGGTGTCGATGTATTTGCTCCTATAATTCCAGGTGCAAATGAATTTCTAGTCGAAGCTATAGTGTAAGAAGCTTCCAACATGGTTCAAGTTTCTGCTAACAGAGGCAAACAGTCCTAAAACGACTTCACGAATAAAAATCAAAACCGGTGCCGATATATTTATTGATATGAGCTACAAGGAAGCTAAAGAATTTGTGACTGACCGCATAGAAAAGCTGAAAGGCTCTTTGCCCAAGCATGTTGTTACACGGTAGCGACGACATTATATAATTACAGTCTACAAAGCTTAAGAAAGCTACCAAGCATTAAGGTATCCAAAATTTACCAAGTTTCCTGAAGGTACCTGTTTTTCTGCTCCATCTCTTCAAGGTACTTTGCCGCTTCGTCTTCAGTTAGATTACGCTGGGAATGGAAAATTTCGGTTATTGTCATTCGAACTTGTCGAGGCATGGACCCACTAGACCTGTATTTCTGTTAGTATGAATCATAAACATGTCTTTGATACCTACCCGCAAACATAGACGTGGCCTTTCTGGTCATACAACATCCTTGCCACCCGTTCTCGCTCCTCCCATATAGAGTCTTGCACGTAGACCTTTTTAGCTGTTTCCCGGGAAAATGCAGTAAATATGTGGAAATTTTCGTCTTTTTCAGAAAGTTTCTTCCATTCGTCCTTGAAAAAGTAGTCTTTACTTGACTCTCGGCACCCGAAAAATAGGTCCATTTCACCGTGTTCAGCTTGTTGCTCACGAGCCTGAATTAACGCACGCATCGGAGCTACACCTGTTCCGGGACCAATCATGACCAGAGGCTGCCCAGTCTGTGGAAAATTGAGAGCTGACTTGTGTAGCTTGAATGGAACAGGTGAGTCTAGAGGAAGACCTTTTAGCCATTTAGTGCATACTCCACGCCGTATCCTGCGAATAATAGTCTTATATTCAACAATTGCAACCAGCAAGTCTAAATTTCCAGATCCGTCGTACGCGGAGGCGATAGAGAATAGGCGAGGTCTCAACGTAGGGATGAGATCTAGCAAATACTCGAGTGGTATTTTCAAGGACTCGAACTCCAATATAATTTCTAATATAGATCTCCTCGGACGATTAGCATAGTCAAATAAGTCCTCTTGTCCCGCGGCGGTAGAAAATTCCAAAAGCTTTTCCTTTTGTCGTTCGTGATCCCGAGAAAAATGATGAGCGAGCTCGAAAAAGCTTGCACGTGGAATAGCCATGATATCTAAATGGTGTGTCAAAAGCGATCTCAGAGTGAGAGGCTTGACTAATCCGCCCTCAACATCATAACCGTCAAGTTCAAGATGCTTATCAGCAATGTCTTGCCAGTTTTGATCCTCAATCAGGCTATTTACATCCTCGGGGTCATTCCTCGGAAACAATGCAATAGTATCTCCTGGCTGGAATTGAGTAGAGCGAAAGTGCTCCGAGTATAGCTGGATGTGTCGAACGTCTTGAAAATGGTCGTCGGCTGTAACTCGATCATTGATTTTTACTGAGGCCTTTTCGCAAAACTCCCGAGATGCATTAATTTTTTCAGTATCCTTTTTGTTAATTCCTAATTTATTCGTGATAGGAGATATCTTATATCGAGGTGGAAGTAGTTGCTCGTCGGGAATAGCCACCAAATCCCCCAGAGGGTACATTATCAAAAGAGCCTCTATTACCTTGGAGGCCCAAACACTGAAAACATCTTCTAAGCTGATTTGCGTTAGTGTTGTAAATAGTCTCGTTTTTAAAGTCGGCTCACGTGTGACCGTCAAGGCTCCGCTCATCCCCTTCACTTCGCTCAGAAAGCTCCGAAGCACCTAGCTGCCGTAAACGACCATGTATTTTTCTAATAGCCCAGTTGAACCTGTCCGTTAGAAAGTCTGGCTCTAGAGAAGAAGGACACTTACTTTGGATAGGTCGAGTCGCCTAGACCGAAAGAGGAAATTTTCAAATGATCCAGCAAGTTGTGTGGAAGCTTCCGCCTAAGAAGAAATTTCCATAATTTCTTAGTCCAAGTTAGTTGCTATCTTCAAGTCGAGAAGTGTTAATCAGTCGCTCACCTCAGTGTTTTTAGGCAGTTCTCCTTGGCCAGTAGTGGAGCAAATAACAATTAGAACAGATTCACGAGGAAAATCCTTCTAAAATGATATAGTTAGTTTCAAATATATCCAAATATACTCTCTTGTTGAAGGACATACAATATTATAGTCGTCCATCGCCATGACTGCTGGTTCTAGGTGGATACGAAGGCACATTCGAGAGAGCTGTTTTGCGAAATCCTCGCTATTTCCGGTCTCGGTACCATATAAAATCAGAACCCGGCGGCGGGACATTTTTAGCTTAACCGATTGTGAGTAATTGTTTGACGGTTGAAATTCTTCTCTTCCCAACTTCAACAATCAACCTACCGAAATAAGTTACTTTCGAGTCACACCGATATAAACTGCCATGACTGCCGCTGTTGATGAGACCCGGCCTTCCAAAGAACAAGTTCAGGCGTTTGTTGTTCATCTCGATCGTGTTATACAGGGAAATGATCAGCTAGACGAAAATCTGGTCCGAGATCTTACCATTGATCTTGCCATGCGCAGCGATTTGGGCACCCAACTGGATCTGGTAAGGAAGATATGGGCTTCTATTGAGAAAGTCATGTATCAGAATACAGGAAACATCAGTTCTATTTACGAGCTGCTCGACGTCATATTTCGACGACTATCTTTCCAGCAGGTGACAAGCATTGTCAGCTACGAGACGATCGTCGCCGGTCTTCTTTCAAATACTCCAGAGTTACAGGTGACATGTATCAACACAGTTGCAAAAGCTACAGTTGAGGATCTTTCGAATGGAAAAGAGGTCGTGCTCGAGGCTTTAATACAACCCCTGCAGAATCCTGAGACTCCCGTTCAAGTTGTTGGCGCAATTGAGAAGGTCATAGGTTTACTATCACAAAACAGCATTCTCTCTCAGGCTTTCATAACAGATCCACTCAAGGAGCGTCTACTTTCGCTCAAGACAGGCAACTCTATATTGAACGCACGGTACCTGGGCGTTTTGGAAGAAATCCTGAGCCATGGCTACGATATCCAGAATTTATCTTCAGAGTTATTTGAAATGCCTATTGAATCCGAAGATATTCTCTACATAATATCAGTTATGGCATTTTACACTTCTATCTTCTCCAAAGCTCAAAACATCAGATCGGCTGAGCAACTGGCGAAACTGCTCAGGATTCCACTTTTTTCTGTAGTGGATATTTATACGAAACTCGGTAGTGGTGACTCTTTAGTTTCTTCGGAGGCTGCCCGTCTGATTGGAATATTGTCAATCAAGGCTCCAGCCGCTTTTTCCGACATAGATGAAAAGTTTGGAATTCTAAACTCTCTGGAAGCCGACCCTGAGGTTTATAATGTTCTTTACAATCATATTTCGCCCGATATATTGGCTGAAAACCGCCCTAAACTCATTTCTGATCTCAAACTCAAGTCTGCGACCATTGCGCTCTTCAGCCACTTTTCTTCCACTTCCAAGGGATTTTCACTACTAAATCTATCCAGTGATGATATTTTGGCGCTATCAGCCGATTTAAAGTACGAGCTTTTGCTTAACCTTGCCAAGTATCCATGGTCGACTGAAGGACTTACAAAGTGGCCCAAGGTGATGCAGGACATCATAGGCGATGCTGAAATACGTGATCCATCAATAAGAGAAAAGCGAAGAAGTACGCTAAATTCTCTTCTCGATAACGAAAGCAGCCTAGGAATCTGGCGCGCTGCCGTTCAGGATGCCTTTAGAGACGAGGTCAACGGCCCTCCAGTAGTGAACAATCCGCAGGTCGATATTGCTACACAGTCTGCAGCCTAACTTTTTTTTTTTTACTCCTACGTATAGAACCTTCAATTAACTTGAAATAATCAATGCAATATTATACACTAGTCTAATAACCGCCTCTTCGAATGGTTTGTAGAAAATATGCCTTTAGTAGGCAGCTTCATCGTTATCATCATCACCATCATCATAATCGTCTCCGTCGTCAAAGTACTGTTCGGCATTGTAGTCACCTTCTT
This sequence comes from Trigonopsis vinaria, assembly GCA_030582095.1. NCBI lineage: Eukaryota > Fungi > Ascomycota > Trigonopsidomycetes > Trigonopsidales > Trigonopsidaceae > Trigonopsis > Trigonopsis vinaria. Next base: position 943,720 of record JAKTWP010000001.1, on the reverse strand, counting down.
CGTCTTCGTCGAACGCATCGTCGGCTGCATCTTCATCATCGTCGTCATGATTCTCCTCTTCGTTGGCATCATCAGCGCCATCTTCTATGCTTGCGAGCTTGGCGAGGCGGTCTTCAGGGTTGGCAGCACCGGTGGTGTCGACAGCCGAATGATGGAGCAGAGCCGAGTCTGCTTTTCCAACAGATAGTGACTTATCTGAAGCCAGTCCAAGAACAGATTGTAGTTCTTCCGGAAAAAATTCAGAAATGAATGGGTGGTCGGAGATTGTTTTACCGAGCTTGCGCTTTGTCCTGTATCGATCGGAATAGCGTTTGATGCCTGGAATGTCAGAAAAACGACTAGAAACCACTTCTTTACCAACATACCATCATTAAGCTCGTCTTCATTGTTGTAAATTTCTCCTGAAGCATCTTTTCGCTTTCGAGCACTGCCTGTAAAGAGAGGACCAGAGGAAATCTCTCGTGCGAGCTGCAGAAACTCGGCGACCTCGCGTTTTTCCACCTCAGTTATTATATTTTGTTCTTCAGATGCAACCATAGTCTAGATAGTTAGCGTTATAGAGATCATTTTCCCTACATGACACCGATACATACAATCTTGACGTTTGTGACATTCTGTGAGTCTTCGCCAGCTGGATCCGGCCGAGACATGGGAAACATCGGTCGACCTCCACGGCCTCCTCTGCCTCCAAACATTGCCGAATCAAAGAAAAGGAAGAAACGCGGGAAAGAGAAGCGAAAGCAGGGAAGATTTTGCAGAAGCTGGGAACAGAGCACGTGACTTTTTCAAGTAGAGACGACCGCCAACATGGCGAGATTTCATCTTTAAACCAAATCTTTTAAATTTTTATTGGATAAAGAAATGCTGAGACCAACAAGGCCTGCGATTGAATGTTGCGTACTTGTTGCTCGTCGTGCACTCTCGACCACGGCCTCTGCCCGTTCTTCCGCGGCTAAGAAAGATCCCAAGCATCAACCCTTTACACCTGAACAAGATGACTTTCTCAATAAACTAGTAAGTCATGCTTTCGGAATATTTTAAGAACCTACTGACTTTTTGTAGATTCGCGTTGATCAGGCTGGCGAGCTGGGTGCAGACTTGGTATGTTTTAGGGCTACATCATACATTCGCTAACTAGTTAGATCTATGCTGGACAGCATTTCGTCTTTAAAAATCAGCCAATTGGTCCACTTATTAAGCATATGTGGGACCAGGAAATCCATCATCATAATACTTTCAACCATCTTCAAACCACTCGGCGAGTACGTCCCTCGCTACTCACACCGGTCTGGAAAGCTGCTGCTTTTGGGCTCGGCGTAGGAACTGCACTCATGGGAAAAGAGGCAGCTATGGCATGTACAGTTGCTGTTGAGACCGTTATTGGGGGACACTACAATGCTCAATTACGGGAACTCTTGACCTACGGTTAGTTGACGCTCCAAGTCCCACTGTTTATATTAACGTACATCTAGAAAAATCCAACGAAATCAAAGAACTTACTAAGACCGTCAAGGAATTTCGAGATGACGAGCTTGAGCACTTGGATACAGCAATAGAAAACGATGCCGAAAAGGCAGTCCCTTATATGCTTCTCACTGAAGTCATCAAAAACGGCTGCCGTGTTGCAATCAAGCTGGCAGAACGAGTATAGTGCTGTTTTTCTTATGAATGATATTATGATGTGAATATAGAAGACTTTGGTCTGGGAATTGTTGTAGAAAACTAACAACAGCTTTCAGTCACCGTCCTACTCTATAACAAAAAAAGCCCGACCTACGAACCACCCAAATGTAAAAACTAAAAGAGAATAACCTATTTTATATAAAAGAATCAATCTGTATAATAGCTCAAAGGTAAAAACAGCCGAGAGGATGTGAACTTCAGGTATCATAAATCATCTCAAAGTAATAGATCTAGATCGTGAAGAGAGAAAGAAAAAAGTTCCATTACCCGCTTATAAAATACTGGTAAATAAATAGATGAAAGCCGAGCGAACAAAGAAACAATAAAAAGCAAACATGATTATCCAAACCTTTCCAGTAGTATATTACAATAAACTCCAATACCCGAGAGAAGAAAATGTTAAAGCGATGCATGTGATCGTAGTCCATATCTTCTCAGAAAAAAAAAAGTATACAGTAATCTCACGCATTGAGTAGTGAAATTAAAGTAAATCGGATGAAAAAGCCCCCAAATGAATGATGAAGTAAGGAAGCGCAAGAACGTCGTTTAAAAGTGAGAGGATAGTGGGGGAAATGCTAGCACAGCCTTTCCCTTAGTGCAGTATAAACATTATGAGTATTAGCTAGAAAAATTAAAGCTCTAGTGCCAGTCTTTTTTGAAATTTCTTTTGTAGTGCGACGTATTAAAAGCAAAGAGATGTATCTCCTTTTAGCTATCGGGATTTGTGACTCGTAGTACTTTGCGCGAATAGTCTTGATCATCTCTGAGGGAGTGTTGCGAGTTATTTGCATCAAAATGAATCATCATAGAGCTTGGGTCAAGACGCTGGTCTACAGGAGTTACCAACGCGCCATCGTAAGAGTCAATCCGCTGCAGACCCGGAGTTTTTTCTGAAAGTGTGGTTGTACCCATAATTCCAAGCGGGCTAGTCGATGGTACTGTCCCTCTTGGTGACCCGCCTTTAGTTGAACCAAGTGACGAGCCATCCTTTTCGTCCTCGTTGGCGTCCTTGGGATGTTGCCTTCGCCAAAAATAGAAGATGAGGCCACCTATCATAGCAGCTCCAACCAATCCTACAACCACAAATGTTCCAGCGACCTTACCAGAATCATCAAAGAAAGAACTCTTTGAACTCTTTTGGCCGTTACTAGCCAACGTAGCCAACAAGGCCGTAGAGGTTGCCGATAGAGTGGTTGAGGGTTCTGCATTCGTGGCTGACACGATAGCAGTTGTGGTTAAATTAGGAAGAGTGGCAAATATAGTAATTACACTAACAATTAGTGATTGTTCAGTAGTTGAGGTACTTTCTTCGTCGTTGCTGGTAAACGAGGTTAGAAACGTCGAAGCTGTAGTGGACGCAATACTAGTAGCAGCGGGTGTAGTTTCGGAAACTACAACTGTAGTGTATAAAACTGAACGCTCTGTATTTTGTGATGTTGTTGTCGAGGTATTTTCAGTGGATGTCGTCGATGTGCCCCCAACCGAGCTTGAAGCAGCTTCGCCAGCGGTAGTAGTCGGAGCAAAGATTAAAATATATCCGAAATAATCCAATTCTGTGTTTCCGCATGGATCTGTTTTATAGCCCTAAATAAACAGAAAAGCGCCAAACAAAACGCGCCGCTGTGGTTAGACCAGAAAAAGACGCGTTCGGTCACTTTGACTTCAAACAGAAAGTAACCAGACAAAAATACTCACAGGGCATCCCTGATCACAGCTGGATAATGATTCGTTAGACTCTTCGTTCGGGGCGACATCTGAACACCAGCAATTATAACCTTGTAGAATAGCATAAGCGGTGCCCTTGTTCTGACAGGTTACAAGACACGCTCCATATGATTGATAATCATCATAAACTGTGAAAATAAGTCAGCAAGTGGTTCCGGAAACGAAAAAAACTCCAAGGATGACTTGCCCCGCCTTCAGCCCCATCTTCACCTAAACTTACCTGGAGTACTATCGCTTCCCGTATTCTGCGAAGAGCATAGCGATAAAGTATTGGCACTCAAGACGCAGTCAACCCAAAGAAAGAGTATCACGGTCACAGACCAAAGAGCAGCCACACCCATCCTTTATTCTCAAAAAAACACACCAAAGCCCCCCCAAAAAAAACACACAAGAAAAGCTGCCTTTTGGCTTCCCTTTGACGAAAAAAAGGGAATTAAAAAAAGCGACTCAGAGGCAAAAACAAAAAACAAATCAAAAAGACAAGAAAAAACAACAAAAAAAAAGAGTTTCCAAATTCACCGCGCTGAAGAAGCAAAAAATCTAATTTTAAAAAAGGCGATCACAGCGAAGAGCGGAAAAAAAAAGGCAGAGGCGGGATTTGAAGTGGGACAATAGTAAAAGACTTAACTTAAAAAAAGGAAATAACTTAACACATCTTTTAAAGGGGTGACTCGCCTTTGTTTCATTCCAATTAATATAAAACTTTTTTTTTTCATTACACTGTAATTTCTCGACTGCCTCTTCTTTCTCGACCTGGAAGGGACCGAGTTTTCTATATACTTTCCGCATTCATTTCTGCTCATTCCAACATTCCGCATTCGGATATCGACTCATCACACATCACCCCTCCCTCCTCATCTTACTTTTCTTTTGGTTCATTCTTTAGAATACAGTATACATCTTCATCATTTGCACTATCAAATCTTCCAAAATGTCCTGACATTACCATCCTGCAAAACTCTCTGAAGAGAAAGCTTCGATGGTGCGGCGTGACAATCTAGTCATCCCGTACGCTGAGCTGAATCTTGCTTGGCTTAAACAAGCCACCCGGGAAAACATCGCGTTTACAATGAACTTTGCTTGTTCAAAAATAAATTAGTGAACTAAATCCAATAACAATTAAATAACTTCTTTACAAATGGAAGCACAAGTATGACACGGTCAGATCGATAATCATCTGAAGTACAACAAATTAAAAATATAAAGCCACCAACTCAAAAGCATCCATGGAAGAGAAGTTTTAGTGCATTGTTGGAAAGACAAAAAACACACCATTGTTTGCTCTCACAGCACCTTCTCAGCCTTTTGATTTAGAGACACTTTTATTCTATGCAATTTCTCAGCTACGTAAATACTAGCCATCAAACTAAAAAGTTGAATAGAGATTTACATGGTAGTGCCATAACAATAAGAAATAGCTTTCCGAATTCCAACATACCAAATTGCGAGATAAAAACGAACAGATCATAAAATTTCATTTAGTAAGTTAGCCTAGACAAAAAAAAAAAACTACACCTCAGCTCATAAAAGGCAAATAGAAAAAAGGCAACTTTTGAAAAGCATCATTCATAGCAAATTTCAAAAGAGTTGTCGCTTTTGTTTTGAGTATATGGTCACAATACCAGCGCATAGTTAATTTAAACTACTCGATACGAGTTCAGTAAGCCACGTTTGAACTCCGCACTGGAAACAGCACGTTTTCAGAAGTTTGAGTGTAATTAAAATATTTAAGCTGAAGCCTCAATGGGAGTACTGACATCAAGTTTTGCAGTCTCAGTTTCGTCAATTGTCTTGGAAGGAGTCTCAGCCTCAGAGTTGACCTGTCGTTGCGATTGCTTTTCAATCTCCTCGGGCGAATCAACAGCAATTTTCACAACCAAAGAACGTCCGTCAATTTCCTTTCCATTCATCTCTTCAACGGCTTTTGTTTGTTGCTCTTCGCTTTCAAATCGGACGAAGCCAAATCCGCGACCCAATCTCTTTTCGCCACGAGCCGCTAGCTTCTTAGCAACAACGTGAGGAACTTTTCGAAGAGCAACACTGGTCCATGTAGGATTGTATTCAGTAAAGTATTCCTTCAACTATCGAGGAGCGTTAGTATATATGATGTCACTGTGCAAAACTGAGAACACTCACCTGCTCATTAGAAATGTTGTAACTCAAGTTGGCAACAAAAACTGTAGTAGTGGAAGGAACTCCGTCAGAAGGAGGACCTTTTTTCTTTGGTGACAGCTTTCGACCCTTCTTTTTCTCCTCTGTGGTTAGTGTCGAGGCCTTTGGTTCGACGTTGGTGTCAACATTTTCAGCTTTTGGCTTGTCAACATGTGTCTCCTCGGTAGAGGTGGACGACCCACTCGCAGTATTACGTGATTTCTTGCATCAGTTAGATTTAATTGACCGTATTGTGGTTTAGCCTGAGTAGAACCTATAAACTCAAAGATCGACTACTCAAATGTGCCATTGTTCACTTACCTTCTTTTGAGTTCTCTCAATTTTTTCGGCTCGCTTGGCTGCCTTCTCTTCTTGAGAAAGAGGTGGTCGAGCAAAAATCACAAAAATCTTTCGATCATGGATGCTACTTCCGTTCAGTTCAGACTGGGCACGAGCCGCCTCTTCTGTGGTAGCGAAGTCGGCAAACCCAAAACCAAATCCTTTGTGACTTTTAGTGTTAAGAGGCAGATTTATAGACTGACTAAAAGTATATAAATAATTGTTAACTGGTGTTTATGAAAGAGAAGAGAGCAAGGGAATCTGATGCGCTCGAGACATAAGACTATCTGTGCGCATGTAGCCCGCTCTCCCTATGGTACTCACGCTCCAAGAGGCTTAAAAATCTCTTCAAACTCCTCTAATGTAGTCCGAAAGTCCACATTGCCCACATAGAGACGACGCTTTTCGGTATAAATGCTCAAGTCCACTTCAGCTGGAGAGCTCTCACTCTGAGAAACAGTTTCCTCAGGAGTGTTCGCAACAGGTACTTCAGTATTCTTATCCTCCAAAGACATTGTTATTAAATCTAAAAGAGAATTGAGTTAGATGATGATGTAGGGAGAATACATGCACAGGTTTATGGAGAGAGTGGTAGTAAGGCGTTATCCCACCACATCCAAACCCCAAAGCCCAAAACAAACACACATGAAAAACTTACAGGGACTGTAAAAATTATGTGCAGCAGGAAAAAAACTCAATTAAGAAAACCTCCAAGAGAAGAAAAAAGGGCTGTCAACCGTGTGGGGGGGAGGAAAAAAGGAAGAAAGTTTGTCTCTCGAATGTTCTCGCTTTTCTCTCCTCGCCGCCCTGAGGCTGAACATAAAAAATCGCCACGCCGCGTAGGGTAAGTTACGTAGTTTCACTTTGATGTTTATGGTTCATTCTCTCGTCATTGATTCATCGCTTTATTATATACAAGATTAATCGCATTATATACAGTGCTTGAAGATATTAAACGAAGAGATCGTGGTACATGCAGGTTTAGAATTGACCAACAATCTGCTCCTGTCGCATCTTATTAACAGGTGAAAACCGGTCAAAGGTCATTTCAAAAGTACCTCGACCTTGAGTAAATTGGCGTAAAACATTTAGATATCCAACCATGTCCTTCAGCGGTACCTTCGCGTGAATAATCTTATCTGAAAGATGGACATCACTGCTTTCTTTAGAAAGGTAGAGGGTATAGTCGGGCGGTGCATAAACATCCAGACTTTCTTTCTGCTCAGAAATATCCGCTCGCGCGTCCGAAAATTCGAGAACTTCACCAGACCTCTGGCTAGTCAGATCCCGCATAACATTTCCGATATCACTGTCTCTGCATATGATCTGCACATCCATAATTGGTTCCATTAATTGAAATGAATCTTTGGAAAGCGATCCAATGCATTGTAAAAATGCCTTTCTGCTCGCAAATGATAAAGGCCCTGCCTTTGTCGCTTCAAGTGGAGCCGTAATTTCCTCCACAACAATATGCACAGAATGGTATGGAAGATTCAATATAGTTCCAGTCATTAGACATGCCTGAATTCCAATTTCTGCCGCATGCTCAAAGTCTTCGGGCTTGATGGTGAGGTGCTCTTTAATATTTTTAAAAGTGATCCAGTTATTTTCTCCAATAGAAACCGAATCTAAAGTCGGAGCAGATGTATCATGCCATGGCTCAAGAGAGAGCTTGATTTGCATGGGATCGAGATCGCTAGGTTGTGCATCAGCCACAAGACCTTGAAATACCGTTGATGCCTGATTAATTGTCTCGCGATAGGAAATCTGGACTTTACCAATGACAGCTTTACTTTTGAGCGTATTCAACAGCCGGTCACAGGCCACTTCTAGATGTAACTCGCCCATACCAGATAGCAACAGTTGGCCAAGTGTCTCATCGTGTGTGACTCTCAAGCTGGGGTCTTCACGTAACAGTATGTTTAAGGACTTCTCAACTTCTTTTTGCTCTGTTAATGAACCAGTTTCGATATTAGAGAAGAACACAGGAGGTGGGACGTTGATGGGCAAAAGACGAACTGACTGGTTTGATTTCCTTTTGTTTCCCAACTTAGACCCCTTGGATACAGATTTTATTAGCTGAGCCAAGCTACTATTTTTAGGGGATTGAAATAGTAGAGTGTCACCAGTCGATGTATCTTTGGTTCCGTAGACCACGCAAATTTCACCAGTTCCGAGCTCAGGCACAACTTTCTCTTCATTTGCGAAAACTCGCACAATCTTGTCAATTTTTTCTATATTGCCTGTTCGAGTATTTAAGATTTTCATTCCTCTCTTCAAGACACCAGAGTAGATGCGGACGTAGACCTTGGTACGCTGTAGTTCAGGGTCATAGACAACTTTAAAGGCAAGAGCACATGTACTCGAATCGTGAATATCCAGTCTCCCTTCACTTTCGTCTTGAAACTTTACAACTGGGGCTGGTCGCTCATTCGGGGCAGGAAGGTAGTCAATAATTGCGTCCATTAAAGGTTGAACGCCGATATTTCGAAAACTAGCTCCACACAAAACTGGAACAACTTGATTCTCAAGTGTCCCTTTCCTTAGAGCCTTTTTAATATCCTCAGTCGGGACCTTGAGATGGTCTTCCAACTCAAGGAAGAGAGAAACCAAATCGTCATCAATATTTGCCAATTGCTCTACTAATGCCGTTCTAGCCTTTTTAGCTTCTTCAAAAACACTCTTATCTTCGACTTCTTCGAGGGGAGTAATTCTGATATCTTTTCCACCGGTCTCTTCGTCCCAGAGCATTAGCTTCATGTCCAGAATATCAACGACACCTTTGAACTGCATATCTACAAAATAGGGTATGTTAATAACTGCCGGTTGAGCGCCTAACCGACCCGCAATCTCTATAACAGAGCGTCCGAAACCAGCACCCTCTCTGTCCATTTTATTAACGAATATTATTTTCGGCAGTCCCAGCTCTGTCGACTGTTTCCAAACCTTTTCAGTCTGCGTTTCAACTCCAGCTACAGCATCGAGAATAGTCACTGCGCCGTCCAGTACGCGAATGCTGCGAATCACTTCAAAAGTAAAATCAACATGACCCGGGGTATCAATCAGATTGATATTGTATGACTTCCAAGCCAATGAAATTGCGGCAGAAGTAATTGTAATCCCTCTTTCTCGCTCCATAGGAAGAAAATCCATGACTGTGTTTCCCTCGTCGACATTTCCGATAGAATCTGTATAGCCACTATAATGTAAAATCCTCTCTGTGGTAGTGGTTTTTCCCTATAATGTCAGATTATTTACTAGTGAATATCTAGGTTTTATTTCATACTGCGTCAATATGTGCAATTATCCCGATGTTTCTGATCTTTTTCAGTCGGTTCAGTTCCTGGGCGCTAGAAGATGCAAATCTCTTGGATGCCGGAGAGGCCCACAGGAGATTTGTTTTTGCAATAAAACGAAATACATTATGCCGCGGTATGGACCGATATAACCGGGGCATAGTGCTTGCCAACAGCGACATGGTCGTTGTAAGCCTGAGGTTGAAATATTTTTGTGCTCCCAGCATTCAACGCCAACCCACTGGCTCTCTACACAAGTGTAACAATTTCTTTTTACAGAAAACTTGAGATATATTTCTTATTAATTTTTGATGGGCTTATCAAAACACTTTCAACTGCATTCCTTTCGCATCAGAGTAAGAACACGCAACATTACATACCGGCTTAGTCTGTGTTTACACGACATGACATTCAACGATTCATAAAACTTGTGAGAATTCTACTTATATACAAAAAAAACATTTAACCTTTCTTTCTTCCCCAAAACAAATAATATCTCCGCTTTCTTGACGTTGTCATCAAAATCCACAAAACCTAAAAATCATATACAAGGCGCTTCCAACAAAGCGAAACACAGCAAGTCCAGCAACAGACCACATAACCACAGCAAGATATATAGTAATCACCGAGTCATCCACAACAGTAGTAGTTCCGCATGAAGAAGTGGTAAAAGTTAAGTTGCTTTTATCGTGGAAGTTAGGTAACTCTTTTCCAATGAATATGCATAAGGCAAGATTTGAAATAATCCACACAAGCACGACTGTAGTTCGCACTAGAGCATAGTAGTCGGCTTGTTCGTCGGCAGCAGAAGGTGCCCGAACGGAGGCCTCCAAGGGAGTTTTGATCACTTCCAATTGCTTTTCATAGTACTGGTCAATTTCAGCAGTATCTGTTGGAATCTCCATAATGAGCTTTCCAGAGTCACCAGTTTTGGCAACACCCAAGTCGAGCTTGGTTCCGGTATCACCCTTTGTACCCCAAGAGACATCGTGCAAATTACAAAACGCATATACATTGAGCACATTGATGTAGGAAGGACTTATCAGAATATACTGAAGAAAGCTGGTGAACATATGCCAGGGTTCGAAAAACAAGATGGAACTGACAAAATACAGAACATATGTAGAAGCCAATGAAATAACCAAGTTTCGAAACACTGAATTGTCAAACAATAGCTTAGTTGTGAATTTATTTCCGTTCTCACAAAATGCAATCTTTGAGGCCTTTACTGATATATAGATGGTAGCAAACGTAAGATAGACCATTAACAAAGCAAAAAATATAACCATGATGATGTAAGTCAGGTTTGATCCCTGCGGACGATTACCAAATGAAAGAATGAAGGTTGTCAGGATGCAAGCACTGTATATGTAAAACAGGATTTCCGATAAGATCCAACCAGGAGCAAAGCCAAGAGAGGGGTCACCTAAGGAGTTTACCAAAATTATAAACACAATGAAAAAGTTGCCAATCGAAAACCAAGATAGAATCAAATTCACCATTTGATATAGGAACTCGACATGCAAGAAAAGCTTACGGCCGAGCGTATGAGCTGAGCGCCAAATGTTGAAGCCGTGCACCATTCCGTAGATACCAGCAAAGAAAGATCCATTTAACCAACGACGGCGTTGAAGAACTAATTCCGAAAAATGATCAGGGACATCCGTTTCGGCATAAGCCGATTTGACATATTTTAATAACCATCTGCAATTCGCTTTTGAGACCAGCTCAAAACACAAGATTCGATCTTCAGCCAAGTACATGTTCGCAGTGAAAAGTCCCGCTCCAACATTATGAAGAGTCTCACCTTTAAAATATTTCTCAAGGGGACCTACTCCACGAACATCATTCTGAAGGGCCTCATAGCGGTAGGCTGAAAATGCACCTGGTAAGACCGAGATAAATCCAAAAATGCTCTCGAGAGGTTTATCAAGAATATTCGACATCTTGTATTCGAAATTTTGAGCAGCCACTATAGGATTGAGAAGATTTTTGCTGCCTCGACCTGTCATGACTTTGATCTCGCCACATGCACCTCCAATAAAGGGATTCTTGTCAAACGCCTTCCACAGATGATAGATTGAATCAGGTCCGGGTTGTGTTCCAGCATCTAAAAGAACACATACGTTTGGATTTAAAATAGGGCCAAACGCTTGGAAAAACCAACGGTGAGAGTTAATCTTCTTTTGGTTCTTCTCTTTCAAGCAGAAAAGGAGCTGGACAGGAGTTGATTTATCATACGAAAGTTCAACAGTGGATCCGACCGACTTGATTCCAACCATGGTAGTGTATTCATAGATGTGTGCATGTACAGGTTTATCATTGACCATGTTCTTGGCAAATCCATCCTGATAAACACCCAGAGCACCCAATAAAGCTCTCGCTCGAGGATTGATTTTCTCGCGACCATCGGAAACAATACAAACCACCACTTTTTTCCACGCATCAGCACCCCAGGTAGAACTGCGATTGCGAGTCATCAGATGCTTTATATTTTTAAAAACACCTTTCAGGGTCCGAGCCAGCAAAATATCATCTTCATTATACATAGTGATAACAATGAATAGTTCAGTGGTTCTAGGCTGCTGGTAACAAACCTGTCGTAAAGTGAATCCTTCTTGAGGAAAGTCCTTGGGGTCACTTGTCGCAGCGCTATAACGCATGTGAGTAAATTCTCGCTCAGTTCGTGATTCTGAATATCTTGAAGTGAGATTAGATGATACAGGACAATCTAAGACCAAATTTCCTCGAAAAAGTCTAACCTTTCGAATGGTTTTGTGTCGGCGAATCTGTGGTCCATCAGGAGGAAGCATCCCATCGCCTTCTTCGCCATCCATTATTTCTTCTTCTTGATATTCCTTGTTGAAATCATCTTCGGTATCAGTTAACTCCTCGTCATCATAAGTATTCAAGGCGTAAGAGCCACCCTCAATAGGGTATGCTAGGTTGCCAAGTTCCTCGTCGTACGTCGTAGCATCAGATCTCACGGGTGAATTTGCATACGATCCAGTAAAGCGCCCGGCACTAGGTCGAAGTAGATATGAATCATCTTCGCGCTGTGTTTCATACGGTTGAGGAAAAGATCCAGGGTAATTGTGACCCTGAGAAGATGTGTTGCTGTAGACGCGGTGGGGGTAGTATCCCGTCGGCTCGTCAAAGGGTTCATTCGAGTGCCTAGACTCAAAAGAAGCTCTTGCAGTATAGTGAGGGTTCTGAACATTCAAGTATGGACCGGGCAAAGTACCATTGTTGTTGTGCGGCTCATATGTCGGAAAGGCCCCTGATCCAGGAGATGGACCGGGCCCGGTAGGCGTCAGCGGGGACTGTGCATAGTATTGATCATTGTAAACCTGTTGAGGGTAGTGCTGCTGATAATGGTCCGCGTGCGAAGTATACTGTGGTTGTGCTTGATACTGTTGTTCGCTCATAACCGGTCGCCGTGAGGGTCGACCCCTTCCATCGTTTCCTGTACTTCCCGTCAGTCCCTTGGCAAAAACAAACAAACGGTAACAACAACAAACAACAAACCTTGATAGCCGCCCTGGGAAAATCCACTCATTCCGGCCTTTGGAAAGCTCTTGAAAGACTTGGAAGCAAAAAAATCAGAGTGGAAATTCTAAAACAAAAGGAAAAAAAAACATTGGCAAGCAAAACTTTGGCCATCACTTTTGGTTGTGTTTAAATTTAGAGTTCGGTCGCTATGGCAACATTGGGCACTGCCCGAGTATAGACCGTTGCTAAGGCTGGCGATACGTAATCAGGCGCTAACAGCGTGGTATTTATATATAACATTTTATAGATTATTGCTTTACAACTAATGCAACTTCATAAATATAGCACACTCGTTCAATTGTCTCCGAGAACGTGCTGGATAAACTGATTCGAAAAAGAGCTCACTTGGCGGAAGTTATACTCGAATCCATCATCTCCGCCGTAGTAAGGGTCTTCAACGATGCTGTCAAAAGACTTGTCTTTGTTGAAGGACCCAAATAATACAACTTCAGGTGTGTAGGTTAGTTACCGTAGCAAAGAATCAACTGCCATACTCGAGCATTGGAAGCATACCTTTAGCCTTGGATCCCGCAGGCTTGATCCGATGTAGATTGGAAATATTACTCTCATCCTAACACATTAGCCATTTAAAGTATGACGTCAAGATCTAGAAGTCTTCGTACCATTCCCAAAATATAGTCAAACTTGCTAAAGTCCTCTCGTTGCTGGAATGTAAGCCTATAATCTATGCACCCTAATTTCCCATAGCCTACCACTTGTCTAGCTCGGTGGTTGACAGGTACCCCATGACTTCGGCATGTTTTAGCAGACCGAGAGTCAGGGGTCTCGCCCGAATGATAGCCAGCAGTACCACAAGAATCTATTTTAACAAAAACATCTTCCAGCTGCTTATCCTTGACAATTTTTGCAAATACAGCCCTATACTGTCAATATCAATGCGAAATTCCCCCTACTTGCTAAGTAAGATACATACTCAGCCATGGGCGAGCGGCAACTAAATTCGAGTTAGAGACGTATAAATCAAATCTCTCAGAAATCTTACATATTTCCCAAACAGCAAAATAAAACTGAAACCTTCTGATCTGATGCGGAGGCCATGATGTAAAATGTGTGAGGTCGTTTGATGCAACTTCAACCAAACTCGACACTTCCCGGACAAATCTTGAAATTTTAAAATCCAACTTCCTGGAATAAAGGAATACTATGAAAAATTGGCTTTAAGGACATATTTATTATGATATGTCTGAAAAACCATCGCGTAATCATGGTCGACCAGCCATAACATCTTCCTCTAAGCGGCCTATTTTCGAAATTCAGACAGACTCACAAACTCCAAGAAAGGCGAATTCAGTTACTCCGAAACCTTTTTCAACTTCAAAGCTCTCGTTTGGTGCCGCAGAACCTGTCTCAATCAAGCGACATCGAACTGCACAGACTCCCATAAAATTTGATTTCCAAGATAAATATGGAGTATCTGAAGCTTCCTCAAAAAAGGAAAGAGTTACTTTTTTGGTTCCACCTATAGACCAAAGTGCTGTCCGGGAGGGCGTCTCCTTTTCTGTCCCGTTAAACGATTCAACATCTTCAGAAGCACATAAGGAATTTTCGAGTACTTATAAATTGGCTCCAGAGTTTCAGCATATTTTTGATCCCCGTTTATCGAATCTCTTTCTACAAGGAGGCCTTCTCATGCAAACAAAAGATGCATTAGAAGCGCTCACGAGTGAATGTAAATTGCTTTCCTTGACGAGAGAGAACCTCTCTCGCGAAGTTTTGAGTGAAAGATATCAACGAGAATCCATTTCTAATATCCGAAGTTTAAGCAAATACATTGTGCTTTCAAATATCATCGAAAATGATACATCTAAATATCGGCTATTTCTAGACCCTGAAGGACGCTATAGTAACAGGCATTGTGATTGGAGTTCGGCAAATGAAACCACATTTAATTTTTCAAAAGAGCCTTACAAATCATTTTCAATTGGCAAGGTGACTTTCAGCTTCTACATTGACTGGTATCCTGAAACAAAATAAAACAGTTAATATATGATAATTTACAATACATTAGAGTTGATTGATGCTTAGCGAAAAGATTTTGTAGACGATAGCCGAGAAAGTAAACTGGGTCGCTTTAATGGAGCAGATTTCTGGGTAGTTCGAAAAGTAGAAAGCGTCGATCTTGAAGACATCATAGTCCTAATAGAAGATCGACTAGTACTGAAAGATTTTGTGTTAAGACGCTTTTTATGCTTGTTATCCCTTTCTGGAATCTCCACATCCGGTCGATTTTGAACAAACGATGAGGCTGAAACCATAGCTGATGTTGATCTTGTAGACAAAAATTTGGGTGCACTGCTACCTCTTGTGGGAGATGATGACATTCCCTTTCTTCTCTTTTGCAGAGTTATAGGGCTGACAGCGCTTTGTTTAGGTATACTGTCGGTTCGACGAACTTCAAGGTCGACAGCTTTAAGTTGTAAGTGCTTCTCGTATCCTTCTTCTTCTAGATCATCGGCATCATTATCAGTGGAATCGGAATCACCTGAATCCTTCAAGCTTTCATGAATAGCACCTTCCACAGTTTCGGGATTAGCCTCGTCAGCAGATGTATCGTTGCCGGCAGCCAGCTCGTCATCGGATTCATCCAAATATGCCAACTCTTTTCGAATTTCCTCGATTGTAGAAGCTGTTCGGAATCTTTTCAGTTGATGCCCTGAAGTAGCAGAGGTAGCTTGGTCGGTGGCAGCAGCAACTTCGGTGACAGATTCAAAAGCTGAAGAGATAGGGGTAGACTCTTCTTCTCCATTTTCATCGTTGTAATAAATGGACCTTGATTGAAAAATTCCACCGGTATCCTTTTCCATCTCTTGAAAGAAAGCCCTGGCTTTCGGATTTTTGTGGATATTTGCCAAATTTTCATCCGCCAAAAGCCTCTCATGTCTTCTTTTTCGCTTGCGCTCTAATCGGGCACGACGCGCCAAAAGCTCACCTTCACCGTCTGAAATATCAAACATATCACCAGTTCTGCGCCTGCGCAATTCTCCAGTTTGCAAATCTTTATAGATCTTGCCAGTCATATGTTCATCCCTATTTCGTTCATTCTCGCTATATAACATTAGAATCAAATTATTTTCAACTGTAGTAAACACTTACGCATGTAAAGCGGCCAGCTTGTCATTTCCCAGGTGTTTGACGGTGCCATTATCGAGAAGACCCTCAATATCCGAAATATTTCCCTCGTTTTCGTCATCACTCCTTCCTCCAATACCCTGATATTCATCTTCAGACTCCTCAGCTTCAGCATCGAAAAACTCTCTTCGTTGCTCTTCGGGAATACTTGAAATATCCATGGCCTCAAGTCTGCGCAGTCGTTGGGTAGCTTTATCTAATTTTGCTGTCGCGTCAGTGGACTCATTTTCTCGGGCAGATCGCCTAATAAGCTTCCTGGTAGGTCGGAAGATCGTCTCCTCGTTATTGTCTTGTTGAGTATCTACTAGCACAGAGAAAGACCGGGACGGCGAAGAGATTGGAGAGTTGACCCCATCATCGGCTTCCTTCATCACTTGAGAGAAAGTCGGTTGAGTAGCAAACATGGAAACTTGCGTGGAATTGTCATCGTCCATATCAAAGCTATGACCCGATCGGAACGACTCTTTTTCTGATAACACTTCACTCATCAAACTATCCGAAGTCCTCGAGGAATCTAGTTCGGGAACCTTGTCCGACATTGTAAATTCAAACCGAGTTTCAATCGGCTCCCGTAGCTTCTGGATGATGTTTTGGGATCCGGCAACCGCAGTGGAAGCAGGGAGAGAATCACCAAAGAATTGAGATAAGCCTTCAGCTGAAAGACCAGTAGCAATGTTTGCAATACCAGGGGAGCTAGGAATAACCTGAGTTTGCTCAATGTGCTGCTTATTAGACTGATAATTATCGTCGGTCTCATCGTCTTCATCCTCAAACTGGGTGCGACGGGAGCGGATAACACGGTGGCGGCTTATTGAGTTATCAGATTCAGATTCATTATCTTTGTCTGCAACATCTTCACCAGGAGCTATTGATCCCACTATAGTGTCTTTCGTCGGCGAAGAAGAACGGGAATGGGCAGTTACAATATCAGTATTCTCGACGAGACCGGTTTCCTTGTCATTCACTTCATCAGGATGCTCTCCTTCATCGCCTGATTCTTCAGCGGACAGATCGTTTTCTTCCTCTTCGCTTCCACTCAATTCGACATCGGCATCGGCATCGGCATCAGACTCCCCGTCCTCTGAATCATCGACGTCGTCAAGAATATTGTCGTCCTCATCAATCTCGTGTTTTTCACGAGCGGTCAGTTCAGCGTTTCTTTCCCGCTCTAGTTCGAGCATAGCGGCGAAATCTAATTGGTCCTTAAGTTTGTCCTCGTAAGAAATTGGCGTTATACCTTTTTCCTTCATGGCTTTATGCATCTCATCCCGCTCTTTGGTCATCTGTTTGCGAGTCTGCTCCATTAGATAGCTTGTCAACTGACCAGAGTTCATCGCTGCAGAAGTTTTCTGGCCTCTTTTCTTGACAGGAGATGATCTCTTTCTCATTTGAGCAATCTTTCTCATTCCCATTGACTTGAGAACCTGGCTTTTAATTTCAGGACTATCGCTATCTGATTCTGAGCTCAACAAGATGAATGAAGGCTGTTTCTGTATAGGTTTGGGACCTGGCTTTGAGTTGAAAGCCGAAAACAGACTACTCTTCGTGATTCGCTTCACTACATGCTGTGCATTATCATAATAGGCAGCGTTCTCTTCTGCCTCTTCTTTCATATTCTGCTTAGCCTTTTTACTGGCCTTTAAACTGTTAATATAAATGCGCTACATCTTTGCAGTAGAAACATACCTTGCGCTTGCTAACATAAGACTTGGTAGGTGTTGCTTGAATAAGACTGCTCGTATCATTAGATTTTTCAGGGCTAGTAACAAAAAGGCCAGAGCCGCCATGTTCCTCTTCTCCGTCTTCTTCCGCAGACTCGTCATCAAAAATTGCAGTGGGCCTGTGTTTTGTAGATTTTGATATAGAATTCTCATCTTCATCTTCACTGAAAATACTTTTCGTAATTTCTTGAGTTTCTGCTTCTTGATAGTTCTCGGAGTCTTTGAGAGAGTCCCCTTCTTTTTGTTGAAATAACACGGTGACGGGTTTGTCTTCAGCCTCACTTTCATCATAATCACTGAAGTGTAATTGGGTGAAAAAATCAGGCTGTGACAAAGTAGGTTGGTTTATATTGTCTGAAGTTATCGGAGATTGTTCAGAGGTTCCAATATTATCTGGTGGAGGTGGAGGTGGGGGTGTCGCGTCTTTCGTGACAACCGGCGGCAGTTTTTGCTCTCTTAAACTTCGAAAGTTCTGCAATCGTTGTTTCTGGTATTTTTGAAGTCGAACTAGAGGGTCCATGAGCTTTGTTTGCTCATATTTGTCGGCTGCGTCAGAATCATTAGTCGAAACGTTAGGCGCGTCTCCAATCATTTGAGTTTCTGACACATTTTGGGCCTTTGAAAATTTATCATTATCACTATCCTCTTCCTCATCTGAGACGTCTAGGCTGAAGATCTGATTGCTGTAGGCGGCGTCTTCATACCCGGCTTTTTTGCGTGTCGTTTTCTTGAAGTCGTCTTCAAAAAACCAAAGCGGACGTTCTTTCACAGCTGAGTCGGGAGAAGAAATGTTCATGCTTTTCCGCCCGAGGTTGCTCAGTCGCGTCGTGAAGCTTTGAAGCTCGACGCGTCGAACAGAGAAATTGGTTCCAACGAGCCGCACGTTACATAATCACGTTGAAGTGCTTCTTTCTTTCGGATTCGCTTGAAACCCAAAGGTCTTCTGCATTATTCTCTAACTGAGTACACTGGGATAGAAAGATATGACTAAAATCTTAGAGAAACAAGAGATATAAGCCCGCTGACTTGAGAACCTAGTGGGGAGCACCTAGCCAGAAAAGTATAAGAGGCAAAAGGAACTACAAAAGAAAACAGAATGCATTATAAACAATCAATTCCAATAGTATACATATTATTTTTAAAAAAGTAAAAGTGCAGAGATCAAATACAAGTCGAACTCGACTACCTTCCGTTTTGAGACATGATCATAGTCTTGAAACCATTGCAAAGTGTAGTCATGTCTCCGTACTCATTTCCACGTCCCATTTCAAAACCGTTCGGAATAACTTTAACCAACTATTTTATGTTAGAGACAGATGAAAACTTGACGGCAAAAAAAAGCTTACTCTTGCTTGAACCGGGGTAGCTTCGTTGAGTTTGAAGCATAGGAAGAAGTATCCGGGTTTCTTGTAGTCAAAACAGAATACGTAGTTAGATCGCCTTGGGTTCGCTTTGCTGTATGTCTCAAGCCAATTATCTTATCATGTTAGTGTTATCAAGGAATATGATATAAAAGTTTATACTTACCGACATCCGAGCGCGATCCAGCTCTAAATTTGTCATGATTTGTGATCTCATCGACTTTTCTGGCCATCGCCTTGATGTGAGAATTAATCAAGTGGTCCAGATCGGAATAAGTGTGACCATCAACACGCAAGAGTCGTCCAATACTGAAATCATTCTCTTTTTCCAGTTCAACTACATCAACATGCTGGTAGATACCATCACCAACTTTCCATGTAATAGCAATATGATCAAATCCACGAGAAGATGGTCGAATCACAAGATCACCTCGATGCAATGGAGCCAAGTACTCCTCAGCCTGTTTGGAATTAAACGGCTTAAACAACGGATGTTTAATGACGCGCACTGAGTGACGTCCAATTTCCTCTTTGGCCTTATTTTTCTGACGATCAGCTTCTTCTTCGTCAATGGCCCAATGCTCCTGATCATGATTATGAGTGAGAGGCTTCAACGCCTCTTCAATCCGACCCTCATTTGTAGACAGTTCAGCTTTGAACGTACCATAATTCACATCCAAAATAACAGCCCTAACTGCTTGGTTGTAATGGAATAAACTCGCAGGGTGCATAACATCTGTTCTTGAGGTCATTTCTGAAGCAACAATATTTCCTTCAACGCCACAAGCAAGCCGAACATTGACGTAATTATCAGAAACCTTTCTGACGATAGCCGGCACAAGAGTACCCGAACGAAGGGAGCTAGGAGTCTCTTTTGTAAGCATCTCAAAAATCTCAACTTCAGTGAGCTCATGTAAGCTAGGTCGTAACTCGTGATATGGTCGCTGAAGCTCTTCTTTGATGATTTCCAAAGTAGCACGCTTCTTCTGATGGTACTTCTTTTCTAACTCAATGGCGTAATCTTCTAGAATCAAATCATTGAGCTTATCCAAGTCATCCTCCATCAATTTGGCAATAACACCTCCTCCATTTTCCATATCCAGCAAGTCTTCTTCGTCTAACTCCAAAGCATCAGCTGCCATTTTTCGAGCAAGTTCATAATCTTCAGGGTGAATACGAGTAGAATCAAGAGGGTCAGCATCGTCGTTGTTGTAATAATTCTCCTGTGAGATACGAAGGAATCCAGCACTGTTCATAAAAATGTTCTTTCCAGCAACATTCTTAGTAACCAATTCTTCTCGGCTGTTGAGTGAACCACCAAGAGCAGAAATTGCCTTTATAACACCAGAAGACTTTCGCTGTCCCAAACCGGAGATATAGGGAAGTAAATTCGCGGTGTAAGGATCACGAATGGCTTCGTTAATATCTACGCCGACGGTATTGACAACATCAACAAGAGAAGATTCTAACGCGTAGTTAATCCAATCTTCAGGCAAAAGATCTTGATTCTTCAAAAAAGGAAGCGATGCCAACTCGGAGCTACTCAAGGCAGCAAACTCCAATAACGGAGATTGCATGAAACGTCCCAGAGCAACGCAATATCGGCCAAGAACAGTAAGATCAGGATTTTCTTCTGCGGCGCGCTCAGAATTTTGATAAATGCGAGCAACTTCATCAGATACCCAAACGACATCCAAGGGATACTCTTTGTCGTCATCGTCCTTCACGGTTAGTTTTTGATCTTGAACTGCATCAACAATATCATTGAAGAACCGGTACGTCAAAGCACTCATACCAGCAATGCCAATCACATCTGGCTTGGTATTTTCGACCAATTTAGCTAAAGAAGCTTTGAAACCAGGATTTCGAGGATCTAGGAGAGCAGTGTGCTCCAAAACTCGGCCATCGTCGTCCACAACAACAGCGTAACCTGTGCCTTTGACAGTATCACCAACTGAATCGCCATGACCGCAGGCCAAGCTGAGAACCTTTGGAACAGTACCGATTTCATATCCATGAGGCTTATAAGGGGCCTGATTGAGCTTTTCCAAAAACGACCGACGAAGGGACATAGATAGAAGCTGCTCACACTCCTGGCGAACTTCTTCTTTGATGACCTTACCCGTCACACTTAAAAGTCGCCCAAGAGCTTCATTTATAACTTCTTGGCGCTGTAAATTCCAAGAAAGAGCGATGTCAGATGAGCCGTCGGAAGAGAAGAAAGAACTTGAACAGTGCTCGAAGAATTTGTCAACTCCAATCAATTCAATTTCTACCCGCACCAAGCCTTCATTCTCTGCCTGTAGGATAGTCAAATACAATTCAGGTCGTTTCATCATGTCAAAAAATCCCAAATTACGTGAATATTTAAATTCGTAGTAAGGATGAGACTCCACAATCTTGACCTTACCCTTGGCAGTAGGATAGACATTAATTCGAGCATATTTCCACATAATGAAATTTCTGAATGTGTATCTCACAGAAGGGTCGTGAAAGATCTCCTCAACGAGCATATTTTTAGCCTCTGACAGGGCGAGTTCGGGAGTTTCAAACATAGCATCCTCACCAGAAACAGGATCATATTCCGAGTACTCAGCTGCCGCCTCCAAAGGGAGCTCTGATGGATCTTCGGCAAAATGAAGCTTTGTATCAGCAACCATATTTTCTCCAAGCTGAGCAGAAGAAATACCAAAGGCCTTGACTAAAGAATATAATCGGCCACTTCGAATTCTCTCAAATCTACCAAAGCGGTTGTGCGAGCGTTTGTGAAATGTGCTGGAAGTATTAGTGGCCTCGGAAGAGTCGCGTAGCTGACTGGAGTAGCAGAAGTAGATGTAGTCCAAACAATCTTGAAAATCAGATACCCGCTTACCACGAGCAAAACTCTCTTCGTATAATTTATCAGTAAGACCAAGACGAGAATACGCCTTTGTTACACTTCGTTTCTTTTCAAGAATCGTGTGATAGTTGAGATCCTGTCGAAGAATTTTCCACAAATCATCAGGTTGCAGTAAAATTTCAACTCTACTGGAATCGATCTTATTATCAGGTCCTGATGTAGGAGCGAAAAGCAAGAAATCACGTCTATGCTGCCAAATAAAGGGAACCTCCAGGTTATCGCGAATAAGAAGCTCGAATACATGAGAAACAGCTGTCCGGTAGGCTTTCTCGCGATCTTTTCTCTCTTCAGGTTCCTTAGAAAAGACAACTGGAGGGTTGTAAGCAATCATTGTTTCAACCATCCACTTTTCTTCTTCAAGATATTCCTCGGGGGTGAGATCGTAATTCGGGAAAGACTTACGAAGAAGTTGAAATCGCTCCGGTTTATCGGTGACACGAATCTCATTATCAGAATCCGTAAGAAGTTTTTCAGCAAGCTCACTAGGTTCAAAAATGTCTTTCAAGGTCTTGGCCTCAGACTCATCTTCGTATTCACCAGCAGCTTCCTGGTCCTCGGCCTCCAAAGCCCAGGCATACTCTTCGCCATCACCAAAAACTTCATAGATTTCTCCCAAGGCTTCATCATCAACACCAGGAATATCGGGTCTTGGTCGGGCTGCTCGAACTGGGCGATCCTTGGGTCGTTCACCAGATTCGCCATCTGAAAACTCATCATCCTCAATAAATCCTTCAAATTCATCTTGACGGTCTCGATTTTTGGTCTGCGGTTGAGCTTCATCCTCGGAATCATCGGAGAAAATGTCGTCAAGTCCATGGGCGCGTCCACCTTCATCCTCGGCTCGGGCTCTCTTGAGACGTTTAAACTTTCGTTGAGGCTCATTAGTTCGTGCATTTTCAATGAGCAAATCTAAATCATCTTCATCTAGTTGTTCATTGTTCCTAGTCTCGTCCGCAGTGCCATCCTCTTTCCGTCGTTTGGACTTTTTCTTTCGTTTGCGATCCTTTTCCTCTTCGGCATCAGAATCATCGGCCTGATCATCATCAACAATAAATCCTTCTCGAATCTTCACAGATGTTAGATGAAAAAAATCACTAAGGGTTTAAAAACAAACCTTGGCCATTTCCTCCTCATTGTCATCGTCTTCTTCTTCGGAAGAATCGTCGCCATCACTACCATTTCGGCCTTCGCCATCTTCGTCTTCATCGAGATTGGCTTCCGTATCAAACATGGACGAGCTCTTCTTGTTTTTCAACTTCGTTTCGTTGAAGCCACCAAACTCGTCGGGACTCTGTTCGTCGGTTTCTTCACCATCGTGAATGATGTCCGAAACATCCAGATTGAGGCTTTCAGAATCGGCCATTCTTGCTCGATTCTGCCTGAAACTTTTAAAAGAAAAACAAGGCGCGAGTTTAAGCCAAAAAGCCTGCGGAAGCGCGAAAAGGAAGAGTATCTATGTGGTCCCAAATTTACACTATCGGTACTGGATGTTCACCCGTTGCAAAGCACCATCCATCCCTTTATAGAACTTTACTGGCGCTTCGTTATAACGTTTGAGAAGCTTTTACTTTTGTGACTGAGGCACCTTTTCATTATCTTTTGCTGCTAATAACAGGGAAGCTGTTTTACTTTCTCATCGGTACCGTTGGTTACTTTTTTCTAGAGATCGACTCAATTTTATCGGAAGCTATAGCCATTGCATATATCTGAAAGGTTTCGGTAATAGTTCAATACATAGTAATTGATATTCTTCTCAGGCTCCTCTTACAATTATGTCTTCCTTCGCTGGTTCGCTACACGACTCGAAACAACCTGCTACTCCGACTGCGGCAGCACCAGCAGATGACATCAAGTTATCAAAGACCTTCAAGAGGAGAAACTTCAAGAATCTTTCCCTTGCATCTAGTAAGCCTGCTGGCTTGGAAATTTCTTCTACATCTGAAAAAGCTTGTCCGACGACTGATGCACTTGGAGGGAAAAAGTCAGAATCCCCAAATGTGCTTGCTGCCAGGTTCTCAACGCTTGAAATCGGTGTTGAATTCACTCTTGATCTGCGAATAGAGGATATAAAGACTATAGCTGAAATTGGCGCGGGCAATAGTGGAACTGTCAGTAAGGTTATTCATCTTCCCACAAATACAGTCATGGCAAAAAAAGTGGTTCATATCGAAAAGAAGGCCGATGTCAAAAAGCAGATTGTCAGGGAGCTTCATATTATGCATGACTGTGAATCTCCTTATATTGTTAGCTTTTATGGAGCTTTTGTTAACGAGAGTGATGTCGTGATGTGTATGGAATTTATGGATTGCGGGTAAGATTAACTTTAACAACTATAACCAAAAGCTAACGAAATGAATAGATCTCTTGATAGGATTTACAAACGGGTTGGGGTGATTCCTGAAGATATCTTAGGGAAAATAGCACTAGCTGTTGTTCGCGGCTTGGTCTATTTGTATGACGTCCACCGAATTATGCATAGAGATGTTAAGCCATCTAACATTCTTGTCAACTCTTCTGGTCAAATCAAAATTTGTGACTTTGGAGTTTCTGGTGAATTGCAGAATTCAGTCGCTGATACATTCGTTGGAACTTCTACTTATATGTCACCCGAGCGTATTCGCGGTGATTCTGCATACTCTGTTAAAAGTGATGTCTGGTCACTTGGTCTGACTCTTCTTGAGCTTGCTATTGGACAATTTCCATTTGCTACCCGTGGCCCTATGGGAATTTTAGACCTGCTTCAGCAAATTGTTCATGAACCAGCTCCATCTCTTCCGAACGACCAAGAATTCAGCCAAGAGCTGCGTGATTGCATCGACAAGTGTCTTAATAAAGATATGGTAAAACGACCTAGTCCAAGCGATCTTTTGAAAGATCCCTTTATCGCTCACTCAATGCGAACCCCAGTCGATTTGGAAATTTGGGCTAAAAGTACATGCACTTTTTCTTGATTCATGAACTCTGTGGTTTTTTCTTCGTCAATAGTTCATTGATTCATGTTACACTATTATATATTTCATCTGTGTTGTTTCAGAAATTAGTTGTTGGGTTATTTAGGTATGGAGGCAGGCATGATCTGGTTTATAAAAAGTCTTTTGAAACTGTACAGTGGGGATCTCTTCGTTCCAAGAACTAAAGGTTTTAAAGTGTGTCTTGGGTGGAGCTGGTAAAGTCTGTACAATGAGTTGCTGTGCTGTGCATTGTTGGGTAGTCAAATTGCTTTTATTCGCGGTTTATTTTTTTAAAATTTAAAGAATCCTTGTAGTATTCAACTTCATCATAGTCTTCATTTCTTAAGCGAATAACTGTGAACTGTACCATCTTTCGGGGACAATAACAGTCAAGGCATAGGTAGACATTGAAGACTTATTTAGGGAAAATCGTAGCGTACCCTTTTAAAACAAGGGGGGAAAAAAAAGAAATAGACCCCGACGAGTTATGCTATTCATTAAGTTCGTAATGTTCCATGTGCCTATTAACCTATTGATCGTTCGCGTAATAACGTTGGACAGCGAGTGCCGCCCGAACAATTCCAATGGTCGCAATACCCGCTCCTGCAAGTCGAACATTCCGCTTATATAGCACTGTAACATTTTTGTTGTTGCTCCAAAAAGTTTTGCTGGCTAAGACAGATCCTCCTCCGATAAAGAGTACAGCGGAAACTGCCTGACAAGGCATACAATCTGCGTCTTCTAGTTTAGTGTCTCGAAGATTATCTTTTTCTTTGGGATAAAACACGCTCATAATATTCGATTCGACCATGGCCTTGTTGCGTTATGGTGGAGAGTTTTCACCACTTTACAACTTGTCCAGACGTTCGTTACATGCCATGGAACGGATACTAAATCCTCTGGCGTCGGCGAAGCAGCTAGCACAATCGCCCTCACGGATTGATGAAATCCCGCCTGCTCTTGAGGAGCTGCTTCGGTATAGTGGTCCTGTTTTAATCCAAACTGCTGGACAGTTATTGGAAAAGTACTACTATGTGACACTCCATAAAGTATCCTGCTAACTCTTTGGTAGATCTCAATCAACAATTGCCACTGCATGTATATACTTTCAGCGTTTTTTCTTAATTGCCAGCTTCAAGAAATTTTCTACGCTTTCCATAGCTCAAGGCTGTCTATATCTGGCCTGTAAGAAATGTGAAGATCCCGTAAAGCCGTCGTGGTTACTTAACACTTTTGAATATATGCTTGAGAATCTTCCTATATTTCATCGTGTGGACGGTTTCAATGGCGATACTAATGCACGGGGTGAACTTCCCGGCTCATCATACCCTACCTACGTTAAAGATCCAGAGGCCTCAAAGTCCATGCTTTTTGAAGCAGAACTGGCAATTCTCTCACACATAGGTTTTGATCTAAGTGCTGCTCTTCCCTACTCACTACTCTTAAGTTATGTTAAAGTTCTAGAACTAGCATCGTCACCTACTTTAGTTCAGCGATCATGGGATATTGCCAACGACTTTGCCAAAACAATTATCGGCGTTGTACAACAGCCTAATGTTATTGCATCTGCTTCTATATATTTGGCAGTTGATGATCTTAAAAGACAATATCTCAATTCAACGGACCGCTTCGAACGAGAGCAAGCCGCGATCCTTGACAATTTAAAGTTTCCAAGCTGGTGGTGTATTTTCGATGTCCAGACTGAAGACTTGGGTCATTCTCTCGCAATTATGTACCGTCTGCGCGAGTATTCTTTAGAGCTTGCTGAAGCCTGCCGCTCTTCTGGTCATAACGAGATTGTACCGCTGACGCTTGACAAGATAGATGTTTGGCTTCGTGCTGCTGAGGAAAGTTAACAATGTAAATTACTGGGACCGGAAGATACCTAATAGTGCGTATTTATGATTTTAATAAAGAAATTGCATTTCTGGATAATAAGTGCCTGTGCTCTACATTTTCAACAAAAGGTGCCTACAGGTTATAGTTTCATATAAATAAAAAAATATTCATTATCATTAGCACATGAAGAAGGTCATATTGAGTCTGGCTATTATTAGGAAACAGCTAGCGAGAGCTGCGTTGGAGCCTACCAATTTTATCAGGCCGCCTCGATCCCAGAAACGCTTTCAATTCATCTTTCCCCAGTCTTTTTTCTGCCACGTGTCGCTGTAAAGAATCGTTTATTGTGTCGGTTCGCTCTAAGGAGGGTTGCACAATTGCCGAATCGGTGAGTACCATTCGTTTAGACTCTAAATCAAGATTTGATCGAGTACCTTCCAGTATCAACTTCATAACCATTGTGGTCAGTGTATCTAGTTGTTGATTTTGAAGTTGTTCGTCTAGATAATTATCCCTGTTCGACCTAAGGCTATTAACAAAGCCCTTGATATCGACAAGAAGAGAATTGTCGCCCTCTAAAGAGCCATTATCCACGGCTTTCAGATAATTTTGTAAAACTTTTAATTGAGAAGCAAACATTTTGACCGCATTTAACTGGCTACTTAAATATGTAATAGTCTCATGCCCATCTATCTGGTAATGGCTCTTTGCAACATGTTCCACCGCTATCTTTTCGGCATCTCCAGATTCAATATTTAGAGATTTGTTTCGAACAAAAACCAATTTGCCATTTTCCAGGATCGCTTCGTAGGCACGGATACTCTGGAGGGCTTCGAGGTGGTGGAAATCTAAAATCAGAGTAATCAAAGACTCATTGAAGCTAACTAATTCTTTGAATATCAGCAAAATATTTTTATCTAGGACCCAATTGGGCTCATTTGTTATAAAGAACCAGCCGATAAAGTCCTGGGAGGGGAAACATTGCTTGACTAAACTTGATTAGAGCTCTCAAGACCAAAGGAAGGAAGAAACCCACATTGATCCAGTTTAGACTCAAAAATATTCAGATCTATCACTAATCCACCGTTGGCATCGCGCTCCTCTGGTGTTTGGTGGATTCCGAACTCCCACGCGTTCTTAACTTCTATCTTAAGTCCATCTTGTGAACCCAGCAGAGCGCCAGTCACTGAACCAATGTTAGTAACGCTTAGATTTCTTCCATTCTTATCAAAACTTCATTTAAGTCGGCATGTTTTGAAAAAACGTCCTACTCACATATAGACTGTTTCGATTTAGCCCTGGTGAAATGATCCGATATATTCAGCAATGCTAAAGGATGTAAGGCAATTTTTATCCCAGAACTGCTTTGAAGATGGGACAGTATAGGAAGAAGCTGAACATCTCCCATGGTTAGCGATGGTTTATGAAAAGTTGACGAGTGAATGACAATTACGTTCATCTACGTCCCAACACTTCCGCGCTTTACCTTTCGAATATGACCGCAACTGTGATATTACCCCTAAATTAGGCCCATGTGTTGTAGTCATAGAAATTGAGTGTGATTATGGCCGACTTGAATCTTGATAATCAGAGAAAGCCACTTTCTCGGAGACCCTTGGGGACTTACGAAGGAAAACTACAGACGGAGAGATAGATACGCAAGCAATTGAACAAATAGTCCATCCAAATTCCCTAGCCAGATAAACCTTTCCTTTATAACCATCGCATACTGTAGAACTCGGAGCTCTTTCTTAAAATAATCGGTCTAAGTATCCATTTAATGGAGTTGAGTTTCATGCTCATCCATATGGTCACCGATTCTCAGCTTCAGAATATTCAATTTGTGTTGAGCCAGTGTAATTGATTCCGACAATTCTCTTCTATTGAGCCATTCTTGGACCTGCTCAGAAGATTGCGAGCTAAGAGATGGTGGTGGATCTTGAAGTGTACTGTCTGCATCGATTCGGCTTTCCATCCAAACCCAGAGACCAACCTCTTCCTCCCTCCAGGCGCGTTCCCAATGCTTTAAAGAACCAAACTCGCCATCTGCTGCTAATTCGGCAACTTGAGATACATTGCGTTCAGTGCGAATTGCAAGATAGAGGCATATTAAAGAAACAACCAGCGATATCAAAGACAAGTTTGAGCCTATACAAGATACCTGCCCAACAACGGAAGTAACAACAGACATTAAAGTTCCGGGACTCGGCTCTGGCTCCTTCTCCTTGGTAACGGGTTTTGGAGATTTTCTGACTTTCCTTGGCTTTTTATTCTTGGTATCCTTTTTACTAATCTTGACTGGCTTAGATCCTGACTTCACAGAATCTCTCAGTGCAGCAACAAGATCGTGGGTGAATGAAGCTTGTCCGTCATTCGATCCCTTTTCGATTGGACCTTTAATCCAACTCTTACCGGACCACTCTATGCAAAAGCTTACATCGAGAAGAGTAGAATTGTTATCCGCCCAAGTAAGCTCAAACTTGGTCTTGACAAGAAATGCATTACCGCTCGGCACATCTGGGGTCTGCGTTGTTGTGATAACGACAACTGCTTGCTCAAAATCGTAAAGTTCTCGAGTTTCAGTGCTAAGACATTTGGTTTGTTTGGGTCCCAGAGAAGAATTCAATGGCTTAATATATGAATAAGTTCGTTCTTTTTTTCCTTGATCGTTATCCGACCACTCTGTGAAGTTCTCAATATCCCAACACTTTTGGTTATCTTTCAGAAAATTTTTAATCCATGTAGTATCTGAACCAAACATTGCCTCTGCGACATTTCCAAGGGGTGCTTTAATGATCTCAGAACCCAATTTTTTGTCAAATGTGCTATCGTGATCGACATCACAGTCTGTCGGCTCGTGAGTTTGTGGACCTGCAGATGGTAATCCACTACCGCCACCACCAACAGCACCAGCTCCAGTATCAGCAGTTTTGGAACTATTCGCTGTGTTATCTTCATCTTGAGCGTCGTCATCTTCGGATTCATCTGTATCTTCATTAGAGATAGAATTCGAATCGTCTGAGTCAAATTCGGAATCATAGTCGTAATCGTGACTATTCTGCGATCCTGAAGGTTTCCAAATTGAAACAATAAGATCATATGTAGTATCACGCGAAATAAAGCTTGCGAAAACGTTTCTAGCATGAAGCGTTTGAACTACAATGGCATTAGGGAATAAGCCAGCAGTGGTTTTCTTCTCAATGGCCACAATCTCGCTAAATGCAATGACCAAATTTGTAACCCAGCCAAATATATTAGAGCTGAAGCACAAATTCTTCTCAGATATATATATGCGGCCTTGAAGAAGAATTTCTCGACTAAGTGCGCAGCCAAAGTCCTCAATCAGATAATCCTCTTCAGGTACAGATTTAAATATAGAATGGAAATCCTTGTTTCTCTTTGCACTAGCCACGGCAAACCCGGTAACTTTGGGGTTTCGGGAAGAAGAAGCGTCGTCGTCAGACGCTGACGTCAACGATTCCTTCGAGACGGAAGAAAGCCCCCGGGGTCGTCCCATTCGAGATGCAGATGAACGACGAGGAATTGAGTTTTTTTCGCGATCTCCAGCCTCTTGATCATCAGTTTCCAAAAGAAGGCTAGATCGGTCCCGGGCCTCGCCAGCTCTCGAAGTGGACCGGTTCAAACTTATAGAAATTCTCTCTTCACTCCCCAAAAGAGAATTTAATGAAAGCTGACCTTTTCCAAGAGTTTCTATAGCCGATGGCTGTTTGGGGTGTTCATCGGAAGTAGTGACTTCTGAGATGTCTGACCTCGCATAATCGGTACGGTTGGAATCGTGAATTGATGCCTCTGTATGAGGCATTTTATCCAATATAATTTAATTGATCTCGTAAAAGGCTTGATTATTCAAATTGAGATTCGATTAGATTAAAACGTTCCGACACGGAGCGCAAGGTGGAAGTCAACTAGAGGCAGAAGATAGTAGAACGAACAGCCGAAATAAATAGTTTGTGAAAATTTCAGTCGATAATAGAGTCTTGCTAGATTGTAAGTCAGCTTAAGACCAAACTTATGCATGGTTAGACAGCACTGTCAAATAGACTGTGACAGACTCTAAGCCATTCTATTCATCGTACCGTCTAACTTCAAAACAAACAAACCTTAATCTTTGACCTAGCACAATTGACTTCTCAGAGGCAAAAAAAAAAAAGTAGTTCCCACTGTTCTGTTCCAAGTCGGAGTTTTGCTTTGTGACCGCAGGGAGAGACTTACGTTTTTAAGTGCTCGCCCTTCTTGGCAACCTTCGGTAAGACTTCTAAAACTACGATCACAATGAAATTCAAAACAAGAACAAATATCTTGACTCCCTATTAAATCTTTCAATTACTACGCATAACAGCCTGAAATCGACTCCTTTTTTAATTCGTTTCACTCTTCTTCGTCATTTGCCTTCTTCAAGATACTCGCCATTCGAGTCGGAGTCAGAATCAACACCCTGGTGGCCGTTCCAGCCATTTTCGCGCAAAAAGGCAAAGAACTTCGTGTCCTCATTCGCAAGGTCTTCAGAGCTCAGATTAGGGACAAAGAAATAGCTGATTACAATGCTCACTCCTCCGCAAATTGCAGCGATAATGAAAGTCCAGTTTTTTCCCAAGTTGCTCTGAATCGGCTTGAAAACTTCAGTTCCAACAACAGCACCCACTTTTCCTATAGCTGCAGATAGACCATAACAAGTGCCTCGAACGGGAGTGGCATAGCTTTCCGATGACACTAGCCCAAGCATGTCACCAGGCCCCATATTACCAATCGAAAGCATAAGGCCATAGAAAATGATAAAAAGTGGGACGATTTTTTTGATATGGCTATATGCACAGCCAATAATAAGACCAAAAACGACATATCCGCAGTACCCAAGCATCATGGTATTTTTTCTTCCCAAGATATCACAGAGGTAGGCCCCGACAAAAACACCAGGGACACTCAATACTGCAAGTAATAAGTTCCATTCACCAGTTTTGATAATGTCATTTTTGGTGTCTCCAACGACACTCTGGATAATCGTTGCAGAAAATACTCCGTTCGGAAATGTAATAAAATCATAAAGGAACCAGGTTAGACAAGTTCCAAGAAGTCGAAACCAGTAGTAGCGGATAACTAAAAGGTAAGGAACCTGTTTTTTAATAGCTCCTTTTTTATACAAGGCGGAAGTGGTCATTTTTAGTCGGAAGTAGAAGACTGTTACTGGCCAGATGCATCCAATTCCAAACATTACTCTCCAAATGGTTGACAAATGCTCTACTCCTGCAGCCTTCGCGGTAATCAGGAAGACACATATAGCAATGGGACCACCAATCGATAGAGGAAAATTTGTCACCATGATGAAAATAGCACCTCTTCGATTGAGGGCGCTTTCATTTGCAGCCTCAGAAGCCGAGGTGGAAGATGCCGGGTACTCTCCTCCAGTACCAAAGCCTACAATACCCCGACAAACTGTTAACATCCAAAACATGCCCTCAGTAGTAGATCCGTGAGCTGCTGTTCCCAAAATACCACCTATTACGATTAGAAGAGTGGTCGTGACCAAGGCAACTGAGAGACCTGTTAGAGTGTATTCATCGTATTGTTCAATTATTTGCATACCTTTTCTTCCTAGATAGTCACAAGTTAAACCTATAACCACCTGGCCAAGGACTTCACCGACAAGGAGGGCATTTGATACACGGGTACTGACTGCTGAAGTATACACCTTAGGGTATTCCTTGGCAAATATAATATTCGACATTGTCCTATGATTTTGTCAGTGCGTTTTCCGAGATTTAGATTGAACGATCTCACATCAAATTATTTTGATATCCGTCGCTGAAAAGAGCGAAGCCAGCACAGAAGATTGAAAAGTAACTAGCCCATTTTCCCTTTTTTGTGAGGGTTCTTTCTTCCTCGAAAGGATAAGATTCGCTGTCATGGAGTGGCACTATCTGCGGGGAAAGTGTTGTAAATTTTCCGTTTGAGTTTTCTTTTACCAAGTCATCATATTGCTGTGGGTCAGATTCATTACCATCAAGCATCATGAACAATTCTATTATGTTGACTTCTTAGTTTGTCGGAGTAATAAGAAGCTAGAGATCAGAATATATTATATTGTGGCCAAGGCGGCGCTTGATATGGGTTAAGCTTTCCCTAAAAAGACTAATCGCGTATCTGGGTGGTCTGTAATTCCTTCACAGCCACTCAAAAAGAAAATATTACATTTAAGTAAAGTTAATTCACACGTGCTGCTTTTATTGGAAGAACAATGGCTTTGGTTCTCGGAGTGCGTTCCTTCGCCAGGTGATTAGTAGTGACTCCCTTTATACTGGCTTTCCGAAAACTTTAAGATATCCATAAAAATGTTTCATTGCAGCTTTTGACTTTAATTTTAGCTGCATAATTAATTCTCGTGTTCCATCTTAGTCTACTGACTGTGGGCTTTTTTTTTGGAATTCGCTGATCTTTAAGGCGTGAGGGTGAGGGGGGCTTCCATCAGCAAAGACGGGATCAGTGTAGTCCATTGTACGGCATAAGATTGATCTATAATGTCTCTGAATTTTTTCTCTAATCCAAGCACATATGTCCTATGCAAAGGCACATTGTAATTTAGTGGCCCAATTGACGGTGCGTAACACTTGTCTGTGCGTAACACAACCTATACGCTTCTATCGGCAAAATACGGTGGTAACGCTCAGACTTACATCGGATTTCAATTCCACCAAAACAAAAACCAAAACAAAAAAATGAATGGCTTTTCATAGTGGTTAATTGATATGTGAGCTGCTTCATTCAATCATCCAATCCCGAAAACACACACTAAACGCGCGTACAGCAAAAAAAATGTGCAAATCGACAATCCCACTGTACTGGTTATTTTTAAATCTCTGCTAGCGGTGAGAACAGTATTTTAAGAGTGATTAGCTTTTCGAAACGCACAAGGGCCAGCTTTTTGCATTTTTCTTTTCTTTAATCGGTGTATCTTATTTCAAAGATATATACATGTACCTCCTCTCACTAGTGTCCTATCCGCGAGTATATTTTTCTAAAAGAGAGCCGGTCTTCTAGGGGGAGGGGAGATGCATTTACGCACACCTAATACGTTCCCTTTGAAACCCGCTCAGTAGAGTGTATTTTTGTTGAAAAAGGAGATAAATGCTGCTATGTAGGCCATTTTAATACGACTAAGATCGCAGCCAACAAGCGATCCCAACAACGCCAACTGCAGCAAATCAAAAAAAAAAAAAAGGTAACTCAGTGAAGGTACACAGTTGAGAAAATTGTACCTGTCACTATCTTTGAAATAATTCCTCCGAGAGGTTTTCAGCCTGCAGTAAAATTAACCTTGGCCGCAAGGGAGGCCCAAGTATACGTGAATTGATAAAAAAAAGAAATGGAGTTTAAAAATCAAGATACTAGTGTAAATTACTGTCAATCCTTAGTTCAATTTTTTTTTTTCTCTAAACAGTGTATTTTTTTAAAACAAAAATATTTACAGGTTCAATTCTCTCACTAGTGTCCCGTCACTGAGACTTGTTACATTATACTATCAGCGGATCAGAAAAACCCCCTTACCGTGCCGTGCCGTGCCGTTACGGCTGATCTGGTGGAAACGACCCTTGAGCAGTCTGTATCTTGCTGAGGGCTTGTATGGCAAAGTTTCGTCTCCAGTCTTCATTGACTGTTGCGGGTACTGTCTCTAGTCGGCGGCCATCTCCTCGCCTTTAAAATGACTGCTGTTATGTATGATAGAGAGGGAGAACTTTTTGATTTTATAATTAAGTCGACATAGGCGATTAGAGGTGTGATGATGAAAAGTTTGTCATTTACAAATTATGTATCACTTGAAAATGTAGCTTAATACATGTCTTTATTGTGGAGAGAGACACATATTGGATTTACGTAAAACTCGGGGTATGGTAATGCAAAATATTAGAAGAATTCCAACAACCGAGCTCCACAAGCATATTAGGTAATCCCGGCTAGCTCAATCGGCAGAGCGTGAGACTCTTATTCTAATAAGTTATCTCAAGGTTGTGGGTTCGACCCCCACGTTGGGAGCTCTTCTTTATTTTTTTTTTGGTTTGGTTTTTCTCTATTTGAAGACGCTACACATAGAAGCCTTTGCAAAGGGGAAATATAATCAGAGTGGTTTTAACTACTCTAAATTTATTTAAAACTTCAGTGATTTTCCTGTTTGCAATCTCTGTTTTCCAAAACCCTACGAAGTTTACCCGGCTTTGAGGTTTTTTTTCCAATTTCCCGACTTCCAAAATTTTGCCAAAGCAGCCAACAAAAAGAAAAGTTCGAAAAGGGGCGCTGACAAAAACAAAAGCGATGAAGGAGACCGTGGTGGATAACCCGCCGAAGTATATCAAAGGGGTTCATTTTGGTATTCTCTCCTCGCATGATATCATTCGGCAGTCTGAAGTAGAAGTCTCTACTCGCGACCTCTTTGATTTGGAGCAGGGCCGTGTGCCAAAGAGTCATGGTGCTCTTGATACTCATATGGTATGTTCATATTTGTACTTTTTAATAGCTTCTGACATTTTAAAAGGGTGTCTCGTCCAGTCAGGCAGAGTGTGCTACGTGTCACGGTCGCCTAGCTACCTGTCAAGGTCATTTTGGTCATATAAAACTCGCTCTTCCAGTCTTTCATATCGGGTATTTCAAGAATATTCTTTCTATTCTCCAGGATATATGCAAGGTATGTTCTCTTCTCTTCTTAGTTTTCAAATCGAAATATCTAACCGTTCAGAACTGTGGTTCAATTTTACTGGATGAACCGACAAAACGAAAGTTTTTGGCAGATCTACGACGGCCAAAGATTGATAATTTACGGCGTATGCAAATAATTAAAGCAATCAACACGCAGTGTAAGAAACAACGAAAGTGTCTGCACTGTGGCTCTATAAATGGCGTCGTAAAGAAGGCTGGTGCTCTCAAAATTATTCACGATAAATTCCGATGGATTGGAAAGAAAACCGAAGACGAAAAGGTTGAATTTGATGAGTCTTTTGCCTTTGCAAGCAAGCATATCGAATTAGAAAAGTTTCAAAAGAAGGCTATGGACGACTTGAATCCTTTGAAAGTTCTTAATCTGTTTAAGCTGATTTCCCCAGATGATTGTGAATTAGTAGGAATCAATCCAGCTGAGGGTCGCCCGGAAATGTTCATATGGCAGTATGTCCCTGCTCCACCGGCCTGCATACGACCTTCGGTAGTTCAGGACAATGCCAGTAATGAAGATGACCTTACTGTGAAGCTTACTGAGATTGTCTGGACTAGCTCAATGATTCGAACAGGCCTTGAGAAGGGCATGTCACTGGTGAATTTAATGGAACAGTGGGATTATTTGCAGCTATCGGTCGCTATGTACATAAACAGTGACACACCTAGTGCCTCTGGACCCGGAATGCCTGCAGCAAAGCCTATCCGTGGCTTGTGCCAACGTCTAAAAGGTAAACAGGGTCGTTTCCGTGGAAACCTGTCTGGAAAACGTGTAGACTTTTCCAGCCGAACTGTTATTTCTCCTGATCCCAATCTGAGCATTGAAGAGGTTGCTGTTCCTGATCGTGTGGCAAAAATCTTGACATATCCCGAGACTGTCTCTCAATATAACATCCACAAGTTACGAGAAAGAGTTGTGAACGGTCCGTCTGTACACCCTGGTGCTAATTATATCATCAAGAAGAATGAATCGCTGAAGAGATTCTTGAAATATGGTAATAGAACCCAGATTGCTAGTAACCTCCAAGTAGGTGATGTGGTAGAGAGACATTTGCAGGATGGAGATATTGTATTATTCAATCGACAGCCCTCGCTTCACAGATTGAGTATCTTATCTCACTATGCAAAAATTAGACCATGGAGGACTTTCAGATTAAATGAATGTGTTTGCACACCTTACAATGCCGACTTCGATGGAGACGAAATGAATTTACATGTTCCTCAAACTGAAGAAGCCCGAGCGGAAGCAATCAATCTCATGGGTGTAAAAAATAATTTAGTTACTCCTCGAAATGGTGAACCTATCATCGCAGCTACTCAGGATTTCATTACTGGTGGTTACCTGATTTCACGCAAGGATTCTTTCTATGATCGGGCTACCTTTTGCCGACTATGCGCGATGATGTCTGACGGAAATACACAGTTTGAAATTCCTGTCCCCGCAATCATTAAGCCTACTCCTCTATGGACCGGTAAACAACTTTTTAGTTTGCTTATCCGACCTAATAAAGACTCTAACGTGGTTATTAATCTTGATGCGAAAAATAAAACTTTTATCGCACCTCCTGCTGGATATCCCCCTGAGATGTCGCCTAATGATGGTCATCTTGTTATTCGCGACTCACAGGTTTTGGCCGGTGTTATGGATAAAAGTACTCTTGGTGATGGCAAAAAGCACTCTCTGTTTTATGTGATTTTACGCGACTATGGTCCAGATCAAGCTGTAATTGCTATGAATCGATTGGCCAAGCTTTGTGCTCGGTACTTGGGTGACTGTGGATTTTCTATTGGTATTAACGACGTTACTCCAGCTCCTCATTTGAAGGCTCGAAAAGAAGAGTTGGTTGAAAAGGCTTACACAACATGTGCTGACTTGATCAAGTTGTATGATCAAGGTAAATTGGAGACTCAACCTGGCTGTAACGAGGAACAAACTCTTGAGGCGAAGATTGGAGGTATCTTGTCCAAGGTCCGAGAAGAAGTCGGAGAAGTCTGCATTCGGGAACTCCCCAAGTCTAATGCTCCACTTATTATGGCTACCTGTGGCTCTAAAGGTTCAACTTTGAATGTTTCTCAGATGGTGGCTGTTGTTGGTCAACAAATTATTTCTGGTAATCGTGTTCCCGATGGCTTCCAAGATAGATCTCTTCCTCATTTCCCTAAAAACTCCAAGTCACCCCCTTCAAAGGGTTTTGTTCGCAACTCGTTCTTTTCGGGACTCACTCCTACCGAGTTTTTGTTCCACGCTATTTCTGGACGTGAAGGCTTGGTCGATACTGCTGTCAAGACCGCTGAAACCGGTTACATGTCACGACGATTAATGAAGAGTCTTGAAGATCTGTCTTGTGCATATGATCATACTGTTCGAAATTCAAGTGATGGAATTGTTCAGTTCGAATATGGTGGCGACCATCTCGATCCTCTTTCTATGGAAGGTGACGCAAAGCCTGTCAACTTTGCTCGAACATGGACCCATGCCAATAACATCTGCACGGACAACGATGCTAGAGGATTGCATCCTTATGAGATTATCGCCTTAACTAAGGAGATTCTCGATCCGTTGAAAGACAGCTTGATTCGCCGCGACTTACTTGGAAAGGTGCTTGAAAACAAGTATACTACCGATGACATGTATGTCGATTCAATGGAATCTAAGAGGGACTTTTATGGCTCTATTTCGGACTTCTTGGAGAAACAGGCAAACAAACTTGCTGCGCTACGTGAGCGTCATGGTATGTTTGGAATGCTTCTAGCTCCTGAGGGTGATGAATACAAAGAAGTGGATTTCGATGAGCTTATTCCAAACTATCATAAGGCTGCGGTTCGACAGGTCTTGAACATATCAGAAGAATGTTTAAGAGAGTTCATCAGGCAATGTATCTTCAAGTACGAGAGGGCTAAAGTAGAACCCGGTACTGCTGTTGGTGCTATTGGTGCCCAATCTATCGGTGAACCAGGTACTCAGATGACTTTGAAGACTTTCCATTTTGCTGGTGTGGCGTCGATGAATGTAACACTCGGCGTGCCTCGTATCAAGGAAATTATCAATGCTTCCAAGACCATTAGCACCCCTATCATTACGGCACGTCTTGTCAACGATGACGATGAAAGGGCTGCTCGAGTTGTCAAAGGACGAGTTGAAACTACCCGTCTACAAGATATCATCTTCTACGTCGAGGACGTTTATCAAGAGGACTGTGCTTATCTTCTGGTCAAGGTGGATAGAAATACGATTGCTAAGCTTCAGTTGGAGCTCACCATTGAAGATATTGCCCACGCTATTCGCTGTGCCCCTAAGTTGAAGATTTCCGACAAGGATGTCTTGATTTCAGGAAGAAACAAGATTCGCATTTATGCAAATGATGTTTCAACGGGATATAAATCTGCTTCAACTAGCAAGACTGCCCCCATTGATATGTTTGAGCGCATGCAAGTCTTGCGCCGAGCCATCAGCCACATTGTTGTTAAAGGTGTCACTTCCATCAGTAGAGCAGTTATTAATATTCAAGATAACGGAAAGAAAGAGTTACTTGCTGAGGGATATGGTTTGAAAGAGGTCATGAACACAGATGGTGTTATTGGTACTGAAACTAGCACCAACCACATTCTAGAAATGAAACAGGTTCTTGGAATTGAAGCTGCTCGTGAGAGTATTGTCAATGAGATTGACTATACGATGACCAAGCACGGAATGAGCATTGATCCTCGCCATATTCGACTTTTGGGTGACGTTATGACGTATAAAGGAGAAGTTCTTGGAATTACGCGTTTTGGTTTGGCGAAGATGCGTGATTCAGTATTACAGTTGGCTAGTTTTGAGAAGACTACCGACCACTTGTTTGATGCAGCCTTCTATATGAAGGAAGACGCCGTCGAAGGAGTTTCGGAATGCATCATTCTTGGACAAAGCATGAAAGTCGGCACAGGTGCCTTTGAGCTGATTAGAACTACTTATGTTCAACCCAACGATCTGGGCTTGAAGCCAACACTCTTTGAAGATACTTGGGACGAGATCACACGAAGCTAATCCCAATAGACTACCGAAATAAGTTCAAAAAGGAGTTTGGGTCTAACAAAATTTTGTATTAATAGAATAATGTCATGGTGTACTTGGAGTCGTACCGCCGTAATGAACTAGCAGCTATGTTTCGATTGTTTAAAAGGCATTGAAAATGCCACTTCACTCGCTCGCTTTTTGCTATTTCCAGATTTTGAAACGACTTTCATAACTTATATTGGTCGTATCTTGGATGCCATAATTCGCATTAGCAGAACATTCGACACCCGATCCAAAATGCGATTTGCGCGAAGCAGAATACCAAATTGTCGAACTGGTCTGACTGGCATACTCTTCTTTAGCAAAATTTGGCAAATAATAATACAATTCCGGAAAAAGGTGTATGCTAGAGAGCGTAATGCAACAAAAGAGGCAAGTTGAGGTAAGGGTAACGATGTACTTTTTCAAACTCTACTTGAGATATTCTCAACTAGAAAAGCAAAGTACACACACCTCGCTAAATTTATAGCAAAGCACTTCTATAGAACAGTGTCGAATGCAAGAGATTATTACGCAGAGAAATTTCCCCGATGAGTTATCGTGTATCCCAGAAGGGACTTTTGAAATAAGTTATTTAAATGCACGCATAATTTTACATTTACAATAAATAATCAGCGAATTCCAAGAACATTATTCAGCAATGCTCTCCAAACCGAAGGAGCCCGACTGGTCTTTCACAAAAACACCCTTTTCAGTAACAATGGCACTAATGAGATCTTTTGGTGTGACATCAAAAGCTGGGTTCCATACATCAATACCTTCTGCAGCAACATGTATTGTAGCAGAGTTTGTCTTGTCGACGGTAGCATCGACACCGGTGCCAGTCACAATGGGTCCTCTGACACGGACAAGTTCATGGTGAGGCCGTTCTTCGATAACAATATCTGAACCAGACGCAGTATTGAGGTCAATTGAAGTTGTAGGAGCAGCCACGACGAATTCGATACCAAAGTGCTTGGCGATCACAGCAAGTTGGAAAGTTCCAATTTTGTTTGCTGTATCACCGTTTCGAGCGACGCGGTCAGCACCGACAACGATCGCTTTGATCTCGGGATGGCTTCGAATCAACGAGCTGGCCATATTATCAGTAATAAGAGTAGCCGGTATTTTGTCATGAACAAGCTCGTAAGCAGTAAGTCTAGAACCCTGATTATACGGTCGAGTCTCAAGAGGGTATGCACGAATAAGAGCCCCCGAGTCATGTAGAGAACGAATAATCCCAAGAGCAGTGCCGTAACCAGCAGTCGCGAGCGACCCAGTATTGCAAATAGTAACGATACCGACTTTGGACTCACCCGTGCTCTCTAAGATCCACTTTGCACCGTTCTCGCCGATTGCTCGGTTATCTTTCACATCATCCTCTAACATTTGAATAGCTGCATTAATATAAAGAGCAGCAACTTCAGAGCCCTGCTTGGATTCGTGGTCCTTTACCAACTTGGTCAATTTAGTAGCAGCATCTGAAAGGTTGACGGCAGTAGGGCGAGATGTGACGAGATACTGGAGCTTTTCGGTAATAAATTTCGAAGCTTCAGCACCAGAAGAAGGTATATCTTTCTTATTTTCAAGCTCAACTGCGAGGGAGAGGGCTGCTACAATCGCAATAGCCGGGGCACCACGGACGACCATCTGTTTGATGACCCGAAATCCGTCTTGGGCATTCTCAACAGCGACATAGATCGTCTCATGAGGAAGTCTCAGCTGATCCAATACCTCTAGAGTACCGGAAGAATATTTAATGGCCTGAAGGGTTGACGACATCGGTGGGAGTTATTGGGGCAACGTGTGTAGAATTTCCATCCAACCTTCCAAATGATCCACGCAGTTTTGATTTGTGAGACAAAGCACACTTCTTCAGTTCGGGACAAGGTCTAACTGTGATGATAGTCAATAATAATGGATTGCTCCGGCTATCAAACTTCTACAACTCAGTAGTGAGTGCCTTTGGTCTGAGCTAAGCGCGTGCCTGACTCGATTGCTAGGATAATGAGACTCAACAGAAGCTTGTGAAACAAGTACATACACTTTTATCTACTCGACCAGATTCGGATTGCAACTTCCTAACTCCACCTCCATTGCTGGCGGAAATGGAGGAAATTCGAGTAATCTATCGGCACTACGCTACACTCTATTTTGTATTTATCGTCGACGACCAGGAATCTGAACTTGGAATATTAGATCTTATCCAAGTATTTGTTGAAAGCCTGGATTGCTGCTTTGACAATGTTTGCGAGCTGGATCTTGTCTTCGGCTGGGAAGTACTTAATATTGTTCTCAAGTGAGTACACCTTCTCTGATCACGGTTAGTTACTAAAACTGTTATTTAGTGAGATAATACAAGGTGGAATGGTCGTCGAAACAAATATCAATGCAATTGTTGCTGTAGGTACCCAGATATTTGCATTAAACACAATCTGACTATCTATCTATAGGCTGTCGACGAAGCGAACAAGTGCAAAAGCAATTCTCTACCTTTTGCTAGCGCCTCGTCTTTATTTTCTTAATTTTTGATATTGTTTGGAGTCTCTATCTTTTATACCGAGTGATTTCCAGCAGGCCGGAGTTTATTGTTTTTTTTTTGGGTGTATACAATAGCATGGTATAAAGACCACTACATGTTTTTTTTGCGTATAATGTATAATGAGAAGGAAGACAAGAAATAAAAACCATGACAACTCAACAAAAACAGACAAAATTCAATAAGTCGAATTTCCTTATTTGACAAGTAAACAGCAAACAATCCACACGTAAACACCATATCACCAACCATAAAAATGAGATGCCAAGTTAAGCGCCCGAAGTCGTTGAAGCAGTACTAGAGTCAATGCTTTTGCCGCTAAATGCAGAGGCAGTAAAAGTGGACTTTGGGAGGCTTGGGCGACCTAAACGGCTCAACCCACCATGTTTATCAGCTGCTCGAACTTCTGTTCTAGCCGATTCCCAAACACTCAAAATCTTTTTCTGGGCGTCTAATATCTTTTTTGCAAACACACCAACGTCAGCTTTGAGCTCTTTCTCAGTCAGTGCGAGCCATTTCTGCTTTTCAAGCAGAAGATTATTCGACACACGCTCAACTTTGGCGTCTAAGTTGCTTTCCAAATTTTTCGCATCTTCTAATGCGCTTAGAGCTTCATCGACTTTGATTGGAGCAATGCTTCCCGAGCCACGTAAACGGGTAGCGGTCTGGTGCTTAGATTTTGTGTTTGCTTGAGCACTTGCCAAATCTCGCATCAACAAATGTCTATTTGTGAGTGTTTCCTTTGCGACATATGCATTTCGAATGAGCCATTCTGTTCCATCACCAAGGGTGGCCATATCATTGGTAGCTTCCAAAGCCTGGAAATCACCAATACTGATAACCGTTTTTCCAAACTTTTTCCACATCGTCTGAGCGGAGGTGGTGGATTCTATATTAACCTGTTGAGCGAGGCAGGTTCCAAACTGGTTGAAAGCCAAACCCAGGGCTCGTAACGATTTAGTATACCGTTCCAATTTAGTATAGAGTTCCTGGCCCTGAAGATAAAAATGCTTCACCTCAGGCCTAAATTCTCTCAATTCAACGCAATCATCGATAGGAGGAGCCAATTGCTTCATTGCCTTTCGTTTCAACCCTGTGGCCGGAGGTTTTCTCTTAAACATCGGGGAATATCCAAAGTCAGCCTCGATGAAATACACCATTTCTTCGTCCCTAATTAGTAAAGAATTGGATGTAATCAAATCCAGCCACTTTTGCATATTCTTGATAACCCTGGACTCATCCTCTTCCGTTCCAGCACCAGCCGATGTATAAGGCGCCGGGACAGAAGGGATGATGCATTCCGGATTAGCACCATGTAAATGGTCAAATAGCTTTTGAAATTCGTGATGTGTTCGTCGTATATCTCTAAAGGCTGTAGTTCGGAACCTAGGAAGGTTTGTCTAAAGTATGTTAGCACAGCGAAGTAGAGGTACCTCTTGGGAAAACTCACATGGGCATCAAAGTGAAAAATTATATCTTTCTTTCCATTTCGATCTAATGCAGTGATATGAGTCTCAAGCTTATACCTGCTATTTGGAGCTGGAACTGCGGCCTTAGCAGCGTCCTTGGGGGGAACTTCAGGTTGAGGGGGCGCAGGTCCTTGCTCAGACACGGGTTGGGCGCTTTCACTTATCGGAGAAGACGAGTAATCGTGTATATCTTCCGTCGTGTTGATAAACGACTCCGTGTTCGTATTTGCTTCTTGCCCAGACGATGGCGTCGACTCAGCAAAGCTATTCTGGGCAGGCTCATCTTGCCAGGCATTATGAGAGTCGATTCCATCTGAGTGCATATGGGAATAATTGTCACTAAATGGCTGAACGAAAGGAGATTCTTCTCCGAATTTATCGGGCTCAGCCATCGTGCTGGTAGTGGAGATGTTAGGAGACAATAACAGAGCAGGCACATAACGAAGCTGAGTGAAATGCCCCCCGACAACCAAGTTACACAATGCGATATGACTTGCTCCATCTTCTGCTACAATTGATCTATTGGTAAGATATTATGACATTATTGGAACATTCAGAGCTTCCGGGTATGGGTGATGAGCTCTTGAAATCTGGCAGAGGATTTTCATAGACTTCAAATATGGAGTTTCTAGCTATTAAATTTGGAATGATTGAAGAGCGGAATTATATATGAAAAGAAGTAAGAATATGAATGTATTCGTGAATTTGAGTTTCAATCTCTGTCAACTCAACCAACCATTCAATTCATCTGAAATGTCTGGAAAGCGATTGATTTTGAAAGCCACCGAAGCAGGAGATGTTGCATTGAAAGGTATTATCTTTGATATGGACGGTACTCTTGTCAAGCCTCAGGTAAGGTCTTGTAATTATATTCCCGATACCTCTAACCCCGATCACTAGACGTGGATGTTTGGTTTGTTATTTACTATCTGCTTTCTCTAATTCAATTAATATTAATTGGATATAAGGTAGAATGAGAGCCGCTTTGAATCTCGATAAATCAATTGACCTTCTCGACTATGTTTATGGTCTCCCTCCCAAGGAACAAGAGATAGCGAATGAGAAACTTAGGGTGATTGAGCGGGAAGCCATGGTTCAAATGGTAAGTTTCTTTAACTTTGAAAATCCTAGGGTTTTATTTTGCCAACATTATAATAGGAGCCTCAACCTGGTCAGTCGTTCTCTCCCATCATGAACAGCTAACATCTCGCTAACATGTTGCTTTTCAGGTCTGACTACATTAATGTCCGTAAGTATATACACTCCTTAAATTATATAAACTTTAAATCAGCTAACAAACAAAAGTTTCTTGAGAGTCAGGATATAAAGAAAGCTATTCTCACTCGAAACTATCCGGTACTGATCCTTGATAACTCGAGTGCTACGCTAACTAATCAGGTACCCGTTGACCATATGATGAAAAATTTCTTGTCGGAGTATCATATTAGTCCTGTCAGTATAACTATTCTAAGAAT
This sequence comes from Trigonopsis vinaria, assembly GCA_030582095.1. NCBI lineage: Eukaryota > Fungi > Ascomycota > Trigonopsidomycetes > Trigonopsidales > Trigonopsidaceae > Trigonopsis > Trigonopsis vinaria. The sequence goes on along the minus strand of JAKTWP010000001.1, from coordinate 898,819 downwards.
GTCTACTCTTTCTGATAATTCCAGGTTATAACTCGAGAGTTTCGACCGCCTAAGCCTTCGCCAGCAGGATTACTACATATCGCGAAAGAATGGGTAAATATTCAGATCATGTATATTATTTTTTCCTCTAACGTGTTTAGGGTCTCGAACCAGAGGCCCTCATCATGGTAGGCGACTCTATCGATGACATGGAGACCGGAAGAAGAGCGGGGGCCACCACCATTCTCTTGGAAACCGACGCGAATCCACATATCAGAGAGCATGATTATACCGATTATGTGGTTTCACAGTAGGCTTGAGATTTATATTTTGTAGCACCACAAGCTGACTTAATTAGGTTGGACGATATTATCAAGCTCATTCAAAATGGAATCGTTCTCTCTTCAAAATAGTTTATAGAAGACTGAAACTTTCAGGGAAAAAAATAGTAGTGTAAGTTTTTTTTTTAATCAAACTCCTATATCTATAATCCTTATACCCTAGTTATAATTTCCTGAGACTTTGTAATGTACTTGACACCCTTGTAAGGCTTGACATTTTCACCCAGACCTTTTGCAGAGATGAATTTTAATGTATCAACTTTTATGCCACTTGCAAGAGCACCTTGCAGCTTGAAGGAAATTTTCAGGAACTTTGGAAACTCATAGATTTTAGAGTCGGCCTTATCCACAGGTTCAACAATGTCATTAATGTCAGATTCTTCATCATCAGCTTCACTAAACCTTACAAGCGATCCCCGAAGGGTTGCATTAAACCCGGGTGCGACCTTGTCAGCAAAGCGCCATTTACCCAAGCCAGCAGATTCTAAAGAGAAATCGCCCGAAGTAATCCTCGATATCTTCATATTTTTGGCCCGTTTACTGTCGTAGTCAATATCAATGCAAACATCCTCAAAGTTCTTTGAGTTTTTTAAAACTGAGGACCAGACTCTAATTTCAAATTCTTCACCCAGTCCTCCCAGTCCAGTTTTTAGTTCAGCAGCTATCGGTCCTTGACCAACATCTTCAACTGTGTAGCGGAGGATCTCTGTCGTTCCATCAGGAGGAATAAAAGACACTGTTCCAGGAGAATTGAACCAAGATGCTTGACGAACACACTGGTGAAATACAGGGGCAACGACGTTAGTGCCTCTAGATAAAACTAGCTGTAAGTCGGGAGTTCCGGAGACTTTGCAATTTACTGAAACAGAGCCATACGCTCTCGAAACGAGGACGGTCTGAGCCTTGGAATTTGAAGCCGCATTAGTTAGGTATTTTCTCCGCTTCTTTTTTGAGGGGCTGACTATTATATGCAATGATTCAGTAATGTCTACATAGAGCTCGTTGTTATTGTAGTGAACGTGAGGTCCGCGCCAAGGTATTTCGAACTGCTGAGGAAATGGGTGTTTATTACTAGGATAATTAGTAAATGGAGAGCCAATGCGGGAGAGCTGACCTGTATAGCAGTTTATTCAACAAAGTCTCTTGGGGAACAAATTCTCGTAAGATTGAAGGCTCGGTGATATAAGGGTAGCGAGAGTCCAGGATTTCATTGACCAGCAGAGAGACAACATCAATGTTTCCTTCAATTTTATTCAAGGTCAATGGACTTCCAAAATAATTTTCAAATACCCGAAACAAACTGCGTAGAAGCTCAAGAGCCTCCAACGAATCGAACTTGGTTCCGGTTAGAACCATCAACACTAGAGAGTCATTGGCCAGATGATAGAGAACACGAGTCTTTGAAATTGGAATAATAGCTGTATCAGGATCGGCTATCCACTGTCTCAACACATCAGCACCCGGTGGAGAAGAGGCGTCCAGTGGATAATTAAATAAAAGCTCCTTTCTATCCGAGTCAGCAATTATAAAATAATAATAAAAACATAATAAAAAGCTGCTTACTTCACCCTGTCGCACACCAGAATCGAATCGACCGTAGCCATTTTTTTGCGATGGCTTCTTCGCGGTTTTGTTTGGTTGAGGCGCCGAAGTCACCGCTTGGAAGACACTTCGTCTTAATTTGCTTTTATCAACCCAAAATGTCTGACTTTGATCTCGACGAGGATCTTTTGGCGCTTGCTGGAGATGGCGGCGATGGTGGCGAGAGCCCGGTCGAGGTCGAAGCCGAGCCTTCGCGCAAGCGGGCAAATACTTCGACAAGCTCAGGCGCTCGTCGGCGACGGAGAACAGGGTACGACACCTCCTTTTAACCTATCAATTTATAATACGACTAACTGGAAATGTTTAAGGTCTGATGGAGAAAGTGAAGATGATCAAGGAGATGCGGACGACGACGATGCGGAGGTGGACGAGGACGACGATGATCTTTCAGAGCTAGAAGAGTCCGAAGTCACTGGAAAAGGTAGCCAAGCTTTAAGAAGTGCTGGAGATGACGAAGATTTTGATTCATTTGTCAATCCATACCCCTATCTTGGAAAATATAAGGATGAAGAAGATATGTACAGGTGCGTCTTAAGGCTTTCGACTATTTTACTTTTGATAGCTTACCATCATGCAGACTTGAGAAACTTCCCGAAATTGAGCGTGAACAGATTCTTTTCGACCGCTCTCAGGAGGTAAATGATGCCAGCGATCCTCGAATGTCTATAGATATTAACAATCTTGAAGATTCAAAAGTTCAATGAACGGAAGTTCTTGGCTCAGCGTCTCAGGCAAAAAAGGGAGTCTGAGCAAAAGGAGACTAGTCAGCGAGGTAATGAGCATTCCTTTTATGGATCCACACCCTTCTAACTTTCAAAAGCCTCTACCCGAGAGAAGCAAAGCGCTGGTACCACAACAAAGAAAAATAAGTTATCTGAACTTAAAAAGAGGCGAGAAGAGAAGCATAATAGACAGGCTAGTGTTAGTATCTTGTTGATTTATGATTTATTATGACAACTAACAGCGCCTAGCATGAACGACGTCGAAACTCTTCTGATGAAGACGAAGATTACGATGAAGACGAAGAGGAGGATGACGAGTACGAGCCTGAAGATGCTCGTGATACTGTTGAATGGGATGATACTCCCACAAAAGTGAGTCGTTGTTGATGTGCCGTTTTCTTTCAGCTAACTTTATCTAGGAGATTTCATTTGAGGACATTAACCGAATAAGAATCGGACGAACTCAACTTGCCAAGTTCTGTCACTACCCAGAATTTGAAAACACAATTATTGGTATGAATCTCACGACTCTCCTTTGTCATGTCTAACCCTGATAGATTGTTTTGTTCGTATAAATATTGGTTACAATCAGGAAAAGAGAAAAGATGTTTATAGAATTGGTCAGATCAAAAGTCTTAAAAGCTCTAAAGTCTACCAATTCATGAACAGAAGCGTTAACCAAGTATTGCTTGTTGCACATGGAAGCAGTGAACGAGGATTTGAAATGGGCATATGCAGCGACAGCCCTATTACCGAAGATGAATTCCAGCGATGGAAAAGCAGTATGTTACATGACAAGCTATCTTTGCCATCTGTTCGGAGGGTTCAAAAGATTTTTGACGGCTTGCGCAGCATGAAGAACCACACTCTTTCCTCTCAAGAAATTACCGAAATGATTGAGAAGAGAGAATTGCTAGCTCAGGGCTTTACACCGACCAATATGGTTATGAGAAAAGCGGTATTGACCGAACAAAGAGATGTTGCATTGGAAAGTCAGGATTCTGAAGAAGTTGCTCGACTCGATCGAGAAATTGCTGCTTTAAACAACCCTCGCGTTCTGAATGAAAATAACTTATTGGCCAAGCTTTCGCAAGTTAATGAGCGAAACCGAAAGGCTAACCAAGATTATATCCGCAAGGCTGAAATTATCGCTTCCGAAGAACGACGAAAGCTTCAGCAACAAAAGAATGTGACCTCTGATCCTTTCAGTCGTCTCAAAACCAATCCCCGTTTGTTTTACAATGTGTCTCAAGCCAATAGTGCTACTGAAACACCTGTCGAAAGTCCAACCGAATCGTCGGTGGAGTCCAAGGAAGAAAAGGCAGTTTCAACACCCACTCTCAAAGCCAAGACTGGAGGTGTGGATGATATCATTGCCAATGTTGACATTAGTATTGATATTGACATCTAATACTGCACTCTCCGTCGAGAGACTATCTGTCTAGTCTCTGGTAAGGGTATTTGCGTAAATTGTGACCGACTGCAGGACTTGGACCGTTGGGAAAATGTTTTATTATTAGTGTTTTGTTGTTTGAATTTCAGTTTTTTTTATTCTCTATTGTACCATATTAAATACTATTCTATATTGCCCAATACAGTTTGGACGTGCGTAGCGGCAGACTGACACTCGCAACGCGACGTTGGGAACAGCTTCGACAATGAGCGAGGCCAGTACATCGAGCTCACACAAGAGAACCAGAAAAGAGGCTGAATTACAGAGGGATCATGAGGAATCTTCAGAGGAATCGTCTGAAGAGGAAGACGACGACGACGACGACGATGATGATGAGGACGAAGAGTACTATGAAGAGCAAGAAGACGGAAAGCGATCAAAGATGCAAATCATGGAAGGTTATCGATCTCTCATTCACAACCAGGAAGAAAGAGCAGTCTCCGACGTAATTGATGGTGCACAAGTCTTATGGCGCAGTGTCGAAACCACACAGGAGGCCACGCTTGATTCGCGGCTGATGGCTATGACTTCTAAACGTGTCGCGGATCAGGCAAAAAATATGAAAATGCACGACGCGTATGAGTTTGATGTTAATATGTTTATTAATGTTTTGAGAAGTTCGTTTCGCGGTCCAGATGGTGCTCCCCCAGAAGAGGATACTGAGGAGAATATACCGTCACAATGCGCGGATTACTGGGAGAAACTTGGACAATTATATATTTCTACTTCAAAACGCGCTCGAGTACGCCCGTTCATCCTTGGACCTTTGAGCCTGGAGAAGAAGACTATCCAGCGGCGAAGTAGAGAAACTCAAGAGCGACGAAAATTGACAGCAGTCTCACGAGCTCCACGAGTTATGAATGGTGAGGAGTTTACAACGAATCAAGATGAGGTTATACGGAATGACAGTCCAAGTTTGATACGCAGCGTGTACACCCACTTAACAACTATCTCCCGACCCGTCAATCTCTTTAACTTTATAGTAAACCCCGAAAGCTTTTCTCAGACTGTGGAAAACATGTTTTATGTGAGTTTCCTTGTTCACGAAGGCCGTGTGCGAATGTTCGAGAGCGACGGAATCCCCATGCTAGATATCGCTACGTCGTATGGCACGGAGGAGAGAGCGGAAATGGGAATTATTGCACAACAAACAATCATGGGTCTCGATATGTATACTTATCAAGAGGCTAAGCGCATATTCAATATAACCAGAGGTATTTTACCGCACCGACCTTCGGCGGTATAAGGAACCGCGATTGAAGACTGTATTATATGTTCCTTTTTTTTGCTTTCCTTTATTGGGTTTGTTTGTTTAAGGCAAGGACATGCCTTTGGAGTTAAAAAAAATCAATTGAAGTGTAACAACCTTATTCGGCGTACTACGTAAAGCTAGCTGCCTTTTGACATCTTATCTCCCAACACGACAATGCGGGCAGTTATACAGCGCGTCAAGTCTGCATCTGTGACAGTGGACTCTCAGATGATTTCCAGGTAATAAACCAGGAATTTAAGCCTCCAATGCTAACAAATATCAGCATATCCAAAGGCATGCTCATTCTCGTGGGAGTCGGAACTGATGATACGGATCTTGACGCCGAAAAACTCGCCAATAAAATTGTTAGTCTTAGATTATGGCCTGCACTAGAGGCACCTGAAGGCGAAGAACCGGCAGAATGGCGAAGCACTATCAAAGATATTGACGGCGAGATTTTGTGCGGTTAGTCAAATGAGGTCCATACCCACTGTTCAATCATTAACACTCCTCAGTATCACAATTTACGCTATTTGCAAATGTCAAAAAAGGCTCACGGCCAGATTTTCATAGCGCAGCACGAGGTATGTTTTGTCTACAGAAAACTGGCGATATGCTTACCGACTTAGGTCAAACCGCCCGGTCTATGTATGAAAAAGTCAAAGAGCTAGTATCTCAGGGCCTTGGTAAGCCGGTCCAAGACGGCCGATTCGGAACAATGATGGAAGTAGGATTGGTAAATGATGGACCAACAACTATACTGTACGACACTAGAGAAACCCGAAAGTGAATAAATCAAATATTTATCTGTTTTACCAGAACTCAGAAATTTATTAATGGAGTAGATATATATTGACTAACTCGTTAAATTTGAGACAAATCCATAGTCCACATAGGTCCATCTCAATTACAATTGCACAATATAGCCTTCAACCACCTGTAAAAGCTCACTTCACACCAACCGCAATCTAAAAACACAATCGGATTTAGATCTCATCCTCAAGAAACTGGTATTCAAACTGGAAATTCGTTTTCCGTCGCTGAAGCCATAATCCTTCAAAGTCAAAGTATCGATAGGTACCCTGCTCATACTCATCTGTGATCGCCTTTGGCTCTTCGTGCCGTTGAAACCAGGTCAAAAATCGCTTGTGATATCGCCAGCTTTGTCGCTTGAGCTCTTTGGCGGTGAGATACTGCTGGTATGTTCCTTGTCGATAGTAGAATATGTAAAACAAAGTGTCTAAATCAAGCTTCTCGTAAAGAGCAGGTTCATTGATGATTGATAATGGTTCCTGAGGATAGTACGCAGGTGTCGGAAAGGGTGTTTCCGGATGGTAACTCCTTGGCTTATCAGCATCTTGAGAGTCGGGACAATGTATTAGCGATGTTTCAAGAAGCGAGCTGATACTTTGAATCGGCGGTGGATCATCAACACGTTTCTTAGCAGCCTCAAATGATGCAATAAGCTCCCGTAATCCAGGAGGAAGCTGAAACGATGAATCTTCAGGCTGTGTCGGCTCTGATTGAGCAGGTTCCGGCGTGCTCCCACTAGGTATTTCGGTTGAAGTACTTGTTCGCTTAGAATCCTCGGGTGCCGACAATTGTGGCTCCACTGTGGGTTCCGGTGATGCCTTAGTGGGACGTGACTCGGTCGAGCTGACAGGCGCAGGGACAGTTTTCGGAGATGAAGTGGACTTGACTGTACTGGAACCATTGAGACTCTGTGCCTGAATTACTGGTGAGCTGCTGACAGACTGCTGGGGCTGTTGTTGCCGGCCTGCTGGCGCTGGAAGTGGGGCCAAACCTGCAGGTGGGATTGTCTGCGAATTTGTCGAAGAGGCAACGGCCGAGGCATATTTTAAGGTTTCAACCGCCGGTCTAGCAGGTGCAGGAGCGGGCTTCATTGACGCCGAAGTGGAAATGCCGGATGATGAACTCAATGAATGGACTGGAGCTGGTGGCTTCGGGTGAACGCTAACAGCTGGCGGTAAAACAGGGGCAACCGGTTGAGAGGACGACGCTTTTCGAGATTCTTTCTTGGAAGGGGAGGCTTCCTTGACTTCCTCCTCGGGTGTGTCCTCTTTGTGGTTCTCACGATGATCTTCGCCCATACCGAAAACTTCCTCTTCATGATCAAGATTTAATTCGTCATAAATCTCGTCATCTTCAGCAAAATCAACATCCTGGTTTGATTCAACATAGTATCGAATATCTTCTTCAATATTGTGAATCTGATCAGGCTCGATGGCACCATTCTCAATCATTCGTAATATAATTTCGAGTTTTCCTTGATGCCACTTGTGTCGTTCCACAGTCTGTTCAATTGTAGATATACGTTCCGTTTTGGCGATGTCCTTCTTCCCCTTCTTCATGGTCGCTTGAAGAGATTCAGTCTCGGCCTCGAGCATTTCCGTCTGTCGTTCCAATTCTTCGAGCATCTGTGAAACAAAATTCGAAACTACTTGCTTTTCCTTTTCTTTCGGGTCGAGTCTAGTCGAAGCTGTCAGACCTTCTTTACTATAGGCTTTTGTTTTCATTTCTTTTTCGCAGGCTTTAAAACGCTCCATTTGCTAGGTCCGAGTCAATACAAATCCTTCAAAAGCGAATAAAAAGACGAATTTCCTACCGTTTCTATTAATTTCCTTTGATCACTTAACGACTTTTTATCTTTGATATCATTGCTGCCCATCCACGTTTTGATTTGATCTCGTAGACGCTGCAGCTTTTTGATTTCTCGTTTAAGGTCCTATTGAAGATATTAGCCTTCAAGAAACTAAATAAGATGACATTATTGGATAAATACCTGTTCCAACTTTTCCTTTTGAGAAGGATTTTCGGTAGACATAACCTTGTCGTAGAGTGCATCGAAGGCGACCACGCCTTCAGCAATCCGCTTGAAGACGCGATCAATCTCTCTAAAGAAAATGAGTTAGCACTTGATAAGCTTGTGAACTGGGGCTTCTCTTGCACGATCCGGTCGACAGCCGAGCTTTGGCACTGTTTACGGTGATGCTGTAATCCCCCAATCTCGAGGCAACATTCAAAACTCACTGTTGTAGCTTCCTCTGCGCCATAGTTCAGATGACCAAAGACTAAAAGAGGCTTCAAAACAACCGCTAAACTGAAGCGATTTCCTTCTTTGCTAATCGAAGAGCTGAAGGAAGAAAGCGTTTCCATTCAAAGTTGCCTAGCAACGAAACGGTCTGCTCGCAGCCAGCTGACTTCACCCATCTCCAACAGCCAAAAAAATCTTTCTTAAAAAGAAATGATTCGGTGGTCTCGAGGCTGTGCGCTGTGGTCGCGGAGTGTACGCTGGCCGTTGTCAGTAGTATCGCGAGGGTTCGGTTCTGCTCTGGCTTCGCGGGCTTCGGCGGTATTGGAAAAGGTCGATATCGCAGACAAAGCATTGGTGGAAAGGATAAATAGCATCCCTCTCGACCGATATCGAAATTTCTCAATTGTGGCACACATTGTAAGCTGTTTTATTATGGAGCTTTAAGGTCCTTCGCTCACAGGCGTATTATTTAGGACCACGGAAAGTCTACCTTGAGCGACAAACTATTGATTCTCACTAAAACTATACCCGAATCGAGCAATAGACAGTTCTTGGATAAATTAGATGTTGAACGTGAACGTGGAATTACAGTCAAAGCTCAAACGTGTACAATGATTTACAATTACAAAGGGCTGGACTACCTACTTCATCTGGTAGATACACCGGGACACGTTGATTTTAGAGCGGAAGTCTCCAGAAGCTATGCTTCCTGTGGTGGTGCCTTGCTTTTAATCGACGCTTCTCAGGGTGTCCAAGCCCAGACGCTGGCCAATTTTTACCTCGCTCATAGCATGAATCTAAAACTGATTCCGGTCGTCAATAAAATTGATCTTGACCATGCTGATATTCCTCGTTCTCTGGAGCAGGTGGAAGACTTATTTGAACTTGACAAAGAGGATGCAATTATGGTTTCCGCCAAAACGGGTAAAAATGTTGAACAGATTTTGCCAGCGGTCATCGAGCGAATCCCTTCCCCTCCGGGAAACATAGATGCCCCCGTTCGGTGTCTTTTGGTTGACTCATGGTTCGACACCTATATGGGTGTGATTTGTTTGGTTTATACTTATGACGGAAGTGTCAAGAAAGGTGATAAAATGATGTCTATGCATACCAAGAAGAGGTACGAGGTAAAGGATGTTGGAATCATGTACCCCGAACGAGTTTCAACGGGCGGTTTGAAGACTGGACAGCTTGGCTATCTTGTCTTGGGCATGAAGAACAGTGGTGAAGCGTTTGTTGGAGACACGTTTGCCGCCCACAATTCTGCGGTGGAGGCACTTCCTGGATTTGAAGAGCCAAAGCCCATGGTCTTTGTTGGTGCGTTCCCTGCAGACGGCGAAGATTTTAAAAAGATGGAAGAGAGTATACAACACCTGGTATTGAATGACAAAAGCGTCACAATTCAGCGAGAAACGTCCAATGCATTGGGTCAAGGCTGGCGACTAGGCTTTCTTGGAACATTACATGCTTCGGTCTTTCAAGAACGTCTGCTCAAAGAACATGGTGCGTCTCTCATTATTACTGCTCCTACAGTACCTTATAGGATATTGTGGAAAGATGGAACTGATACCATTATCTCTAATCCAGATGAGTTCCCTGACGTTGCAAATCGGAAAATGAAGCTTAAAGAGATACAGGAGCCTCTTGTAGACGCTATGATTTCGGTCCCGAGTGAATATCTGGGAGCCGTGATGCAAGTCTGCGAAGGTAGTCGAGCGAGACAGATCGAGATGGAATATCTGAACACCGGGCAAGTTCTTTTAAAGTACGCCATTCCCATTCAGACCCTGGTTGACGATTTCTTTGGCAAGCTAAAGGGAGCCACAAAGGGGTATGCTACCTTAGACTACGAGGATGGCGGCTACGAATCGGCTGACCTACAAAAACTCGAGCTGCTCGTGAATGGTCAACCTGTTGATGCTCTTTCGCAGATCGTACATCGATCAGAAGCCCAAAAGGTTGGTAAAGAGTGGGTAAAGCGCTTCAAAGAGTATATTAGCAGGTATCTGTTTGAAATCGCTATCCAGGCTGTTGCCGACGGCCGTATTGTTGCCCGAGAAACAGTTAAAGCTCGCGGTAAGGATGTGCTGGCAAAGCTCCACGCATCCGATCTCTCGCGAAGAAAGAAGCTGCTTGAAAACCAAAAAGCTGGTAAGAAGCGTATGAAGAATTGGGGTATCGGAATTCAAATTCCTTCCCACGCTTACCAGTCGTTCCTGTCAAAGAAATCTTGATTTTTTAAATCGGAATTTCTCTTGTAAATTACATATCTTGTATTCTCAAGATGCATTTTGTAAATAGATTTTATATCAAAAGTTACCATTCTCATTGTACGCCGCCGGATGTTGACCAAATAAAAAACTTTGCAAACTAAAACAAAACAAAAAACAAGAATACCCCAGACATAAAAAACAACAACAAATCAGCAATGGTCGGTGCCTTAAGAGTCTCCTAGCCTGTAGGCGACCATGGTGTCTACCTTGACTGAGTTTGTGCTAAAACTTCTGAACTTTACAGACTCTGCATCTTTGATTTCTTTCAGATCACTATCCATCCATTCTGTGGGAACTTTGGCATCACCTGCTGCGCAGACAAGAACGTTAAAAGTATGGCGACCTTCGAGAACCGGTAAAAAAGTGACAGAAGCTGTGATCTGCCTCATGATTGCCTGTATCTCTTTTTGAATCTCATCGATCGGCTTTTCTTCAAGCTTTTGATTCTTCACGGGTTCGGGATTGGCGTTCTCCTTGTCGTTGGCTGTAGTCGAAGCTGCTTGTTTCCGCTTCGCAAAGACCTCCAAGTCAAACTGCCACCGTTCAATGGCCTCACCTGTCTCCTGAGAAGTAATTTCAACAATAAGCTTGGATATTTTTCCGCCGCTCATCCATTCTGTCGGATATTAGCTGGGGTAAAAAACGATGTGTAGTACATACTATTGATCTGGCCCAGAATTGTGCGAATATAGCGCTTGACCTCATCATCAGTGGTGACAAGCATGTTGAGACCGTACTTTTTAACCATTGAGAAATCATCGGATGGGTATATTCCGCGTTGGTACAAGATACTGTTGATGCTGTATTCTAGGTCGGTTAGTTCAAGACCGACACACCAAAGATAAAACGTACCGAAGTACTCTGCTATAATGCGAGCAGATCCCTTCAATGCAAGCTTAGAGCGGGTTGGCGGCACTGCTTCTGCTTCTGCCATCGTCAAAGTCGAAGAGGTGGGTAGGTTTGTTTATTCGGATTTGAGAAAGTAAACAAACGACAACGATTTTCAAATACGCAGATACAAGCTCAACTTTGACTAAAATTTACCCTTTTAAAACATTTATTCATACATTTGATTGAGTTTTTCGTGTTGGCGTCTCAGTTTGCCAGGAGAGGGAGTACCGCCAAGATAGCTGCCTTGTCCTCGACAGCCAAGTCGGCAGCTTGGAGTGCCTTGAGCCGTTTTGTAACAGTCTTTAAAAGTCGGTTGTACAACCCGGGTTCGACTTTTCGGTGCTCATACTTTAGCAACTTGACGATGGTCAAGCCTGCACCCGACCAGCCACGGACGTAGGAGTCACTCAATTCTACAGACCGTAGGAAGCTTCGAATGGCTTCCTGAAGTTTTGCCTCGTGTTCGTGACTCGCAATGTTAGGATTGACCGCTAATTGAGCCAGAATGACTTCGCCAATCCGGGCGTAGACATAGTAGTTATAAGGTGTGACTAGGAGAACATTCTGGTAGGCGTAGAGAGACTGTTGGTACAAACCTTTGTCTGCGTAAATCGATCCGAGTTCAGACCAGGCCTCAGTGTCGGCGGGGTAGACGTCGACCATGGCAAGCAGCGGCTCCATATAGTCTTGTCCAAGTTGTCGTAAAAGCACCACCACGCGCTTCAAAATGGTAGCGGGCATGACCGAAGAAATATCGAGCCCTTTGATGTAATCGAGAGCCTTTTGTGAGCCTTGTGTGGCCTCGATATAAATGGACTGGAGGTAGATAGATCGTGAGGAGAAGGGTTTAGATACATCTACCTGGTCGCCGCCGGTGGCATCTGAGAACCGCATCAAAATCTGCTTGGCCTCTTGATTGCGTTGTAGTAGGATATAGAGATAGAATTGAAGATGTAAGACGTCGAAAAGGTCTGCCTGGTCAAGCCTGTTTGCGTAAAGTGCCAAAAACTTCTCAACACTTTGCAGCTGGGCCTCCACATCATCCTTACTATTCCTAGAAAGATAGTCAAAGGACGTAAGAGCGTGCTTAAAGCTGGTCAGTTGCTTCTCCATTGTCTGTGCTGCCTTTGGAAGCGTTGCCTTTGCGTTTCTCGGTCACCTTGCCGCCAACCACTGCTGACAGTCCCAAATAAATTACTGGAAAGATGAGCTTGGCTCGCAGTTTTATCAGGGGAAGCGCTTTGTCAGTTAGCGCTGTGACAGAACGGTCTGCTCAGCGAGTCTCGGGCTGGAAGCTTGAGAGAGCGGAAAAATTTGCTCAGCTGGGTGTCTTCGTTGGAGGCCCTTGGCTCCAGCGTGGCTTCTCCTCCTCGGGCGCATCTAGCGGAACTTCGTTTTTAAGTGCAGAGAAGAAGAAATCGGGTGCTCTTTCGAGCAATGATATCAAAAAGGGCTACGTCGGGCTTCGACGAGAGCAGGATGAGAAGCGATTGGAAGGCACGTATACTCCTTGGAAATTAAAGCTTGCTCAGTTTATGACCAAGTACTTGGCTGTCGATAACAGCCGCTATGCTGCTTATGCCTCTGGCCCCAACCTCTATTTGCTCTGTCGAGATCAAGCCCTGCGCTTCGACGATGAAGCACTCTCAGCGAGCGCTAAGTTTTACTATGAGACCTTGGGATTGCCTCAGACGCTTTCGTCTTGGTTTCAGGTTACGACCTTGCACGAGTGGATGCTTTTCGTTCGCATGCGCGACATGAAAGGCTCCCAATACTTTCAGCAGGCCATTCTCGATCAGTTCTTCTACGACATTGAATTTCGACTTGTGGAAGAGCTCAAGGTCAAGAGTGCCCGACTCAAGACTGGCTACTTGAAGGACTTTGACTTGCAGTTTCGCGGCTCTGTTATGGCTTACGACGAGGCGCTTGCCAAGGGCAGCGATGCAGTCTTTGCCTCGGCAATCTGGAGAAACTTGTTCAATGGCCAAGAAAATGTGGACTTCACACTGCTTGAGAAAGTGATTGTCTATATCCGACGCCAGTTGGACTTGTTTGATCGGACCTCGGACGAACGCTTCATTGCCGGTAGAGTCCCCTTTCTCAAAGCATGGGATGCCGACCGTAGCTACCAGGAGCTTGTAAAGTCTAGCAACAAGCGTGAGGAGGCTACACCTGTCTCTCTGCCTTGATCGGAAAATGTATATAAAGAGAAAGCCGAGCGGTGTTGGAGCTACTCGAGTGAGTTTATGTTTGTATTATAGAATATATTGGAACTGCTGTTTACCGTCTTCTTGGGAAGCTGTATTTGAAATCAAAGACGTCTCATTCGTCGCTGGCGGTTGCGACAGCAGAAGGGAAGAAGTGGTGCTACTTTTGTAGAACGTTCCATCTTAAACTTCAAATGGCTCCCATTCTCTCTACCCTTGGTACTCTTGCTCCCTACCATCTTTTTGCCTACTCCTGTTTACTGGGAACCAGTGTCTTTCACACGTTTGTGAACGGCATTGTTGCCTTCAAGGTTCTTCCCCGGGAGAACTTCAGCGACCTTCAGGGCAAACTATTCCCAATTTACTTTGGATTGCAGAGCATTGCGCCCTTTTTGATCTGGGCTACTGCACCTTTCCCTATTGTCGGCAACACCTTTGCAATCACTACTCTGGCCTTAACCGCTGCGAGTGGTCTCAGCAACAAGTATTTGGTTACTCCCCAAGTTCACAAGGTATGTATAATTAGTCAATTGTTCTCGCAATCAAACCTAACATTCTGCCCAGATTATGGCCCAGCGTCGTGCTCTTGAACAGGCCGAAGGTGTCGACTGCCGGAGCGAGAATGCCAGCGAGGATCTCAAGGCTCTCAACAAGCAGTTTGGAAAGTACCACGGAATTAGCACCCTGATCAACTTGGGCGGAGTTGCCTCGACTCTTGGATACGGCTTGGTTATCGCTAGTGCCTTGGTTTAAGGTGCTAGCACCGGCTTGGAGCAGGTCACACAGGCTGAGACTTGCTAGACGATTTTTTTGTATATATTATCTACACGTATTAAATGAAATCCTTTACTGATTCGAAGCTTTTTGTAGTTTTGAGTTGGTGCAGATTAATAGCTCCGGCTACAAATTCCGAACGACTCTTCTTGACCACTACTCTTTTTTTGTCCTTGACGCTCCTTCTTTGAAAGGTCTCTCTCAGTTTCAATATGTACGCCGCCCTTTGCATTATAGGTTTTGGCATCCTTCTTGTCCTTGGTGTCATTTTCCTCCCGCAGCTGTCGGGCATCGGCCATCTCGAGATCCCCGAGACCGAAGCCGAGCGCAAGCGAAAGCGATTGGAAGCCCGCAAGCAGCGCAAATCTGCAGCCTCGGTAGGACAGGCCTCGGGTATTTCAGCTACGAGCTCCACTACCACTGCGGGTCGTCGCCGTTTCAAGCTAAATGTCAATCCGACAGAGGAAGATGCGGAGCGACGAAGGGCTTTGAATGCCATTCCCAAGGATGAAGACTACGACTATGAGAATCCCAGTGACGACGAACCCGACCAGCCTGTTTCCACCGAGAAGCAGGGTGTCTAAGCCCAGCCCAGGCGACTGCGAGCTTTACCCAGAAGCCAGGGGAAAACACCTTGACTTAATTCCCTGAATTTCATGAAATCTGTATTCTATATTATCTTTCTCAGACATTAATTGCGGCCTTATGGATCAACTTGTTTTATATAAAAATCAGTACTAATCTAATGTGAATCTCTCCCTCGTCATTTTCTTTTGATCTATGTAAACAGTTTCAGCCTGTAAAGCTTGCTGCAATGGTATCGCTGCTGCTGCTGCTGCTGCTGTTGTTCTTCGCTGTTGTTGTAGTTTTCCAGAAGCTTCCTTTTTCTCTCTTAAACTTCACAAACATGGCTTCGACTGCGCGACCACGAACCTTTTTTGATATTTCGATTGGCGGTGAGCCTCGAGGAACCGTTGTGTTTGAACTTGTGAGTCGGGATTGTTCTCTTTGTGGGTGTTTCAAGGCTAACCTGGGAATAGTACAGTGATGGTGGGTGAAGGGCATAGATCGGGTTAAGCATAACTAACCACAGCAGTCGTTCCCAAGACCGCTGAGAACTTCCGGGCTTTGTGTACTGGCGAAAAGGGAAATGGAGTTGCTGGAAAGCCTTTGTCGTACAAGGGAAGCAGCTTCCACCGGGTCATCAAGGTGAGCATTTAGATTGAACCCGGCTTCGATCAGGCTGACTTTCTTAGAACTTTATGATCCAGGGCGGTGACTTTACCCAGGGAAATGGAACTGGTGGAGAATCAATCTACGGCGAAAAGTTTGAGGATGAGAACTTTAATGAAAAGTGAGTTTGGTCGTGGAGGATCGGACTCATATTAACTCTTAATAGGCACACTGAACCTTTCCTTTTGTCTATGGCAAATGCCGGTCCCGGAACCAATGGCTCTCAGTTCTTCGTGACCACTGTTCCCACCCCTCATCTTGATGGCAAGCACGTTGTCTTTGGTAAGGTCATTGCCGGCCGATCTATCATCCGCACGATTGAGAACCTCGAGACCTCGAGCGACGACAAACCCAAGGAAGATGTTGTTATCACTAACTGCGGCGAGTGGCCTGCCGACAAGCCTCTTCCCGTGGCCTCGAGCGATGGCACGGGCGACAAGTACGAGGACTTCCCGCAGGACGACGTCAACATCAACAAGGAGGATAACCAGAGCATTTTGGCTGCCGTTAACGAAATCAAGGCTCTTGGCACCGATCTCTTCAAGCAGGGAAAGCTCGAATTGGCTCTGAACAAGTACGAAAAGGCCGTCCGATACATTAACGAGTTCAGCCCTGACGTTCAGGACGCGGATTATGCTGCCTTTGAGAAACTGAAGGTGTCGCTTCACCTCAACATTGCTTTGGTTTCGCTAAAACTTGGCAAGCACCACCAGGCCATTGCATCTGCCGGACACGTCTTGTCTGACACTACTATTTCCGATGCTGAACGAGCGAAGGCCTTCTTCCGACGAGGCTTGGGCCACTTGCACACCAAGAATGAAGACCAGGCTGTGTCTGACCTTACCGAGGCCTCGAAGCTTTCCCCCACCGATGGAGGTATCCGCAAGGAACTCGCCCACGCCCAGGCTGTTGTTGCCGAGCGAATCAAAAAGGAACGCTCTGCTTACGCTAAATTCTTTGGCTAGATGCATTAGAATAAAAAGCAATTAACGTGAGATTTGATAAATATAGATTGAGGGCTGCCTTTGCTCTCCCCGGGGAAACGTAGACCTACAAACGCAAATACAAACCAATAAATTTAAATACAAACCCTCAACAAACACTGGCGCTCAGACTCGAAGCAGGGATTTGAAGAAATTCAAAGCCAGGAATTCACTATGCGACAGCTGCGAAAAGAAATTTTTGCTCACAGCTCAACCAAACAGCGACTCTTCTCTTTCGTTTTTTTTTTTTATTTCTGCAACCCGAGGAAAACAGGAAAAGAATGTATTTACCGACGGGCGTGCTGATTGTGCTTGCAGCACTCGGGCCCGGCGTGGTTTGCCAGACGAGCGCGCAGGTGTCGAGCACATCAGACCTGGGAACGAGTATAGCGAGCGCAGCCAGTATAGCGAGCACGGAAAGCGCAGCAATCGCAGCAAGTAGCACGGTCTCTCATGTCTCTGACGACAACTCTACAGATATTTCGCTTGATCCTTCGCGGACGACAGCTTCGATTGTTTCGACTATCTCGGGTAAACTACAGTCGACCAATACTGGATTATCTACAGGAAGCAATGGATGCGTCATTTGCCCAACTGCAATTCCAGAATGCCCGGTGTGTTCGACAGACGAGATTTGCGTTCTCTCACTGCAGTCTTGCTCAGAATGTCCGCAGGTGTCGTGTGTGCAGCGAGATACCAGCTCGTCATCGGCGACCGCGACAAGCACACCGACTCTGGACTCAGGGAGCCATCATACAGGACAAATTGTAGGCGGAGTCATTGGGGGTGTCGTTGGAGCGGTGCTGCTAGCTCTGCTGCTTTGGTTCGTTTTCTACTATCGCCCGCGTCATGCCTTGATGGCCGGCCAGGTCTACGAGACAGATCAGTATTCACAGTTGGGCGATCCCAAAGACCCCACGGACCCCAAGAGTCCAAACTACTACGATGATCGTGCAGAAAGGGTAAGATTGGCGCCGGAATGTTTTTTTGTTCTTTTTTTTCAAATTAGCTAACAAAGACAGATGTCGATTGCGTCAACGGTTTTGACTCGAGCGAGTAATATCATTCCCGTTGGATATATCCCCGGAGTTATTTCTCGAGCAGCTCCTAAAAACATTTCACATACTGCTCCGTCGTCGTCGCTACGCAGGGTCTCGTTCGCCCCTGGCACTGGCACAAACGTTTCCGCAAACTCCAGTCTTCGCAACGGATCAGACTCGCGGTACGATCAGTACAGCCGGCCTGTAATTGGTAGTCATCTGCGGTCTTCGGTTGCCTCGTCCTCGACCGACGTCAACTCTTTAGCCGGCGCGTCCATTGTAACCAGTCCTGAGTATGCTACGACGGGCCGGCCCTATTTGGTCAACATATCCTCGAGTGCTGCGTCAAATAAGCGCAAGAGTTTCCACCCGGTCGTGCCTGCGAGTGCGCGCGCTCAGAACAGCAGCAGTGATCAGGAGTCAAGCACGCTCTTTGGCCAGAGTATCCGCGAGGTCGATCAGCACTTGGAGGACTCGGAGGACGGGACCTACTCCGGGTCGGTGGCAAGCAAGCCGGCGTGGTCAAACTCTGGCTCGGCCTCACGGCTGCACCAGGACTTGATTGTGGATCTTTCCGACTTTGCAGACGTCGTCGCACAAAAACCTGACTCTCGATCAACAGACGAGGTTGACTCAGATCACGAGTCTGACCACGAGTCCAACTTCGAGCACGACCAAGAGCCCGACGGTATTCCGCTCGTTATTGACAGCCGGATTAACCGGCGCAAGACCAGCAATGAGGACGAGTAGAAATGAGACATGCGCATACACGAATGCCCTCTCTTTAGTGGGTAATGGTTTTTCTTTTTAATGTTTTGTTGGTTTGTTTTTTATAATGGCTGCAGACCACTCGGTGGTTTGGCTTTTTATGTGTACCGGTGCTGGTGCTCCTGGCCCCGGTAAAGGGAGTTTGAAATGGTTTACTTATGGTTTTTTTTTTTTTTTTGGATATGGGATGCTTTTGTTTTTAACCGTCAATATGCTAGTTTAAAAAATAAAAGAGAGATGTTGAAATATCTGCGAGGCTGTAGTATGCGGACCCAACTAAGTCTACGTAGCAAACAGCTGAAAAAAAAACCCAATCGGTGTGTTTTAAGTAATATACATCAAACTAAAACTTTTCGCTACAACGCGCTCGTAGATGCCACCCTTTCCTCCCTCTTTCGTGTCGTTAAACTTATTTAAAACTTCTCAACGTCGTAGATAAAGTCAAAGTACGACTTGTCAAAGTGATGCACGCGCACGAAACCGTCCTCTCCGCCGGTAGCAAAGCCGGTACCGTCCGGGTGAACAGTGATACAGTTGATGGGACCAAAGTGGCCCTTGAAGCGGCCGATTTCCTCGGCAAAGATCTTGTGGAAGAACCGCGACTCAAACTTACCCGCGCGAGCGGTTGTGGTGGTAACATCTCGGGCATCCTGACCACCACCCAAGACAATAAAGTCTTTGATGGGAGTAATGGCAGCCGAGTTGACGGGGGCTTCGGCCTCATAGGTCTTCAGTAGTTCCAGCTTGTCGACATCCATCAGTCGAGCAGTCTGGTCTTTTGACGATGTGACAAAGTATGTGCGATCTGGTGACATTTGCAAGTCGGTAATGGTTCCGGGCACACGCTGACCAACGGGGGCATCAGGTTTGGCGGGAGCGTGAGCCTGAAGGGTGGCCAGGAGTTCGCCGGTTTTTGAGTCGTACTTGCGCACCTTGCCATCTTCGTGTCCCGCAAGAATGTAGTTGTCGAGATAGCTCCAGGCTGCCGAGGTAGCCTTGCCGCCGTCGGGCTGGGTGTGGATAGTGAGTAGGATTTCGTCAGATTGAGGCTGGCCCAACGGAGCGACCTGCACAATGTTGATACCACCCTTGGTGTTCATTCGCTCTTCGTGGATGACAAGCAATCGCGATCCGTCGGCAGAGAAGGCGACCCACTTGATGGTAGTTTCGAATTCCCAGGTGTGTAGGATCTTGCCGGTTTCGACCTCCCAAAGAATGACCGAGTTGTCGGCAGCACCGGTAGCCAAGAGAGTTGAAGTTGGGTCGACGTCGACAGACCAGATGGAACCGGTGTGGCCGCTATAGGTACCCAATCGCTCGCCATTGTGTGAATACCAGACATTGACACTAAAACAATCAGTAACCCAACCAAAAGAGCACTACTACACTACTCACATCAAATCCTTGGATGTTGAGAACAGCAAATCACCATCCCTGTTGTATTTGACCTTTGGCACACGTTAGTCCAATCTCATCTTCAAACCTCTCAACCCATGAAACCCGCACCTGCGTCAAAGCTCGCTCGTGACCGCGACTAAACCAAAATCAGCACAAAATATACTCCAAACAGAAAACAAAACTCACAGCAAAATCGGTCGCATCGCCAAAAAGAATTGAAAAAAAAAAGTTTTTTTTCCTTGAAGGTTGAAGAAAATTTTTGCGGCAGCGGTGAACCTGGAAATTTTTATGAAGTTACAATTAATTTAAGTTAGGTTGAGTAAGTTATTACAACATGAGTTGTAACTTACACATCTACGTTGTTACGCGGCTTAAGTCGTAGCAAAGCTTTGGTAAAGTCTACCCAAACTGCTTAGAGAGTCTCAAGCGTACTTTTCTAACGTTTGCAATTAATCATAGTGAAACTTTGTAATGATCGGTTTCTCAGATATTCAATTCATTCAGCTAGTGGATCTAACAGTAATACTGTTATAGTACAGATCAAGAGAATCTTTTCAATGCTTTCTTTCTGCTTGTAGTACCCTTTGAAAGCATTTCTGATGAACCAACAAAATCCATATTCGACCTTTTTATTATAGGGGACATCTAATTCTATGAAACGTCCCATTCGGCCGCATCTCGCCAATTTTCAACATCACGTTCTTTTCCTTTTCCTCGCAGTAAGGAATACTAAATGATCCAATCTCACCCAATGAGGTGGTTGATTGGAAATATAACATTGAACTAGATGAAACCTTGTGTTCACTGAAATGAAGAAGCAGGCAATAATCGCTTGGGCAAAACTTTCGGTAAGCAATCGTTACTTCACCAAATGTAATGGTGCAGATCCGAGTAGACAGTACCGCTAATATTTCTGATGAATGCCATGATGGAACGATCAATTCCATTATATAGTGATATTTTAAAATCTTGATACATGATTATTAAACTTAATTTAACAATCCTGAGCTGTGTGTACGCGTATGCCAAACACGCCTACAGAACCTTAAACCTAGCATCGCAATAGGCAACTGGAAGCTCCCAAGAATAGAAGGAATTACCCTTTGTTTTTTTAGAAAAGTTGGAATATCTTGTTCCTTTTGGGAAGATCTTTTGCTATTTGTCCTAAAAGTGTGTCGCTCTGCCGGAGAGCGTGTTGGAAGGCGTATCGGGATAATCAGGGTTTGGAATAGTTGCCTCCATCCCTAGAACAGGCAATGTGTTTTTTTATATAATGGGATATCTGATTCAACAATCTTGAGCGCGTTTACGCTTGAACAGTTCAATCGCATCAAAACTCAACCTTCAGCCTAAACTCATAATACTAAAAAAAATTCAGCAATACTATGCATATCGACGAGTGTTACGTATGCATCTACGAAAGCTGAAATAAAAACTTTAACAAATTCATAATAGCCAATCAAAAACTCTGAAAAGGTATACAAAATCACTAATTTTCGCTCATTTCGAGAGCTTCGGCCAGCTGCACCTTCTGCGGATTATTTCCTTTTTTCTGCTAACTGTTGGGGGCCGGTGCACAAGCTCATCAAAATCATCAGCTTTTGGAATAGTTCCTCTAACCTCTGAGAACAAGGAGTATTTGGTGCAAAGACTCAGGATAGTACTCTGATAAAAGAAACGTTATATATATCTTTACACTTTCTTTGATGAAGTTATTGAATCAAATCAAAGAGCTTTAAAAGCTGAACTAATCACTACCCAGTTTATCATTTCCCTCAACAAGTTTGCTGAAAAGGTTTTCTCTTTACCATCGCCGCTCTCATATCATGACCTCTTTCTAAGTTTTTCGAACTTTACTATCGAAAAAAGGGAAAAGCAAACATTCAAATTCACCGTTTTACAAGGAGTTGGTTGAGTTTTATAAATTCCGTGTTTATAAAAAATTCCTTTTCCATTTGAGCTTGTTACCGAACTGGCCAACGAGTAACACAAAGTGTTACGGTTCAGATGAGAACTGAGAAAGTGGCACTGCTATATGTCACTCAGATTATTGAATCGCGCACTAAGAGGAAGCCTTCCCTTTATAAAAATCATATTTTCTCACTGATATGAATCTATCTAACTCTATGAGTAAAAATCCACTCAGCATCCGCTCTCACAGTACTTGCGTGAAAAGCTCTTATATTCTACAAGCTCTTGACACATTGTGTAATATTTTCAAGTATCCTGGAAAAGTAACACTAATATTCTCTAATATATCATTTGGAAAATGTTGGAAATTAGAACTGTATTGAATATCCCTTCTATCTTTCTCCGGTGACATTATATCCTGTAGCTAGAAGTAAAAACGAAAAGAGTATTAAATACTCATCATGCGATTCTAAGGCAATCGGGCTTCGGCTTGGCTATCAACATTTGTTTCTACTCTCTGGTTAATGAGCATATTTATAGAAAACAGCGCTATGAAAGATCTCTCCACTTCCTTCCTTCGCAAGCTCTCATGTTGACTTCCTTGTGTTTTAGTTGCAAGCGCTAATCATGAAGCTGACTTTTTCGACTGATTTTAAATAGTAGTATAGTAGTAGCTATTTGACAAGCAATCAATACTGATATACCTTTAATCGATAGACACTTTGCAATCCTGTTATCCCTTCGTCTTTGTCTGGCTGTGGGGTAAATGCTGAGTGCGCCGGAACCGGCTTCGATGTCCAGCGTAGGAATTGAAACATTTCTGACACCGACTTGCAAGAAAAAAAAGCGCAATTCTTGTTTAAACTCTTCCCAATCATCGGCGATGCTTTCTTTCTGACGAGCGTACCATATGGCAGAGTCTCCCATGAGATAAGATGATGCATACGCCACTTTCTTATTAGCCGGAATGTCCAATTCGACGAAACGAGTCTCTGCAGCATTCAGCCATTTTTTAATAGCAGCTTCCTTTTGTTCTGTTTCGTAAGAGGGAATACAAGGTAATTCGAACTGATCATGTGGGATCGCTAACCTGGTGGTCGACATTTAACTAGCTAAACAAACACCTTCACTAAGGCGAAGAGGGGAGCGATAATCGTTAAGACAACCTTGAACTTTAGCACGAGTAGGTGCTACCAAATGTAACGGTGAGATTAGAACTGGGCGACGGCAGTAATATAGGTGCCTCAAGGTAACCAATATTCTACTATAATAAAACACATCCTTTCAAAAAATAAAATCCGATAATGTGCTTATATTATCCCTAAACTTAATTCCAGAACCTTATGCCGCATATAGCGGAGGTAAACATTAAAACACAATCAACTCGAACCCCTGAAAATGGACCTGTGACGTTGTACGGCTCCACTATCGAAACTAAATTAGCTGTCTGAGCAGGGAAAGGAGACACATAGACCTCTTCAGATGTCTGCACTGGTTGACGACGATACGAAGACAAGAAGGTTAGAGAGCGGTGAAGAATTCCAAGGAAAGTGAGGGGTGAGTACATATGAGAAGGGAGGATGTCGGTTATTATCAGTTATCCGAATATCATAGTTCTTCTTGTCATGTTAAGTTTACGTACTCTCTTTTGTCTAGCTTGAGGGAGAATACGATAAGCCTAGAGTGGTGAACGCTTCTAAGATTCCCAAAAAAACACCGGTTTAGTTCTACAACTTTTTGTTTTGTAATACTTCCCTGCTACTCATGTGCACCTTGTGCACCGCAAGGTGCACAGTATGTATGCTCTTCATTTTTCATTTTTTAATTTTTACCCTCAAATCCAACTGACTGCATTATCAGTCTAAAGTTTATATAAAAGAGATCTTTCCTAGTTTTTTGAGAGTATTACCGAATACTCTCTGTATTTGAATATGTGAACACACGCCAGATACCGGAACCATGTTGAACATCTTGCGCTTCTTCTCCAGCCAAAGCAGAGCGCGTATAAAAAATCACCTGGAAAAAGCAAGATAATTATTAAATAATATTAAATACTTATCATTTGATTGTAAGATCCCCATTCACTGGTGTCTCTACCAAATTCAGTTTCTTCTTCAGCATTGAATATATTTTTAGACCAATAAGTTACAAAAGATATCATGGTCTCTTTCTGCCCAATCAAACTCAATTATTTGACTTGGTTTCCCTGTGGTTTTGTTGAAAGTCCTAAATATGCGGCTTCCGGTCTATTATTGCTAATAGCATGGTATTAGCTACTTGACAAAATAGTATTATTACTATAGTCAAAGATACCAAAAGCTTTATAATCATTTTTTTCTTTGACCTTTCTGTAGCTCGGGGAGAAAGGCTGAAGGCGCCAGGCCCGGCTTCGATATCCAAGATAGACATTGGGTCCTTTCCGTGGCTAATTGGCAAGAAAAACTCAGGCAATTGGCGTTTAAACTCTTTCCAGTCATTGCCAATGCTTTCTTTCTGACGGACGTACCATCTGGCAGCGTCACCCCTGAGATAGGATGATCCATATTCGACTTTCTTATCAGAGGGGACATCCAATTCTATGAAGCACGTTTCAGCCTCTTCAAGCCAATTTTCAATGGTACTGCGTTTTCGTTCGCCTTCGTAGGAGGGAATACGGGACAATTCGAACCGCCCCCATGGGGTCGCTGACTTGGCAGAGGACATTCAGCTAGCTAAAAATCCACCTTTACCAATATGCAGCGAATTAGTGTAGTAGAATGTAAGACTTTAAGCGCCTAGTACTTCAGCAGCACTGCTATAGAGTGTAACGATAATTATTAGTACTTGGTAACGGCACTAATATATGTGACTCAAGTTAAGGAATATCCTACAATGAACAAAACCATCTCGTTAAATAGAGGGCTATAGTTATCCCGTGATCCTAAACCTAATTCAAGAATCTTGGGCCGCGTATACTGGAACTAAACCTTAAAGTCCTTTAAAATTAGGAAAAGAACATTGTTTTTTCTTCTGAATATGAGCTAAAACCAGCAAAAAAAAACCCAAGGCAATTCCTCTTGAAAATGCAGATATTTTAAGTCTAGTCAGGTATAGTCTAGTGAGTAAGCTGAACGCTATGGTCTCTAACTCTGGTGCGTGTACTCGCGTGGTCTTAATTCCAATTGCAGCACAGTTGGTTACCTAGCAACGGAAATTGTAAATCATCAAGGGAAAGCCCACTCTCACGTACGCTCTGGCTCCTCTACGTCTCAACAGACTACTGTAGATGCTTAAAATCTTCTAGATTTATAGATTAAAATATGCTACTCTATACGCACCATCAAGGTCTTCCCTTCCTCCTTACTCCCTTTAATTACCAACACCGAATGAGTTACCACCCTAACAGTCTAACATACTGTGCACCTATGCCCTCACATGACTCCAAGCCATAGTTACCCGGCTTTGTTGTGGCTCATTTTCACGGTTGAAGGCAAAAAAATACTCGAAAAAAACGCAAAAAACAAAGAGCGTCTTTGGGTGTTTTTCGACTGTGTTGAGGTAGGTGGGAATCGATTTGGGTGATCTTGAAGAAGAGCAAAGATTGGAAAGGCAGCGCGGGTTGTGCTGCCCTTGCCGGGGTGTCAGCTGCTAGCTGCAGGCTGTGCTGGTGCACCTTCTTCTGTGACCCTCGCTCTGTCCGATGACAACCTCGATCCGACTAACCCGGCAAAACAGAAACTGCACATCTGCCCTCTTTGAACCCCTTTTGTATACTCTATAACCCTTGTCTATTGTTTTTCCACCGTGTTGCGCCAAATTCACCGAGTGACCACCTTGGTCCCAAAGTCACGTGCACTCTCAGCTGCTCGACTTGCTGGGCGAAACTTTGCTTCCTCGACTCGACGCAGCATGAGCGACAAAATCATCAACGGCACCGAAGTTGCAAAGTAAGTTTTTGCAGGTCAAGGGGGAGAAACAAAAGAAAAAGTAAACAAGATAAAACAAATAAAAACTAAAACTGGGTATTCACAGTTTGCGTTTGTACTAAAACGGTTTTTTTTCTTCTTTTCATACCCCCCGGAGATATAACTCCGCTGACCATAGATAGGGCTCTTCGCCAGCGATTGAAGCAGGAAATAGACAGTATCCAGACGCTACAGCCTAGATTCAAACCATCATTGGTTATTATTCAGGTTGGAGACCGTCCTGACTCGTCTACCTATGTTCGCATGAAACTTAAGGCCGCTCAAGAGGTATTATTTTCGCTGTCAATGGTCATGTGTTAAACTAACTTTGCTAGGCTGATATCACTTGTGAATTGCGCAAGTTGCCTGCTGAGATCACCGAGATTGAGGTATGTTATATTGTGGTTTGGTTGCGCTTTCACTTGCTGACTCTGTGGTGTGTAGTTGCTAAATGAAATCGACACTCTCAACCAGGACAACACCGTCGACGGTATCCTCGTCCAGCTCCCCGTTCCCGGTCACATCTCTGAAATCAAGGTCACTAATGCTGTTGCGACCGAAAAGGATGTTGACGGCTTTGGTCCTCTCAACGTTGGCGAGCTTGCCAAGCGTGGTGGTTCTCCCTTGTTTGTTCCTTGCACTCCTGCCGGTATCATGGTTCTCCTTAAGGAGGCCAACGTTGACCCTCGAGGCAAGAACGCTGTCATCTTGGGTCGCAGTGACATTGTCGGTAGCCCCATCTCGTACTTGCTCCGTAACGCCGATGCTACCGTCACTGTCTGCCACTCCCGAACTCAGAACCTTCCTGAGATTGTTAAGCAGGCTGATATTGTTGTCTCAGCTATTGGTAGCGCTCGTTTCGTTCAGGGCAGCTGGCTCAAGCCCGGCGCCGTTGTCATCGACGTTGGTACCAACTACATTGAGGATGCCACCAAAAAATCTGGTCAGCGACTGGTCGGTGATGTTGACTACGACTCTGCTTACGAGGTTGCCTCCAAGATTACTCCCGTCCCTGGTGGAGTTGGCCCCATGACCGTTGCCATGCTCTTGCAGAACGTTGTCACCGCCGCCAAGAACCACTTTGCCAACCAGGCCAAGCGCTCCATCACCCCCTTGCCCTTGCACTTGGTTCGTCCCGTCCCCGGAGACATTGACATTTCTCGTGCTCAGAAGCCCAAGAACATCAAGACTGTCGCTCACGAAATCGGCATCACTGAGAATGAGCTCGAGCTCTACGGTGCCTACAAGGCCAAGGTCGAGTTGAGTATGCTCGATCGATTGAGCTACCGAAAGGATGGCAAATACATCTTGGTTACAGGTATCACTCCCACTCCTCTTGGTGAGGGCAAGTCCACCACCACCGTCGGTCTCGTTCAGGCCCTCGGTGCTCACCTCGGTAAGATTGCTTTTGCCAACGTCCGACAGCCCAGTATGGGCCCTACCTTTGGTGTTAAGGGTGGTGCTGCTGGTGGTGGCTACTCCCAGGTCATTCCTATGGACGAGTTCAACATGCACTTGACTGGTGACATTCACGCCATCTCGGCTGCCACCAACTTGCTTGCTGCCGCCATCGACACTCGCATGTTCCACGAAAGCACACAGAAAGACGGTCCCTTGTACCGACGATTGGTGCCTGCCAAGAAGGGCGTCCGAAAGTTCTCTCCCGGCATGGTTCGACGTCTTGCCAAGCTTGGCATCAACAAGACCAACCCCGACGATTTGGACAAAGACGAGATCACCCGGTTTGCCCGATTGGACATTGACCCTGAATCCATCACCTGGCGTCGTGTTGTCGATGTCAACGATCGACACTTGCGAGGCATCACCGTTGGTGAGGCCCCTACCGAAAAGGGTCACATCCGCAAGACCGGCTTTGATATCTCCGTTGCCAGTGAGTGCATGGCTATCTTGGCTTTGTCCAACGACTTGGCTGATATGCGTGAGCGATTGGGTCGCATTGTTGTTGCTAGCTCCAAGGCTGGTGAGCCCGTTACCTGCGACGACATTGGTGCCGGTGGTGCTTTGACTGCCTTGTTGAAGGACGCCATCAAGCCCAACTTGATGCAAACTCTTGAGGGTACTCCTGTCTTTGTCCACGCCGGTCCCTTTGCCAACATCTCGATTGGTGCCAACTCTGTCATTGCCGACCGCATGGCCTTGAAGCTTGCCGGTACTGAGGAGAATGAGGGTGAGGACAAGGCTGGTTTTGTTGTCACTGAGGCTGGTTTCGACTTCACCATGGGTGGTGAGCGTTTCTTCAACATCAAGTGCCGATCCAGTGGCCTTGTTCCCGACGTTGTTGTCATTGTTGCTACCGTCCGTGCTCTCAAGGTTCACGGCGGCGGCCCTCCTGTCTCTCCCGGTGTTCCTCTTCCCGACGTCTACCTCCAGGAAGACACCGAGTTGTTGCGCAAGGGCTGTGCTAACTTGGGCAAGCACATTGCCAACGCCCGCGCCTACGGTCTACCTGTTGTCGTTGCCGTCAACCAGTTTGACTCTGACACTCCTGCCGAGGTTGAGGTCATTCGTGAGGAAGCCATCAAGTACGGTGCCGACGACGCTGTCTTGTCGAGCCACTGGGCTGACGGTGGTGCCGGTGCTGTCAACCTTGCCGAGGCCGTTGTCAAGGCTTCGCAGAGCCCCGAGCGCGACTTCAAGTTGCTCTACCCCACTGAGGGCAACACTGTCGAGGAGCGACTCAACATCATTGCCCGTGAGATGTACGGTGCCGAGAAGATTGAGCTTTCCGAGCTTGCTCGCAGCAAGATTGAGACCTATACCAAGCAGGGCTTTGGCAACTTGCCCATCTGCGTTGCCAAGACTCAATACAGTTTGTCTCACGACCCCAACCTCAAGGGTGTTCCCACCGGTTTCACCATGCCCATTCGCGATGTGCGCTTGGCCGTTGGTGCCGGTTACCTCTACGCTCTTGCCGCTGAGATTATGACCATTCCTGGTCTCTCCACCCACTGCGGTTTCATGGACGTTGAGGTCAACGAAAAGGGCCAGATCGAGGGTCTCTTCTAAAGTCGGTCTCTTACTAAAGAGTGTATATATTTTCAACATTTTTGGCTTTTGATGGAAAAAGAAGGAGGGTTTTTTTTTTGTTATAGATGAGGGCATTTCAACATGTATTAGAGGAGGAATTGGAAAAAGTTTTAATTGTTTAGTTTACCTTTGTAGGTTGTAGAGCCAGCCACCACATTCCCGCAAACTGACACCACCGTCTGGGTTTTTCTTTGTTTACCCTGCCTTTTTAATTGCTGGGCCAATCAGCGTCGCGCATTTCAGTCCACAAATCCCATCCCCCGGATTTCCGTATTGGCATGGCAACCACAGTTATTCTGACCAATCACAGCGCTTGAAATTCCTGCTGACTGCCCATTCGTGCTTCTAATGGCCGTTCGTTGCCATGTCAACCATTTTGGCAGTCTTTCTCTGCTTCTGTTTGGCTCGTTGGTGATTTTTTTTCTTTTACCTTTTTGCAGTCCGCGCTCTTCCGAACTTCTTCCACCTTCACCGCCCTTCAAACGAAAGATGCTTTCGCTTTCTCGCTCTGCTCTTGCCGCTGCTCGTGTTTTCAGTGTGCGCCCTGCTTTTGGAGCTGTGGTTGCGCGTGGTATGGCCTCGGAGGCTAAACCTGCCCAGGAGCCCCGCTTGAAGACCTTCAAGATCTACCGTTGGAACCCGGATACTCCTGAGGTCAAGCCTCACTTGCAAGAGTACACCATTGACCTCAACAAGACCGGTCCTATGGTTCTTGATGCCTTGCTCAAGATCAAAAACGAAGTCGACTCTACCCTCACCCTCCGCCGCTCGTGCCGAGAAGGTATCTGCGGTTCGTGTGCCATGAACATTGACGGCCGTAACACTCTTGCCTGCTTGTGCAAGATCAATGGCGAGCACGGTAAGGAGGTCAAGATCTACCCTTTGCCTCACATGTTTGTCATCAAGGACCTTGTCCCTGACTTGACCCACTTTTACCAGCAGTACAAGTCCATTGAGCCCTGGCTTCAGCGAAACCACTTGCCCGAGGACGGCAAGGAGACCATTCAGTCGCCCGAGGACCGAAAGAAGCTTGACGGCTTGTACGAGTGCATTCTCTGTGCCTGCTGCTCCACCTCGTGCCCCAGCTACTGGTGGAACCAGAGCGAGTACCTCGGCCCTGCCGTTCTCATGCAGGCCTACCGATGGATGGCTGACTCGCGTGATCACGGCGGCGATACCCGACGTGCCCACCTCAACAACGCCATGAGCTTGTACCGATGCCACACCATTATGAACTGTGCCCGAACCTGCCCCAAGGGCTTGAACCCTGGTTTGGCTATTGCCAAGATCAAGAAGAGCATGTCCTTCGAGGCCTAAGAGTGGTATCAGTGACCATTGGTTGCCTCTGCTGCTAAATTTCTGTTTTCTCCCGTTTCCTCCTTAAAGCTCAATTTAGGCATTAATATCTGCATTTGCGGTAATATAAATACGATACATAAATACAAAAAAAAAAAACGATATATGGGACATTGGCTCTGCTGGCGGTTGGCTCCAAGGGCTCTTGCAAAGGTCACCCATTTGGAGTGACATGGTTGGAGGAAAATTACAACGCTGCTTCTAGTAATGAGTGAGCTAATATAGTGTATGTATGTGGGCAGGGCGTTTTGTTTGAATAAGATGATTGATTCGATAGATTTGTTTGTAGGTTGTAGCTTGGGCAAAAGTGTAGTACAAATGTGGGGCAGACCGGTTGCCGAACGCGAACGCATAACCTCGCGACCCACCACTCAAACTAGAAACGGAGGGGGTTGCTTTTGCAAACTTGGCTTATTTAATTTACCAGTGTTATCATCTGTCTATTTATTTATTTTTTTCAGAGTACCCATATTTGATACCCTTGGCTTTTTTTACGCTTTGCATATACGCCGCAGAAAATGAACTATACCCCTGCCTCTCTTGTGCTTAGCCTGGGCTCGATGCCGGCACGCGGATACGTGGCCAGCTGGGAGACCTCGGTGTACGGTGGTGGGTCAGGGAATGTACTGGCTCTGTCAGACTCGGGGTTCCATGCCATCGATGTTTGGAACAACCGTGACTTTTGCCAGCTGCTTGAAGACCAGGATGCTTCTGCGTCGGCGTACCGGATGTCGGCGTCAGTTATTGCTCCGCACAGCACGGGCACGCTGCGACAGAGCCAGCTTGAGGTGCTCCGGTCCCCACTGTGTGCGTCGGCGTGCGCGTCTGCCGTAGCGTGTGAGGGCGCAGTGGCACCAGAGTCGAATAAGTCGCCGGCCGTGCGCAAATCTGTAGGATGTGCGGGGCTCGATCTCATTTCGCAGGATACACTACGGCGGAGACGCTGCTCGGGGGACTCTATGGCTCTTGAAGATGCACACAAACTAATGGATTTCATTAATCAAGATCAGCCGGCGTTGGAGATGGAGTGCTATGCTCGTAACAGAGATATTTTGCCGCCTGGCTGTGATGGCATGACTGCTCTTGAAGTGCAGGCCATGGAGTCGCTGTGTGGCCAGCCAGAACGGACTAGCCCGCTTGTGGCGCCTATTAACTTGCAGCCGGAGAGGCAAGTCAGTCTATCGGTGCTGGATGCGAAGACTTCAGGTTTAAGCAGGCACTACAACGGTTCCGCGTTGCGGCTCCCACTGCCTTTGCAAGTTCTACCCAATACCTATGGCTCTAACGGGCCTGCAGTCAAAGACCAGGCTGGTTGCAATGACAAAGCACCCAACCGTCCCAACGGGGCCCGCTGCAGAGCACACCGGGAACGCGTTGTCTCAGACCTTTCTACGGCCCTGAGCGTCTGGGGAGATGCGTGTAAGACTGCGGCGGTGTCGTGTGAGCGCGACACAGAGCATACGGCCGTGATGCGAACATGTGCAGTTACAAGTGGGTCGTTGCGGATTCCTCGACGGCGAATAGACAACTACCAGATCCTAAAGGATTGGCTTGGGTTATAAAAAGCGAAGCATAAAATTATAATTAAAAAAAAAATCCATGTCTTTTTTGGGGTCATGCCTCGGGAACCCGCGCGTCGGGAATCGTAGTTGCTCTTTTCCGGTGTCAAGTGTGGCATTTGGTTGTGTATTTGTGGATTCAAGTGTCCAAAGTAGTGATGTTTATGGCATAACTTACCCAAGTGTTGTAATGAGAGAAAAGGTTTTTCCGACGCCACATCCTAAAGGGCGCTTGTTGTGAGTAAATGAGTAAGAAACGAGAGTGCCGAAAGCGTATTTAAAGCGCAGAAAAACACACGACGCTTACTTGGAACTTGTTTATCATCGGCTCCATATAGGATTTTTTTGTCTTTTCCCCTTGTGTTTACGAGCTTTTGAGGGTATATAGAAACCTGCGCACTTTAATCTCCGAAGTGCATAGTTGAAATCAAATTGTCTGTGAAGAGGTGAGTAACATAGGGTTGAAAGGCTTTGAACAAGAGGAAATCAATTGCACTTAGACTGCTCTTATTTTCCACTTTGCGAGACTTTGCGAGAAGTTTGGCTTGTACATGGGTTTGGGCAGAGAGCCGAAAGGTTGGAAACACGGCTAACTTTAAGCAGCTCTGTCTTCTTTTACTTTTTTTGCTGATCTCCCTGTGGATTTTTGCTGCTGTCTTTGCTTGACCAAGTCACAGTTTGGCTGGCCCTTTGCAAGTATCGGATCCACTTTATACATTTTTGCCTCTCTGCTGGGAAGTTTTTTTGTCTTTTTAAATTTTCCGCCCTACGCTTTTTCCTTTAAAACTTCAAAAGCATGCATTTTGCCCGAATGACTGCTGCTTCAATGCGACCTTCGAGTCGTCTGGCGATGGTCCAAACACACGTTCGATGTAAGTTTTCATTTTCTGGTGCGGAAGGACCGTGGACATGGCGGTGAGACGGAGCAGAGTGAAGCGGGAAAGGCACACTCAAAAACCAAAAATTATAGGACAAGAAGCAGTGCATCACAGAAAAGAAGTAAGCAGAAGAAATCAGATACAGGTCGAAGCAAATCACCGCGACCTGTTTGTGTGAGCGGGGGGCCGGCTTTCCCCCCCTCTCTCTCTCTCCAAAGTCTTCAAAGTGTGCCACCCTGACTTTTGTGACTTTTATCTCCCCTTTCTAAATTCCCTTTCTAATTTAGAACCGCCGCCCTTTCTAAAAGAAAAACAAAAAAAAAAAACATTTAAGATAGCGGGTTAAGCAACCCCGAGTTGTTTACCTAAGCAAAGTCGTTTTGCTTAGATAATTCAACCTGGGGTTTCTAGTTTAAATTTTTTTTTGCCTTTTCTTCTTTCTTCCACTGCACCAAAACAAAGTTTTTTTTCTTTCTTCTTTTGTGTGTTTTACAATTCCTTTGCATTTTATTGCCTGGGATTTTGTGTTACTGCTTGTCTTTGTTTTAACTGCTACTGCGCTTTTGGTTCTGTTCTGGCCCTCGCCGTCGCTATCCACCCCCCTCCCAATTACTCGTTTCGATATCAAATCTAACATGGCAGACGCTTCTACTATCAATAAACTCAAGGTCAAGAACCCCGTCGTTGAGATGGACGGTGATGAGATGACCCGTATCATCTGGCAGTCGATCAAGGACAAGTTGATCTTGCCCTTCCTCGACATTGACCTCAAGTACTACGACTTGGGCATCGAGTACCGAGACCAGACCGATGATAAGGTCACCATTGAGGCTGCTGAGGCCACCAAGAAGTACCAGGTTGCCGTCAAGTGCGCCACCATCACTCCCGACGAGGCTCGAGTCAAGGAGTTCAACCTCAAAAAGATGTGGCTCTCGCCCAACGGAACCATTCGAAACATTCTCGGTGGTACCGTTTTCCGAGCTCCCATTGTCATTCCTGCCATTCCTCGATTGGTTCCTGGCTGGGAGAAGCCCATTGTCATTGGCCGACACGCTCACGGAGATCAGTACAAGGCTACCGACACCTTGATCCCCGAGGCCGGTAAGCTCCAGCTTGTCTTCACCCCTGCTAGCGGTGGCGAGAAGGTCGAGTTGGACGTCTTTGACTTCAAGGGCCCCGGTATCGGACTTGCCATGTACAACACTGACGAGTCCATCACCGGCT
This sequence comes from Trigonopsis vinaria, assembly GCA_030582095.1. NCBI lineage: Eukaryota > Fungi > Ascomycota > Trigonopsidomycetes > Trigonopsidales > Trigonopsidaceae > Trigonopsis > Trigonopsis vinaria. Next base: position 864,928 of record JAKTWP010000001.1, on the reverse strand, counting down.
TTGCCCACTCTTCCTTCAAGATGGCTTTGCAGAAGAAGCTTCCCTTGTACGTTGCTACTAAGAACACCATTCTTAAGCGATACGACGGTCGCTTCAAGGACATCTTTGAGGGCCTTTACGAGAGCACCTACAAGGCTGACTTTGAGAAGGAGGGCATTTGGTTTGAGCACCGATTGATTGACGATATGGTTGCCCAGATGATCAAGTCCAAGGGTGGTTACATCATTGCCATGAAGAACTACGACGGTGATGTGCAGTCCGATATCGTTGCCCAGGGCTTTGGCTCCTTGGGTTTGATGACCTCGGTGTTGATCTCGCCCGACGGAAAGACCTTTGAGTCCGAGGCTGCCCACGGTACCGTCACTCGACACTACCGCCAGTACCAGCAGGGCAAGGAGACCTCTACCAACTCGATTGCCTCCATCTACGCCTGGACTCAGGGTTTGATCCAGCGTGGTAAGATCGACGAGACCCCTGAGCTCATTGCCTTTGGCGAGACTCTTGAGAAGGCCTGTGTCGACACCGTCAACATTGATGGAATCATGACCAAGGACTTGGCTCTTGCCCAGGGCAAGACCGACCGATCCAGCTACGTCTTGACCGAGGAGTACTTGGATGCTGTTGCCAAGCGATTGCGCAACACCTGGAAGTACTAAGTGCTTTTCAAAGTTGTAATGAAATTTACGTGTTAATCAGAGTTGTAGTTGTAGCAGCAGCAGCAGCAGCAGTAGCAGCAGTAGCAGTAGCAGTAGTATATCGGACCCTTTTTCCAGCGTGGGGCAAACCCGGTTGGGATTACCGAATTCGGCCAAGAGTGTGGGGGCGCCGGGCGAAGTCGGGGAAATATTGGATGACATCGGGTTGTGTCGGAAGTCCAGCGAGGGGTTCAAAGTGCGTCTTTTTTTTTGTTGTTTGCCCGCTTTGGGGCGATTTTTTTGCCCGGTGCAGCAGTGTCTCTTCGACGGGCGCCAGTGTTTTTGCCCTTTTTACAGTGCTGTTTTCGTTTGCGATTGTCTCTACGCTTTGCTTTTTTGGAAGGGAGCGGTGAATGCAGCGCTGTGATTGGTTGGATTAGTGGTGTCGTTGTCGGGGTGTGGAGAGCGACACTTATTGCGCCACTGGGGTAGCACCGCCACCACCGCCACGAGTGTATAGTTTTGTCTGGAACACGTCGCTCTCTGGTTTGAGTGCTGTGCAGAGTTGGTAGAGTACGATTCCCAAAAAATCCCTTGGTCTCCAAGACTTTCGGGAAACCAAATGGAGACACAAACATCACTAAACCACCTGTTTGTACTTGCAACATCTACAACTTTTGAAACAATAATATTAAGCTATATTAACCTGTATCCCTATGCAATATCGTACAACTGTTCATAATGACTTTGGCGTATATGTCGCCGGTACACGGGCGGTGAACTGGACGACGGCAAGGTTGCCTGAGCGCCGGATGGCAAACCACGGCCGTGCGTCTGGCAGCGTCGCCAGCAGCTCGAGTGCGTCTGTAACATGGTCGAGCGCAAGGTTCGAGCGGCATGACGAAACAATACGACCTGCAACGTCGCGCAGCGTGCCTGCTGATGTCCGCGTCGCGCCGGACGTGTCCTGCTGCATGCCTGAAAGCACAGGTACTATCACTGGCAGTATGCCCAGCAATTGCGCGCGGTACTTTGCCGCAGGATCGTTCAGGCTCTGTCGTGCCCGCTCCGCGTCCTGCTTAGCCTGGATGCGCTCCCAGAGCGTCGTCTGGCGTAGCGGCTTGTTAGCAGCTCCCGTGTGCTGTATGGTGGGCTTGTGGGCTTCCTTGGCCGCACTCGTCAGCTGGCCCTGTAGTGTCTTGACGCGCTCGTTTGTCCGCTTGGCAAGCCGTCGGTGCTGCAACCGATAGTAGCTGTACTTGTCCAAATCTGCCTTTGCCAGCGGCACCTCGGCCGTGGTAGGGTCGCAGTTCTCCTTTTGTGTCTTGCGCGCAACGTCTCGTGCGCGTGCCAGGCGCTCCGCGAATTCGCGCCTGCGCGCCGCCAGATCCTCAATGTCCGCAAGCGAAACCACAAGCTCGTCACGCGCAGTACTGTCCGCGTCGGCGGCCAGACTCGTCACCGGCCGGAACAAATGGTATGCCTCGGGCCAGACGTGCACAATCTGCGCAAAAACATCGACGTCAAACGCCCGCTTCGCCGCAATTTCAACACGTCGCCGTAACTGTCCAAACGCAAGACCGTGCTGGATCCGGTTGGCGGTCGTTGCATCGAGACGTACCGTTTCCTGTCCACGGCCAAACTCGACCTCGCCCGTCTTGGAGCGCTCTCGCATGCCCGTCCATGCCGCCGTCGTCGAGTAGACAAGCACCGCATCAATCGAAGAAAATAGCTTCTCGTAGCGGTCCTGGCCGGCAGGTGCATTGCTCGGAGCAGTCGGCTTCAAGTCCTCAGCGGTAGCAAGACAGAGGCGCTTGACCGACAATTCAACATTCTTGGATGCCATTCGCTTACCGCGTCCACTGCGCACCGAGAATCCATAGGCGTTGAGCATCGACTGCGACTCGCTGAGCTCCCCAGGAGTCCCACCCGCAGCCCGCGTGCTAGCTCGTGTCACACGCCTGGTCTGCATCACAAATTATAAATTATGTTTTTTTTTTCTGAAAAAAAGAAAAGCCACCCTGGTTGAACCTGACCCCGAGAAGAAAGAAAGAAAACAAAAGTCGTGATTTGACGCGTTGCGTTCGACGCGTCAGGAACAAAAAAAAAATTAATTAAGCTCTTAATCGGGAACGTTACCCGGCTGGCACTTTCGAACCAGCTTTGGTGTTTGAGTTTCACTTTGGTAATGCCGAAAGCTCTGGCTACTACGGTCTACAGTACATGATCAAAATAAAAATATCAAACGGAAACGCCGATATAAAATAAAAACACACAAAACACGCCATTGTAAAATAGTACAAGCCACGGACTACCAGCGGTTAAAAGGTAAACCGGTTTATCCACCAAAACGTAGAGAGGGGGGTTATGCATTCTAAAACAAAAAGACTTTTTTTCTTCTTCTTCCGTAAACGTTGACGCTAGATCAATTGCGACGAGGGCTGGAAGTACCTTCTCGCCGCTTGCCGAGCTTGAACGGCCTCGCTATTCGGCGACCTATCGACGAGGGGCTCACAAGCGACCCCGAGCCGCCGAGAGATAGAGTTTCGCTAGTATCGTCACTCTGAATAGACCGTGGACGGCCAGCAATCGCTTTTCGCTCGGGGCGCCGAGCCGCCTCTGGGTTCGCCAGCGAAGAGGTCGAGGAATGCCAGTCTCCGGAAGAGTTAAATAAATCGAGATCCTCAAGAGCACTATAGATGCTCAACATGTTTTCATCGCCAGTAGGAACCGTGCCAGCTGCCGTGTCGGGAGCCGAACTTTGAACACTCGATGTAGTCGGACCGGTCCTGGGACTCATCATTGGACTCTTGGACACGTCAACTGCAAGAGAGGATGTCGAAAGAGCACCAGACTGCAACGAGTCGCCATCAAAATTGACATCCCAATCGTTTTCATCCACCTCAGCAGAAGCGTCATCGTCATTCAAACCCAACACATCCTGCTCCGTGATATCACCCAGCGACGTAGCACTCGAGTTTGGCTGAGTGGGCAAAGCAGCCTTAAGCGTTGCCCTCTTCTGCTCTTCGGTTTCCACCGTCAGGCGCGACTCAGCTTCGAGATTGAGAATCTTCTGAGCCAGATCCGCCGGTGTCGAAGCCGGAGAGGTAGCAGCTACAAAGTTACATGCACGCTTGTTAATACGTGTAGCTCCTTCATGAAAGAGCTTTCCAGCCTCGGTGTTGAGAACGTCGTGGTAGGCCCCGGCTTGAGATGGGTGGTATACGGTGCCGGCCTCAATATTGTACTTGAAATCGCCACTATCAGGCTCAGCCTCTTCTTTAATCAGTGCCTCGGTATTGGACAACCAAACATGAATCAAACCGGCGTAGAGTCGATATTTATCAATCAAATGAGGCAACGAAGGTAATCCCTCTCGGTACATAGGTGGTAGACGAGGAGGAATATTCACAGACACCCTGTACGCCCGCTCACGAATATCGTATCCGTCATCATTGTGCTTCAGGGGAAGTGTCACAGCCTGCAGGAACTCGCTCAGCTCGGTCCTCTGTCTTGTCAAAAAGGCATTCATCGGTTCCATCCAGGGCTCTTTGATACCAAACTGAGTGCGATTCGCAAACGTTTGGATGGATTTTGCAATCAACGTTAGGGTGCGACAAGTCGTCGGCGAAGGAGTTTGAGGCAGCAGGCCAAATATTTGCGGATTCAAAACAGCAGGACACAAGAAACGCAAAAAGAAGAAAGGAACGGCAATATTGTAACGTTGGTACGAATTCTCATCAATCAAATGACCATATCGGTCCTCAACCATTTCCTGTTGAGCACTGAAAATTTCACGCAGCGACACGGGGAACCGGTCCACCGAGGTGTAGATTGCCTTCCATATCTGTGACATATACATGTTCAAATTGGCCCAGTTTCGCTGCAGTTCTTCCTCGCCACCAGCTACCCTAGTCGGATCAACTTCGCAGTTCAGATTGCTATTAGCGATTTCGCGTATAATCCCAGACAAGAGAGTTTCCAAATAATGGGCGCCCTTGCGTCGCATGTGTGAATCCAGAACCTTTGTAAGAAGCGATGTTCCTCTAAAGAGTGTATTAAAATCGTGCATAGACGTATTCTTGCCATCACCCTCGCGACTAGAAGCACCATCAAGCTCCATCTTTGTCAAATACTTGATCCAATCAACAGTCTTGCCCGCCACCTCAAATATACCCAACAAGATGTCGGAAATTTCCTTGAAGTTTGTCATGGCATCATATATAAGAGTGGTAAGGTTATTATTGTAATCCAAGACCAGAGCCTCAATCTCTTTGTACTCCTCACTTGTCAGAATCATCCACTCCGTGACTTCGATGCGAAGACAAACATCTGCAGTGTGTACTCCGTTTATGTGTGTTCTCAACCAGCGATCGAGAATTTGAAATTTCGTGCCGTCTCCGAGGTTTGCTTGAGTGACTAGGTTGTGACTGACAGGAACAGAACTACCAGAGTGTCCACTTGACTTGGCCGATGCTACTAAATCAGAAAGCGACACGTCTAAATGACCAAAAACATGCGCCCAAGGATGAGAAGTTAAAATCTGCTCCGACAAGGGCAGGTCTTTGCGGATTTGTTGAGAGTGTCCACGTTCCGTCTGCTGCAGCAGCAAAAGTCGAAGTGTATCAGCATCACCAGGTAAATCCTCAAGCACAAATTCCTCACGCCAATAAGGGGTATTGGTATTCCGGCGAAGCGACGTCCGTCCAACTACCAAGTCATTCAAGCGAATTTCAGCAAAACAATTTGGCGCTCCAGCGATCGGATTGCCGTCCCTGCCAGTATCGGTCAACAGAAATCCCGATTGAGGGTTGATCTTAGCGTCTACAACACGAATCATCACACGTCTTTCGCGACGGAAATAGTATGGGCCGATAGAAGGGCCTCGTAGCGGACTAAAAAGTTCTGGAATAGTGTAGCATTTCAAAAGGAAAAACCACACCTCATAAGATAGCACATCTTCAAATGCAATAGTAATATTACCTTGAGGTAAAGAATCACCAGTTTCAAACTTGAGTTTGGAATTATTGCATCTGCTGTTGTCGGCAAAGTTGTAGTCAATGTACAAACACTCTGAACGGCCCACCACCGAAGAGTGCAATCTCCGGATACTAGATCGGTAAATCAAAGGCAAAACAATAGTGCCCAGCATAGAACCCCCGATCTCTGGATAGAGCTCCAACACACCATTTTCTTTAAGCGTTGCATTCACAGCAAGCCAATTAGCTGGAGCGATTTTATTAGCAGCATTGCTCGACACCAGTGATCGATCTGAATGAGGATTTTGAACAAAATTGCAGTTGTACTTTGTAAATTGTGCAGCTTTGGGGATCGCAGAACTTCCTTTAGCGACCTGCGCCTGCGTTGAAGTCGGAAAAATGGCGTAAAGAATTCGAAAACGTCCAACTTTGATGGTGCTAGTTGATTTTCCCCTCCCAATAGACGAGCTCAGAGAATTGTCCGAAGTAGAGCCCACAGTTCCAGAATTGTTGGTCAGCATTTCATCCAAGCACAATGGAGCGCATTCGTCGAGCTTTAGACTTGTCCAGCAGAGAAAAGCAGCGATCCATCGCAAGTAGCTAGACCTAGACAGCGGCCTCAGCAAGAACCTCGGTCTCGGTGACCCAGACTGTGAACTAACTCCTAGGGCGGCAACTTTCTGTTGGGCCGCTTGCGATAGAAATAATTCAATCACAGGAGAGCCCAATATCTTGAAGCTAATCATATCACAGTTTCGTAAGTCGTTACAGATTAAAATAGAAGTACTGTCCTTTATAAGCTTAAGTGAGCTATTCGCGTCAATCGATAATTTCGTTCTAAATCGTTAGTAAAGAAAACTAAAAAAAAAAAAATATACAACGAGTCAACGTACTCTTTCCATGTTGTTCCATTGGATGACCATTCAACTGTATCCTCATATTCGCTCCCATCATTCGAATTTATATACTCCAACACTGTATCGCGCTCTTGTTCCGACTCGAGATAAATATAATATTTCTCAAGCCATAGCTTGCAGGTGTCCATTTTACAGTCAGCGCAGCCCTCTTTCGGTTTATGGTGTGAAGGTCCGCCATGTTCGTTTGAGTAGATATCGGCAGATTTCGCAGGTCTTGGAGACGAAGCAGCTGGCGACATCGTATTTGAAGTAAGCGTTCCAGAAGAACTTGGAGCTTTTCGTCGAGACGACCCATGTATGTGAGAGTGGCCATTTTTGTGTGAGCTCGAGTCATTGTGCCCCGTCTTTTGACCAAAATAATCCATTTTCAAGCGAGACCAAAATGAAGTTCCAGCACTTGAAGAAGTCAGTGAGGTTCCACTTTGTGAACTGTTTTGAGTCTTTGACGAACGAGTCACAGCCACAGGGGCAGTCGACTTTGACGGAGAGGGTCGTGACAAGAGTTCCGATTGAGAAATGGTCTGTCCCGTTGGTTTTTCCCGCGAAGAAACGGAAAATGTCTTTTGGGTGGGCGATAGCGGTGTGTTTGAAGCCAGGGAAGTTGATGTCGGGACAGACTGATAGGTTCGAGAATTGTTGCCCAATCTTGGAGAAGAACCAAAGACCTGATCATCAGTCTGCTCAAGGTTCCTGTCGAAAGCTGACCTATCTTCAAGGGAATGGGCTAGTAAGTGCTCAGGAGCAGCAGACGAGTACGAGTCTTTCTGGTGACGCAATGCACTCGAGCGTAGTAGCGAGCTACTTTCACTGTTATTGGAAGTCAATTGTGTATATTCTGACGGATAGGGTCGCTCTTCACTTAGGACTGCACCAGCAACATCGGTGGGTGACTGTGATTGAAGCGCAAAAGTCAAGGTAGACGGAGTACGCGAATTAGTATTTAAAAACCCTGGCGCTTCTGAGGTCGAATCTTTCATTAAATTCTTTTGTAGCTCAGGAGATGGCTCAAATCCTATACATTTAGTATTCAAGTTTTCGGGAAACCATGCCGACCTCTATCGAACGACCGAGTCCAAATAAAAGTGTTTACATACCTGAAACCTTGGCAGGGAGAGTGGGGGTGCTTGCCGTATTAGCCTGATCTGGCTTTGCGGCCGTTGAAGACGACATTCTCGGTAATTAGAGACTCCAGCCCTGAAACCAGACAGGGGAAACAGTCTGTGATCAAGGGTGAACGGAAATGAATCTGTACCTGCACCAAAATTTGTTTACCACCTGTCGCAAAAAAGCGAGTAAATCCAGCGCTGTAAACCAATGCACAAATTGCAGTGTAAGCAGAGTTCGCTTTCGAATCGTTTGGTTATTCACTCACGTTCCTCCTTCTCTTTGTCCAAACTTCCCTCAGCACGGCAGTACCACAGATGACAACGGTCTGTGTGATACCCGGAATTCCTGGTAAAATTACTTTTGTTGGACCCAGCTACGACTCTCTTTGATATCATCAATGCCTAAAGTGTTGCATAATTGTAAAATATATTGAAGCTGTAATCAAACACGCATAACCGCACGCGCTCAGCCTCCCAACCCATAACAAAACTCAAAGCGATTCTTCCCCTATTTACGCAACAACCAAAATTAAAAAAAAAAAACACAAACATAAAAAAAAGCATGAACTCATGGCCAAATTTTATAATAAAAGGTCAACGGGTAAAAAAAACATCCTTCCTGGGCTCGGGTCGAGCCTTGCAGATTTGTAGATAAATTGGACCATATGAGGAGATAGCGAGTACAAGTAATGGAAAGCGCAATGTAATGATATCTAAGCAGCATATCCACCCGCTAAAACAACTAATAGCGGCAAACCAAAAAAAAAAAAAAAAAATCAACTGAGGTCGGTATGCACGCTTGATTATCACAGTCAGAAGATGTATGTTTCTGAACGCGTGACAGATAGCGAAAACTTTAGTTGATCTTTTAACTCAACCAGAGCTGAGATTCTTCTTTATTATTTTGAGATGATTGAACAATAGAGTTGACAATCTCTCCGGTGTTTCGCCGAATGACATCAGACATTGTCGAAACTTCAAGACCTTGCACTCCCCTTTCCAAATCTGCCGTCTCAAAATCAGTTACCTGACCCATTCGTAGTGATTGACGGCGAATAGGTGTGCGTTCGGAATTCCGGCTAAGTCGTCGAGGCAGTGAGCTTGGTAATTCACTGACCGCATCATCATCGACTGGCCTTCTAAATGCATTGTCACCGTTGGGTAGCCAATCATGCAGGGAAGCTTCACTTAGAACGGAATCCAGTCGTTTCCTAAAGGCTTTATCAGAAGAGTTAAGTGCCGAGTCGATTGTAGCCTCCGTACTGGGAGGTACAGAGTTGGTGGTATCAGTAGATCCAAAAACAGCTGCAGGTGTACTATTGGCATTGTTTTCGCTGTAGACGACATCGGCAAATGAGTAAAAGCTAATTCGGTGTAGGGGCTCGTTGGGGGTCCCGGCAGAATTAGCAACTCTTGATGAATTAGAAGACACAAGAGGTGTAAGAGAGTTGCGTCGATAGCCTTCGGGTATGGCTTGAACGCAGCCTGGTGAGGATGATGCAGCCTCAAAGTAATCGGGTTTTCCGGCCTGCGGAATACCCAAGGGTTTGCTGCCTGGCGACTGAGGAGATCGTGGCGAGATACCAGAAGCAGTAGTGGTTGAGCTCAGCGCAGCAGAAGACACGATTTCAATGTCGCTGGGTGCAGCCGAGTTGTCGACAATGGCCTCACAAGTAGCCGTCAAAACAGGAGCAATGAGATCTTCTTTTCCATGATGAGATGCTGGACTCGCTGAAAGAGCGCTGTGTGGTTCTTGTACCGATCGTTCAAATATAATATGGTGCGAAGGTTCCAAGGCCGATGCGTCAATAGCTGAAGGTGAGGCAGACAAATACATTGGGCGAGTTATTGTGTTGGAAGGTCGACGTGGAATGTAATTATAATCTTTATTTGCTGTGCATCCTTCTGAATGTGGAAGATTAGAAGCTTCAGGCTCAGTCGGTGTCGAATTACCAGTCAAGCGAGAGCCAGAGTATCCACGATGCGGTAAGGGTCGAATAACCGATTCAGAATCCGATGAAACATTGTCTGAATTAGACATATCTTGATCGTTTCTGTAAAAACCATGCCCAGGAGGCGCAGAGGGAGCTGAACCGAGCGATGAGTTTGAAGAGTTCCTGGGCACTGGGCGTCTAGGGAGAGACATAGCAGGGCCAATTGCAGGAGCAATGGTAGAACCTGTGCCCGAATAGCTGCGTCTACTATGAGACAATGAGCCACTAGTCGGAAAAGCAGGAGTAGGGGCAAAAGCAGACTCCATCTGTCTCGTCTTGCGGACTGCGTGAATAGGTTCTGAAGAATAGTTTGGAGAAAGATAGTTATCAAGAGACGTAGACTGAAGGGAATGCTCCTCTTCAGCAGATAGAACCTCGTCGGTCAGGTCTAGACATACTCAGTTAGTCAACGCGCACTTTAAGCAAAGTGAGCGGGGCGCCTCCAATAACCCACATCCCTCTCTCGCTAGCTCCCAAAGTACAACTCACCAATATCCGGTTTCTCTGTGCTCAGTCCAGAATCCCCATTGGATTTACTATTTTCCTCAGAAGAATTATCCGGCTGCTTCCGTCGCGTTCTTCGAAATAGCTTCTTCATGATCTTGGAGAGGAGAGGTTGGTTTGTAGAGTACGCCAAACGAAAGGCTTTAAACACAAACGCCTGGATTTTATAACCAACCCGCCTTGAAATAAAAATTAAAATTAAAACAGTTAAAACAATTCAAAAGGTTATACAGATACAGTTTAAATGAGATGTTCTTCGGTGACGCTTGCTGGCTTCTGGAAGCAGCAGAGCACAGTTCATCGCTTAAATCGTAGCTACAAAAGCACAAACTTAAGCAACTACAAGCAGACTTGCTTAATTAAAACATAAACTATACGGATTCTAGATAAATTAAACTGAACATACAGCAGAAGAAACAAAAAGCAGTGAATAAATCCCAGACACCGAAATCCCCCAAAAGCAATGCTAACATGAAAATTTCTTTTTTAAAATTAAAAAACAAGGCAAAAGTGCCTTTTGTTCATGTAGAAAAAAGGCCTTTTTCATGAGGAAAGATCTGAAGTCTTTGAAATTCCCTGTTTGGGAAGAATGTAAACAAACCCTTTGAACCAACAAACAAAAGCACTTTTGTTTGCTTCGCCCCTCAACAGCAGAGCACCTTGGTTTTTTTTTGTCTCTTTAGCCTTAGACAGAAATGGTCAGGGAACGTTCAAATTCCAAAAACCCTTTTGAGTCGCCGATTCAGCCTTTGGGAGCAAGGGAACTCCCCCCACAGCCTGCTTCTACTCCGAGACCAAACAGACTTCAGCACCAGCACCACAACTCTTCGCCTTCTCGTGGGCGCTCGCTGGGGGAAGATGGACTTTCAAATAGCCCCTACTCTCCCGTACACTCCTCTCCTCTCTCTCCGCATCGTGAAAGGAGCTCCGCCCGGGATAGGTACACGCCATCTCCATCACCAACGCGCTATACCCCTCATTCTTCCCGGCTTCCGGTTTTGAGTGTTCCGCTTGCAACAAATGATATTCAACTCGGACCACCAGAAAGTCCTACCCGGGGATCTCCGTTTAGTTCACCTCTGGGATCGCCAGAGAGAGGCCTTTCCCCTGTTCGCTCTTTCGACAGTGCCAGAATGAGCATTCCCGAGTATGATGAAAAACACAATTTGCTTTCTAGAACATCAACAAATTCGACATTTGTTGACGATTACGATGTTCGTCTGTCAATGACATCTGCGCCAGCCAGTGCCGTTTCCCGATTTAGCAAAATGCCATTCAGCAACGACAAGCCTAGTTTCAATGGCTTTGACAATGTCTACGACGGAATAATTATAGATGAGACGTCTGACCCCACTGAGGAGACGTCCGATCAAGCTACTGAAGATTGGAAACGTCGACAAAATCAAAACATCAAGCGTTCGCAAACTGCAACAAAGAAAGTCAAACTCTTAAACAACGTCTATTCCACCGAATACCCGTAAGCAATTGGCAATTGGTTGTGTCGCTTGGCTAACTTCAATTTAGTATTCCTTCAGCTATCAAAAATTCCGTCCTTCCTGAATATTTAAAAGAGGCAGAGACCGAAGACTCGACAGAATTCACTCACTTGCGTTATACTGCAGCTACTTGTGATCCTGATGAATTTACACAAGAGAATGGTTATTCGTTGCGCGTAACAGAGTATGGTCGCAAGACTGAGCTGCTGATTGCAGTGACCTACTACAATGAAGACAAGGTCCTAACAGCGAGAACATTGAATGCTTTGATGCAAAATATTCGAGACATTTGTGAACTGAAGAGATCAAAGTTCTGGAATGCCAATGGCGAGCCTGCATGGAAGAATATAGTTGTTTCCATCATTATGGACGGTATCGACCCTTGCAACAAGGAGACACTCGACATGCTGGCAACAATTGGTATTTACCAGGAAAGCATTATGAAGCGAAAGGTGGATGAGAAGGAAACTGTTGTTCATATGTTCCAGTACACTACTGCACTCTCCATGACTGAAAATTACGAGCTGGTCAGACCAGTTCGTGGCGAGAAACATAACTTACCTCCAGTACAGTTTATTCTTTGCATCAAACAAAAGAATGCTAAGAAAATCAATTCTCACCGTTGGCTATTCAACGCTCTTGGTCGACAACTTCAGCCAAATGTCTGTGTGCTGATTGACGCTGGTACAAAACCAGGCCCAAAGTCGATTCTTGCTCTCTGGAAGGCGTTTTATCAAAACAAGAATATTGGCGGTGCCTGTGGTGAGATTCATGCTGATCTCGGATACAGAGGAAAGAATCTCATCAACCCCCTGGTGGCTAGTCAAAATTTTGAATACAAAATTTCAAACATTCTTGATAAACCTTTTGAATCTCTTTTTGGTTTCGTGTCTGTTTTGCCGGGTGCCTTTTCTGCCTATCGGTTTGAAGCCATCCAAGGTCGCCCTCTTGAGCAGTACTTCCATGGTGATGACACTTTACGAAAGCGACTGGGTGCTAAAGGTATTGATGGAATGAATATCTTTCAAAAAAATATGTTTTTGGCCGAGGATCGTATCTTGTGCTTTGAAGTCACCTTCAAAAAGGGTTCAGCTTGGAAGCTCCAGTACGTCAAAGACTCGCGTGCTGAGACCGATGTACCTGATGGCGCTGCTGAATTTATTAGTCAACGTCGTCGATGGCTTAATGGCTCTTTTGCTGCCACTATTTACGCGTTATTTCATTCTCATGAAATGTATCGTTCTGGGCATTCGTACTTGAGCATGGCTCTCTTTACTTTCCAGGCCCTCTTCAATGCCGCCAATCAAATTCTTACGTGGTTTTCGCTTGCATCTTATTATCTGACCACTATTGTTCTTCTAGACCTTGGTGCGTACCCTGAGAAGTACGGCGGGGGGGACGTGTCTCCTTTCCCTGTTGGAGCCGGTAGTAAGTATGTGGCAGTGATAATGGACAATGCATATATAGCTGCTCTTGTACTTTCTTTTATTCTGGCGCTTGGAAATAAACCCAAGGCCATCAAAGGTTGGTATTACCTCGCCTTCGCAGTCTTTGGTGTTATCCAATACTATGTTATTGCCATCATGTTTATTCTTGTCGCTAAGGCTGTTGGCAATACTACAGTAGCGGATTTCTCGCATGCGATCACCAACAACTTCTTTAGTTCAGTGCCTGTTTTAGTTCTCATCTCTCTCATCTCGACATACGGGTTTCAATTATTGTCCAGTTTGCTTTACTGTGATCCATGGCATTTCTTCAGTTCCTATATTCAATACATGTTCTTCATGTCGTCTTTTGTCAATATTCTGAATGTTTATGCATTCTGCAATTGGCATGATGTCTCCTGGGGTACTAAGGGCTCTGATATTGCTGATATCCTCCCAACCGTACACTCTTCCAAATTGGCTGATGGAGAAACTGTTGTTATTGAAGAAGAGCTACCACAAAAGGAAATTGATATGTGGTTTCAACAGACTGTACAGCGTGCAATTCGGCCTCTGCAGAAAGAAGTTTCCAACGAGAAGCTTGGACTGGAAGACTCTTACAAATACTTTAGAACCAATTTGGTCATTCTGTGGCTTCTCACAAATGCCATTCTCATCCTTGTCATTATCTCGGATCCTCTAACTGCCGACTACACCAACTCAGCTGAGCCACGCAAGGCTGTCTATTTCCGAATTCTACTCTACTCCAATGCAGTTGTCTCGACTGTTAAACTCATTGGATGCGTTTTATTTTTGTCTCTTACGGGGCTCCAAAAACTCATTTATATCCGAAAAACCTGAAAAGGTCTTTCTTCTTAAAATTATTACTGACATTTTTTTTGTTTAACTCATATTGTTTATGCGGTTGGTCTGCGTGGTATATGGTTTTGTCTTCGTTAAAGGTAACATGTTTTTGTTTTTTATTCTTTTTAATATTCATCTTCGTAGACTATTACAACGGAGGAGAAGATACTGCTTTCCGAGGCACCTTATGTGTATGTATACTTGGTATCCTTGGCAGCTGCTTCGTTTGTATAGTATCTGAGCGCGAGGGAAGGGGGATAGGTGAGCCGAGTAGTCGAATGTTTGCCGGCATAGAAACTGTACGAGGCAGGCCTTGTTGTAGCGGCTTGGCCAAGGGTGGAAGAGGGCGGAACACCTCAGAGCCTACTCTTTTCGCCCTTAAATTATTCGATGCGTTACTCGAGCCGCTTGGAGTTGTGGCGCTAAAGTGAACGCGCGACGGAAGCCTTTGAGTGTCTAGCGAATTTCTCTGGGATAAAGAAGGTGGACGGAAGTGCTTTGAAAACTGCGCAGGTGGCAGAATATATGGACTTTGCGAGACTACTCTCTCGTTGGTTGAGCGTTCGAGAACAGGATAGCCAATTATGCTTGTTCTTGCAAGTGACTCATCAGACAGCACACTCTTTTTAGCTAACCATCTAGGAACAATATTACTGAGCTTGGAGAAACTGTTTCTTCGACCGCTACCGTCGTCGGACGAGCCAAAAGAAGTTCCTGAGGCGCTCGAGATATTTCTGCTTGCTGCGCCGCGTGAACCTCCGTATTCACGGTCTGGCACTTGTGCTGAAGATCTGAGCGCAGAAAAATCGGTTCTGTTGAATCCGACATTCAAAGTGCTGCCATTGTTGGCTATTACCGACAACGTCTCTTGGGCAGAATCGGCCAACTCGCTACCAAGACTTGTATCCGAATCTGAATCAACTGCAGGAGGTTCGAGCCATTTATTTTTCTTCTTTTTAGGAGAGATGGGTGGTCGAGAGCTTGGTCTCAATGTAGTCCGCTTGAGAACGTGTAGGTCAGGCACCGGCTGCATGGACGTTTCTTCGAAGGATGAGGTTCTTATAAAAGGTCGGCTAAAGATTCTATGAGGTGGGGGACTTGGTGCCAATGTTTTGAGGTCGCCATTATTGCTCGGGTGCTTGACTCGCTCTCGTAGTTTAGCAGAGACTAAGACTTCAGCAGAGACGTAAGGGCTGGAAGGTTTTTCAACAGCTGGAGATACCAACTGATCATCTTTCTTGAATTTATGTTTGTCAAACATTTTAGATGTCATCTCGTAAACTGAATTAACCTTGCGCTGAATGTCATTGAGCTGTCCCGTCCAACCGAGCAGTTTTCGTGCAACTTCCTGACCAGTTTCTGCTCCATGAAGAGAGTCAATGTTATTTCCTAGTTTTTCGGTAAAGGCTTGAGATGATAAAAGATTGCTACCACCGAGTGCCTCTATAGGTGGCCAGGTTTTCTCTTCAGGTGCATTGGACAGAGGAATACTTTCCACAGAAGCCATGGAGCCAGGATTGGATATTTGGAGAATATCCTCAAGTTCTCTCTCAATTCTGTTTACTTCCGAGGCCTGTTCCTCCTCAGCCTCTATCTGCGCTCCGATCCTATCCAAAGCCGGCGCGACAAGGGTAGAAAGAATGTTGCTTATGATATCTTCCAAAGCTTGAAGTTGCATATCAATGGAGGACTTTTGATTCTGTATCAGTTAGCCGAAATCAACGTTGATCTGAGCTGACACACCTGGACAGAGCTTGAAGCAGAAAAACCATCAGAGAACAGTTCATCAGAATTAGGTATTTCAGCTGGATTTCCCATGAAAAATTGAATAAAATCGAAGAAATAGGTTTCATTTTATGTCTGGGTATATCTAACAGTATATGATATATCAAGCCAAACAAAGTGAGCAATCATAAAGACCAAGGGAAAATGTGCTAGTACATATCAGAGTGCCCGAAATGAAACAACTAGCACCTCAGTAAGAGAAAAGCAGACTTTGGAGGAGGTCGAAATGGAATGGAGAGTGCTTAGTGCTGAGAAACAGAAGGTATTGTAGTAGGGAGTCACGGAAAGGTATACGTTAAGTGATGTGACCTGGAAGATCACTGAGATATGTTTGGGTTGTGCGTTTGATCCAGTCTGAATATAATTATTTATTTTTTTTTGTGAAGAATGAATTTGATAAACGAAGAAGCAAATTTGATATTCTTCCAACAGTCAGTGAAACCCGGGACACCATAATCGACGACCGAGCTTGAGAACAGGCGATGATTGAAAGCGTTCTCAGCCAGGCCCTCGGTCTTTTGCTTGTGGGAATTGCTTGGGGTCTAACAAATCCTTTTATCCGCAAAGGTGCTATTGATCTTCAGCAGAGACGGCCGGATACAGAGAATGTCTCTATTCTGATGAAGTGAGCGCAATGGGTATCACCTGGCACGGGATTTTCTTAACCTTTATTTCAGGTTATATCTTCTTCTGAAAACTATGATTACCATGCCATCTTACTTGTAAGCCCGTTCAATTGGGGAAGCCAAATGCTGACAGCCAGGATACCACTGATCATCAATTTCACGGGCTCACTTTGGTTTTTTCTACTTTTACGCAAGGCAGACCTCTCGCTTGCCGTGCCAATGGCTAACTCGTCGGCTTTTATTTTCACAGTTTTAGGCGATTGGTTCTTGAATCGGTCTCGCCCGGTGCCCTGGGGCACGTACGCAGGAGCCGCTCTGGTCGTCAGCGGGATTGGCCTATGCGTCAACAGTAAAATGTGATTTCACAATATATGAAGGTATTTTTGATAATAAAAAGAGTTTTTTTTCTAAAATATTACGAAAGAATACGTTGGGAGTAACCGCATGAAATCATTTTATTTTACGAGTTTTTTTTCTTCGTACCATTTTAAAAATGTTTTAAAAATGAAAAATCTATGATACAATCTATATTACATTACAGGTCACCTTTTCAACTGTCGTTTGCGAATAGTCGTCTGCGCAGCGCTGAGTAGTCCAACCATTCCGTCGTAAAATAAAGCCACAGCTTTGGTCACTTCCTCCTCAGCTTTGGCAGGGAGAGAAATCTCCTTTAGCGCGTCAATGGACTCCATTTTGCCAGCTACTAAACAGGCTAGCAGACTTTCGAATGTATTTGCGAGCTCCTCGAGTTTCGCTGGGTCGGTCGCATCGAGCATCGCGTAGGTTTTCCAACTTTCCAAGATCGCGCTTATAACTGAATAAAGACGTACAATTTCATAAGGTTTGGTGTTTGCTTGACTGGTGACAATCTGTAAGACTGAAGCCATGCCGTGCGCAGAAAACCCGTCCCAGACCCAGCCCTCGGAAATGTCAGGAAGCCCGGTGTGTTTTTTATTCCACCTTCTGAGCAACCGTTCACCGAGTGCCAAGCGAAAAAACAACGACTGCTTAGTCAACAAGCCGAGTGGCGATGGTGGTCGAAGGAAATATAGCAGGTCGTGAGTTTGATAATCTTCAATCTTCGGAACCACATGAGAATCTATAAAGTCTCGAGCTTTAAACGATCGAAATGTAGGATTACAGCTAGTGTTCCATTCGTGGTCGTAAAATCCTTGACTATTGTAAATCATCGCAAGAAGCCTCAGGCGAAGGTTGAGTATTCGACCCTCGTTTATTTTAAACATCTCAATAGATTTCTCGACTTGTATTTTGTCGTTGCTCTTTTTATATAACGGTTTGAAGAGATGTTTTTCGGTATTTTTATCTGGTGACATGAAGAGAGCCTTCAAAGCCTCTCCCATGTTGGCGGTATCTAGTTTGGTGGGTGAAAACATATCGTTTGGGTCCTGAACTGACTTGGGCCTACCAATGAACTTGAGAAGTAAGGGCTCAGAATCTCCTCCGTCCGCCTCAAAGAGCGTGTAATTCAAGTCTCTCTCCAATACTATAGTAATGATTTCACACAAATCAAGAAAGCTCGAATCGTCTGGTTCAAGAAAGGCATGCCCAAATATAGCCCAGATCGATTGCCAGCCAACGCGGCTCCATAGATTGATGTGCTTCTCATAGAGCTGCTCATGCTCGTCTCGGCCTTCGTCTTCGTTATCCGAGTCGTTTTCAAAACTGCCGATTTTCTGGCGTTTTAAGAGTGCTACACAGAAAAATATTAGAAACGTCTTTCCGATAGAGAGATCAACTTTACCTCGAGGGACTATATTTGATCTAAGCGCCAAGTTCAACCGCTTGCCACCCGGCGTCGTGCCTCTAAATACGGAGCCGAAATTTTGAGATAGCTTCTCGGGCTTCATGTTGCGAGCCCAATACTTTAGCAGTTTTGTCGCCGAGTTCTTGACCAGCTTGATCTTCTTGGGTTCGGATAAGATATACGAGAGCGACGAGGGTGGAGCCACCATGAGGGAGCTGATAATGGCAATAGTACTACTCGTACTTGCAGAATAAGCTGGCGAGTTCAGCAGACAGGCGTCATTTGCATCGACTTCACCGTGCATCGATCCATACCGCGCTCTCGAGTATACAGGATCACTGTAGCATTCTTCCATGAGCACTTCTAGAGCGTCAATATACAATCCATGACTAAGACATGAGTCTATATATCGCCTGTTGTGCGACATGTTTTCGACTTGAAAATTGGCGCGTAGTGTGCAATGGGAGGATTTTAATTTACGCCGCGCGCTAACTTTGATGTACAAATACAAGTGTACTCACAACTACCACTAGAATACTCAACTGTAACGATAAAGAGTAAAGATCAAACATAACTCAGGTCTTTATAAACAACTAAACAAAACCCCCAAAATAAACTGCAATACACATACCTAGTGGAACACCATAAAAGATACACAAACCCTGCCTAATACCTTTTCATCCATGTCTCAAGATGCTTGAGATCCTCTGAGAGCAAACAAAAAAAAGCTCCTCTCTGCAAACGTGATCCCTCATAAATTCATCTGTTTCCTTTCCCTCTGATTTTCCACCGTTGAATTGATGGGAGTATATAAACTGCCTTCAATCAATAATTAATACCCCTGCTTACCAATGTCTCGAGTAGCAGCTCCAAGAGCATCAAGCTCAGTGTTGACACCAATGTTTTGGTTGTCGGTCTTGATGAACGACTCTCGATCGTCCTTCATGCGCTGGTAGCGCTTGTCGGGGTTCTTCGAGAAAAGGATCCAGCAGCAAGAAATGATAATCATGAGCAAAAGAGCCAGAGAGAAGGCAGCGTTCAAAACGAAGTAAATGACACCCATCACACCGCTGACAATCTGGGGTTGGGTCATCAAACCACTGAAGAACAAGAACAAGCATGCATCAATCGTGTTGATAATCTGGATAGCAAGGCAGACACCATTAGTGCTCTTGTCCAAGAAGGGCTTCTTAATACCAATCACAATACACCAAGCCAATTCAATAATGAAGAAAGCAAGGCCTTGTGTTTTTCCAGAAGCCTGAGCAAAGGCAATAAAGCACGATTTAACAAGGAAGTATCCCAAAGTAGGCACGACAAAGTAATAGCACTCAGCACGGTAAGGGACATACAAGAATCCCCATCGGTTCAAAGCTTGAGGATCAGAGTAGAGAATGTAAGCAGGGTTCTTGTGCAACATCTCCGACTTGCGAGCCAGTGAAATAACCTTAAACGATCCCCAGGCCAATAGACCAGTAGTCATAATTAAAATCACAATGGCGATGACAATGCATGCCGGAGAATCGCGCTCATAAAGTTCCCACAAACAAAATAGAGAAACTTGAGGATAACTGAGGAGTACCATTCGGTACATAGTTCCCTTCATGACGGTAACCCAGTTTTTACGATAATCAGCGAAATGGTGGCTCTGAATGCTTCCCATCCTGTGGAGACCGTCCAAGCTAAATTTGGCAATGGCCATGACAATGCAGACACACAAGCTAAAGAAAACAAACATTGTCATAACCGTCAAAAACAAACTAGTGATTTCAATTTTGGCAATGTAAGCCACTCGTTCAATGCCTTTAAGAACAAAGCCATTGGTTTCGGCATCAGCGGGAATGGTGTAACGCTTTACCAAATCGCCAACAAACTCAGCGGCACGTTTGAAACGCTTCTCAACCAAGATAGACAGAGAAGTTACAGTCAACAGCGAGGAAGGGGTTCCTCCGGTTGCGCGAACATACCACTCGAAAATCTGTTGCATAAAGTGAACGCGGATGATACCGAGGGACCAAGCAAAGTTCTGTCCCCAAGAAGCAGCAATGGGTCGAAGAGGTTCGGTAGCTTGCAAATTGATAATAGCCATTGTTTGGAAGTAGCCATAAAGCGACAAACTATTGACTGCGATGTGCGACGCGGCATTGGAATAACCACGGGCCCCAACAATACTTGAAGTCAACATGCCAATACCGGAAATGACAGCGGTAGCCCATCCAACACCTGGTTGATATACTGTTTTGCCATTACTCAATTTAGCTTGAACACAAGCAACTTGGGTGTAGTTTGTGTTGATGACCTTGACCTTAACGTAAGCGTCCAGGTCCGGGACAGTATACGCAATACCCGGGACCTTATCCAAATCCGACTTGGAACCGGACAAATCTGAGGTACTAGAAATAGTAAAAGTACCAGGAGAGATAGGGCAAAGCTGGTCCAGCTTCATTGTGCAAGGGTTGAGTGTTTCGGTTAGAATCTTGAGACCGTACACGTAAAGCTCAAGCTTTCCCTCAATGTAACCTTCCAAGTTGGAAATAGCAGTGATATCATAAGTAACTGTGTAATTTTCAGGAAAATAATCAATGTGAAACAGAGATGCAGAAAACTGAGAGTTATTTTGACATGTCGTAAGCGAGTCGGACGAAATCAATCGACTTCCGGCAATAATCGGCCGAGCAAAGAGACCCAAAAGTGCAACAAAAACGTAAACACAGTTAATCGAGGTCCTCATATTTTGATAGACTGAACTGTAGTTGATTCAAGAAAGAGTGGGTCCGGCTTGAAGACAAAGGGTTAGCACCAAACGACGAGCACAAATCCAACCCAAACCAAAAGCAAAAAAAAAAAGACTCACCTTCTGATCAACAAAGAAAAAAAAAAACAAATAACCACTACTGTTTTTTTCTTTTGTTCGTCGCCTTTGAATGAAGAAACACAAAAGAAAAAGCTTTGCTGTTGCCGTTTTTTTTGCCGCCCACCGCCAAAGCTGTGGAGTTACCCGGATAAAAATTTTATATTTAGCAACAGCAACAACAGCAACAACAACAACAGTAGTATATATATATATATATATATATTATATTATATTATATATAATTTACATCCAGGTTTGGATTTAAGAAAACTAAAATAAAGGGAAGGGAGCGGAGTTAAAAATAACTTTGAAGATTCTCTTTCAACAATCTAAAACACCAAACGCATCCCTCCTCCCAAATATAAACAGCTCAACACCAAGAAAAAACCAACAGTCATACCCACCATTTAATCCACCTTTCTCAATCCAAATCCAAATCCAAAACCCGCTGATAGAAATCTCAGCAACGGATCAATATTATTCATTCCATTCACGTGATATGATCACGTTTCCATGCCAACAGCTTTTTCCCATTTCCTCCCAACCACAGAAAAAAAAAATTTCCCAGTCAAAGACCCAAAAAAAAAATAAAAAAAAATGGGCGAACTTAAAGCTGAGAAGCGAAAACGTTCCAAGTCGGTGGATGGCAAGGTTAAACCGTCTTCCTCGCACAAGAAGGATGATTTAAAAGCAGGCAAGCGCTCGAAAATTGCCTCGGAAAAGCTCAAGGCTAGCAAAAAGTCAGAATCCAAAAAGCTTAAAAAGACCGAAAAGAAGGTAGAGAGCTCCGAGGAGGAGGAGAAGGAAGATGAAGAGATGGCTGAGGATGCCGAGGAAGATGTCCCTGAAGAGGGCGGAGAGGGTAGTGATCTTAATGAGGAAGCTACTAGTCGCCCCAAGTCGATCTCAGATATCTCAAACGCGACAAAGTTCTCTGAAATTGGCCTCTCTAGTGGAACCAACAAAGCTCTTGAGGAAATGGGCTTCACAGACATGACTCCCATTCAGTCCAAGGCTATTCCACCTTTGTTGGCTGGTCGTGATGTCTTGGGAGCTGCCAAGACGGGTTCCGGTAAGACTTTGGCTTTCTTGATCCCTGCTATTGAAATGCTCTCGTCTCTGAAATTCAAGCCTCGAAATGGTACCGGAGTTGTTATTATCACCCCTACCCGAGAATTGGCCTTACAAATTTTTGGAGTCGCCCGGGAATTGATGACACATCACTCTCAGACAATTGGCCATGTCATGGGTGGAAATAACCGAGGAGCTGAGGCTCAGAAACTAGTCAAGGGTGTTAACCTTCTTATTGCCACTCCTGGCCGCTTGCTCGATCACTTGCAAAACACACAGGGCTTCATCTTCAAGAACTTGAAAGCTTTGATCATTGACGAAGCCGATCGTATTCTCGAAATCGGTTTCGAAGATGAAATGAGACAAATCATCAAGATCTTGCCCTCTACTGATCGTCAATCCATGTTGTTTTCGGCTACACAGACTACCAAGGTTGAAGACTTGGCTAGAATTTCATTGCGTCCTGGACCTTTATTTATCAATGTCGAAAGCCGAATGGACTCCTCTACTGTGGCTGGTTTGGAGCAGGGCTATGTTGTTTGCGATTCAGACAAGCGTTTCCTCCTCCTCTTTTCATTCCTCAAGCGAAACATCAAGAAGAAGGTTATTGTTTTCTTCTCATCATGCAACAGTGTTAAATACTACGCCGAGTTGCTAAACTACATCGATTTGCCGGTCTTGGACTTTCACGGTAAGCAGAAACAGACCAAGCGAACAAACACCTTTACAGAGTTTTGCAACGCCACACAGGGTACCTTGATCTGTACAGATGTTGCCGCCCGGGGTCTCGATATCCCTGCCGTTGATTGGATTATTCAATTTGATCCTCCGGATGATCCTCGTGATTACATTCATCGTGTCGGTCGAACTGCCCGAGGTAAAGACGGAAAGGGAAAGAGTTTGATGTTTTTACTTCCCTCAGAGTTGGGATTTTTACGCTACTTGAAGCAGTCCAACGTCCCGTTGAACGAGTACGACTTCCCTAGCAACAAAATTGCCAATGTTCAGGGTCAACTCGAAAAGTTGATTACTTCAAATCACTATCTCAACACAAGCGCCCGAGATGGCTACCGATCTTACTTGCAATCTTACGCCAGCCACTCTCTCAAAGATGTCTACCAGCTCAACAAACTCGACTTGGCCAAGGTCGCCAAGTCCTTTGGCTTCTCGGTACCCCCGCGAGTCAATATCAACATTGGTGCGAGCGGCCGAACTGACAAGCCCCGAGCTCGACAGTCCCACAAGCCTCCGCGTGAGCGTTATTAAATTTCTGTACTATATAGTTTAAAAAAAGTGGTTTTTTTTTCAGTTTACTACGCAGATGTAAAGTGTATCAAACAATTTATTCCCTCCTATCCAGCTCATAGTAAAGCCGGGTTATCATCCCCCAAATCCCTTTTTATACACTGGTTCAATAACATCTCTTTTGATAACCAAAATTGCTTTCTCTCCTCCTCTGCCTGCCGCAGCTCTTGCTGTAAGCTGTCATTAATATCTTGAGCCCATAGTATCTTTTTCCTCAAAAAGTTATCCAACTGCTGTGATTCTAGGAATGACTCTTCGTCTGCATCAAATATTGGCTCGGAAGGTACGGCAGGTGTCTCGGGCACGACTCGCGTCATCTCGGTTTCATGCACCGTCCGCATGTGTTTTGCCAAAGCGTCTGACCGCGTAAAACTGCGGTCGCATTCTGGTACGTTGCAATAGAATGGCTTCTCGCCGGTGTGACTGCGAATATGGGCTACCAAAGCAAACCTCGACGTCTGAATCAGGCCCATGCGCTGGCACCCTTCCCACTCACAGCTGTACTTGCGCCTCCGTGTTCCAATGTGAGAATCATGCATGTGTTTAACCAAGTTATCCATGGTGTGGCATTCTGTATCGCATCCATGCCATTTGCAAAATGTGATTTGGTCCTGTAGCTCTTCGTCTCCCAGGTCTGGTGCGGATCCTAAAGTGTCCGAGGAGACCGTTGACAAAGCATCATTGACATCGTCTACTTCAGCACGAGATACTGCCACAGTTGATCCATCGGCAGTCAGAGTATCTCCATCTTCTTCAAAGTTTGTAAGAGCAGTCGGGCGTGGAGGAGCCGGTGCAAGGACTGGCTGACGGGATGGGCTAGCTGATGAGTCCATCATTTCCGCGTCTTCCTCAAAGTTAGACATCGTTGTCGGTGCTGGCAGAGCAGTCAGAGGCGTCTCGACGGTTGAATCCGACTGCGGTGAAGCGGTGTTGGTCATTGGGTGAGGCTGAGAATTCTCTGGGCGGTGTGGCTGAAGGAGTTTGATGAGACTCTGACAAGGATGCTGACCTGACTTGACACACGGCTTAAAACCAAAAGGAAAAAAAAAATGATAAAAGGGGGGCGAAGTTTCCCAGATTCTTTCTTCTCTCGACTTGGCAGCTGAGGTCTGTTTGATTGTGACTGGGGTGGGCGCTTGCCAAACAGCCGGGTCGGTCGAAAACAATATTAAAAGCACAGTCAAAGGATAGTTCTATACCTAGACACACCATGTCAGATTATTCATTTGAAAATGTGTCTATATTGGATGCCATGGTGCGCAAATCCGATTCCCTCAAGCTTCTTGATCAAGATGTTAATTCTATTACTGCCGCGATCAGTGCCATTTCTGTGACTGCTCGAGGTGACGGGGATAAGCAATTGGCTTCAAGTCGCGAGGAACATTATCTCAATAGCTTTTCCTCCTATGTATTTGCCAAGGAACTTCGTGAAATTGTTAAACGATGTGTTCCAACCGAACAATGTGCCTTCCGAGCAGGACAATTAATCCAGGATATCTGTCAATCGGTTGTTTTGGAATGTTATTCATATAGTGTACTTTTTCAACTGGACTTGATACCCTCAGTAGCACTGCTTCTCTTGCACTCCAAAGTTCGGTATCCAAAAATCTACCTAAATCTGGTCTCGTCGGTATCTTCATTATTATCTATACTAATTATTGATTCAAAGGCCTCTCATGAAGTAGCAGGGGCTTTCACTTCCAGCATTCTTAAGCAGACATGGAATGCCTTATTGTCTGAAGTGTCCAAGCCGCCTTCTTCCTCAGATATGACCGAATTTATGGGTCCTTTGCAAATAGCCTTCCGCCTGAAGAACTTTCAAAAAGTTTTGCTCTCAAAGACAGTTTTGCTTTCGAAACCTGCTCAATTGGCTCATATGATGACTTTGTTTTGCTCCTCATATGATTCGTGCCAGTTGTTGATTCGACTGCAACGTAAAAGTCGCAATGATGAACAAGGAGAACAGAATCAATCTTTGAATGAAATTTTACTGGGATTCGTGGATCTTTGTTCCTACAAAATTGGATTGGAGGTAAGCCTATAAAAGAGACTGGAATCGATAGCTAACGTGAAGCAAGTGTTGTTGTATTGCAATAACAAATTGTAATGCTTTGATAATCTTGGATGAAATCGCCTCTTCAACCCAACCTCAAGACGCTTCAACTACTGCACGGTACCTTTTGAATATTATACTCAAGACTCTTGTTGAATATCCATCTATGTTTTACTTAGAGCCCAAAACTAATGACCTTCTTAACAAGTCTATGTTACTTCCTCCAGAATCTATATCATATCCGGGACAAATTGATGTCTTGATGGAGGCCGTTGATCATCCACAAAGGCTATTGGAGGAGGCCAATTTTACCTTTCTAGCTGCAGTATGCCTTTCTCAGATGAACAACACTGTAAAGACATTTCACGACACTCTAACTTTCACGCATACTTTGTCTCTTAAAAATCCACCTTTGTGCACTGTATCAGTGCTCTGCGATCTCCTATCGGAATATTCAAAAATTCTTGTCTGTGAATATACAGCGGTTAAAACTATGACATATGATCCTCATCCTCTCACCCGAAAACTTCCTCCTTTAGCTAAAAAGCCTTTTTCGGTAGAGGGATCTGTTATGAAAGAAGCAAATCTCTCGAGAATGTCCGATATCTCTTCACCTTGGGGTATTTCTGCTTTGGATGGTTTCAATGATAGTCAACCAAAGAACTCCAGAAGTCTGGGAACTGAAAAGTCTGCCCAAAATGACCAGTTGACCAAAGCCGAAGTTCTAAAGTATCTTCTTCGGGGACTCCAGAGTTTAATTACGTTTACAGATTTCTTTGTTCGTATGAACAGAATCGGATGCCTGAAAGGTGAGGCACCAGCTGCGAATTTGGATTCTGAGATACCCTCTCCCGATGAGATTTTTGATTCTTGGACTCTTCCCAGGCTCCTTCTGCACGCATTTGCCGATGTTTTGGAGGCATGTAAAGCTCTAGATCAAGCTAGTGTCGACGCAAGCAGTGTTCGCGATATTACAGCGCTATCCATTTCTGCTATAGGGGCATTTGTTAATAATGCGACAGGGTGCAAATCATACTATATCTTATTTCGTGACTTGTTGGAACAGTCTTTTAAAAGCCTTCTTCGCGTCCAGATATTCCTGGAGGTTTTTGATCTTCTCTCGTCTTCATATGACCATATTAACAAGACCAGGATGTCTGAGGAACTTTCTATGCTTCGCCCCGAGTTTGAACGCTTTATATTTTTGTGGGGATTACTAGATTCTCCGGACTTGGTCATCAATCTCGCCAAGATGGCAGCCTTGGGTTTGGAGTCAATCATTTTTGACGCCTACGAAAGCTATTCAAGGTATAATAAAGACTATTCACGCCGGTCTTTGGAAATCCGCGAAGTATACAAAGACCTTGTTGAAAAGAACACGTCGGAAACAACTGTTCCGCCCGTGTCTAATTTGACCTCTTTGGGAATAAATTCCTTGAGCCTTTTCACTCATTCTCTAATTGGACGACGAGAAGAATCTCTTGTGAACCAGCATTTCCGCCCACTAGACAATCAAGACGCTAGTCTTTCCAATATGGACAAGCCAGCTTCTCTTTCTGATTTCATTATTTCAAATCCAAATATTTCCCCGAAACGAATATCAACAGTCTTACTCGATCACCTCGGCATGAGTGTAACTTCGGTTGAGGGTAGTAGTGCATTACACTCACCTAATTTGTTAACACCACCTTCTTCATCGCCGTCGCATGTGTGGCCATCTTACTCGCCCACTCTTGCTGGCAGCCCCCTTGCCTCTCGAGACTCGACGAGTAGTGGATCAGGAATAATTGGAGACAAGACTGTGAGAACGCCTAATTACCAGCACCAATATTCCCAGCAACAGCAGCAACAGCTGAACCTAAGGCCCCGATTCCAAAGTTCTTTTTTCAATTCGCCTGTAGAACCTTATTACTCGAATACTAAAGAATTTCGTTGACCGAAAACCGGTCATATGCAATAATCTTATTGATTGTTGAGATTAATTACTCTTCTGCTTTCTTTCAGTTTGAAAAATGCAATTTTACAATGGACTCGGTGGATATTATGTGGAGGCTTGTCAAAGAGCATAGGGATGGGGAATGGCTTGGTGATATTTTTTACATACATGTATTTGTGATTTGTTTGTTTTTGTTTTTGCTTGACAATTGTTGTGTTTAGTACTCATGGTTTTGTGCTAATGTTGTGGTTATGTCTTTGCTAATGAATAGGGCTGGTTATCACAACGACGCCGGGTGTTCTTTTCAGAAAGCTGTGTAGCTGCGTAGTTGGGTGGTGTATGCTTATTGTGCTGTTCAGCATTGATTGTGGTTGAGAGACGAGTCAGAGACCGGTGAAGTGAAAAATCGTGGTTGTGACGTTGCATTTGATCGACTCCCAACGGTCTCGATAGAACATACTTTCCGCTTGGACGCGCCCGCAACCATGGAAGCAGCTGTTTCTAACGTTACACCTGAGACAGTGACTGCTGCAGACTCGGCTCCTGTTTCTCCAGTTGTGGTCAAGAAGCCGTGGACGTGGAGGACGTTCAACGACGAGGAGCTTGCGGGTGGAAACGCGCGCGACAAGGCTATCCTTGATTCGTCGGACGACTCATTCACACCGTTTTCATGGGAGCATCTTTGCGATATTATTGCTACGAATAGCCTCGGTGATTTGTCGCGTAAGCCCAGCCAGCTTCGCGACTATCTGACCTGGAAGGCCAACACCATGGGCGAGTACGGCAGTATCCACAACTTTCTCATCACCGAGAAGCTCAGCTGGGGTCGAGATTGGAAGCGGCCCAAGTCACAAAAGTTGTTTGGTGATCCGAGTAAGTGCAGATCGGCGGCAAGCGCAGTGGAGAGCTTTGATTCTAACGTATATACAGGCGACGTGATTGTTCTCTACAATGATTTCCCATACGGCCTGGCTGACGGAATTGTGCATGTGGTTATCTGGACGCGTGCTCCTGTGCCCAAGGACCCTGTCACTGGCGACGTTGTGCAGGAAACTCGCGACTTGATTGAGAAATTCATAAAGGTTGTCTATATAGATCGTCTGGGAATAAAACGAGATGACATTCTCTGGTTTAAGAACTGGACCGCCCTCCAATCTGTCCGCGCAATTGAGCATTTCCACCTCTTGTTCCGAAACCCCGATTTGAAGGCCTTGGAGAGCGTTAATAATACCTCGGGTATCACTGAGCCATTGCAATAGTGCGACAGAGCTCTTGAAAGTTGTCTGTTCTGTACATTGGAAAGAAACCCCCAACCTCAGCCTCTCTCGCTGGTAGATCCTTCACCTGTGTTACTGTATTTGAAATATTCTTGCATTTTTAATAGAAATTACGTTTAAATTTTTTATTCTCGTAGTCGCTTTTTGCTCCTAAGCTGAATTCAGACGTGACATCTGGACAACGACAAGCCATGAGCGACCACGATCTCGCGGCGAAGTTCGAAAACTCGATGGAGCGGTACTTTGGTACGGAGGACGAAGATTCATTGGCTCTTAAAGAGGAGCTGGACGAGCAGGGCCTTCCGTTTGCAAAGCTGATTTCCCGGTCAGACCTCAGCAAGCCGGACTTTGAACTGACGGACTTTTTGCTGTCGGTCCACAAGTACCAGACGCTGTCGGATTTACGCCAGCAGCTGCGCGACTGGGCTGTGAAAATTGATGCAGAGATTGTCCATTTGGTGAACGAGGAATACGATGAGTTTATCGGTCTACGCAGCACGCTCAATGGATCTGAAAGCTACGTCCAGGATATCAAAAACACGGTGACAACCACAAGGAAGGAGATTGATGTATGTTTTATCTGCAGTTTTTAGAGTAATCAAGCTAACCTGAGGCCAGTCTATGTCGCTTAAATTACGGCGGCACGTTGACGATATCGACGAGCGTATTAAAGAGCTGCGACTCAACAAACGACAAGAGGTTAGTGCATGGTCTGGCAAGAAGGTCGTCACTAACAATTTTTAGATTCTCGCTCGCAAGATCATCCTGCTATCGGAACGGATAGAGGATTTGTCCTCCCAGATAACCCAATACCGCGAACAATGTATGTACATCTTTACTCTTGCTGAAAACCAACTAACAATTACAAGCGGAGAAAGTGTCGCCGGATGATCTTGGATTACTCGTCGATGCCTTCCTCTCAATCCACACGACGCTGGTTCCGCCTGTAGGATCTTCAGAGTTACAGGCCCAACTAGCACACGATCCCATTGTCGCTTCGATTCTGCGACCACAGGCAACTACAATACGACACAGCCTGCTAGATCTACTAGGCGCTAATCTACGGCTGGCTCTCAGCGATCCTGCCGTAGTCTTTGATTACCTTCCGCTCTATCGTCGACTAGGGCACGCGCAAGAAGCTGTGAGCATTCTAAAAGCCAAAAGCTGAGAGATTGTTTGTTTTGTAAGATACTAGGAGGGGGGGTAATAAAATTACAGTTATAAGACTAAGCCGATATTACATTTTATTCTCGACACCCAAGAGACTCTAGTAGTCTTTGTGAGACTTTGATATTTACACGTTCCAAGCCGAGACAAACATTATTTTCTTTTCATGCAAATTCATGTGACATTAAACAGACATGTTCAAGTACATGACTGCGCCGTGGGAGGTGCTCAGCTTGAACTGTCCGTAGACAGCCTCCTGCTTGAGCTTTTGAAGCTCTCGCTTGACAATCTTCAAACTCTTTGCAATTGCGTCGATGTTGGCCTGAATTTCCTCGTTTGTAAAGTAGGCTTTGCCAACCAAAAAGCGTAGGTTACCTCGGGCGTCAGGAATGTAGGTGATTGATTGTAGGGCGTCGCTAATGGTTCTCACCAACTGGTGCTCCTTGACAACAGTGCCACGTCGGGCGACAGGCATAAGACCCCTGGGACCAAGCATTCGCTGGATCGGTCGTAGAATGCTGATGGCATCTACCGAGGCGTACGCACGATCAAAGAAAATGCCTTCGTCCTTAACTCGCTGGACAAGCTCCTTGCCACCAGCAAAGGCAGCACCGGCTTCGAGTACGGCTTTTTGAGACTCTTCGTCGGTAGTGAAAACAGCAACACGATCACGCTGCTTGAGCGGGTGCGGCAGCTTGAGCGTACCTCGAACCGGAGCCGAGCCAGACTCTTGGGCGACTCTCAAGTCCAAAGTCACTGTCGAGCTCTCACCGGGAACACCAACCTCAACGGCTCGAATGTATCGCAAGGCGCCGTCAAGATTAGAGAACCAGGGCACAGTAGGACGAGCAAGAACTCGAGCCTTGGCCTCGAGAAACCGCCGTTGGAGAAGCTGCTTCTGCAAAAGCTTTGTGGCCATCTTACTCTTCTTCTCCTTGACTGTACCTCCAAGTTTCTGCTGCTGCTGTCGACGGAGTTTTTCCTGTTGTTCGCGAGCCTTGCGGGCCTTGGATGCGTATGTCCGCAACCCGATCTCCGCAACGATGGGAGACATACCAGATGTCGAGCATAGTGCACTGCCAACAAGCGGCCGCAGCAAACTTCTGCTCAAAGTCCACATTTGCTTTCACGCGGGAATCGAAGCGTCGCTTTGAGCGGTGAAAGAGTTTTCTCGGTTCCGACTGAGGTGTAGTGGCATGACAACGAAAGGCACTGCCCAAAGCACTCTGAGGGAAAGATTGAACTACGCTTTGTTTTTACAGGAATACTGACATAATTTATATTAAAGTAAGCATTTTGAGTACATCAGTCTATGTAGAATGTTTTTGTAAAACAAAATTCAAAATAACCCCTTGGTCGGGTCAAGCATGTTCATCAAGGGAGACTACTGCAAGTTCTTGTACTCGCTGTAGGGTTTGAGATATCCAGCATCCTCCAATTCCTTACGGTTTTTGGCACGCTTGCCAGTGTCGGCTTGGTACTTCATGAACTTGCCCTTCAAGTAGCTTGTCTCAGAGCGCAAGTTGCGGCGGTTGTCATCCCAGTCGGCGGGAATGGTTCCCAGCTCACCTCCGGCAGCTTTGCTGGCATCATTGAGCTCATCCACGTAAGCGGCATCTTCGGGGTACATGAGATTGTGAAACTCCTTGCCGTCGCCCTTGATGAGCTTGGTCTTGTCATGGGCAGCTAACATCTCTTCAACCGAGGGAAGGCTGATTCGTTTATCCCAGACTCTCAATACATATGCTGATTGTGCAGAGGCAATAGACATGGGCAAAACCAAACGGGTAAACACCATGCAGACCAATGTAGGGTCATAGATGTAGAAGCAGTGCTTGTAAAGAAAATTGGCACGAGCTCCATTTGTGATAATGGGATGAGGTCCAGAGTTAATTTCCTTCAGCGCAGGAACGCTCTTGAGGTAGCCAGTACAAAACAAGATAGAATTGATATTCTCGAGCACGGTTCCGTCCGCAAGCTCGACCGACTTGTTTTCGGGGTGGAATTCCTTGATAGCTCCAACATCCTTGATAACAGGATGTTCAATTGTGGGCATAACAGACTTTGAGCGCGAGGATCGGTAGAGGATTTCCGAGTTCTGACACACTTGGAAGGAAATATCCTGGCCACTGGCAGAGTTTCCGATAACCAATACTCGCTTACCCTTAAAGTCTTCAGAGCGACGATAATACTTGGAGTGCGTGATCTCGTCGGGGTAGAGATCATTCCACTCCTTGAGACCGGGATATTCAGGAACAAAGGGTAGATCATAGTTGCCGCAAGCAATGGCAACTGCATCAAAAATCTCAGTTTTGGGCTTTTTTACCTCATCACTGACTTTAGTGGTTGTGACATGCCACTTTCCGTCAATCTTGCGAATGTCATCGACCGAGGTGTCAAACTCGGTGATTTTTCCAACTCGACGCTCAGAGAAGTCAACAATGTAGTCATAAACTTCCTGGCGGGTAGCAAAAAAGTCAACCTTATCCGAGAAAGGGGCATCGGTGTACGACATTGCGTCAACCGGGACGTTGGTGTCCATCTGCTCGTATAAGGCCGAAGGCCAGATAGACTGCCCTTCCGCCTGTTTCTCGGAGATTGGCTCTTCCAAGATATTAGGATCATTACAAGGAACGCGAGGAATGCGTCCAGGCTTATCAGTGTAGTTCCAGATACCTCCAAACGCAGTACGCTTCTCATAGATCTTGACATCCATGCCACCGCGAGCAAAGATATCACCGGCAGCAACACCCGCAGGACCGCCTCCTGAACTTGTTAGAACATACTATAAACCTTAATTAACCATGAAACTTACCCACAACGCAAACGCTCTTCACTTCACTGTTCATTTTGGTGTTTGACAGAAGGAAGAGATCAAAAGCGACGAAAATTGCAGAATTAGGAAATTCCGTCTCGGTTCAGCCGCACTGGGAGTTACCCGGATAGTCGCGTGATTTTTTATCGTGAAATATAAGTTACAATATTAAATAAGTTATTGTGTTGATTATTACCCTGCTTTATATGTGATTATGTAATCTAGTGGTCTTTGTGGAGATCTGTGTCATCCCAAGTCTACGGCCTTACTGAGTATGACGTTTCTCCCTTGTCGAAGCTGGGTATTCCTTGTTTAGTGGTTTAAATATGACAGACGTGCGAGAGACTGTTGTTCCTCACCGCCCAGACCCTGGCCAACAAGGCTTTCAAGCACCCAGGTTCAACACTTACTTTGATGAAATGCTTTACATTGGCTACCAAACTGCGCAATTGATCTTGGAACTGCTGGATATTGAACTTAACTGAGACAATCGAAAAGAGTGGCTATCCAGCATGAACCACATGTTGGTTACTGACGATGTAATAGGAGTATCAAGGCTCACCCATATACAAAGGGCGATTTCGAGTACATGAATCAAAGAGCAAAAGACATAGTATTCGCATCTATAACCGAGTCATTTGATACCCAACTCTTTAAGAATAAACAAGTCTCAGAGGAGTTTGATACATTCGCCGGCCTTTATGATGCACTCATAAAAGTCTTTGATCTTTTGGATAACGAGGCACTTGAAAACACCTACATTGATCCTGGAACCAACCCTCTAACAGTCAAATTCCCTGAATTTATATCGTTGATACGCTTAATTCTCGTACTCCGAAGCAGTCGTAAATTATCGATTTCGTTGAAAGTCTGGTAAAGGTTTGGATGAAATGGACAAAGTATAGTATCAAAGGAACTTTGATGAGTGCAACTCCATCAACACTATTGATAATTGTATATGCTTTGATAGATCTACCAATGGAAGAAGATCTGGCCTTCAAGCACTAGATGCTGAAAACTAATTTAAGCTTATTTCGTGCATTGGAGATCTTAAAACTACACTTAAGACAAGGACACATCTGGAAGAGGGATCACCATAAATCAAGAGATATGGTGAGCGCAGAAGGGCAACGTAAGAGACGGCCCTACAACAATAGGCATTTCACCAAGGGAAGAGCTCGTCGTGGAAAACGACTTCACAAGGGTGCAAACTAACATTTCATCATTTATCTCTATCTCAAGTTATAAGCGATAAGTAGTGTTGGAATGGTGACACTGACTGCTCAAAAATTGTTGATCAAATTAAACGAGGTTTCTTTTCACATGATGATGCACAGGTTTTGCTTTTTAGTACAATGGATACAAAAGTAAGTCTAAAGTAACAAGCGCACGGTAAATCCTAGCCTAGAACCTGGACGTAAATCACACATCCGCCAAAGACAGTACTTCAGCATTCTCAACACCACGTTTCAATCTAAAGTCAACTCTCTTTCCGCCAATTAAATCACAGGCGCCCGGCATCGCAGTTTGGCTGGCCCTGTTTTTCTTTTTGGCTCTGACCAATCATAATGTGCACACGTGATTGATTACCCCTTGCTACATTAATGATTGGCTCACAAGTTATCTGATTTCGGTGATTGCAGAAATCAGATTGCAATATGGTGAATATTCCAGACCGTTCCAAGGGTAACTGTCAGAATATAGATCTGATAAAAAATTTTAGCAGTTCAAGCTTCATCCTTACTCGTCTTCAAGCGCTGCTTTTCGGGAATTCGTCCTTTGCAATGGGTTTGTTAATGTTTTGGACAATTAGTTGAAATACTGGCTGACTGTCTTTCGCAGCTTTCTCTGCCATCGCGCCTGCTGCCCT
The DNA here is from genome assembly GCA_030582095.1 of Trigonopsis vinaria. Lineage (NCBI taxonomy): Eukaryota > Fungi > Ascomycota > Trigonopsidomycetes > Trigonopsidales > Trigonopsidaceae > Trigonopsis > Trigonopsis vinaria. The sequence goes on along the minus strand of JAKTWP010000001.1, from coordinate 830,485 downwards.
CTCGCCGTCGTCACCCCCGGACGTCTCACCGGCAGCCGAGGTCAACGAGCGGCCGTTTGGCATTGTCACCTCAAAGACATGGGTCTTACCACCGCGTCCTAAGGTTTGTATATGTTCAAAATCTATCCTTGTTACAGCTAACAACTGTCCAGCCCGGTAGAAAGCCCGCCACAGATACGCCGCCAACGGTAAGTCATCCATTCCCTCCATTATGAGAGAAGTTGAACTTTAACTAATTGTAAAGAAACGCAAGGCTCAAAATCGTGCTGCCCAGCGCGCATTTCGTGAACGCCGGGCTCAGCGTGTGACTGAGCTCGAAGAAAAGTTTCAAGAAATTGACGCGAAAAGACAGCATAAGGAGCATATGCTTGCTGCTGAGGTTGACCGTCTATCTCGGGAGAACTCTGACTTGCGCAAGATGTGCTCCGAGCTTCAGCACCGTCTGGATGTTGCACTAGCCAATGCTGCCACTCAGGGTGGAGGCTACCTTCGTGCCACTCCCGGCGAATTTAGTGATATCGGAAGCGATGGAAGAAGAAGCTCGGGTACTGTTCTGACCCCCAATCATATGGCTTCGCCCGCTCCGTCGCCAAACAATAGCGATCTCTCGGCCAATGGCCAGTCAATGGCTGGGTTGGTCATTCCTCCTGGTGGCTGCGGCTTTTGTCATAGCCAGGAACACGAATCGTGTGTCTGTTCTTCACTTGGCGTCACTACGGAGATCTCGGTTCAGGACAATTCGTCGGTGTCTATTTCCCGCAAGCGCTCCTTTGAGCAAACAAGCTCGCGCCCGGCAACTTCGAAGATTCTTCTGCGTCCCAGACGGGTCATTAAAAAAGAATCAGGCGAGGTTGACTACACTTCCGCATACTCTAATAGGCCCAAGCCTATCAGTCGTGCCGCTACTGATCTGAGTGGCGGCTCAAGCCTGTCCAACGCTCCCTTGGACCCCTGTGGATTTTGCTCTTCGGACACTCCGTGTGTGTGCGCTGAAGCCAAGCAACAGTCTCAGCAACAAGCAGCCAGTGACTCCATGACGCCTGGTTCTTTGTCAAACGAGCGCGTCAAGATGCTTCCTCCAATTATGGCTGGCTCTAGCACAAGTTCACGTCCTCGACTGCCATCCCTTCAAGACAGCGTATCATCATCTGTACGCTCGTCGATTTCAGGCCCTTCTGGCGAAGCTCCTAGTGGCTGTACTGGAAGTCCGGGTACATGTGCTCAGTGCCGTTCCGACCCAATGTCGACGCTCTTCTGCACATCCCTGGCACTTCTTTCTAACGCAGCTGTTGCTGTTGAAGAAGCCTCTAAAGCCGAAGATGAGGCTAAGGCTAAGGCGGTATTGGCGGAGGCCGAGGCGAGTGCCGTTCCTACTGGATGCTGCGGTGGTGGCTCTTGTGGTGGAGGCGGCTGTGGAAGCAGCAGCTCTACTCCCATCAATCCCAAGACTCTACCAGCTCCTCGACCGACGCTCAGCTCAGTCTCCAGCGCCTCGTCGATAGCAGCTTCGACGCCCGGCTCTACACCAACTGCTCAGGAAGTCGCAACCCAGGCTGGTCAGGAACCCGGAGCCTACATCCCGTGTGCCACCGCTTACAAAACGCTTTCGCGCCATAAGAACTTCGAAAGCGTTGATCTGGGCAGTCTTGTGAACAAGCTCAATACCCGAGGTATGCAGGTAGAAGTGGGCTCGGTTGCCAACGTGCTACGTGAGCTAGACCGAAGGTTTTTGGCCAGTTAGTTTATGCATCTGTGATGCAGTGATCTGGTCAGACCGAAAAGGGAGAAAATAATGAACCCTGAGTTCTTTGAATGATAATGACGAGACTTTTGAGATATGGATATATGAGATTTATAAAGTGGAGGTCACTTTTTTTGTTTGTGTGTGTATGTGTGTGTTTTTGTTTTTTTGATGATTGACGGACGGACTGCTAGGCCCAGGCCTGCTGAGTCCCTGAGGTTTTTGACTTGATGTTTTTTTGCTTTCCTTGATTGCTCTATTTCTAACTAGGCACACGTCTACGGTTAGAGACTGAGTAGCTTTAATGATGAAATGAATGGTGTTTTTAAAATGAATAGATTAAGACCTAGAATTGGGAACTTCGTAGCGGTAGAAGAGTTACGACCGGAAATCACTTTTAATTAAAAAAAAAACTTATCATCATTAAAAATACATAATAGGGATGGTGCTTTTTCTAGCCTCCAAATCCAAACTGCTTCATCATATTTTGCATCGCTGCCATATTAGGCATGCCACCTCCTCCGCCACCGCCGCCCATCATGCCCATTAGCTGATTCATGTCAGGCATGCCACCATCCTCGCCACCGACACCAGCAGCAGCCATTCGCTTCTGCATAGCAGCCATTTGTGCGCCACGTCCACCCGACATCATACTCTGAGCTTGCTGCATACGGTTCATAAAACCGCCCTTGCCGCCGACACGCTTAGCCATATTTGCCATTGTACGCTGTTGGCTGAGCACGTCTTCTACTTCACGAACAGACGTTCCCGAGCCACGAGCAACACGGAGGATTCGAGTTGGTTCGCTAATGAACATTTTTCCGTCGCTATCAAGCTCCTTGTCCGTCATCGAGTCTAAGATGTATAAAGTTCGTTTAAGCTTGGCAGTACCAGCCTCGTCGCCGATTTGACCGGCCATCTGGCCCAAGCCAGGAATCATGCCAGCAATCTTTGACAAGGGGCCCATCTTCATGACATTCGACATTTGGTCACGTAAATCACGAAGAGTAAAGATACCTTCTTGGATATGTTTCATGGTATCCTTGGAGTCAAGGTTGAGAGATTGGACGTGATCGACTAAGCCCGCCATATCACCCATACCGAGAAGTTTTTGGATAAAGGACTGGGGCGAAAAAGGCTCAATATCAGAAATATGTTCGCCTGTACCAATAAATGCAATAGGTGTGTTTGTAGCTGCAACTGCGGAAATAGCACCACCACCATTAGCATGTCCGTCCAACTTTGTTACGATAATAGCACCAAAGTTTGAGGACTCCTTGAAAGCTTTGGACTGAGATTCAGCAGCCTGGCCAATAGATCCATCAAGAACCATTATGGTTTGATCAGGCTTAACGGCCTCTCCAATCTGGATCATCTCGGCAAAGAGCTCCTGTTCCTGCTGATGTCTTCCAGAGGTATCAACAATAATTACATCAAACTTCTCCTTCTTGAACTTGTCCACACCTTCCTTGGAAACTTTGACGGGATTGGTCTCGGTATAGGAACCGTAGTAGGGAATCTTGGCTCTTGTCGCATTTTGTTTTAGTTGATCAAACGCACCGGCACGGAACGTATCGGCACAAACCAAGCCAACTTGGAAACCTCTCCGTTGGTACCATACCGCAAGCTAAAGCATTAGTATCTGCGTTTAGAGAAAGGACGAATTCTCATACCTTTGTGCACGAGGTGGTCTTTCCGGCACCCTGAAGACCGACAAACATAATAACGTTGGCTTTGCCCTTTTTCGGCTTGTAAGGCTCTTGCTTTCCGTCAACAAGATCAACTAGTTCGTCGAAGAGAGCTTTTTGGATGATACGTCTCCGGTTGGCGTTCTGGGGCAATGTCTTGAGATCGATCTTTGATTTAATGGACTGGCGGAGTTTCCCGACCAACTTGACGTTGACGTCAGACTCTAACAATGCTGTACAGACTTCCTTGAGCATTGCATCGAGGGCCTTTAGATTGTTAATCTGTCTCTTCTCACCAACCACCACCACCCCCACCAATCAACAACCACACTCACCTTCTCGTCGACTGAGCTCGCCCGCGTGAGCTCAGTCATCGCCGAGTTGATTTTGCGTCCGAGATCTGCCAAAACCATCGCGTCTGTTGTTTTTTTTGTGGCTGAAAAGAAGGAAAAAAAGTGATGCTGCTAAGACATTTGTGGCTGACAAAAGATATCCACAGTACTTGTAGTTGGTATGGTAACTACACGTACTGTAATTAGTTGGAACTAAGGCCACAACTCTGCACGATCTTCTCCAAGTGCCCAAACCGCTCCGCAAAAACAAAACTTTTTATACTTTTGAAAGCCGAGGCCCAAAAGGAAAAGAAAACAAATACCCACTTGGCTATTTTTCTTCTTTTATGGAAGCAATGGAAGATCGAACTGCTGTTAAAATTGAAGCAGAACCCGAGGTCGCACGGACTGAAACCCAGGCACAGGCCGAGCCCAGCGACGTTTTGATGTCTGGGACCGACTCCGTCAAAGCCGAGGAACTCAAGCCTGAACCAACTTCAGATGGTTCCAAGTCTCAAAATCATACTTCATCTGTTATGGTTGAACACTCGTTTCAAACACACTTTGATCGTTTGCTATTGGGGCCTGAGGAGTATGTGCTGCCGGTTTCGATGAACGAAAGCCAGATTGAATATAATAGTCAAATCATTTTACAACACTCATCTGATATTTCACGCTTCTGCTCATCTCAGGACCCCGAAGAGCTCGGTAATGAGATCCTGGTAAACACAATGAAGCAGGTGGTGCAGAATACTTTGGGTGTCGCGACTCACCCCTACGTGGTACTTGATCATCTCCTTCCTCGAAATCTCTCCGACAAGAACGAATCTCTTTATATCACCGAGTTCAGCGACAAGTTTCGAGCGATTGCAGCGATCTTGAAAGCAATCCGACCTTCGCATGCAAAAATCGCACTTGTGGGTAAACCGGGAAAAACACTGGTAAGTTGAAACACACAAACGCAAAAAAGCGTGCCCTGATCTCAAAATAAATCTATTTTCTCTTTTAAACTATATTAATTGTGTGCTTTGCATGCGTTTCGGATGATTTGGTGTTGCTGTCACTGCTTTCCCGGCTAGGGGATTTTGTCCCCCCGACATCGAGGTGTCGTGTGTGCTAACATTGTTAGGATCTCTTAGGATCTCTTTTACGTGGACAGCATATTAAATACAAGCGTTATGGGGATAGAAAGAACGATGAGGATGGAAAAGACCTTACGTCTCCTTCAAAGATGAAGGCAAAGTTTATTGTCTACCTTTTTTCCTCAAATACCAATAACGAAGTTTACGCCGGTGGTCCAGTTGATGCAATCATTTCGGTTGATAGTTCATTTGATTCTTCGACTCCTCTCTTCTCTCGTCTGCGCCGAATGGGTGCAACTCCTGACCGCCCACTAACACCGGTCATTAGACTAATTTCCATTAACAGCACCGAACACGTCCTCATGTCACAGGCAGTAACTGCTAGCTCAGACTCTATGAATGTACCTATATTGAGCAATGTTGTTGCTGCCGTTGTTGCTCTCCGACGATACGCGGGCGTCCTGCCTCAGCATTTCCGTACCGTTGGTCTTGAGGTCTTGTCAAGTCGCCTTGCAGACTGGATCAATACCGGTGGTTTATGGCCATTTCCGGAACTCCCCGATATCACAGAGTACGACAAACTGTCGGTTGATGGGGCAGCCAAGGACGTCAATGGCTATTTAAGATTGGCTGGTAAGGCGCTCAAGCGGGCGTACGATGAAGATGGTGTCTTGGTGTCAGACCAGCATTCACATCGACTGATTAAGCGACAAAAGGATGAAAATGGAAGCATATCTGGTGTTGTGGAGTACCCTAACCGCCCTCTCGACATTTCGTTTTTGGTTTCTGCTGACAATGGAAAGGTCCCGGAATTAAAAAATGTGTTGGCTGAAGATCAACTTGAAAACGAGCTCAATCAGTATCGAAAGGATTTAGAAGCGTCACGAAATCACTCTAAACGGTTACTCCACGAAAACGACTCTCTAAAGGAACATCTCAGCAAGCAAATGATGCTTAACGAGAATCAGACAACTGAACTGGGAGAAATGGTTACTAAACTTACGGAGGGAGAGAAGAAGCTCAAGGCTCAGGAGGCTCGCGTTGAGCGGGCCGATCAAAGCACGGCGAAAGTTAATGAGTCGATGAAAGTGGCTCGCGAAGAATTACAAAAGGCTGAGGATACTATCAAGGCTGAAAGTCCGCCCGACGCGGCGAAATTGTATGAATCAGAAAAGCAAATCAAGAGCCTGAACGAAGAAATTGCTAAGCTAAACAGTCGCTTAGAGTCGCGATCGAAAGAAAACGAATACATGCGAGAACAGTACCAAAAGGCATCTACCAGTGCGATGGAAGCTCGCCAGGAAGCAGATCAACTAAAGAAGGAGGTTGAAGATTACAAGCGTATCACCAATTCTCAGATTGAGCGACTTCACCAGATGCAAGTTCATGAGATCATTCACATCAAGGACGAGCGAATTCAGCAGCTTGGCAGACAGATACAAGTTTTGCACGAGCAGATCCGCCGTATCGGCGATGTCGAGGTTGCCAAACAGCCGCAATCGCGGTACGGAGTTCGCTCCTCATCAATTCCTCGCCGTAATAGTCCTGCAGCGATCCTAAACGGTCGCACTGAACAAAGCTCGCGGGCTGCGTCTCCTGTTACGTCATCTGCGAGTAATGGCTCGAATGGACAAGGTGGAATTCTTCCTGGTGGAAGCACCGCCCATCTTACTTCTTCCTCAGTAGGATTCCCTGTTTCTACTGCCATGAACAACGGGTACTATGACAGCAGCAATCAAGAAGGTGGAGCTTCAGGTGCAGGTCACAGCAATATTCCTAGCATAATGGCATTACGGAGACAGTAAGTGGTGTATTTCTTTTTTTGTTGCTCGATATTATTTATTTGGTTCCCTGTGTGTTATCTTTGGTGCGTACGTGTTTCTTTCCTTTTATAAATGGTCTTTGATTTTGTTTCAGTGCTTGTAAAGTTTCTCGTTTTTCGTCAGAAGGCCACATGTAGTTAGACCCACAATCTACATTGACAATGCTATTTCTAGTTTTAATCGATTAAATATATCCGTTACATGTTTATATCCAAAACCCTGAACCAAAAGCCGATTAACCCAAACAACCTAGCAGCGTTTCCGTTCCACACTCCAAAAACATATGGGTCGTAAACCAGGAAAACAAAATGTACAAAAAAAAAAACAAATAGATGGTATCAATAATTGAAAAAAGCATCTCCTTTCTTTTCTAACGCAACTCGATCGCACCTCGATCGAACCCACTTGCGACCAAGGTCTCACAATTCTCTGGACCAAAGTAAAAGAAGGATTGTCGGTAAAAAAAAAAGGAAATGAGACCACTTGAGTGGGGGCCGACTTAATCTTTTCATGCGGCTCTGTGCCCAAATCAAAGTTCAGACTCCGAGTCTTCCAAGTCACTGAGTGACTCTAGTTCGTGGTACTTTCCTAACGATTCCTCGTCATTCTTGGCTACTTCTGGTGTGTTAGGCTTGAAAGCTGTGGCTGAGATTGCGCTTCCGATGATGAGTGTGCAGCCCACGACCGAGAGCCAGTCGGGAACAGTACCCCAAATAATGCGGTCCAGCGTGAGTGAAAAGAAAAGGGAAAGATAGAATAATGTGTTTGAGACTCCTGGACGGCAGCGTATCACACCCTCCGTCCAAAAGAGCTGCAAAAGAAGACCGCCGACGGACGTGCAAGCCATCAGAGCCCATTGTTTGAAGGAAGCGGGAATAACGAAATGAAGGTTTGGCATAACTGCAATCAAAATAGACGAAATTACAAGGCAGTAGCTCGCAAAATAGTTGATGAGTACCATGCAGTGTACAGGGTACTGTCGATTGATGCCGACTTTGCGGATAGACAAAAACGACATGACAGCTCCCGAAGTTGACAAGAGACTGAAAGCAATACCAATCATATGTTTCTTGGAGTCGACACAGTTAATAAATTTCTGCGTCTCCTCCCGAGCGACAAAGTCAATAAGCCCGCGGATCATTTTCGAAGGCGGCTCAGCTGGGATGATTGGCGCAGTTGAGGTCGAGTTGCAAAATCTCATCGAGTCCTGTGAAAACTTGCTGAGAAATTCAATGTGTGAAAGAATAAAGTCTGGTTTGGCTATTAGCACTACGCCAATGAGCGAAATGGCACAGGCGGCAACCTCGATTGGATAAAAAGGTTCCTGCAAGATCAAAAAACACCCTAGCCCATTAAGAGATGGCGCCAAAAACGAAAACATAGTTGTCTCTGACAGTGAAAGTCGAGCTAGTGCAGAGTACAGTGCTGCAAGGGAAAGGAATCCAAAAAATCCTCGGCCGTGGAGAAAGAGCCACTGCTCTCGGGGCCCAAGGTAGTGCTCCCGATCATTATATTTGAAGGCCATGAATAAAAGTGAGACAGACAAAGTGACAAACATCCTCACCCACATAATCTGCATTCCGGCAAATGGGTTTTCTTCGTCGGTCTCAAGCAGCCTGGCCGAAGTGGTCATCAGACAACCAAAGGCTTGTGAAGTGATTAGACACACAGGTCCACTGGGACTTTTTATTTGTCCGGCAATAAATCTAAGACCTATTTTATGTATATTGCTCAAAGTCCGTATTATCTTTTGAGTATGCATTGTTCACTTTCTGCGGGTCAAAAGAAAAAATTTGTAGTATCGTTCGTGAGTCTTGTTAAAAGTCGGATATAGGTAATTCACCTGAAGCTTCTGTATCTTCCTGAATCTATAAATTCCCGTCTTTCCCACACCTTTAACGGAAAAAAAAATCAAAGAAGAGCTCGGAGAAAAAAAAAATTTAAAGTCCCAAATTCGAAAAGCCGGCTTTGGGACGAAACTTTTGCCAAGCAGTGCCAAAAACACGGTTGCGGCTGTGGCATATAAATAAATGTGTTGCTACATTTATGCCATTGTATCAATTGTTTGGATGAGAAATGCCGTGATTTTAGCGTTTTTGCTGAAGTGCATAGCTTTGGAAGAGATTTGAGTGCCTAGGTTTTGGGTGGTTGTGTTAGGTTTCGAGGTTTTGGCAGGTTCCGAGGTTTTGGCAGGTTCCGAAGTTTTGCGTGCTTCCAACTTTCCAGTCACTGCGTGGCGACTTTGGTTGGGAATTGGGAAATACTGTGCCTATGAGAAAGACCAAAGCAAGATGAAGTTGAATATACTAGTCTTCTAGTTTCGTTTTCTTGGTTGGGGACCTTCACGTTCGTTCCCGAGAAGATGCTTGAAAGGTAAAGATTGATAAAGGTTGATTCTACCACAGCACATACGTACCAAAAAGCTGTTGAAGTGTTCCAGGTATCGCTTTAACAAGGTTTGACGTCTTTTATACCTGATTTCGATGTTGCTGCTGTTCGACGGTTTGTGGAGTTTGAGCGGCTCAGGAACTTTGCGGCTCTGCGGCTTTTGGAGAGTATGGAGAAGCTTTTTGCAATTCATACTATGACACATTTTAATATGATACAGGCAATATACTCAGGCAGGCTATAATTGAGTCGTGTTTAACCAACGACAGTATCCGAGAGGCTGGACCATGTCTATGAACTTCGATAATTAGTCTTTTAACGCTCGACAGTCTTTTAACGCTCGACAGTCTTTTAACGCTCGACAAGACACCTGTATTTAATAAACAAAACCAAATCAATTTAATTATCTTATTTAGTGTATTATTCACTAAGAAAGGAAATTTTCGGAAAAAAACAGGAAAAAAACAGGCAAAAATGAAGACAATTTTACGTATCTTTCATGTTTGATTTAAAAATTTGTAGAAATCTTTTGTTTGAACAGCTATTAAATTTTAAAATTACCTGGATTATTTACCTTATCTAACCGCAAAAAAGAGCAATTTACTTTACAGGTTCTCTAGAAAGATTGGGGTACAGTCGCTAAGGATCAGTCGATGGCAATCACCTGAGTTTGACTGCACCCTACGGTCCCAAGTACGGCTACTGATTTTCGTTAAAAGTTGAATGGAAAGAATACATAACTCATACTAGACACACTCGAAGTCAGCCAACCGGCTATATATAATGTATAAACAAAAAGAAAAGAACAAGAACCTTTGTATGGCCAAGAACAAAACCCCAAAGACATATAAAAAAAACAATAGGCAAGACAAAAACTTAAATAGATTTCGACAACTCTTGTGTGACCTATCCCAAAGATAAACCTAAGCTGCATCGTATTGGAAATATACAGTCAAACCCCAATTTATAAACCGAAAAAAAAACAAAACAAAAAAAAACACAAAGCATTGGTCGGAACTAGCCGACCAGCACCGCTTGGCCAGTGGCTTGTCGAGCTGCTGACGCTGCTGCCGCAGCTTTGCGCTTCTCTAACAAAGTTGAGCCATCCATGTGCAGTTCGAAAACACGTTTATGATTGCGCGCCTTTTGAGGTTGTTGCTGCTGCTGCTGCTGCACACGACGTTGAGATTGTGGCACAACATTTGCAACGCGGTCGGATCTGCCTCGCTGCTCGCTGACAGGTTCATTATCCACAGAAACTGAAGAGAAGCCGCGAGAAATATCGTCAATGTCGGCAGGTCTCACAATATCCTTGGGACGAGAGTTGAAGTCCTTTGCACGGCGATTGGCGTCGGCGGCAAAGGCTTGCTCGTATTCCTCCTCCTCCTCTTCATCGTCCTCATTTAAGAAACCTAAGCCTCCAACTGTATTCTCAACCTTTCGAGCAAGATTTCCCTCTTCCTCCATGCGATGGACGGCGTAAGACACATCCAAAGCTTCCTTGAGGGACATGGCAGCAGGTGAGTATAGATGGTTCGGCGAATCGCCAAACTGAGACGACTGTGGAATGGGAATAGACTGAGTAGTTATCTGGGACGGAATATCAATGGCAGAAGAAGGCTTTTCAGTTCCTTGAGTGATCCATGGGTGGGCTAGGAATTCATCGATTGTGTACCTCTGAGCGGGATCCACCGTGAGGAGATGGCTCACCAAGTCTTTAGCTTCAAAGGAAATTTCATCCCACCAGGGGCTTAGAAAAGTAAACTGTCCGCGAGCGACCTTCTCGGTCAGAGTTTCAATAGACTCATCGTAGAATGGAGGGAAACCACAAAGAATTGTATAAAGAACACAACCCAAGGCCCACATATCAACGGACTTGGAGTATCGCTCATCCTTGACAATTTCAGGCGCAGTATAACCCACAGTGCCACAGGGCGTCATAGTTTGCGAGTCCCACACAATTTTGGACAAACCAAAGTCGGCCAACTTGATAATTCCAATACCACCACCGCCGATTCCAGGCATGAATATTCCTTCGTCAGCTTTGTTTTCATCCTCACCGCTGCGAACTACTTTATGTTGGCTGGGAATGAAGGGGGCTGGGTAGAAGAGGATGTTTTCGGGCTTGATGTCACGATGGACGACACCTTTTTCCTCATGCAAATACCGGATGGCTTTGGCCACTTGAAAAACAACATGACGACTCAATTCTTCAGAGAAATATGTAAGACGGACGATCTGATGGAATAACTCTCCTCCAGGGATGAGCTCCAAAAAAATGAAAAAGTAATCAGGAGACTCTTTGAATCCAAGAAGCTGGGCAATATTGGGATGATTTAGCTGTCTCATGATTGAAACTTCCTTGAGAACCGTTGTTCGCTACAGACAAATGTTAGCATTTGACCATCTCGTTCCTGCATCGTAGGCGCTTATAAATGACGTACCTGATTGCGACTGAGTTCAAACTTTCGCACAATTTTGATGGCTGAAAGTTCACCAGTTTGTCGATGTTGAGCCTTAAAGACAGTGGAAAAGGCTCCGCTAAATGGTGTTAAACGTGTGCATTCAAAAGTGGGTTAAACTACTTACTCGCCCATTTTGTCCAGCAACTCCCAATCTTCCAAACCCGGATATTTTGGGACTTTCTGTCGTTCTTGTTTCTCCTCCTCGACAAGCTGCACAACGACAGAATCATAGTCGGCCTTGCGTTGCTTCTTGGATACATTTTCTTGAAGGGAGGGGTTGGGATGATTTTCCTTCGGAGGTGCAACATATTGCGATTGAACCGGCTGTTCCTGATAGACATCGTAGTTATCAGATGTTCTGTAGTTTTCAGGCGAGGGCTCGTAGCTCGGAAGCGCCGATTGAGCATGCTTTCCGTGTCGGATAAGATTTTTTATATTTTGAAGCATTACCAATCAAACCAAAGAGTCTAGAGTAAATAACAAGGCGTATAAAAGCAGATGATATTGCTTTATATTAGATTTATTGATGCTCTTTTGGTTTTTATCAACCAATGGATGCTCAAAAAGCGACTGTAAAATCAACGATGACGTTGCCGAAGCGTCTCAGAGGTGACTCTTAGCTTGAAGAAAGTCGGACAAGAGATAAGGTATGCAAGCACTTATAGGGACTCTATGTGAGATGAGGATCTAGTCTCTCAACAAGCTCGGGAAAAGCAAAGTAACCAAACTATCGAAGCAGCAAGAATCACGATGCGGCAAAAGGGAGAATACGGCGAGACGGGATTGGAGCACCCAAGAAAACCGGTACTGCCAAACCAAAATTGAAAAAAAAAACCCCGGAAAAAGCAAAACTCTTCAAATTGGAAAATTCCAAAGCCAAAGTCTCAGTAAAGAAGGTAAAAATGAAAAGAGAAGACACCAACGTCAAATTTGACTGCTGCAGCTACGGCTTGCAGTGACAAAGTTTCTCTCACGGCAACGCCAGCAAAACAAAACAACGGCTTTAGTGGGCTTTGCAAAGAAGATGCTGAATAATATCGTTAAAGGGGTGGATTTTTGTATATTGCAAAGAGTGGTTGCTTGTATGGGCAGAGTGGCTTGACTAGGAAAGACACTGCCAGGGAGATTTATACTACTACTACTACTACTACTACTACTACTACTACTACTACTACTACTACTACTACTACTACTACCACTAGTTCTTGTACCGGAGACAATAAGTAACAGTGTACCAGTAGCTCAAGCAGAAATATAAGGTCACTACTCTAAATCACTGACCGCTATTTCAAACAATCGTATTAAACTACAAATGGACACTCGCACAAGGAAGACTGTGAAGCAAAAGATTAACAACATCAAATACTCTTACGGTTAAAGAAAGCATAGATCATATCCAAGTTTTGATTATTTTTCGTATGTATACAATGACATGCTCCGCTTAGGCAACAACACCAGAGTTGGAGGCAATACGAGGCCAGAGATCAGCGCACTCCTTGGAGACGGGACCGGTGATGGCAGAACCCTTCATTTCACCCTTGGGGTTGACAATGACACCGGCGTTGTCCTCAAAGTAGAGGTAGACACCGTCCCTTCGTCGCCAGGGCTTGGACTGACGAATGACAATGGCGGGCATGACCTTCTTCCTTAATTCAGGCTTTCCCTTCTTGACGGTGGCCTTGAAACTGAGTTAGAACCGAACTGTTTAAAATGATCCCAAGATTTTTCAACTGGTAAAGTCGTGAAAGCCTCGGATAGAAGAATAAACTTACCATAACCATATCACCAGCGCCAGCAGCGGGAAGTCTGTTTAATCGAGCACCGACACCCTAGAGACTTTGTTAATTTTTTTTCGTTCCAATTAAAAGTAACTGAATGCAGCTAAAGAAGAGTGGTTTAACGGGCTTAAAACATGGAGACTAACCCTCCCTAATGAAGCCAGATGTCCAACTCTTCTAAAGTAAACGTTCGGGTTGTTAAGTTGCGTACCTTGACGGAGATGATGTAGAGGTTTCGGGCACCAGAGTTGTCGGCGCAGTTGATGACGGCTCCGACGGGAAGACCGACGGACATTCGGTATTTGGTACCAGCGTTAGTGGTGGCAGACATCTGAGATCAGTTAGAACCCTGGTTAGCCCTTTCAAAGATAATAAACGCACTGTTGTTGTTTTTGTGGCTGTCGAAAGTTTGAAGATTCAATCTCGCTGCCGTTTTTGCGTCGCTTCTGCCTCCGCGTCGCCACACAGAAGAGTGTGACTGCGTTTTGTGAACTATGCGCAACTACAACAGAAAACCCTCAACACGTGACGTAACTTATAAACTAGTAACTTACAACCGATTTCAACTTAAAACTCAAACCAAAAACACACTAAAAAGAATAAAAGAACAGAAAACGCAGAAGCAATATGAAAAACAAAAGGGCAGTAGTAAATTTTTTTGTTTTTTGGATTATATATATTTTTTTTTGTTGTTACTGCTCTGATTTGGTGCCGTTGGAGACTTCAGCGGGCTCACCGTCGACGTTGTCGTCGGCGTGGTTGTGGATATCGTGTCGGTCACCCTCACCCTCGTCTTCACTATCGCTCAACTCGCCGTCGTGCTGAATGTGCTCGTCCCATTGCTCATTAGAACCTCCACGTACATCCTTCATGGCATCCAAGTCCTCGTCGAGATCCTCTTCCGGGGCATCGCGGGGAACATCAGTCATTTGAACACTGGGAGCAAACTTGGTCTTTTCAAGATTTTGCAATACCTGCGTGAGAATCTTGTTGAGATACTCCGGACTATTGGCATTGACCATGTTGGACGGTCGGACCTCGAGCTGGTAGTCTGGTCCAAAATATTCATAGTAGTCATTGTAAGGGATCTCGGGTCCAACGGTCTGTCCAACCAATAACCCAGTTTCGTACGTCCACGTCCGGCTCACATTTCTCATAGTGTATCCACCACCACCGACAACCAACGTAGGCTTGCCAAAGCTCTTGACAAAGCGAATACAGTTGGCGTGTCCGTACATGCTCAGGTTGAAGCAGCCCAATCGATCACCCGACAAAGAATCGCCACCACACTGCAAAACAACAGCTGACGGCTGATACCACTCCATAATGGCAGATATGGTAGGCTCAAATACCGACTTGTAAGTGGCATCGTCTATACCGTCACGTAGGGGGAAGTTGACCGAATAGTGCTTGCCCTTGCCAATACCAATGTCACGAAGCTCACCAGTGCCAGGAAAATATTCACCATACTTGTGGAAACTGCAAGTCATTACTCGGTCGGTAGTATAGAAGGCTTCTTCGACACCATCACCATGGTGCACGTCAATATCAATATAGAGCACTCGAGGATGATACCGCAACAGCTCGATAATTCCCAAAACGATATCTTTGATTGGTTAGAACACAGAAAGCTACAGTATCAAACATATTCTTACCATTCAAGTAGCAAAATCCAGACGCTTCACTCTTTTTCGCGTGGTGGAGACCTCCTGCCCAATTGACCGCAATGTTGCACTTTCCTCGGTTTAATCGAGCAGCACCCTCTGAATTAGTTAGCACCTCTAAAATTCCAAACAAAACAGTATCCCAAACTTACCCATACTTCCACCTCCGCTAATACTGCAAAACTCAAATAGACCGTCAAAGACAGGACAATCATCACCGACGTTGAACTTGGCTTGCTCTTTTGCAAAGTTCTCCATATTGTCTGGAGTAACTCGATAAAGAAAGTCAATATATTCATCAGTATGAAACTGCGTCATTTCTTGTCTAGTAGCTGGTTTGGCCCTCTAGACTTCGTTAGCAAACGACCCGGTCGCGCCTCCTGTGCCAGCAATCCAGTCGACCACTCTGGCCACTCTAGCTATACATACGTAGATCTCCATCTTCTTGTATAATCCGTAATTCATAATTAAGCTATGAGCCATTCTTATCCGATGGGGTTTCATTGGATGACCGGCGCCATAGGCGTAGTTGCCGACATCAGCTAGAGAGCGTGGTTAATACCAAAGCACAGAAAAACAAAGATTACAAATAAAACCAACAATCATAGAAATATGCGACCCCTAGAAGAACATGTGTGTTAGTTGATATCCCATCCAGGACCCAGGTGACTGAGCAGACTCTTTCAAC
Source organism: Trigonopsis vinaria (assembly GCA_030582095.1). Taxonomy (NCBI): domain Eukaryota; kingdom Fungi; phylum Ascomycota; class Trigonopsidomycetes; order Trigonopsidales; family Trigonopsidaceae; genus Trigonopsis; species Trigonopsis vinaria. The sequence goes on along the minus strand of JAKTWP010000001.1, from coordinate 814,836 downwards.
CCGCAACACAACTCACTTTCTTTCCGAGTAGGTGAACTAGGAGGGTCCAACGGTGCCAATAACCCTGTCATTGTATCTTTATTCTCCCCTCCACGAAAACGCTTTCACCAGTTTTCTCGAACTTCGGTTTGTTAAAGTCTTTTCCGCGCACCGGCAGACCAGAAGGAAGACTCCAAAAATTTACCCGGCCCTCCACTGCGGCTCGAAGGAGGTAGTTCGGGAGAGCAGTGAAGAAGACGGTGGTAGGGACGTGAGTTTGGAGTGAGAGTGGGTTTTAGATATAAAGGGGGTGATGGAGATGAAGGAGATAGATTCCGGGTGTGGGGCTGTGGGTTGGTGGAAGTATACTCTCTATATCTACAACGGAGTTTCAAAGTCAACTAAAGTGGCGTTCCAACAATCGAATAATGTACACGGTCTTTTTCTTTCTTTTTCTTTTTTTTTAATTCCCTCCTGCTCCGAGAATCTTGTCAATGCTGCTCTTGGCGTTCTTCAACGTAGTCTCTAAATAAACCTCCTTCTTCTGCAAGGCATTGAGCTGCTCTTGACGGCTCTTTTCATCCTTGCTCAGAGTCTCCTTGTAGCTGCTCAAAGGGATCTTGAGAAATCTAAAAGTGTATCAGTTTAGTTCTCACATGGCGGCCATGGCTCAGCATGCCCTGAGCCATGGCCGAACCGCTGTTTATCCTTACGTTTTACCAACGCCTTGCCAGACATTCGAGTCTCCAGGAAGTTCACCTAATTCCGATTCAGTCAACTGACCAACGCGGATCTGGCGTTTCTGTAGAGCAATCTGTTGTCGAACCCCGGTGAGTTCACTCTGGCTCTTCCGCACCGTGGCGTCAATGTCCAGCAACATCTAAAAAATCAATAACAAATTTTATAGTATTCACATACGACCACATACCTTCTGGAAAGCCTCTTGAGGAATCGACATGGCTTTTGATGATCTTGTCTAAGGTGAATTCACAAAATGCGACTTCGCAGAGGACAACCGCCTTGCAAGCTCCAACGAAAACTAACTACAAAAACATACAGAGAGAAGAAAAAAAAATTTACTTGTACCATAACCAAATGTATTCCTGTTTCCATGCTGAAGCAGCTCAGCTTTTGACAGCTGTCTATGCAAATAGATCAGATTAAAAATCTGTATTTTTATTGATAAATCTGAGAGTTAAGCCTATCTATGAGTAATTGATCGTCTTTGGCGCGATCGTGAATACGTTTAAGAACCTCTTCATTGACTGGAAATTCGATTCCATTACCGTGGTATCTTCAAAGGGGTTAGTGGGACCTCAGCAAGCCAAGCAGAAACTCACGATTGAACTGGAGCAAACCATTCCCACCAAGAGTCGCCCATAACTTGTTTCCAATTGTTCTTCCAGCCAAGATCAAAAACATTACCTAGCTGTCGCGAAGATGGCGCTGACCGATGTCGACGAAGTTCTTGACTTGAAGGCGCCTTGTAAAGCGTAGGCTGCATTGATTCCAAGGTTGTCGTGTTATGAAAGACGAGACTAACATGTGAGTAGAGATATTGCAACGTTCATCGACACATACTATACACAGTACCAGACGAACGCTACGAGAGAAATAAATGCAGCGAGGGAAATAACCATCAACATAATCCAATTGATAGAGATGTATAACTCCTCCTTGACTTGGTTAGCAAGGTAGCAATAGCTGTATTGAACTCACATATGAACTAGTATTAAAGAACTCAACGACTGCCACAATACTAGTAAAGCAGCATACACCACTAAAAATGACGCAGTAAAACAGAAATTGGACAAAACTTTTGTGGTTACGGAAGCCAATACAAGTCGCAAAGAACGGACCTAATGGGTTAGTATAACGCCCAATTAAGAAGAAAAGATATACACACAGTGATGGTCCATTTTCAAAACACATTTATCGCACGTAGAACAATGATGTGTCCGATCAGGCTTCCAATAATTGCATTTGTTGCAATACCGCGGCCTACCGTCTAGCTTCACGGTAAGACTATTTTCGATAAACTCGGAAATATTTTCGCCAGTTATAGGAATGCTTTCCTCATCAGTATTATTCGACGGCTCTATCAGTCGCTAAGATTGTAGTTAGCAATGTATCCGGAACCAATTGCCTAAAGATACATGCCTGAAAGACAGGCTCTTGGTCTCCATTAACAACCGTTAGATAGTAAAGATAGATGGCTAGGCAATATGTCGAAAAGCCAAGTATCCCTAGAACTAATCCAGCGCAGTCACCAAAATAACCCCAGCACAATGATATGGTTTGCGTAAGCATCGCCCATGTTAAAAGGCTCACAACAAACACCTTTGGAAAAACATTGGCAGTGGCATGACAACACTTGCCTAGTTTCTTCATTTTTGAACTGTCCTGTGCCTCCAGCATGCTCAGCTCTTCGAGCATGTTGAAGTGAAGGAGCTGGCTTTGTTGCTGCTTTGTCAAGCTGAAACAGACAGCCTTCCGTTCAAAGCTGCCAGAAAGGCTGACCAGCATTCTGTTTTTATATCAAGTAATAGTAATAACATTTGAAGATTACGAATTTGTATTTATGAGTTATGGAAGAGTTTTGTTCATTTGGTGACCTTTGAGCAGCGCTACCACGAGGCTAAAAGGTTCAAACCTGTGAAATAAGAATCACATTCAAACTACCCCCATTATAAATCTTTAATAGCATTATTCTTCTCTATCGACACCTCTGTTTGACACGAAATAGAAGTTCGTTGCTAGGCAAGGTCGAAGCTTGGATTTCGAGACGCGCTCGTAAATTAAATTAAATCAACTCGCACTACACCGGCTTTTGCCTTTTGACCTTTTGACCACCCACGATGACTACCGTGCTGAAGAGGTCATCCTCTCCTTTAAGAGATAAATCGAATCTGAATAATGTGGCTTCAGGTGCAGCAAAGAAGTTCAAAATGCTCAAGCACGAACAGCCGAGCAGCTTTGAAAACGATTTGTCGCGTCTTTCCGACGAAATGGAAACCAGTGAAGCAGGTTAGATACCAATATAGTTGAGGATATTTGAACTTGATTTAACGCGTCGTTATAGACACGGATCAAAAGTGGTCTCGTCCTCCTCTTACCGACTTCAACCCGGCTAAGAATGATCTAAGCTTCCAAGCAATTGAAACAACTGAAACCAGCGTCGACGGACTCTCGGCAATCCAGTTTTTTGGTGTAACAGAGGTAGGTTTTCGTATGTGGTAAGATATAACATATTGACTCTAAAGGCTGGACACTCTGTGCTCTGTAATATTCTCGGCTTTAAACATTACTTTTACGTGGAAGCTCCCGTCATGTTTAACGAGTCTCATATACCGGGATTCACCTATCACTTATCGGTATGTAATTGATCTACTTATCATTAAACCCACTAACTCCCATATAGAAATCCTTCCCCGATGCGATTGACCATATAGAGTTGACCATGAAGGAGAACATGATGGGATTTCATAATAATCAAAAGATGAAATTTTTAAAGATTTTCTCAACAGATCCGAAGCATATCGGACGCGTCCGAACTGGCTTTGAACGCCATGGTGTGACTTATGAGGTGGGCGGATTTTGTTATTCAACTTTGAATGCGAGAGCTAACTCTGAATTAGGACTTTTTCCTTGGAAACACGATTACTACATATGATAACATTGCTTACACGTTACGATTTATGGTGGACATGGGGGTATGTTGGCTCTAATCGACAACCTGAACCTATATTGACGCAATATTTTAGATTAGTGGAATGTCATGGGTGACTTTACCGGCAGGATCATATAAAACTGTTGATTCTCGGGTATCTCGATGTCAAATCGAAATTTCAATACCATACCACAAAGTCATCGCTCATCCCACTGAAGGAGAATGGCTCAAGATCGCTCCGCTACGAGTCTTGAGTTTTGATATCGAATGCGCAGGTCGTAAAGGTATCTTCCCAGAGGCTGACAAGGATCCTGTCATTCAGATAGCCAATGTTGTCTCCAATTACGGCTCCTCAAAACCATTTGTGCGCAATGTCTTCACCATTGACACTTGTTCTCATATTGTAGGAAGTCAGATTTTCGAGCACAAAACAGAGCATGAGATGTTCAACCACTGGAGAGACTTTATCAGGGATGTGGATCCTGATGTGATTATTGGTTACAACATTGTGAATTTCGATTTCCCCTATATGTTGGATCGAGCCAAGGCATTGAAAATCAATGATTTTCCCTACTTTGGGCGTCTTCAACATTCCAAACAAGAAGTCAAGGAGTCAACTTTCTCTTCCAAAGCATACGGTACTCGTGAATCGAAAGTTATCAATATCGACGGTCGTCTACAGCTCGATCTACTTCAATTCTTTCAGCGGGAATATAAATTAAGAAGTTATACTTTAAATGCCGTGTCTGCTCATTTCTTGGGTGAACAGAAAGAAGATGTCCATCATTCAATGATTACTCAATTGCATAACGGCACGGCAGAATCTCGAAGGCGATTGGCGGTTTACTGTTTAAAAGATGCCTGGCTTCCTTTGAGACTGATGGAAAAGCTCATGTGCTTGGTTAACTACACAGAGATGGCTCGTGTCACGGGCGTGCCTTTCTCGTATCTGCTAAGCCGTGGTCAGCAAATCAAAGTCATTTCTCAAATTTTCAGACGCGCTTTGCAGCATGACCTGGTGATTCCTAATCTTCGTCAAGAAGGGTCCAGTGATGAGCAATATGAGGGAGCTACTGTCATTGAGCCAAAGCGTGGTTACTACGACTATCCTATCGCAACATTGGATTTCTCGAGTTTGTATCCTTCCATCATGATGGCCCACAATCTCTGCTACACTACTCTTCTTTCTCGAAAGGCAATTGAGAGCTACAACCTTGTCAAGGATGTGGATTACATAGTAACTCCCAACAATGATTGCTTCATTAAGGAAAATCGACGAAAGGGTTTACTTCCTATTATTTTAGAAGATTTACTTGGTGCTCGAAAGCGGGCCAAGGCTGATTTGAAGAAAGAAACTGATCCCTTCAAACGCGCTGTGCTGGACGGTCGTCAGCTGGCCTTAAAAATTTCAGCCAACTCCGTATATGGCTTCACGGGTGCTACGATTGGCAAGCTTCCATGTTTAGAAATTTCTTCTTCTGTTACTGCATTCGGCCGTGTCATGATTGAGAAAACAAAATCTATCGTCGAGTCTCATTACACTATAGCCAATGGCTTTAAGCATGACGCGGTTGTCGTTTATGGTGATACTGATTCAGTCATGATCAAATTTGGTTCTGATAAGCTGGGGGACTGTATGGAATTGGGTAGAGAGGCTGCAGACATGGTTTCTGCCAATTTCAAGAAGCCCATCAAACTTGAATTTGAAAAATGCTATTTCCCCTACCTGCTTATAAACAAGAAGAGATATGCAGGTATTTACTGGACAAATACAGAAAAGTTTGACAAGATGGACACCAAAGGTATTGAGACAGTTCGTCGTGACAACTGTAGGCTGGTGCAGACTGTCATTGAAAGTGTCTTGAACAAAATCTTGATTGACCGTGATGTCGAGGGTGCACAGGAATATGTTAAACAGACAATTTCGGATCTACTTCAAAATAAAATCGATATGTCGATGCTTGTCATTACAAAAGCTTTGGCGAAGGTTGATTATGCTGGTAAACAGGCGCATGTCGAACTAGCGGAGCGAATGCGAAAGCGTGACGCTGGTAGTGCTCCGACTCTTGGCGATCGTGTTGCCTATGTTATCATAAAAGGCAAAAAGGATGACAAAAACTACGAAAAGTCGGAGGATCCTTTGTACGTGTTGGACAATAATATTCCGATTGACACCAAGTACTACTTGGAGAACCAGCTTGCAAAGCCTCTACAGCGAATTTTCGAGCCTATTATGGGTGATAAAGCTTCACAGCAGTTGTTAAACGGAGCTCATACACGTGTTATTTCTGTTGCCTCTCCTACACTGGGTGGATTGATGAAGTTTGCAGTCAGAACATCTCTTTGTCGAGGATGCAAGAAGCCTCTGAAAGGAGCTCTTGCCGATAAGGCTATTTGTGAAGACTGTCGGCCAAAGGCCAGCGAGCTCTATCAACAGCAACTTGCTCAAGTCACCGAGTTAGAGACTCGTTTTGCAAGGCTTTGGACACAATGTCAGAGATGTCAGGGAAGTTTGCACCAGGATGTTATTTGCTCCAGTAAAGATTGTCCTATTTTCTACATGCGAAAGAAGGTTCAGAAGGATATGAGTGAAGGCTTGAATCAGCTTGGGAAATTTGACAATGAGATTTGGTAATAACCTCTTTGCATCTGGCAATTACTGTTTTATGTTTTATTTTATTTTCGCATGTAGTTCTCTGAATGATATAAATATCGAGCAAAGTGTTTTGTGTAGTTTTTTGGTATCAATTGTTAAACTAGATTATGCTTTCTTTTAGCTTGCAAAATCACTTTGCTTCAAGAATTGCAGTAGTTTATGATTGGAGATGTAAGATGATTTATCCACTCCGCTCAAACATTGACTGACTGAAAAGCGGAAAATGAAGACAACAACAAAAGCATAACAATGGCAAGATTTCAACAGGAATATAAATTAAAGCAGAGTAGCAAAGCTTATTGAACTACGATAAAAAGCAATTTTTAGTCAAAATTTAAAGATTTTTTCCAGAAAACCAAGAGCATTCGATGAACGTGCTCTTAAACCTTAAACTATGTAAGCTGCAAATATCACTTGAATTCTAAAGGCTAATTAAACATTTTAATACTGAAAACTGCTTCAACTTTGAAAAAAAATCTTGTCTTCTACCGGTGTATTTATTGTCAATCATTTATGACCATCGGTTGCTGCAGCAACGTTATTTGTTTACACTCGACCAACATCGAAATCACTTCTCACTCAGAAAGTGCGACCCGCGATGAGCAGCCAAGGTCCGCAGGAGTCTTCAATCACCGTTACGGGTAAGTTTTTCATAGTATGAATGTTCATTGTTAGTGTGTATTGACGGTGCTTAGTCCGGGTCCGGCCGTTCACAGTTGATGAGGCTGCTTTGGTGAGCCCAGTCAGCGACGAACCGTGCTTCCTAGGAGATGGTTCTCTAGCTACAGCTCCGCCTTCTACAGCTACAATCAAGGCAGCAAACAGAGGGATTCGAAAAATTATTGACGTGGTGGATGATAAGATGCTCATCTTCGATCCGCCTGAGAACAACCCCTTAACGAAGGTCCAAAAATCTATCATTTCGGGAGGAAACAAACGAAGCCGCGAATACAGGTTTTGCTTTGATAGACTATTTGACGAGAAGAGTTCACAAGATGAGGTTTTTACAAAAAATGGTTTACAAAATGACATGTCTGACAAAGCACAGGTCTATGGGTCTACAACCCGCCCTCTTCTCAGTCGATTGCTCGATGGATTCAACGCTACTGTCTTTGCTTATGGAGTAAGGCAGTTTATTAGTTTTTTTTATTAGTGCTAACTATAATTAGGCCACCGGCTGCGGAAAAACACACACGATTAGGTATGCTATTCGCCAAGGGTCGCGTTACAAGATTAGATTTAACGTTTTTACAGTGGAAATCCAACTCAACCGGGAATAATCTTCTTAACCATGAAGGAACTCTTTGAGCGAATTGAAGCTTTAGCGGATGAATGGATCATCGATGTCTCATTATCTTACCTTGAGATTTACAACGAAAGCATCAGAGACTTACTTGCACCCGAGGGAACCACATCTACTAAAAGTCTCATGCTCCGAGAAGATGCAGAGCAACGAATTTCTGTTTCAGGACTCAGTTCTCATCGACCTCAGACGGTAAGTACACCCAAAAATCCTTTTTTTATTGAGGGATCTGACTTTTTGAAATAGGTTGAAGAGGTTATGGATATGATTCTCCGAGGAAATCAAGCAAGGACCATGTCTCCAACTGAAGCTAATGCAACATCATCTCGTTCACACGCTGTTTTGCAAGTCAACATTACTAAAAAACGACGAACAGCAGATACCACCGAAGCACACACCTTTTCAACATTATCAATAATTGATCTTGCAGGTAGCGAGAGAGCCTCTGCTACCAAAAATCGAGGAGAACGCCTTCTTGAAGGTGCCAACATCAACAAATCGCTTCTTGCTCTTGGTAATTGTATTAATGCTCTCTGTGACCCTCGAAGGAAGAACCATGTTCCATTTCGTGACTCCAAACTCACCCGACTTTTGAAGTTTTCCTTGGGCGGAAATTGTATGACTGTAATGATTGTTTGTGTCAGTCCTTCAAGTAAACATTACGATGAGACATTGAACACTCTAAAGTATGCTGACCGGGCTAAAAAGATCAAGACGAAAGTTTCGCGAAATGAGCATAATCTGGATAGACATGTGAGCTCATATTTGAAGATGATTTCTGAACTTCGAAGCGAAATCGCAGAACTTCGTGCCAGAGAAGATAAGGCCTTATCGAATGCAAGGTCAAAATTGCAGTCTTCGTATTCTGGACGACAGGAACTTCTACAACAGGCTCTTCAAGAATTGTCTGAGAGTTACTCAACGCTCAAAGATACAGGTTCAACTATCACCAAGTGTTTAGTTCGATTACGATACCTGAAGATTCATCTAGGTAGCATTGAGGGTATAATGCAGTCTCTAAATGATATCCTGAAAGATAATGAAGTTCTCCACAATGTTCAGGCTGTTTCAAAGTTTGCCCAGTTGTGCGAATCTCATCACCATAAGCTTGTAGCCGAGCGCGATTCTCTCCAGGTAATTCTTCAAAAGTCTTATTCTTCTTCTGCTGAAGCTTCTGTTAAGAATATTCTGCGAAAATCGCAAGGTAATTCTTTTTGGGGCGAGCACGAAACCAAGATATTTTCTTCATATTCGGATCTACTGCGACAAAAGTATGAGGGTGAACTTCTTCGAACATCAGAAGAATACGAGAGGCAGAGTGGAACATGCGAAAACATTATTTTGAAGAAGATGATGGTTATCAGCAAGCTGTTGTTTGAATGTATGACCAAGCTCGGAAATCTGAAAACTGTGGACCCTGAAGTTCTTATGGGCGAGATTACCTTAGCATTTGACGAAATTATTAATAGCGTTACCGGTGAGATTGAGAAGATGTTTGATGGCGAAAATTCAGTTGAAGCAATTGATTTGAACCTCTCGAGCCTCTCCAAGTCTGCGATGCTCTCACCTTTCCGCAACCGATCCCCCGTCAAGAGTCAAAATCGCGCTTCAGGATCTCGACGAGTGTCACTTGTCAAGAGACATTCTGTCTTGATGCGGTCACCCATTCCCACCCGCCGCCCGAACAACGAGCGTAAAAAGCTCAAACGAGTTCGTTGGGACGATGATGATACGGATGAAGGTAATATAGCAGCGTCAAAGGTGTCTGAAAACCCTCTACCAACCATCAGTGGTGCACAATCGTCGCCTTCTCTGAATTTCTCACCTTCTATACCCGAGGAACTTAAACCTGGATCTCCTCTAACTGATATTGACGTTGCACGAAAAAATAATATTGGCGAAGCTCATGATGATAATCAAGTAAATGAAACTGTTTCCGAGGGAGCCTGTCTCAAATCACAAGACAGCCATGAGAGTGTCTTGGGGTTTCCTACAAATAATCCCAGTATTGGACAGCCGGCACAGAATGTCAGTAACTTGGCTCCAGCCGTGGGAGGTATGGGCCAGCCTCGAATTGGTGTACGTGTTGAGCTACGAGGACGGCCGCCGGTGAAATCAAGGCACAGCTTAGTGGACTCCAAGAGACTAGAGAAGGAGAATGCACAGAGTGGAGGTTCACCAAAGGCACAGCGTCGCTCTACTTTGACTTCACTGGGTGCACCTGCTCGTCTCTCGGTGCCGACGGTTGTGAGTGCAATCCGACAGGCTGATAATGCAGCTCGGATCGAGGCGGCTGAACAGCGTTCCTCCACCAAGGTCACTCCTTGGCGCTAAGTATTATATTACGGAATATGTATTTTATAGAGAATGTTGGGCCTTTTCAATGCTGGGAGGCGATTTAATGATGTGTATATTGTTTGGGCTGCCTTGACACAGTTCTGTTTTTGATCGGTCTTGCTTTTATTGTTATTTGGTACGGAGTGTTAATAAAGTATACCTCAGTTTTGCTATTCATGGTATCATAATTAAATATTGCATCATTGTAGAATTCCAAACCAAATAAAGTTCTTATAAAAATGTTGGCACAAAAAACAAAACTAGCGGCTATGACTAGAGTGTAAAGGGGACGGATCATGAGAGGCATCTTCAACATCGGAGTGGAGAGAGTCCAAATCAGAACCGTCTTCGTCAGCATCACTGTCAGACTCTTGATGGTCAGCATCGGGCGCGTGGTGTCGTCGGCGCTCAAAGTCCTTGACGTGGGCACTATGGAAAGCGTGAGCGATATTTGCTAGTATCCGTGGAGTAGAGTAGGCAGATCCACTTCGTGATTTATGATCGTCCGTTTGCGGACCTCGAAGGGTACTGTGACGATGAATAACACCGGGACGCTCTGTCGGTGAGTGAATAGAAGTCGACAAGCCACTCTCGACACGGTCAAGTGCAGCAACACTCTCCTGGCTCGAGGAGGGTGAGCTATCTGTGTGAGGGACCTCGTATGGAAGAGGTAAATCACGCGATGCCTTAAAAACACCCACGTTCGAAGAATGCTCATTGTCAATTCGAAACAAACACCAGACGGTTCGGCGTAAAAGCTCTACCAACGAAATGCATATAGATACTACCGCACCGTGGTAAATATCGGCAGGGTAGATAACGTAAAAAATCCAATTAAATCTCAAAATGACATCTAGAACCATGGCACAGTAATAAATCCGAGGATCCTTAAGTCCAAGCTCGCTTCGCAGTAGGTAGTGTTTCGCCTTTATCTGGAACAAGGACCAGTCCATGAACAAATCCCAAAATGAGCAGAAGACAGTGTTTATTGACACAACTGTAATATAGCCGGCTTTCGTCGATGGGGAGTTCGCAATACGCCAAGCTGACAGCATCGCATAATTGCTGATACCAAATGCATACTTGAGGCAGTTAACAAGATGAGGAAACCATTCACCGCTATCTTTAAAACGTCTTATGCACTGTAAGAATCGAAAAATAAAGGGAAGTGTTTGGAAGAATCCAAAAAGACGAGACTGCCTGGATGAGCAGGAACCAACGTTTTGCCAATGATGTTCGTAGAGACAGAAAAATAGTGATATGTTACCGGTGCTATACGACAGACTTGATAGAATATCGCCCAAGAAAAAGTCTCGAAACTCAACAGGATACAGACCTGATAGGAGCAAGCGCCACAGCGAAAGGAGTAACCATCGTCTAGAAGGCCAAAATAAAATCCGCAGAGGTAGACCCAAGACGAGAACCACTACTCCTATATAGAGAATAGGGAAATAGATAGCTGGAAAGCGGTCAGGCCAAAAATCATTAAAACTTAGCCAACCAGTAAGAGACATCCAAAAGAAAGACATAGACGGCATGACCATATATTGCCTGTAATCAAGGCACGTTGTGATATTAAACTCAAAGACAAACGGATAAGATATCTTATACATCGACATTATGTAAAACAAAAGACCCATCAACATCAGTATCAAGTTGATGAAAAAGAAGCCAGCCCATATTTGCATTAAAGAGCTTCCTCCACTGTAGCGTCCGCTGTTTGTGCCTTCTATACCAATAACAATAGCTTCAATAAAGAGAGGTAACGAACACCCCATGAACATAGCACTTATAAATGTAGCAGCATAGTATTTTTGCTCTTTTTGATGCGCTCGAAGAATCTCTATTGCTCGTTTTCTGTTGCCGTCCTCAAAATAGCGCGTAAAGAGATCTTCTGCTGATGCACTAATGCCATCGAGTGCATGACTTGTAGCCATATAACTCTTGTTCACTTTGCTCATATACCATGGAGAACAGCGCATACCACTGACTTTATCAAACTTCTTGCATATTTTCCTGAATCCTTCAAGGTTAACAGTCTTGAAGGAATGAAGCATGGAAACACCCCGGTAGAATTCCATAAGTGCATGTCGTAGCTTACTCTTGGCAGTTCTGTAAGAGACCTTGAATAATTCGTGAGATTGCAAGTCGCTTGGACTAATAGTAACATTGAGAGTAGCAAACGGGTTCATTTCCACAGGAGGCTTTATAGGGATTATCCATGAACTTTTTAAAAAAGATTTGTTCTTCTGAGCTTTCTTCTGCTTTAGAGTAGGGTCATTAGCTTGGGCTACTTTTTTGGATTTCTCATGGATGTTTTGGTCTCGAAGAATATGTAGCTGTTCGCGAATAGTATTTAAACGCAATGTAAATTGCGCCTCCTTTTCCATATAAAATGAATTGACTTTATGGAGTTCTTTATCTAGCCATTCAAAGAACTCTTTTTCGGACGAGCCAAAAAGGGATTCCATTTGGTATCCCACAAAGCTTCCGTCAACTTCTTCAGGGATAGCCTTCCCTGCTGAGTTAAACGCAAAACTATCGCGACCTGAAAAGGATATAACAGGACTTGGTTTTGATTTCATTTTGTCTGTCTTCATGCTTGACTTAAGTTCCTCAGCCTGCTGTGGCACATGAATCGATGAAGAAGTAAACTGAGATACATTGTCTTTTCTATCATCTAAAACAGAAGGAGGAAGATCAACAGGAGCCGGAATAATAGGAGGGGTACTGCTGAGGCTGCCATATCTTTCGTATCCGCCTGTAGCTTTGGCTTGGGGTGATCCAGGAACATTTATGGCCGATGCTGCAGGAGTAGTAAGCAAATTGCTTGGAGTATATTTAAAGGCACCTGTCTGCTTGGATCCGGGAGCCCGAGAAGTCTGGGAACTGGAGGCAGGTCGAGAGTCATTTTGAAGACCACCTGGAGGTAGCATCGGGGTCCGTTCATTCGTGGATTGAGAATCAGACCTTCCGGTATTACCCCTTGTTAATGAGTTAAACAAGTTTACAGGAGAATCCATGCGAGAACCTCTTCGCTTAAGATGTCCCAGAATGCTTCCGGATCTAGGAGTGTATTGACCATCAGGACTATCACGATTCGAGTGTTTTGTGACTTGCTTAAGTCTCTTTTTACCTCCTTTGTAGTCTAGATATTGATACCTCCACTCTGGGACCTAGTTTTGTTAGACTTCGACCTGAGAAAAACGGCACTGAGCCATACAAGCGTGTCCGTAAGGTTCCTAAAAACAAACAAAGAGTTAATAAAAAAATTCTTAATAAGACCCAATCAAAAATACGCACTGTCCAAACTTCATCTATGCGCAGAGCCGCCGACTTTCAAGGGTCGGGCACGTTGGGAGGTTGCAGAGTTTCGACACGTGAAAATATACGAAAGATATCATTTATACACAAAATTCAACTTTTTTTAAACAAACTTGCAAATATATATATACAGTTTGCAACGAAATATACTCGGAGCAAAGGGAAATGCAAAGGTTGATGCAGTAATGTTGTACAAGAAGGGTGAAGTGCCTTCGTTTAGCTATCTGAACCACTCAAAGGAATACCAGTGATGTCGGATCGAACGCGATACTGTCGTCCTCTCCATTGAATTTGCGAACCCATCATCGCAATGAACCATATAGGAAAAGCAGCACACTCCCTCAGTATCCAAACCTTAGCGAAATCAAGGAAAGATTTGGGATTTTCCGAGCTAATAAATGAAGGAATTGCAAAGTGGGTTCTTTCAAGGTTCCACACTGTCTCTGAGCCATACAAAAGCCAAGAGAATTGTTTGTAATCACAGTAGGACCAGACAGCAAGATGGACAATAAAGAACCAAAAGGGGTTTATAAAACCACCGAGAAGTTTCGGAATTGAGAAACAGCCAAATAAACCAATCAAAAGACATTCGGTAGTTGGTTCTAGCAAAGTAGCACTCATGACCATGTACTTTCGAACACGAAGCCACCTAATGCGACGAGAGAAGAAGTTTTCAGCCAAAACATTAGATGTAGGCTGTCTGACCATATCCGTAGTCATCGAAGTCCGTCCCCCAGAATTCCAGAGCCTATCAGCAATAAGGTGGTCTTCAGCGATAAATCGGGCGAAGTCGACTATTCCGGCCGAAGTCACCTGGTCGAGGTCGGATTTGCGATACAGATTCGATTTACCCATAACACAAGGAGCAATGGCAATTCTATTGATTGCACCATAGAATTTTGCATGAGCGGTAGCCATAAACATCTCATCAAGCTTTGATCCTAAGCTTGAATCATTGTCTAGTGCTACACACAGCGGCATATGATGAACTAATTTGATGCGAGGTTTTGACAGCTCAGCAACAGAATGTCCCAAGGCATAAGGCGAGACCCAAACATTTGAATCTAGCACCCATAATATGTCATACTTGGCTTGCTCATAGCCACGGACAAGGTTACAAATCTTCGGATTAGCACCAACGTAGACCGAACCAATTAAGAGTTTACTATCAACTTTAGGGTATCTTTGAATAAGAGCTTCAATAATGGGAATAGCAGGATCATTACTGTCTTCCACACTAAAGATGATCTCGAATCGGGGATAAACCTGTTGGAAGGCACTAATCATGCATAGCTCAAATTCGGTATCAAGGCCCTTTAAAGGTCGCAGAATGGTGACTCCAGAAGCGTCGCTTTGCTCCGAAAGCTTGGAAGGACCGTCTTCCCGAAACTTTGTCAGGCTGGTACACGTTAGAGTGGATACACATACTTTGACATAGACCTACATCACCCAGAAACCAAATGCAGCGACCGAGCATACGATTATGTACCATATGCCTAATATGTATACAAAAACTGTGCCGACCAAAGCAAGGAAAGAGCTGCTTCCCGAGACCGAGGCTGACCGCGCGGCCTCCATTTCGGTGATTGGAACCACGATTGGATACAACAGAAGACAATAAGACAAAATCCAGTAGGCTAAAAAAGTCTAAGCCTTCCTCGATTCAGCGAAGGGACGGCCTCCCTGTCTTTTTGGATTTTGTCCGGTCTTTGGTGAGTAGGCAAGTCTTTACATCTTTACAACAAGGTCTCCATTCACTAACTCCACGTAAATAATACGATTTAAAAGATACACGATAAAAAAAGAAGACAGTAATTTTTAATTTATACATATACAAGGTCATTCAGTGCGTGCAATCTTAGCCTTCGGTTCCTCTGATTCGTCATTGTCATTCCCGTTCTCTTTATTCTTTTGATTGAGACCAGATATTTCAATCCTATCGGAAATTGGAACATCTAGAGAGCCAACATTATCAGCGGTAATCCAGCCTGAGCCTCCACCAAAACTATCCTCGTCTTCGTCATCGCTTAACGGATCTGGATGTAGAGCTGTGCACTCGGAAATAGCATCAAATAGCTTTTGAACTTCGGTATCTGCATCTCCTGTTTCATCAGAATTACGACTTTCCGGGATTATAATAGTGAGTTCAAGTAATTGCTGATCATCATCTAGTTCTCGATCTTCTAGCTGAAGATACAGGCGCCCTTTCGGGTCGGCGACAGCATGTAGACTAATCGAAGGATAGTGGATCTGGATTCCTAATTTTGATTCCTTATTCCAGCAATAAATAGCTCTAAGTTGGTGTTAGACATACGTTAAGAAAATGCCTCCAAGCGAGCCTTACCGATTAGTGACAAAAATCTCGTATTCATTCACATTTTTATCGTTAAGAGGAAATGAGGATTCTGTAGTGATGTTCGCTGCAGAGAAGTAGAGGACTGTAGGACGAGTGGAATCAGAAGCGGACCCGCCGTTTATAGGTTCTTCCTTGTCACCAGAGTAATTTATCCATCGTGATGTATCAGGCGCCTCCTCAAGAAAACTAAAACTCATCTTATACTGTGAGAAATCCCGAAATTGAAGATTCGGCGTAGTTGGGAGTTTCAAAAAGATTGATTTCGACCATTACAAATCCTTCTCTAATCAAAGCACAGAGTTCATAAACTCAACCAGAACCTTGCTAGGAACTCTTATCGGTTTATAATCTTACTTGTTAACGTCAGAGAGGGGCCGAGTAAAAACCATGAGCGAACCAAATCCCAGTTTGAAGCAAATCAAGCACATTATCTTAATCTTGTCCGGTAAGGGGGGTGTTGGGAAGTCCTCGGTAACCACTCAGATGGCTCTCACCCTTGTACGAAAAGGTTTCAAGGTTGGCGTGCTTGATATTGATCTTACTGGACCTTCTATTCCCAGATTTTTTGGACTTGAAGGACAGAAGGTTCACCAGTCTTCAGCTGGTTGGGTTCCGGTCTACACAAATGCCTCACAAACACTATCGGTTATGTCTCTAGGCTTTTTACTTTCAGACCGCGGTAATAGTGTTGTATGGAGAGGCCCGAAGAAGACTGCCATGATCCGACAATTTATCTCAGATGTTATGTGGGGCGACCGAGACTATCTACTTATCGACACACCTCCAGGAACATCAGACGAACATATTGCCATTATAGAACAGCTTCAATCTTCATGGCCTGACGGAGCAGTGCTTGTAACGACTCCACAGGCTGTCGCAACTCAGGACGTGAGGAAAGAACTCAGCTTTTGCAAGAAGGTGAACCTCAACGTTCTTGGCGTTGTTGAAAACATGAGCGGGTTTGTCTGCCCTCACTGTTCCGAGTGTACCAATATCTTCTCTTCTGGCGGCGGCGAACACCTTGCGGAAACGTTTGATCTCAAGTTTCTCGGGACTGTTCCCATTGATCCCTCATTTGTCTTACTCATTGAACAAGAAAAGGACAAGAAAGGTGACAGTAGTCTTGTTGAACGCTACGGTGAATCCGCCCTCTGCCCTATCTTTGAAAAAATCACCGATCAGGTCCTCTCACAGATTCCCCCCAAACCGACTCCCACTGTAAACTAACAACAAAAAAAAACTAATGACTTTAATGTATTTCTACTTTGCAAATGTTTCTTGCGTCGTAGCGCTGTTTCCATAAAAATCGTGACACGTCGCCGTTGTCGCGTCGCGTCGCGGTTCTGGCTTCTTCAATTTCACCTTGCTCAAGAACGATGAGCGACGCGCTTTTGCTTCTTCAAAGCCGGACAAACAAGAAAACCGAGATGGAAATCACTTTGACGCCGCAGAAATCTATGGCGGGCATCGACGTTCTTTCAGACAACTCTCCGCTGTCGTCGGTTGGAGACTCGTCCTTGGCGGAGGAGGCCGACTCACCGCTAACAACACCTCTACGAGATTCCAGCCCGATAAAACGACCTATGGAGTTAGATACACCACCAAGGGAAACCAGACCAAGTAGAAAACGGTCAAAGGTTGATCCTGAAGAGCGAGATAGAAAGCTTAGGCTTCAGCAGGAAAAGCGCGAGGCCGAAGCTAAACGAAAAGAAGAAGCTCGAATAGAACGAGAAAAGGAAAAAGAGCGACGGCAAGCTGAAAAAGTGGCCAAAGAAGAGGAAAAACTGCAATTGAGACGGCAGCGTGAAGAGGAGCTAGAGCGAAAGCGCAAAGAGCGTGAAGAAGAGCTTGAACGAAAGCGTAAGGAACGCGAAGAGGAACTCGAGCGAAAGCGCAAAGAGCGCGAGGACGAACAAGAACGAAAACGCAAGGAGCGCGAGAACAAGGAACAGGAAAAGCTCAAGCTACAGCAGGCTGAAAAGGAAGCAAAGGAAAAACTTCTAAGATCTCAACCAAAGATTGGAAGTTTTTTCTCGAAGGCTCCTGCTACGCCTACATCCAAGAAACCCAAAGAGAAAAAGGAAACGGCTGTGATGCAGTCCGATTACAAAAAGTACTTCTTCCCTTTTTCCGTCAAAGCTGATACCACTCTGGCAAAAATCAACCAATTCCTTCCGAAAGACCTTGATCCGGTGCTCAAGTCTATCGACGAGGCACTTTCAGGGTCAACCACCTCATCGCACAACTCAAAAGAAGATGCTTTAGCTTCACTATTTCCTCGCACAGAGCTTAAGAAACCACACCGAGGACGACTACCTAAGATTACTGCTAAAGAAGTCATTATGGCTATGAATCAGGAGGACATGACCGAGGAGCGCGTTCGAACACTACTAGGAGGGTTGACCAAGAAGCACATCCAATTCCACGACACACTACGCTACCCCTACGTGGGGTCATTTTCGAAAACTATCAAAGTACCACGAACAAATCCATTTTTTAAGGCGGAGATTTTTAATTATGACGTGGATTCTGATCTGGAATGGGTTCAGGATGATGAAGGCGAAGACTTGAATGATAGCGACGAAGAAGAACTCGACGACGGTGACACTGAGAGTGTAGATTCTTTCTTAGATGACAGTGAAGACACAACATGCAGAACAAAGGTGATGCCATTGATTCCAGTTCAAGTTGGCATCTCATGGGAAGACCAAGGGCAGGTTCCTCTGGCACTCTCTACCGCTCGAGCCGTCATTCTCTCTCCGCAAGTTCCAGATTCCATTGATCCCTTCAAAGATTATTGGACAGTAAGAAAGGTGGAAGCAAAACCGGTTAAAATCCAGGAATTACCTAAGGACACCACTGCAGATACGAAAACCAAGTCTGGCACAAGTTGGGCTGAACTCGATGAGAAGAAGAAAGTGGGTGAAACCGACATGCCTGCGTTCCTAAAAGCCATCGAAGGAAACGACAGTAATAAGATTATGCTTGTCGAGATATTACGGAAAGATTTCCCTCATATCAAAAAGGATATCATTCGTGCTACTTTACAGGCGGTATCTCAACGACAAGGAAAGAAGGAATCGGATAAGCGTTGGGTGGTTCATAAGGATATCTGGGAACATTACCAGACTCATGCATAGGTGTTCATATTTGTTTTATTTAATATATATATATATATACATATATACAGGAGGACGTACTTAGTGTAGACCTTGCTTGGACAGTTGGTCGGATGCTACTATCCGTAAAAGAAACCTTAAAATAGACGACATCTCATCTTTTGTCTTGGGCATCACATCGCCGGTCGTTGGAAGAATCACTCTTCTATAGGCGTCTCCAAATGCTTTCTCCAAAGCTTCTATCCGCTCGGCATTGAATTGGGAATTTTTCTCCCCTCCAACAACAAGAACTTTTGTAGAGAGCTTTCCCACCGGCATAAGCTGAAGTGATTCTCTAGGGATCCAGCCCCCAACAGAAACCACACCACCCAAGTCGTATTTAGATGCCAGATCCAGAGCAGCCATGCCTCCTTGACCATAACCAAGTAGAAGAATTTGAGAGGCGAGTTTAAAGCCACACTTCTGAACAAATGTTTCCAGTATAACTCGTTTTAACAAGTCGCGGCTCGGATTGAAATCGCCGTCAGGATCCAAAGGACCTGGGTCATCTGCCGACTCATCTGTTCCAGTAAATGTGAGATCTTTACACCAATGCGAACCCCCAAGACCAAAAGGCATTGAAGTGGGTGCTTCAATAGCAACGACTACAGTCGATGGTAGATTCAAAGCATTTGCAAGCCCTTTGAAAGGGTCGATTGTGTCGCCGAGGCCATGAAGAAGAAAGAGACTTGGAGATTAGTTTTAAACAATCCAAACAAAAAAAACTATACTCACACATATTTAACTTCATTACCACATGGAGCGACATAGTAATTTACCCCCTTTGGCCACTCTGAGGGCGTTGGAAGCCGAGGCATCGTTCAAAACTCCAGAGAAGAAGTTGCAGTGAGTTTTAAAAAAAATACCTTCGACTACTTTACAACTCTGTCCATTTCCATATTCAATTTCTGAATGCAAAGCAGACGAAATCAAAAGACTTTGCCTTCAGAAGCATTCAGAAGAAAGTCACATGTACCTTTTCCGATCCCCGCAAAAATGACCTCCCAACGTCCTTCTTCTCAGCGACAGCGACAATGAGTGAACAGGACTACGGGAATTATAAGAACTTCATTGTTTCCAATAAGGGGAACGGAGTTTGGCTAGTGGAGCTGAACAGGCCGAAGAAGTTGAACTCGGTTAATATAGCTACATGGCGGGAGTACAGTCAGATCTTTGACGCGCTATCTGCCGACCCTGAAGTTGCGGTGGTTATACTAAGTGGTACTGGGAGAGCATTCTGTGCGGGGATTGATCTCGCTGATCTTGCTAATGCCACTGCTTTTGACGGCGATGGGGCCCGCAAAGGCATTAAAACTCGCCAATTTATACGAGAATTTCAGGTATGGATGAAGAATGAATATATTTGAACTTTGCTAATGCTGTTTAGCGTGCTATTGGGTCTACAGAACGCTGTCTGAAACGTGAGTTGTGCAGTATCTTTACAGATCGTCCTAACCCTCCAAGCTGTCATTTCTGTAGTACACGGAGCTTGTATAGGCTTGGGTGTAGAGATGATCACGGCTACAGACATTCGAATTGCATCATCTGATGCCCGGTTTTCGGTAAAAGAGATTGATTTTGCATTTCCTGCAGACATCGGCAGCCTTCAGCGTCTACCCAGATGCGTTGGCTCACTATCTTGGGTTAAAGAAGTGGCTCTGACAGCAAGGGTATTTGATGCAAAAGAGGCTCTTCAGCAAGGCTTGTTATCAAGTGTTGTAGAGAGCAAGGAGGCTGCTATTAAATATGCTACGACTCTAGCCGAGACAATAGCGTCAAAATCCCCAGTCGGGGTCATCGGAACAAAAGATGTTATTAACTATTCAATTAACCACACCACTCAGGAAGGTAAGTCGTTTAACTCCGCAAGATAGGTCACTAACCGATAGGCCTTGACTATGTCGCTACCTGGAATGGTTTCGGTATTGGAGAAGATGTCGGATTGGCAGCTCAAGCATTTTTCACCAAGAAGAAGGTGACGTTTCCAAAGCTATAAACGGTCGTTTGTTTTGGAAACTTGGGTATTTGGGCGTCGACGTAATAAGCGACGTCATTTCTGAGGTGTTTCGTACTTTAATTAAACGTTTATGGGTTTATTGAATCAATAAACATATTTTGTAAATCGCCACAGTATAATCAATTGGTAGTGGTCTATCTAATGCCGTCCTCCGTTTTGAGTTGTGACTTTGAACTCACCAACCGACTTATCCACCTGAAATGCCGGAACACAGCAAAGGCGGAGGACATTTCCCGCTTTTCGGATCACAAGGAAAGAGAAGGGGCAGTTCAATCTCTTCTACCAGCAGCAGCAAGTCTCAAGAACGTTCTAATGCCAGCTCTCGTTCGTCAGAAGTATCGGCTCAGCACAAGGCACCAGCCCCTTCTCACAACGCTCACACTGCCCCAGAAAGTGCTGTGGAACTTCGAATTTCTAAAGAGCACGCTCAAGCTTCTCAAAGCTCGTCAAGACCCACTGAAAAGGATACTCCTCTATCGCGTGCTCCGCAAATCACAAGCAGCCAAAAGCTAGAAAATACCATCAGAGCCGTGCAAGATAAGCGAGCCAAGCCGGAAATTGACTTTTCTCTCTATAGTTTAAAAGACGGAACTCAAATATCTACCAAAGAACGTGTTTGCAAGGATGTTGCGCCTCCAGCTTGGACTCTCCCAACAAACGATGAACTTTTTGAATCGCCGGATGGCAGCCCGGTAGACTTGAGTGACACCACCAAAGTATACCTCCCGAACACATCCTTTATTTCCCAGCACTTTTTTCACGAAGGTCGTCTTCACGAAGAACAGGCCATCTACATCATTCAGACAGCATCAAAACTGCTTAGACAAGAGCCAAATATTTTGGATGTTCATGACCCAGTTGCAGTTTGTGGAGATATTCATGGTCAATATTATGATTTACTAAAGTTATTTGAAGCCGGCGGTGATCCAAATACTACAAAATATCTATTTTTGGGTGACTATGTCGACCGAGGCTATTTTTCTATTGAATGTGTCTTATATCTGTGGTCCTTGAAGATACGCCATCCCAATTCTATTCTCTTGCTCCGTGGAAATCACGAATGCCGACACTTGACAAATTACTTTACCTTTCGAATCGAGTGTCTTCACAAGTACTCGGAGAAGGTATACCATGCCTGCCTGGAATCGTTCAACAACCTACCTTTAGCCGCGGTTTTGAATGATCAATTTCTTTGTTTGCACGGAGGATTATCGCCTGATATGCCGACTTTGGATAGCTTGCGCAGTATTAATAGGTTTCGCGAGCCCCCAACAAGTGGAATCATGTGTGACGTTTTATGGGCCGACCCGTCGGAGGATTTTGGAAACGAAAAGGACTCCACCACATTCTCCACCAATACTGTTCGAGGGTGCTCTTACTACTATACTTATCCGGCCGTATGTGCTTTTCTTGAGCGCAACAATCTTTTGTCGATCATTCGAGCCCACGAAGCTCAAGACCAAGGCTTTCGCATGTATCGCAAAACTAAATCTGGGTTTCCAAGCGTGCTCACGATATTTTCAGCGCCCAATTATCTTGATGCATACAATAACAAGGCTGCTATATTGAAGTACGACAACAATGTGATGAATATACGGCAAATTAGCAGCGCACCTCATCCTTACTGGCTCCCCAATTTCATGGATGTTTTCACATGGTCACTGCCGTTTGTAGGAGAAAAAATTACGGAAATGCTGATCTCTATCCTTAATGTCTGCACAAAGGAGGAATTGGAGGCAGAGGATGACCTCAGTCTTGAGCCTGTGCGCAGTGTGGATTCTGTCACTACCAAACGGAAGAAGGCCACTGCAAGTTCTTTACGACCCAAGATTCTCGCAATCGGCCGTATGTCTCGTATCTTTCAAGTGCTACGAGAAGAGTCAGAGTCCGTTAACGAACTCAAGACTGTGGCCCCTGGTGGTAGACTTCCACGTGGAACTTTGATGCTTGGATCGCAGGGTATTCGCGATGCTATTAACTCTTTCGAAGAAGCTCGTGCTGTTGATCGTAAGAATGAAGGGTTACCACCTACACCCGATCAGATGCACCAGATTGAGCATATACACCGCAAGGAGTCAATCTCACGGGCTATCACCGACGCAGAAGAAGATGAAGCATTACAACAGCTTGTCAGAAGACTTGTCACTTGAGCATATATATCATTGTACTATAGTTTCCATTAATTTATCTTTCTTTTAGTGTAGAAGTCTCTCGAGTCGCAAATGTCGTGACAACCAGAAAATTTAACTTCTTCAAAGTCTTCGCACTCCAGAGCCCCTTTCAAGTCTTATTTTTATTGTCTTGTGCGAGTGGATGCACAGGTCGATCAACGAGTCTTTCTTGTTTAGTCGATCGCATTTTACTTCGACCGTTTCTCAGACTAGAACCTTTGGACGTCTGTTTCTGAACACCCGGCGACTACACCTTACATCCACAAACTCACACAGCATCATGACTACACCTGCTCAGGGTATACAACAGCCAAAATGGCAGGTTCCCACCGTTGGTGCCGGATCCGAACGTCCCAAGCTTCATTTATACAACTCGTTGACGAGATCGAAGGTAGTACCACTCTGTAACTTTTGATTTTAACGACTGACAGCAATAGAATGAGTTCGTGCCGATTGATGGCAAAACTGTGACTTGGTACTGTTGCGGTCCTACCGTTTACGATGCTGCCCACATGGGTCATGCTCGGTGAGCCCTGCCATCCGTTTTTTCTTTGTTATAATTCTAACACCTCGATAGAAACTACGTCTCTACGGATATTTCCCGTCGTATTCTTCAGGATTACTTTGGCTATGACGTTATTTTTGTGCAGAATGTTACCGACATCGACGACAAGGTATGCAGATAGGTCTATGAGTAATACTCGTGTACTAATGAGACTAGATCATTATTCGAGGCCGCCAAAACTATTTATTCGACGAGTTTGTTAAAGTGAACCCAGCGATTACCCCTGAACTTGTGCAGCAGATTGAAGATGCTTGGTTGTCGTATGCGACTAAAAACCTTGGAAAGCTCGTCAAAGAGGGCGAGACTGCTATTTCCCTCGAGTCGTTTGATTCATGGTCTTCAAGCTTGGATATTCCTTCGTTGACAAGTGCGGATCCTAAAATTCCGATGCATATCAAAGCCTTAAAGGCGGGCTCAGCTGCGATTGGCAAGGCCAAGAGCGGACAGGAACCTGCCAATGAGTTATTGGAGCAAGTCAAAGATATTCTAGTTCCAGAACTTGACAAGAAGCAGGGTGCTTCAGTCACCGATGCTGCTATTTTCCGCAACCTATCTGCATACTGGGAGCGACACTTTGACCAAGACATGCGAACGCTCAATGTTTTGGAGCCCACCGTCGTTACTCGTGTTTCGGAATATGTTCCTCAGATTGTTGACTTTGTTGACGGTATGATCAAGAACGGCTACGCTTATGAGAGCGGAGGAAGTGTGTACTTTGACACCGCTGCATTCGAGGCTTCGGGCGAACATAGTTATGCCAAGCTCCAGCCCTGGAATAAGGGCAAGAGTGATCTTATTGACGAAGGCGAGGGAAGCTTATCCAAAGGCGGAGATAAAAAAGTGAAGAACGACTTTGCTCTTTGGAAGGGCAGCAAGCCTGGTGAACCTGCTTGGGATTCGCCCTGGGGAAAGGGACGTCCTGGATGGCATATTGAATGCAGTGTGATGGCAAGTGAAGTTCTTGGCCCCCAGATTGATATACACTCTGGTGGTATTGATTTGGCCTTCCCACATCACGACAATGAGCTTGCTCAGTCTGAGGCATTTTTCGACTGCAAGCAATGGGTCAACTACTTTTTGCACACTGGCCACCTTCATATTGAAGGTCTTAAAATGTCGAAATCTCTCAAGAATTTTATCTCCATTCGAGAGGCTGTTGAGACCTATAGCCCTCGACAGTTGAGACTTGCCTTTGCCCTTCAGCAGTGGAACAACCCGCTTGACTTTAAAGACGCTCTTCTCACTGAGGTTCGAGCATACGAAAGCACATTCAACAAGTTTTTCAATAATGTTCGCGCCATCACCATGGAGTACGATTCTTTGGTTGCTGCAGGCAAGACCAAAGACCTCAGCTTTACTGCCCCTGAAAAGGAGCTTTTAGCCAATCTACGCGCCAGTCAGCGAGCTGTTGATGAGGCTCTTTGCGATAACCTTTCGACTCCTATTGCCTTGGCTGCTTTGAGTGACTTGGTTTCCAAGGCCAATACCTATCTTTCGGCCACTGGTGCGAACGCGCGAACTCCTTTTGTTGGTCAAGTTTCAAAATTCGTTACTCACATTCTTGAGGTGTTTGGTTTCCCTCCCAGTGCTGACGGTATTGGATGGCGAACGGCCGAGGAAGAAGAAGCTTGGGTTCGTCAGGCTACGGGCAAGGCTGACGACTCTGACGAATCTTTTGGGTCCAAGCAGCAGGTTTTGCTTCCTTACCTCAACGTTCTTTCAAAGTTCAGAGACGAAGTGCGCCGTTCAGCTATTGCCAAAGCGCCCTACTCTGATCTTTTGTCTTTGAGCGATCGCATTCGCGACTACGACTTACTTGAACTTGGCGTTTCGCTGGATGATAGAAGCAGTGGAGATGACAAATTGGATTCCCAAGGCGCCCTAGTCAAGTTTTTGGATTCACAAACCGTCAAGGATTTAATTCAACAGCGTGAGGAGCGAATAAAACGCGAGGAGGAGAAGGCCAGTCGCAAGGCCGCCCAACTAGCTGCCGAAGCTGCCAAGCGAGCCGAGCGCCTCGAAAAGGGTAAGGTTTCGCCTGAAGAGTTGTTCAAGTCAGAGCAATACGCGGGACAGTTTAAGGAGTTTGACGAGGACGGAATCCCCACTGTTGATGCAAATGGCGAAGAGGTCACCAAGAGTGCCCGCAAGAAGCTAGTCAAGCTTGCTCAAGTTCAAAAGAAACTACACCAAGAGTACTTGGATAGTCTTAATGCCTGATAACTCCAAGAAAATGAATTCTGTATGATAGAACTTTTTACTATTGAAAACTATTCTTTATGCTCAACGTACCCCCCCACTAATATCCGAAGCAACTCAACACAACAAAACTCCACCAAATCATTCTCAAAGGCTGTACAACCAATCTTAACGTATGCCAGAAACATCACTCTAAGCTATATAAATTTCAGTTTGTGATCAGGCACCACCAGTTGGCTAATTGACATTACATTTTCCCGGCTCACAGGTTGGTGTGGTGGCACAACTTTTGGCAGAGCTTCAACACCGTTTGCCCTTGTCCACTCTAATAGGCCTTCGGAGGCCCTATGAGAGGTTGAGTCAGACATGTCGGACATGACCGGGGGTGGCAGGTGTATACTCGAGCCTGATTTTCCCAATGGAGGCACGGATAGTGGGGGTAAATAGGTAAGAGAGGAACTTTTGCAAGTGCTATACTCAGCGGTTGGCAGGCGGAGCTCAATTGCGGCTTCGAGCAGGAGCAAGACCCCACCAAGCATTTCGATTGTCTCATTTGCCAGCGAGACCAATCGAACACCACACTCATAATCAATGTTTGTGCTAGAGTAGGCGTCAAAGTTGTCGGCAGTGAGTGCCCAGCAGGTGGGGAGGTAAAGGATGTAGGACCGGATGCCGTCATAGACTGTCAACGGCATGCCCGTCTCCGAAGCTCTATCAATAGCGTCTATAATATGCCCAAGAGTATTTGCAAGCTCCCTACGTAATGAAGTTATTGCACCAGCCAGAGCACTGCTTTGCCCACCTCGTCCAGTAGCCTCCCAATTGCGTTGGGGAGGGCCGCACTCTGCGAGGCCACCGGCCTGTGGAAGCGGAGACACGACGATCCTAGGTCTTGAGTGCTGCGCTTTCTGTAGTGAGCTGGGTGTCGGTTGATATGCAAATGCAGGCCGAGGCTCGCTGAATGATGCCCTTGAGCTGGCTGTGGCTGCATCCCCGGCGGCCGACAGCACGGCTACAAGGTGGTCGAGAAGTCCTTCGAGGTATTGCCGAAGGGACTGAAGACTCTCAAACAAAAGACGCAAGTTTGAGAGTGTTTTGTAGCTTAGCGGAGCCTTCATAGAGCGAACATTGTCTACAAGCTTGCACCACCCATCGGCAGCATAGCCAAGGTTTGGTCCAGGAACCCTCTGACTTGCGCTATTTGAATCGCTTGAAGACATTGATTCTGGTGTATTTCCTCTCTGACACCTTGGTTCGGTAGCTGAGATAGGACGAGAATTTGTTGGGACAAAAGCAAATAGCGACATATGTGAAGTGTTTAGCGTCCCCGGGGACAAAGGCTTAAACCCGCTCTCACACGAGATTCCCGCGCTCTGTCGACTGCGATTTCTAGACACTTTTTCTCAAATTAGAAACCCTCTTTCAATCAATTTGCCTCCCAAAAAAAAGACCGTACTCAACTCACCGTGACCTGGCTTCTCAACTGTCTGACCCGCTTTTTCGCACAGCCCTGAAATCGAAACCCGGCAATTCATTAAAACACACAAAAATTTGACTTTCTGCTCATAAAACGAAAGACACAGGAAGAAGAAGCAGCAGGTGTTGTTTTTTTTATTATTCAAGGGTGATTTGCGAGATGCGGCGCAAGTGTGTTTGTGGGGAAGCTTACATAATTGACAACGAAATATACTGTAATAAATTAAGTTAAACATTTCATAAGTTGGAATTTATTTTCCCTGTGCCATGGAAATTTTGGCTTAACCGATCGAGAGATTCACAAAACACAATAAAAAAAGGAGTACTTGCTGCGTTGACCTTCATTTAGTTGATATTTGCTTCGTTAGTGTTGCCCCTGTTTTGGAGCGATTCGACCAAGTTTCAATAGTTCCTCGCTCGGTAAGATCAAGCAATGTCAACCGGTGGTGGATCGTATGTCGCTAGACTACGGCAACAGCGTGCTACAGCATGGTCAGAAAAGACACAGGTGGAACTAAAGCGCCCTTCTTCGGATGGGTCGTCGAAGAAGCATAAGAAGGCCAGCTCGTCCAGTAGCACAAAGTATTATGGAAGCTCATACCGCCAACATTCCGGATCAAAGTATCAGAATGCGCCTCCACATCGCCTGTTATCGGAGGAAGTGAACGACTCGGAGTTGATTGCGATATCGAACAAGCAACGCGCTGATACCTTGCGCGCAAATACACTCACTGCTGAAGCTGAACGTGCAGCAATGCACACGGATACCTCGGGGTACCGCTCAGATTCTAGCATACCTCGACGCAGCTTGGATTCTCGACCAGGTTTAGGTACAGCCTCTTCTAAATCTACTTCTAGTCGCAGCAGTATAGACGGACTCGGTGCGGGAATGGACGCAACTGCGGGCGGCCGCATAAACTCTTATTCTGGTCACGGATATGGTAACGCTCCTCGTCGAGCTCCTTCCATTGGTAGTGTGATTGATGTTCGTCCGAGCGGGGTCGGGAGTCTTTATATTGCAAACCCAGACTCTGATAGTGAATGACTGGATAGTATATGAATAATTGCGATAATTGGTTTTAATGATAATATTCACGAGGAGCCATTTGAGCTTGTGAATTGTTAACGTTATTTTTATTTTGTTTGTTTGTTTGAAATGGGATGTTCAACATTTGTTTCCTAATTGCTTGAGATGAAATACAAAAGTTTGTGGGTATGAATAACTTGAAATAATACATCTTTATAGATAATTCTGTCAAAGATGACGAGCGGTGCGGTGTGTAGAAGAGATCTTGCGCAGTGCATCGACGGCGCTCCAACTAGCAGGCATGGCGATGGTCGGAAAGCTGTGATCTCCATCTGATTGCCGCAGTGTCGTATCATCTACTGAATCACTCTGCGCAGTAGCGTCTTCGCCGGGAAGCTCGCTGAAGAGTGAGCTGGATGTTGCGTAGCTTTGAGGTCCAACAGTTCGTAACCTTAAAGCCGGTGGGTTGAACTCTGTCCGAGTGTACAATTCATCGTCAGACTGTACCAATGTAGGAGTGAGTGAAGAGGAGCTAGAGGGAGATGAATCGTAATCAATGTTTGGATTTGATAGCGACGGGAAAGGCACGGGAGCGAGAGGACTTTGATCAGGAGAAATGGCCACAGATAATGGTGTCGAGCTCAAAGAAGGTATAATGGGTGCATCGGTGTCTTGAAGAACAGACTCTGAATGACTTTCGGAAACAGACTCGGCTTCGAAAGATTCGCTCTCAGTTCCAGCCTGAGACGAGTTATCCAACACACTACCCTTACCGTTTAAAAGCTTGTACAACAGTGGGTAGTGGTTTTTATGCGGGCTATTTTCAACTCCCAAGCGGTCCTTGACACTCAATTGCTGCTCTATTCGTGCCAGTTGCGTGACTGTATTACCAAGCCTGTAGTACAGACGGTCTGAAATCTTTTCGACATCCACTGCTAGATATGATATTATTAGAAAGAAATACCAGACTCTATATAAGCACCCACCAGTCGCTAAGCTCTTCAGGTTCTTGTGTGCAAGAGATATCTGTCGTTCCGTATCTTTTACTGCTGAAGAAGCACGTTTACAGACGCGTTCAAACTCTGTGTCAATTTCCCTTTGTCGGGACGTAATTATGTCAAGCTTGTCGTTTAGGCTAGCACGATAGCCAGTGAAGACCTCATCAACTGCCACTTCCAGGCGAGAAGCTAGAGGTGTGAGAAGCAAAAGAGAAAACTCAATTAACCTAAACTCACTCTTATCGGGAATTGTCGCGAGAATAGACGAGAATGAATAGGCATCAGGGCTAGGATACTCAGGTGGCTTGTACTTTGTCTATACAAGTTAGTTCCAGGTCTCACCATAACATTAATAATAAACCTTTTTTATTGACTCGGTTTTGAGAGTACCCACAACCGTAATATCTCGACTAACAGGAGTCATTCGTTCCTCCTCCCCCTGATTGCTCTGGCAACTTCGACTACTGGCAACCTTCAACCTCACAGCCCCGATGACAGCGAGGCGGATACGCACCTACAGTGCTCAAAACATCCACCGGGTTTATGGTACGATACACCCTCATACACGGGCCTTTGGCTTTTTCAGCTCAAAGGCTAGTACCGAATCGGTCGGGCCAGTCGAGCCTGCAAGTGTCCGACCCGAAGCCACTGTCAGACATGTTCCCCAGAGGTCTGATTATGAGAATGAGCTTTCTGGAGAGCTGATTGATTTACTCGAACGTGTAAAGGATTACTGGATCAGCAGAGGTCAGCTCTATAGCATGGTCGACCTCCTCGTTGATGATCTGAAAAAGGACCGTCTTCCGGTACCACGAGTAGCAAGTGAGTACCTTTATGAGATTTTGAAAGCGTATTTCTAATAAATATAGTCATTCCAGCTTCGAAGCAGAGTCGGTTTGTCTCGCGAGGGTTGATGGATGCCTTACTAGCAGATCCATTCGCAAGTAACACGCAAGGCTACGATATATTTAAAGCGCGAAGCCAGACAAAAGATATATTAATCAAGTATGTGTTTTCTTTTTCTTTTTTGCCTTTTCTAATTGCTAACGCTCTTCAGATTTGGACCGAGCAATTTAGACATCTCAAACTCTATCGAAAAATATACTCTTCCTAGCCCTTTTCTCAACAAAGCCCGCGCTGAATTTTTAGAAATTGAAAGTTCTCAAAACTCACCGGAGATTGTGCGTGCTTCACATTTACATCTCTACGTCTGCACCAACAAGGACCGCTCCGACATAAAACCTACTTTCTTTCCGCATGTTACTATCGTTAACGATGAACAGGCTTCTGCTCCATTACCTTCCTCAAAAGGTGAAGAGACTG
This sequence comes from Trigonopsis vinaria, assembly GCA_030582095.1. Classification (NCBI taxonomy): domain Eukaryota; kingdom Fungi; phylum Ascomycota; class Trigonopsidomycetes; order Trigonopsidales; family Trigonopsidaceae; genus Trigonopsis; species Trigonopsis vinaria. The sequence continues at coordinate 784,277 of JAKTWP010000001.1, read as the reverse complement.
TATCCTTTGCCAAGGCGAATCATGCTGTCCAACTCCTCACTGACAGTCCATCCAACATATCAGAGTACGGAACGTTATGGACAGAGTCCAACATTGCAAGCGTTGGCCGTGTGTTGGAAGCACCCATTTATGACGATCCAGATACCCCGAATCTAAATATTCATAAAGGTCTTTTCGATTCCATTGTAAACACGCTCGAGGAATTAACGCCTACCCAGGCCGAGCTTGACCATGGCCAACTCAATGCCGAACTCGATGCTGCAACCGCACGACTAACTCGCCAGCGTGAAAAGTGGGCCGAAGATGCTCACGTTGAGTTGCAGAGCACGCTTGGCGCGGCCCTGGAGCGACTCAAGAGCCGAGATCTTCCATGGTACAAGCTCTATTGGAAAGTTGATGACGTTCCTGCCATTGCAGGAATGACCATTTACACCTCTTTTCTACCACGCGCCCAGCGAGAGTATGATTTCTTTTTGGGTGGCATCAGCGAATTCGCGCATAGCCACGATAGGCAGCTAAACGAAAGCTCACGCTATGTACGCACTCTTGAAGACGACAACAAAACGGAATACCTGCCCAAAGTGCTTCCGCTGGTTGAGATCCAAAACGACATCTTGTCTAAACAGTGTGTCGAGCTCGGCCGAGTGGCTACTTGGGAGATGGTCAAGAGCTTGTTGCTAACGCAGCTCCCGATTGTCGTGCTATCGTCGTTAGGATGGTATCTATACGGCTTTAGTGCGTACTCCATGACTGCAGTAGCGTCTTTCGGTCTCGTATTGGGTGCTGACAGGCTGTCGCGTGCTTGGACGCAGGCCATCAACAAGTTTTCAAAGTCGGTCATGGAGCAAGCTCGACAAGGTGTTGAAAAGTCGCAGTCAGAGGCATGGAAGGGCTGGGAGGGCAAAGTTGAAAAGCAGCGTGAAGTTATCGATACCCAGCGCATGCTTCTTCAGCGGATCGGGGCCAAGGGCCGCGACTACTGGAGCCACGTCTTCACTGACGCCGGTGCAGCGCCATCCGTTGATGAAAAATAATAGCAATTTTACGAACAATAGAATAAAAACGTGGGAGGGGCTAGTATGGAGCTACGTGTTTATATTGGCTCTCGTGCACGGATAAAACGGAGAAATGTATCAAGACAAGGAAGGAGTGCACAAGTTAATGTCAGTTTTAGAGACATTTCTTTATAGAATTCTTTTTCTTTGCTCACGCTTTCAACTCCTAGCACCAGTAAGCGTAGACCTCATTAGTACTGTGGTAGCCGAATAGTGTAGTCGTCGCCGCTCTGGGTGATATATCGCACCCACGGTAAAGAAGGATACTGAAGTTTGGGCTCAATGATTTTGAGGTATCGGACCTGAATGCCAGAAGTGGTAAAGTAAGGAATTTCAAACTTGATTTGGATCGGTCGTTTAGTTTTATCGCCCTCGGTTTCAGACACCGTAGGTAAACCAAGCTCGGTTCGCATAGCGTATTCCTTCCCGCCTGCAAACTGCTTTATACGCCATATGATGGCGGATTTGTCAGGGGCATAGTGGACCTTACCGACTTGAGCCTTGAAGCGAGGAGTGTCAGCGTCGTCGGGGACGGGAATAACAATTTCAACGTTGTTTGCAGTAGATCTGCGTTTGAACTGTGCCTTGGCTTTGACATCGAAGCGGATCCGGGAGCCAGAGTGGTACTCGATTGCACAGTCTACCCAGATCAAGGGTTTGACTTGTGTGTTTAGACGGTAACTCATAAGTTCGAATTCGCCATCCGGAGGAATAAAAGAAATTGTGCGGTCATTTTCAAACCTTGAAAGACGGACGCACTGATGGAACTTGACGTCTTCCATCTCGATCGATTTTCCACGGCTGGTGCGTCCAGCAGCTTCAAACATGACTTTATCATTCAAGCCAAGACGTAGTTCAGGCATACCTGAGAGAAAACACTTCATTTTTACAGCTCCCAGAATTTCAGAGCGCAAGACGGTGCCGGTGGAGGAAACAAGAAGATTGACGGATTCAACCACGTCCAAGAAGACCTCATTTTTGCGGTACCTTATACCTTCAGATCTCCAGGAGACGGCATTTGTGACGGCGACAGGTGGTCGAGCCTGTACTTCTAGTTTGTGGGATTCTTGCGTGATGTATTCCTTGAGGATCTTGGTCTCGGTGGTTTGGGGATATCCAAAATCCATCATCTCATCAAGCAGTTCATAGATGACGACGAAATTGTCGCGAATTGACTCTTCCTCGAGGACTTTGAAGTACTCGGTGAGGACTTCGACGATGCGGTGCAGGAAGAGTAGAATCTCAGCTGCGTTTGAGTTTCGACGCGTGAGAGCGAGAAGGTAGAGATTGTTGTGGGTAATATAAAGATACTTAAGAGATGTTAGAACTATTCCAGACAGGTACATTAGTACTCACGTTGATGCCTTGATGCGTCAGACAGGGGGGTACTGCCGACGACTCGTCCTCGGCCTCCATCAACAGCACCGGAAAGTTCTCCACCGCTAACATCGGAACATCACCTCGATAATTCCTCGAAAGCAAAGGCTTTCCCTTGGCGTCTAAGAAGAACACCGCCGACGCCATCCTTTTCTTTTGAAAGCAAAGCTGTTTGGTTGAAGGGAAACGACAACACAAACGATGGAGCGCTTCGTGCCACCGCTGCCGCCGGGACCACCGCCAGAAACTGCGCTTGAGGTTGACAAAAGCTCTTCCAAAACTAAGGAAGAAACTCCTGCTGCAAAGGAGAAGGAGCCCGACGACGGTTGGCAGGCGTTATGGGATCCCCAACGTGGAGCCTTTTACTTTCACAATACACGCACGGGCGAGACTACGTGGCATAATCCTCGTGTTTCAGATAGCAGTGAAACGGCTAAAGACGAAGGCAAGACCGGTGACACCGAAAAATCGCCAGCATCAGAGGCATCAGAGGCATTGCAAGTATCGTCGCTGACAGAAGCGGCCAACGACAAACCTACTTTGCCTCCAATCTTTGTAAAGACTGGTAACGACGAAGGTGAGGACGAGGTTGTCGATTTCGATAGTTATTCAGCTGAGATGCGCCGGTTCTCTGAACATGATAGAGCAAACGCACAGATGAATCACTACTTTGATGCCTCGCAGCTTGAAAAGCACGACGGGCGGAGTTTACGAGCAGAACGATCGAACCAGAAACTGTCGAAGAAGGAAGTACAGCGGTTTAAAAAGATCCAAAAGGAGCGCAAGACCACTAAGCGCAGGCAGTGGCTTACCCAGGATTAGTCCAAATATGTTTTAATGAAATCACCATGTATTTTTAGTCTTTGTATACAATGTTTTTATTCTATTGAACTGTTGTTTGTAGCTTTTGCTCTGGGAAAAAAAAATTCAAACCTCCCAACACTGCTTCGAGATGCTGTCTGAAGACGATGTTTTAGACATCCTCTTTTGCTGTCGTGCCGGCGAACTCGACGATTTGAAAGAGTTTGTTACCGAACGGGCCTTTGAGCCTGGTGTTTTCCTGGATGCTCGAGATGATCTCTCGGTCAGCACAGGCCTTCATATGGCTGCCGCCAACGGTCATGTCGGTAGGTGGATGCAAATCTCGACGAGAATGCCATGTGATGACTGACTGTTTCTAACGTCTCAGATATTATCAAGTATTTGCTTGAATACGCCGGACAGGATTCTAGCGCACGATCCGCTCTTTTGGCCGCTACAAATCAGTCTGGTAACACCGCTCTACACTGGGCAGCCGTAAACGGACAGCTAGATGCTGCTCTTGCACTTGTTGATGCTGGCTCTGATGTGTTACTCAAGAACTCTGCCGGGCACGATGCGATCTTCGAGGCCGAGATCCACGACCGTGAAAATGTTGTCAACGCCTTATTACGCCGGTTCGACGTCGACGAGGCTGCGGATCAGACATTCAGCGCAGGCACCACGGAAGATCAGCCAGAGGGTGAAGATTTGGTGGAGGAGACGGAGAAGCTCGAGGTCGAGACAAACTGATGTACATTACATATAGATGGAAAAAAAAAAGAAGCTACGACTACATCATGTAGTAAGTGAAAAAAAAAAGAAGCATTAAACCGTATCTCTATAAGCCGAGACTGGTGCGAACGTTTTGCTCTACAATTTCGTTAAATCGCTGACGGTCGGATCTCCATACTTTCTGTCACTAGTTAGACCTCCATTCGTAGCGCATGTATACAACTCACGCAAGCATCAATATTCGCCCCGCTCTCATCATTCGGTTCTGCTGAGTTAGACTAAGAATGTAGATGCGGATCAGACTTACCCGCAAGCATGCTCATAACGCTCAATAGAATCTTCTCCACGCTTTGAATTGGACTCCAGCGCTCAGATGCGCTTTCATACATGTTGGGATCATCTCCCGGGGCATGTAGAATGGAAATGCAGACAGTTCCGTCTTTGTAGACTTGGTGACGTTAGCATGAGTGGTGTGAAGCCTCTTTTTATATTACCATTGGGGTGAAAGATAGGAGTCGTGAATTTCATGACCGGGGGATTGAGCGGATAGTCTTGTGGAAAGGTGAGCGTGGCAGGGAAGATGCCGCCCTCGTATGGCGTGTCCTCGGGACCGTCAATCAGACAGTCCCACTGCATAAAGTTGTCTTCGTCGGCGGGACCTGCTGAAATTCCATCCGGTGGATCAGCAACTAGCTGACGATACTCGGCCATTAGGCGTTTGACTGCCGTGCTGGGCTTCATGGGTTGAGGTGGTTTAGGTTGAATTTCGCCCATCGGCTTGTCTACGTCTTACGCTCACCACCACAGCCCACTATAATGAAATTTAAAACACAGTGCCATCGCTAATAAGATCAATTGGTGGTCCACCATTTGATCTCTTTTTGGCTGCAATCTCGCGGCCGCCCTGCAATTCAAGTTAGTCGAGGTATACCAAAAGACATAAAAAAATACCTTCCAAGAACCTGCTTCAAGCATCTTGGCAAGGGAAATACTCTCATTCGTCCCCAGTCGCTTATTTACCTCTGGCAGCAAGAGATCAAGGAATCCGACAGTGAGGGCACGCCATTCGACAATGACATCGTCTGCAGGCTCAAAGGCAGGGATGGATATTGAGTTTGAGTTGGAAATTCCCCGGTCATGAGCGACCGGTTTGAGTGATATCAGTCCGAGGTCAATCAGTAGCCCCCCATTTCGGTATTCAGGAAGCCCAGTTAGGACATCAATGTCCGTCCAGGTTACATTTGCAAACTCCTCAATTGGACGGAGAAGCGAATATGCAAGCCATTGTGTTAGTTTATGAAATGGCTGTAAAGCTGGGCGTTCGTCATAGCCCTCGAGACAGTCGAGGTGCCAGCAGTCGCCAAGACACTTGTGTCCGATCTGAGCACGACCGCCTCCAGTTGGCCACATGTTGCTGAGAGCATGGTAGAGAACTTGCCAAAGACGGAGCACCGAGACCTTACCTTGGGTGTCGGCATGAGCAACGATATAGTCTACGATATCTCCCACTCGGCTAGTGGTAAATATCTCGTTGGAGTGAACTGCAGATCCCAGCCCGTTCAGCACGGCAGCCCTTCCATGGAGTCCCTCTAGTGGGTTGTATGTGTCCGCCTTCAAGCCATCGCTCAATTGCTCAACTGTGAGCTTAATAAGACCTGTTGCATCGGCACGGTACTTTTCTGAACTAGAAGAAAACAACCCGTCTTCAAACATGTAGAGCGAAGCAATTGCCAGTCCCTCGCTGCGTCCGTACTTCCTTCCTCCGGCCACGGGTTCAGGAAACTGCCACTGTGAACCAGCACCAGCATCCAAAATAACTGAAACCAGCGTCAGATCCACCAGTCTTCGTGCAATCTCGAGCTCGTTTACATGACTACCCTTCCATCTCTCAATCAATGCTCCCATGCGGTCGGCTCCTCCGGCGTTAAAATGCTGCCAGCGACCGTGTGGCGGTATTTTTGAAGGGTCTGGATAATCTCTCTGAAACATGTCAGCCAGCTTGCATATGCCAAAGCAAAGCCCTTCTCACCTTGATGATATCTGCAATAAAGTCTGCCACAGCCGGCAGCTGCTCCCAGGCAACGTCAAAGTTGTTGAGTCCATTGCCACGAGCAACTTCAACGACTTTGTGCGCCTGAATTCGCACCGCGCGGACGTCTTCGAAAAAAGCGGCGTCCATCGAAGTCGAAGCTGGAGCGGCTCAAAAGCCGCGATGGCGGTTGTAAAAGTTAAGTTAAGTATTATAAGTTAAGATGTTGCTAATTACAGTACATTTGATTGCTCACTGATCAGTTGTGATGTTGGGACCATCTCTATATAGATCAGAGGTGTGATGAAATAGGCAGGATTGAAAATATTGCTGTAGGTGCAACAGAGATTATCTCCAAGGCCCGTGATGGAATTGATCTCAGGCGTTCTAATGTTGGTTACAGTTTCCTTTCGTAATATCCACGTTGTCCTAATATGGCGTAACAGATCCAGAAAGCTAATATGTACCGAACCTGTTCTTCTGCTTGTGTTGATTTCCCTGTTCATGATCTTGCTATTTTCTGTGGAGAAACCTTGGTTCTAATTGATTCCTACAGTGAACTATCAACTACTGAATAATGCACTTCTAAAGGCGATTCGTGCGGCGAAAGCTTATGAGATATACAGTATTCTGTTATATATCTCTCACTACCTCATTAGGAGAGATCGGGAGCATCAAATGACACGCTGGCGGTGAAGTGATACTTTTACGCGACAGGAGAAAAGCTTGGAGCTGTCTTTAGTGCGATATATAGAAAATGAAATTTAGTTTTGAGTTGAGTAGTGTACATTTGCTTGGAGTATCAGCTATGCACGGCGGGCCTTTCGGCGCCCACCAGCAACCTTCACCGCAGTAGCCTTGGCCTTCGGTTCAGTAACGACCTCGTCCACCTCGTCCACTTCGAATTCCTCCTCTTCAAGCACGGTTGAAGAGGATGAAATGAGACGACCGACAGTCTGAACGTAGACCCAGCTAGGTCCGGTTGCGATGATGGTCGAGCGCCACGAAGGTACAAGGATGTCTTCGGGGTCTAGAAGGTGCTCTTCAGCAGAGGCCGCGGCTGCAGCGCGCTTGCGGTCAAGCTCTTTCTCCTTTTTAGTTCTTCGCTTAGGAGGAGGCCCTCGACGCTGCGTGGGCTGCTGCTCCTCTTCTTCCTCGACTTCGTCTGACTCGGGCTTGACATCGACGAGATACACCTTACCGTCGGGATAGACGCTAAATGTATGACCACTATTCAGCCTAACACGCTTGACCTGTCCGTCAGCTGGAGGCTGAGGGGCAACAGGAAGTTCGCCAACAGTGCTGCTTGGGACACCCCAGGCTGCAGCTTTAGCCTCTGCCACAAACAACTCCATACGCTCTCGATCACGGCGATAAGTAGTCTTTTGGGAAAAGTACTGGGCAATAGCAACCAAGATGTATAGACCAACAAGAACAGTTCCCAATCCAGGACGATACTGTTTCATGTACCATCCCGTGCCTCGCCAGACAGGAAATCCTCGATCCAGAAAGAAATCATAGCGCTCCTTCGAGGAAGAATCACGGATGATGTTGGCAATCAAACCCAAGCGTGCGTAGCGATCATTGGCTTCCGCTTTCTTTGTCTTGTCCTTGACCTTGTCAGGATGGATCTTGCGTGAAAGCTTTCGGTAGCTGCGATGCGCCGTTAGTCAATGATTCAAAAGAAAAAAAAATAGAAAACTGACGCCTTAGAGATCTCGTCTGCAGTTGCAGCACTTCCTTGTTCGAGTCCAAGCCAGCCTGGGAGATGGTTAGCATGTGTCTGGGTAGCCCACGAGGTCTCATACTGTAAAAAGTCGTTCCCGCGCCCTCGGCCGTCTCTACTTCATCGTGCAGACGAAATAGTTCATAGTCCTCGTTTGTCCACGCAGCAACAAGTGCTACAAGTGCCAGCAAGAACAAGACCGGCTTCATCGTTGTTGGTGGTAAAGAAGCTTCGCTTCTCGACCACCCTTCCAACTTTACCACTCAACTTCAGATACAAAATGGTCAAGATTGGCTACATTCCTGAACACTTTTCAACTCCCTTGGCTTTTGCAGTCAGCAAGGGCTACTTCACCAAATTTGGACTCGAAGCTGAGCTCGTTCCCATTATCCAAGGATCCGGTGCCCTCATTGAGGCGCTCCGCAAAGGCGAAATTGACTTCGCCTGCGGTCTTACTGAGGCATTCATTGCTGGAAATGCCAAGGGGCTCGATTTCTACTCCATCATTGGCACCTATGTAAAATCGCCCCTACGCTGGGCTATTTCCACCGGCGCCAACCGCTCCACCATCTCGTCAGTTGGAGATATTAAAGGCGGAAAAGTAGGCATTTCCCGCTTTGGCTCCGGCTCTCACATCATGTCTTTTGTGCTTGGTACCGAGCACGGCTGGACCGGACCTGAAGATAGCTTCGACTACGTCGTTCTCAATGACTTCAAGACTCTGCGTGAAGCTGTCAGCGATGAACGTGCAGATGCGTTTATGTGGGAATACTTTACATCCAAGAAGTACTACGACAATGGCGAAATCAAGCATATCGGCGACATCTACACTCCCTGGCCTTCATGGGTGCTCGTTGCCGGATCCAAGGTCGAAGTTATTGAGCAGGAAGCTTTCTTGGCTGCCGTTGCCGAGGGCATTGAGTACTTTAACAACAATCATGGCGAGGCCATCGACCATATCGCCGCTAACCTCGACTACAGCGCTGAGGACGCTGCCAAATGGCTCCAGACCGTCGAGTTTGTCGAACCCACAAACCTTGCTGGTATTGATGAGGATGTTGTTACCAAAACGCTTGAAATTTTGACTGTCGCCGGGGTGTTGCCTTCAAAGTAGATCTACGGAGCACTAATGATAGAGATCTACTAGTATATAGTCTGGTAATACAATCGTTATATGAACGTCTAAAAGTACATTATTTTCTTTACATATCATTCAAATCAACCCTGTCGGATTCGGTTGATGGTCGCCGCTGTAGATCCGGAGTCTTCTGAAGCATCCAAAAGAGCCTGGTAGCGATCCTGCAAACTCTCATCCTCCTCTTCATTTTCCTCCTCCGAAAGCTCGTCATCGGATGGATCAAGAATTCCCTGATACTCGTCTTCTTCGCTGATTTCATCGTCTTCTTCGTCTTCCTCAGCATCCGAGATAGTCTCAGCATGAACGGGCTGGTACTCGTCCTCGTCTTCAGTCTTTTTAGTCTTTTTGATTTCCTTGTCGTCAATGCCCATATCGCGCATCAAACGAGCCAGGCTCTTTTGTCGGTCCTTCTCCTGCTGCTCTTCTCGCTCACGCACTATTTGCTCGCGCTCGACGGCATAGTCGGTTTCGAATTCAGTTACCTTGTGCTCAACCGCCTTCAAGAAGTCGTCAAAGCCCTGGCCAGTGTATGCGGAGACGGCGACTGTATCGAGGTTGTTATAAAACTCGTCAAGCATAAGACTCATCGAGTTCATGAGAGATGTCATGTATCCGGATCCCATATCTGCGCCAGGTTGCTCGTCCTGTTCGCGCAGGGCAGCCTGGAATGCTTCAAAGTCGGTCATCCACTCCTTTGCAAATGTGGCATCCTGTTGGTCAACCTTGTTAAAGACAACGATCATTGGAAGTTTAGTCTTGTACAAGATCGAGCAGGCGTAGAGCATGTTTGACATGAAAGTAGCCGGAGAGTTACTTCGAGGAGTATCGACAATGTAAGCGACAATGGTAGGAACTGTAGTAGCAAGAGCGTCTGTGATAATGGCACCTGAGGCAGACCATACAAAGCATTCAATTTGTCCTGGAGTGTCGATAATGATATTTCTACAACGTCTTAGCAGCGGTCCAGAAGTTGGATCTTTAAAACTCACGAAACGCTGTCCTTGCGCTTCTCAACGAGACCTAAAACCTGGTCGATCTTTGTCGCAAAAAGATTTAAAGAAGTCATAATACCACCGTTTGGGCCTAGGTTGTATCTAAACCGGTTAGTCTTCCCTGTCTTCCAGTGGCGCCGAAAAAAAAAAGAGCAAACGTACTCGCTCATGACTTTCTTGTAGTTTATACTATCTCTGATATCAATATTTGTGTGAAAGGGCACTTCCAAGACAGCAGGATCAAGGTTAATGACATAGGGCGGCGAACCCTTGGAGTGCAGGTGCGAATTCAACCTCTGCAAGAAGGTGGTCTTGCCGGACCCTATACTATGATTAGTTTTTGCAAGTCCATGAAATCAATCAAAATCTCGTAAACTTTACCGGCCATTCCAATACAAATCACAGCTGGGGCGGGCATCGTTGTCGTTAAAAGGGAAGAAAGCTCTGCCTTGACGACACAGGCAGGCATGTTTTCGCTCATCCGTCAGCGCGCAAGCATTGCGGGACGCCGAGCCTATTCGGTTCAGCGTGTCTCAAGTCCGCGTGAGCCCAAGGAAGGCAATGCCGCTGCTCGCGAAGCCCGTCGGCGCGAACTGATTCGTGAGCTCGACGGCGTGAACGCGGTGGAGACGGTGAAGCCTCCGACTGCTACACCCAAGAAACAACCTATGTTTACTGTACGTGCACGAAATATTCCTGTTTCGGGGAATGCCGATGATCTTCACAAGCCGGTGTCCTTCAAGAAGGACTTACCTGATATCGTCCTCAAGCCCAACGAACACCAGCTTGGAGACAGCCGACTGCACTCACAGGCTCTTGGTGCTGTTCAAGGATCCAAGCGGTATACTGAGCGGGATTACGAGAGCTTTCTTTCCGACGCAGATGACTTGGTCGAGCTAGAGCCTGAAGAAGCCCGTCTCAAACAAAAGGAACAAGACATGCTTGAAGCAGCTGAAGCAGCGACTCGTGCGCGTGACCAGGTGTTTGGTGTTTTTGACCTGCTGTCCTCGCTGCAGGGCCCAGCTCGCTCTATCGACTACTTTGACCTCAGGAACGGAGACATTGTACTCTCCGACAAGAGTCGAATCGTTGGTGGACGGTCAGGTGTCTTTATTTGGGCAGACCAGGTCTGGACCTGGCCGATAGAAGATGAAATAGACGTGAAAGGAAAAGCTACAGCTGATATTTTAGAACCCTTGTCTATCCCTTCTTCCATCCTCGACCTCTTTGACGTTTTGTCGCCTAAACCCGATCTTGTTGCCGTGGGTACAGGTCATTCCCTGCGCTTCATTGCCCCTGAGTCTCGCCAGCGACTTGTCAAAGCCGGTATTAGTGCAGACTTGGCCAAAACGCAGCGGGCTGCGGCCAACTACGAGATGCTAGCCACTGAGCGCCGTGGTCTGGTTGCCCTACTTATATTCCCGCCTCTTTTCTAAGCCTATGGTTGGCAGTTGTATATAGTTGAGAATGAGCAAAGGATTTTGTGTTTATCGCGTCTTTACGTACTGTACTTTAAATGAATTGAAAACTTCTCGGAAAAATGAATTAAGAATTAGTAAAGCAAACACCAACCTATATAGTACAAAAAAAACAGCATGTCCAAGCCAGTTGGATGGAAAATAGAAAAGTAACTTTTTAAACAAGAAAGGCTCCAATCAAGCCAACCAAAACAATGGCAAGCGGACTTTGAAGAGGCAAAGTCAATGCAGCCCTGGATTGCGAGATAGCAGTGGCTGAAGCAGCAATAGAAGAAGAAGAAGAAGCAGTAGCAGCAATATCCTGAACAAAGCCATTGGTATATTGTGAGGTAGAAAGCGTGGTTTGTGTGGTTGAGTCTGCAGTAATAACAGTAGCTGATCCATTGCTAAAAGACATTGTAGATGTTGTCAGGATTCTAGAAGAGTTTGAGACGCCGGCGGAGGATGAGGAAGAAAATGAGGAAGAGGAGCTAGACACCGAGGACGAAGCTCCTTCTTTAGGATTCAATCCATTGGCCTTTTCGCTGCCAATAGTGGTATCGAGATCAGTAATCATGACGGAAGAAGCATTGTAGTTTCCAGTCACGTCCGTCTTGTAGTAGCGATAAGAGGTTGAGCCATTAGAAGGTGTACCAGAGGGCGCATCATAGCAGTCGACTGAAATTTTGTCGAGTGTAGCATAGTAGTAACCATTAGTCTTAATATCAGTAGAGTCCCAGTCGATTTGACCGCCAGCCCAGTCAATAGTTCCCTGGGCGTTGGTAGCATTTCCACCAGGCCAGAGAGAAATCTGAACGCGCGAAGGTGTCTGAGGAAACTTGTACTGACCCGAGGTAGAGTTGTAGGTCGAGCTCCTGTTCAAGGTACGACCAACCTTACCGTCGACAGACCAAGTGATAGACTCTTGTTTCCAGTCAATGGCATAAGTGTGGGAGTCCTCAAACGTGTCAGACAAAGAAGTAATATTAACAGAATTGTCATAGTCGAGCTGAGCCTCGTAGTAGTAGTTTGTCTGAGCAGTCGCCAAGTCAACGCCGACAAACTCATAGTCAATCTCATCACCAACATCGCTATATAAAATACCAGCGGTAACAACACCAGCGCCACGCGAAGTCTTGAGAGTGATCTCAACCTTGCCGTACCAAACATAAAAGGACGAAGAGACAACACTGCCGCCCGAGTTTTTGGGCATCGCCAACAGCACGTCATTGTTGTAAGCAAGCAAGTCTCCCGAGTAGATCCATGGACTCTTTGTGCTGTTACCGAGGTATTCTGTGTTTAGGGTAAAGTTATCGGTAGAGGTAAACTCGTAAGTGCCGGCCTGGCATACGGGATTGGGCAAGCAAGATCCTGCCGAGTAAGAGTACACCGGGTTACAGCCAGCAAGACAGCTGTAACCACTTCCGCAAGTACCATACTGATCGCAGCAAGGGGCTGAATCTGGACAAGACACAGTCGAGTTGCAGGTATAGGTAGTTGCAGTAGCAGGCAAAGCCAAGGCAGCAAGGGCAACCAACCAAAACATTTCTAAGGTCAATAATAACTAAAGTAAAAAATGGAGCAGATTTGTGTGCTACTTATAGAAAAAAAGCAAAACAGCCGCTGTACTTGCTTTGTTAGGGGACCCCTGTATTAAAAGCGCCACAACCCGTGCGGCACATGACCCCCTGGCTTTACGACGCGTATGAAAAGACGCGTTAAACTCGGTCAAAGCGAGGTGGAAAAGAGGTTTATTATATAGAATTAACATTATTAAATTGTATTCTCGGTGTTTGTTGATTTGTTCCGGGAAGCAGTTGAGTTTTTTTTTTTTGTCTCGCGCGCCCACGTCCGTGTCGGTCGAAACGCCCCCAAAAAGGGGGTTGCCTTATACTCCAAAGGGTGCTGGCTTCAGCCCTAATTCTTTAGATCTGCAAATGCACTAGCCGTAAGCGGGCTATGCTCTCTACTTTTGAATTGAACACGGTGGACACGACTGTGTCTCGTCATACTTGGCGGAGTGTGCCCAATACAATACATTTTGTTGCCCAATGTTTGAATATTTAGAATAATTGTTACTAGTTCCATTGTTAGTTCCGACGCAGCTTTAAATAGTAAGTATATCGTCTTGCTCGTGTTGAACTGAAATGGCCTATGGCAGTATTGGAATTCAACGCGTAGCAGCTTTGTTACAGCTTTCATTTTTTTCCAACTCTGAAGTTTATGAATTCCGGTAGCTCTACGCTACTAACATAGCGGCTGCATTAGCAGACGTTTCACCTTGTCCCAGCTCAAACCCATCCGAAGTCGTTTCCAAAATTCTGGTTCAAGGCTATTGGGGGATAGAATGTAGTAAATCAAAAGAATTCCAAGTGAATTGAGGCTCAGACTAATATCATATATTACATCTTTTGAAGCTCTGTGAGTTGCTTGTTTGAGACTGCAGTCTCAAGCCGTTTTTATCAGCCAACATGAGGAGCGGGGGTCAAGTACAGATGCACCCCGTGCAGAACTCGAAGAAAAGTTTCTAGTTGGTCCTTCTTCGTGATCTATGATGTGCCAGGAGCGTGCAAGAAACCGATTATGATATCGTGAATGTACAACTCTAAACCATACAAGTGCCTAGCTTGGAGATACATTTCTATAAGTAAAAAATTGGCAATTTTTCGGTATGAGTTTAAATAGTCATCAGGTTGTAGATATAGATGAGATCTGCCAAGTCCATTCAAAGCTGGCTTCAGGCTAGACAATAAAAATCCCTTAAAGCAAATAAGCATCATTTCAAAGATGATCTTTAAAAGAATAAAATCTGGTTTGAATTGTAGAAATGGTACGTAATCTATGCTGTTAACAAGTACAAGCAATGGTCATTTGTGGGAACGGGCCTGAGTGACTATGTTGGATCAAAAAGCCATAGAAATATACACTATCCTCCATACACTACTTGTATCCATCTAATCAGCAACCCTCTCAACACCGTTCACTGTTCATTGTTTTGGTTGTCGACAAAAGAGCGTCGCCGGCAACTGACTCTTCTTCTTTCCACTGCCGATGGACCGCCTCTCGCAGCTTCAGAACGCGGTAGATAGGCTTGTCATCCAGTTTTACTCGTGTCTGAGCTATGTTGACTCAAATGGTTAGCAGTCCATCACCCCATATAGTCTACTTACTAACCACAAACAGCCAAACATGAGCTGGCAGACGACATCATTGCCCGGTCAAAACAGATTGACTTGTTGATTGCATCTCTACCCGGCACTGGAATTTCTACCTCACAGCAATTTGAAGCCATATCGAAGCTACAATCAACCCTTGACGCCCTCAACGCCGACGTTCGAAAGCACGCCAAACTACGAAGCGATCTCCAAAGCGAATGCGACAGTCTGATAGACAAGCTCTCCGAGGGAATGGCCTCTCTAGACTAAAGTGTATCTATTTATGAATTTACGAACCAGATTTTTGCAATTGGCTCTTCTCAATTTATTGTAATATTTGAACCGTCGTTTTATGGTTCCCTTCACCTTCCTTTCAAACTTATTTCCATCTCGACAGTATCAAAAAGTATCAAAAGAAAAGACTAATATAAAAAAAACACACACAAAAAAAGTACACGTAATGCAGTATTGGATCCGGGATAAGGGAGGGTTGCAATCATAGCGCAAAGCCCCATTGGGGTCTAAATAGCCGGGAAAAGCACATTGTTCTTGACGGTACATAACCCCCCCGGAATGTGAAACCTTGTTAATGAACGAACCATTTAGTGGTGGTGTTCTTCACCCTCGGGTCCAAGGTAGTTGATGGCAATAACGTTTCCACACTCGCGGCAACGAGCGGGCTGGTTGAGAGCAGGCTGGAGCCAGACAACCTCGTGAGAGTCGTTCTTGCCGGTGCAGCCAATGTATCGCATCTTCTCGAAGGAGTCGTAAACAATGGGGTCGGCCATGGTTCCTCGCTTGGGCCAGACGGGGGCTCGCTGGTCGAAAACGTCGACACCATCGAGCTTGCCCAACAATTCAAGACGCTCCAAACCAGTAGCGTGCTGGAAATCGGTGGGGACCTCACCCTCGGCAACACCGTCACCGTAGAGGGAGTTGGGACCGGTAACATCCTCGAGCTTGTGGGAGACCTTGGTCGGAGGAGCAGACAAAACTGCCTACAGTCAGCAAAGCGCAAAGGCGAACCTCGTCAACTCACCCTTCACAGACGAAGTCAAAAGACGTCGCTGAACTCGAATTCCACGAACCGAAACACGCAAAGCCGGGAAAATCATCGCAAAAGTTGTTTAGAATAAAGAAGGAAAAGATTTTTTTTTCCTATTGCCTGACTTTTTCTGCCATGACAGACCGCGAAACTTTCAGCCAATCACAGCGAAGGTGTTGTGGTTGTCATGGTGATAACTGCTATCTCTCCCTCTTTCTCTCTGTGATGGCATCTACAGAATCCTAAACACTTCTTCTAGTCTTGTTTTTAATAATAAATCAATTAAAATTACACTCCTTCTCACTTTATCATTACATCTCTTCTCACGCAAAGACATCACTCCGCTCAACACCAACATCGTTGTCCTCCTCAAGCTCGTTGAAAGACGAAAAGTGCACGGGTCGGTGAAGATCGCTGTAGAAGGACAGCGGTGTGTCCAGCTTCAACCGGTAGCCCGTCTTGGGATTCCAACCAGCACCAACGAACGCATTGTTCCACAAACCATCCTCAGGAACCAAGAAGAAACCAAGAATACGGTCGGTAAGTAACAGCTGGCACTTCTGGCCAAAGTCCGGAGAAAACCCTTCAGGCGAAGAAGATGTCAAGTCCTTATTTTGTGCACCCCAGCTATATCCTTCCGGTCGCAAAGAGTAAGCGGCCAGTGTGACAGAGCCCGGTGTAAAGGCGACCGTTAGGGTAATAGAACGATCGCCCAACTCAGCATGCTCATTAACCATTGTAGCCTGTGCAGTAACATCAACCGGAGAAAGAGCAGGCAATTCTTGACTCTGCGTATGTAACCAACCAAGAGGTTCGAGACCCTCCAGAAGAGCTTCGTGCTCGGGGAACTGCTTCGACAACTGAACACCAGTATTAGTACCTAGCTGAGGAACAAGAACAATACACTTGATCTCCTTGACTTGCTCGTTATCAGCCGGTGAAGTACCAAACAAGTAACCGGCAACTTGGACTCGTAAATCGGAAATCTCAATAAACTTCTTGAGGATGTTATTGGGCATCACATATGTGAACTGACCATCATCGCGAACATCGTCAGAAGAAACGTAAATATTCTTCGCGCGCAATGATAAATTGGCAGTAGAAATTGCACGCGTCCTCCACTCCGTCTTAGATGAAAATGTTTGCTGCTCGTAGTTTGAAGTAGTAACAACATAGATATCATCACCATGTCGAGTCTGTGTCTTGGTCTTGACCGCTGTCAGCTGCGAATTGACATCAAGCTCCTGCTGGGCTTCAATATCTGCGATCTCCTGTCGCCTCAGCGAAGGTGCCTTGATCTCTTGACCTAAAATCAAATCTCGGATTTCATGCTGCGTCAACGACGAAACATTCACATTATTCTTTTTGCCATAGTCATTCAAAATCAAGTCACGTAGCTCAGTCTCAACCTTAATCCACTGCTCATCCGTAAACGACGGCCACAAATGATTCTCTTGAGTAATCACTGATTTATCTGGTCGCAAAATAAGCTTTGTCTTATCAATATTCACATGCAACGCTCGGAGAATCAAAATCAATCTCGAAAAGGCTGTGTAGGAAGAAATGGTCTTGAGCCAGTCATCGTACAAGTGGAACAACACCATCTGGGGCTCGGTAGCCTTGAGAATCAAATCAGCAAGCTTCTCAATCTTCATAGCAGCCTGGAAAGGTAATTGCAACTCTGAGGGTCGAATAGAAATGTTAGGGAAGTCAAGTAAATGAACCTCCAAAGGATCGAGCATTCCCTTTCTGGTGACAATCAGCTGCTTGGGCTGTTCTTCAACCGGTAAGGAACGAATCAGAGCCGCAACCTCCTCGGCAGTCTTCCACTTTGCCAATTGAGACAAACGCTTTTGACCAGCCCAAACCGAAGTGTGAATAATCTTCAAAAATAGCTGTCCAGTTCGAGGATTGAAGATGAAGATGGCACCATTAATAGGCTTAGTTGTCAAATTACCCTCAAATGTCTTGTGAATGGTAACACGATAGACATTAGAATCATCAATAAAGAACTGAATCTGATTACTGAAAAGCTCACTGTAGTTTTGAGAATTCAAAAACTGCTCCTGAGGCTCAGAGGA
Source organism: Trigonopsis vinaria (assembly GCA_030582095.1). Taxonomy (NCBI): domain Eukaryota; kingdom Fungi; phylum Ascomycota; class Trigonopsidomycetes; order Trigonopsidales; family Trigonopsidaceae; genus Trigonopsis; species Trigonopsis vinaria. The sequence continues at coordinate 766,689 of JAKTWP010000001.1, read as the reverse complement.
ATAAAGTTGGAGACCTTTGCGAATACGCTCACGTAAAACATACAAGGCAGGATTAGCCTTCATAATCTTAGACATGGCTTGCTGAACCAAAGGCTTGAGACCAGGGAACCAATTACCATAGGCATCATAGATGTTGTACGCCAAATCAATTCCGACCATAACACCTGTAGGTGAAGGGTAGATTGAAATATTGTCGGTCGTATAGTCAAGGAACTTTGATCGTGTATATCGTGAGATGTCATGACTATCATAATCACCATAACGAAGCTGAACATCGATCCAGAATTTGTTGGCTGTCGTAGCGTCCATAACATCCTGACTATCATGAAGCAAAGAAGGGCGGCATGCACTCCATCGGTAAGCACTGACAAGCAAAATATCGGCAGCCGACGAGTTCATTTTGTAAGACTTTCGAGGGTGAATGGTCTCCTTCTGAACACTCTCAATTTGCAACGCATCCATCTCTTGATCCAAAACTTGACACAAATCAAAGACAACACTCTCGTGAATTTTCTGCCACAAATGAGCTCGGAATATTTGAATCAATGAAATCTTCAACGTCGGAATCTTACCGTGCAAGAAGATACCAGTCAAATCCAATTGCACCAAGAAACCAACATAGACGTTGGCACGGTTGATAGTAGGGGACCACCAAAGAGTGAATCGACGATTGGGAATTTGATTCAAACCAGATCGCTGAGCGTTGGTAAGCTTCTTAAACTTCATTGAGTCTTCGAAGCCGGAAGCTTTCTCCCAAAATAGACCCTCCCACTAAATACAGTTAGTCATGTCCCAGTTATAAAGCAAGGAAAACTTACACTTGGGAAACCGGTAGCCTTGAACAAGGTGTGCTCCAAAATGGTCTCAATACCTCCAAGAGCCTGAATGACATCCGTTCGGTAGGCATTCAAGTTCCACAATTTACCATCATGTCTATTGCTCGTCCACCAAAACGGATTTGCACGAGTAAGTGAATATTGTTTAAACTCGGTTCGAATTCGATGACCCTTGTCGTAAGCAAGAGTATGTCGATCCTTCTGAAAGAGGGTATTGATTCGAGGAAGACCGCGATCCCAACTGTCCTCCAGATCTTCCAAAGTAAGGCGTCGATTTTGCTGCTGAGCCTCTTCACGCTTAATAGAGTATTCAGCCCAAACACGCTGAGAATCGGTAAATTCAGACTCCCAGGTAGTCAGATATCGGAAAATATTCGGAATAAGCTGGTCTTCGGCGTGTGACATGCCAGCTCGGAAATGAGTAGTTCCAGTATCAGTCTGCTTGGACCATCGCAAATCAGAAGCAGGGATCAAAATATGACTAGCACTCAACATACCCAGTCCGCCCAGCTCCTTAGGAGTGTAGAAAACAGCAGGCGGGAAACGTGAGGGCATCTTGGAATTCAAACCAATCTTAACACGAGTTTGAATCTTGGTCTCACATTTGACCAAAGTATCTAGAAGCTCTTCCGTGCTAACGGCAGCTTCTCGATAGTAAGTAAACAACGCAATCAAAGCTGTATTCCACTTGTTGGCAATCTTTGTAAAGGTTGTAGAACCAGAAGACATCAAAATTTGTCGAATTCGATTATTAAACTTTGCAATATCATCTTCCGAAACTCTCAAAAATGCATAAGCAGTTCTTTCTTTAGTCTCGTGGTTAATCAAACTCCAAACACTATCCTTAACAACTAAATCATTATCAGTACGAATCTTGGGCAAAATTCGAACCTCAAATCCAACCATAGAAAACAACAGATTCGGATTATCACGACTGTATACAGAAGACAAGGTATCTTCCCAATCAATTGACGTAAGAGAACGTGGTAATCTATTCTGAAGTTCCCAGAAAACTGCTCGACCCAAATTAACATCGTGACGCATCAACCTCATCCGACTATCACGAGGCCAACACTTTTTATTGTTGTAGCCAACAACATTCTCAAAATTAGGATCAGGATTCTCGGTCAAGAAACGCTGAATCAAATCACGCGCCTCGTTGGCATTAAATCGAAAGAACATGTGAATCCTGTCAACATATCGAGAGTATAGACGAATAGGATGACGGGTCTCAGTATCCAAATCCTTGAATTGCAAAAAGTCCGAGGGCTGGTGAGCAGGGCCAGCAAGCTCACTTGCACGTTGCAGACCGAGAAGAAGGATATCAATAGTCAAACCATAATACTGCAACACAAACGATGAAAACTGAAGACCACGCAAAAGACCGTATGAGTTAGTATGATTCATATCTTTGTATGTCAAATTAACATTGTTCTTTGCACTGATATAATCGGCTAAATTTGCATCCATAACCAAACGAAGCAATCTATTGAGCAAAGTCAAATCAATCTTTTCAGCCATTTTGCTCAATGTTGTCTCAATCAACACATTGCACTGTCCATCTTCAGTCTCCCAAACTTGATGCAGGTTGTTGATACCTTGAGCCCACTTGTAAACAAGCAACGGAGGAACTTCAGAATCACTAGGCTTTATCCAGTTCGGGAATAAACGTCTTTTATCACCTTCATACCACAAATACTGATCCAAGTAAGCATCTGTGATTTTCTCTAAAGGATCGACTTCATGAACAGGAGTAATGTGACTATAATGATCCATCATCTCCAAGTTAACCTCTTTAAATGCACGCTGTGATAGCAACAAACGCTTTATTCGGCTTAGACACTCATGGGGGTTATCATAGGCCTGCTCGATCAAAGCCAGCTCTTCTCGTTGGCTCTGATTTAAACGGCCATTGACACTATATGCGTCCTTGAGTTTCTCAAGGGCCAACACCAACAGTTTTGTATCATGCTTATAGCTCAAAGGAGGGAAAGGAATGGGAGCAAACTTACGGCTCTCAAGCCAGTGCACCATCGTACTGTAGATGGCAACAGCTTCTTCAGGTGACACGTAAGGGCCATCTTTAAGGTAGTTGTGCTGTCTCTCTTGTTCAGACTTGAGCCAAAGACGAGTCAATCTGCCCAAATTCTTCTTTGCCACAGTCTTATCAACAGTAGCACCACGACGAATTCGTTCTCGATTATAATGGGCTACCGAGATCCATCCATCAGCCTTAGCTTTAACATATCGCAAAATAATATTTTCAATGGGTGCAGGTAGTCCAGGAACTTTCCATGGAATATTCGCCTTCCAGCAACGCCAAGCTTCACTCAAATGTTGAAGGATGGTCTTGGATTTATTCTGCTTAATTCCCTCGGGGATCATATCAAGGATATCGTGCATAACAGAGGCACGCAACTCTAAATCGTAATATGAATCTACACGCTGTTTGGTAACGGTTTTAGCGACACCCTTGGAATGACGACCTTCAAACTGACGAGCTAAGAGATTTCCAAGCCATCGTTCAAGTAAGGGAATTATACCACGTAAAAAGAACAACCAAACACGCCATGCAGGTTGCCAGAAACCACAACCAGGACCCTTTCCAATAACAACGTTAAAGCGATAGTAAATAACGTGCTTCAAATCCTTGCATGTTCGTATTTGATGCATGACCTTGTACTTATAACGATAGATACCAGTCAGTTGGCCCAAGTGATTCAGTGTATAGTGAATACCATCAGCCAATTGAAAAGCATCGGCATTGCCCAGCCGGTACTGAACTTGAGCGTCAACTAACAACTTTGTAACTCTAAGAATTTCGCGCATCAGATGGAAAGCATTACCAAATCTGGATCGCTTTCGCTCTTTTGTCGTCAAAGTCTTCGTAGGCTTGAGATTGAAATTGTAGTCTAAATGTAGATAAGTCAAACCTTTGCGATGAATCAAAAGGTTTAGCATATTAAAGCCTTGTCGACACAATTGTAAACCCGCTTCTACCCAATCAATAGTGGTCTGCTGGAAAAACTTGGTGTTCTTCAAACTTTTGAATAAGCTTGTCTTTCGTCGACTACTGGGAGGTCGTGTCCGTAAAGCATTGAGAACATATGACTTTAATAACTTTTGATATGAAACGCGAACTTTGACGGGATATCCGCTCGGGGGGTGATGAAGATACCACTGTTTGACAAGAGCAACATCCTGTGCACGAACCATACGACCACTTCGTCGATCAAACGGGTAAGGAGCCTTGAGCAAGTCAATTCCAGAAGCAGTTTTGTCGGTGTATAGTTCCTCTTCTTCTAAAAAGGCGCCAAAGTCTAGAGGTAACTCAAACGAATCCACATCCGCATCTCCAAATATCTCCTCCTCGTGAGAGATGCCATCAAAGTTCTGTGCCACAGTTCTTGAAGAGATAGGGTTGATAGAGGGGTCGAAATAAAAGGCCGGAAGATCGGGGTCAGTGGATTTTATGAATACAGACAAAGGATCTTGATACCAATCAATTTCGACTGAACGGGGTAATGAATTGTACAGATGAGGAAAAGCAATTCGGTATTCAGTTCGAATTGGTCCTCTAAAAATGATTCTGTCGATAGCATTAAATTCGCCGAAATCTTCATCATTAGGGTCTATATCCTTGTAAAGACGCTCGAATTTAGGACCGCCCGGAATAGCCACATTCAAAGCTTTGGCAGTGAAAAATGACTTTTTATCAAACATATATAAGTTGTTTTTGTCGGCTGTATCTGGTAGCAAAGACTGTGCTAGTCGATATAATGTAGCCATTTGAGGTAAATCCAACGTCCATTTTTTATATGAGGGTCCATTGACAAACTCTTTCTCATCAATTAAAGGGCGATGATCATAAAACCATTCAAATACTGGGCCGTCTTCCTCTTCATCAAGTTCGAGCTGAATAGCTTCGAGTGGCTCGACATCTTCAATGTTTTCAGACCACGATATAGGAGGTTCTTCATCGTCAAAAGGAGGAAATCTCATTCGCTTAAAGTGCCGACGATCTCGCTTTTCACGTCGCATCATAATCCACATAGTCGACCATTGAGCAGTGTATACAGGTTCAATAACACGAGGAATTTCATTGACAAACGTAATAGCTCCTGTGCCATGATATAATACTTTAACTTCTCGCACTTGTTCCCAAGGTTGTGGCATATTCTCGAGAAGCTTGATGACAGCGTGAGGCATATACTTGAGAGCGCCAAGATAGGCACGTTTGTCGGCAGCAAATTTCTTCGAAGACATGTCACCGTGATCTTTCATGATTTTTCGAAGGTGTTCCGGTGGCATTTCCGGCTTTGTAGTCTGAACATATCCGCCAGACGCGCGCTTTTCTCCAAATCTTTGTTTTTGAATTTGGTGCCATTTTCGTTTCTTCTCGTTGAGCTTTACTGAGCGCTGATCACTTGGTGGTGGTGCAGGAGCAGAAAATCCTGGAGGCGGTGGAATAGAGCCTGGTGGTGGCGGTGGGGCCCATCCTGGAGGTGGTGGAATACTCGCCATCCTGATCTTGGGTACTGGAGAATGTTAGTCATAATCCACTCTTAATTAAAACGAACATACATGACTATCAAGTATCTTTATCCTATGATATCTAAGCACCCTTCAGATAGGAGAGAAAGAAAGAATTGCCAGTTGATGGGTCAGTCTAAAAAGTCAGTTCAGTCCAGCATCCAAGAGAGTCAATCAACACTCACCAACTCTGTAGTCCGATTGAAACAAATATTTCCTCAGAAGAGCAAAACAAAGTTTCTGCAAGCAATCGACTTCGAGAACCCAAAAAAAAATGAGGCTGACTTTGCTTGGAGTAGCGAAAATTTGGTTGTTAGGATCTTTAGAAAAAAGTCACGTGCATTCTTAATTCATGATATAGCCCCAGCCAGTCTATGTGTCTATGTATGACTTCACGATGTAACCCCAGATTGAGTAAGCGAGGATAGAAAAATGTGAATAAGTATTTAAAGACATTCCAATGGGTTTTATTTTACAGGTTTGGATGTCAAATACAACAGCTGTGAACAGAAAACAGACATCTTACTGAAAAAGTATGTTCGTCATAGAAAACACAGACGACGCAGGAAATGCCACAGAATATAACCCAATCGCGATATCTATACTTTTATGATTTTTACAAACTCCCACGCTTCCAGTGGACTAATGATGCCCAATAGGAAAGCTTTATACGACTACTAGTAAGATATTCAAAAGCAACCTTTTCCATGCATAACACCTAAAAACCGCATACTTTGTATGCAAAAAAGTAACACACCCGGCAAATATATATTTATAATGATCATGGATTTAGAGCTTTGACCCTAATCACTAAAAGCGTAATATCCCTTCGCTGTCTTCCTGTACGAAATCTTCGTCAACAAACGTATCTCGAAGGATATTAGCGCAAAACAAATCTTCCCACGAGTCATCTACATTGTCGTTGACAAAGCGATCGGTCCCCATTGAAGCTTCGCCCACTTCACCTCTTCTCTTTTCCGCCTCCTCCATAATTATATGTTCACGTGAGCATTCAGGACTTATTTTCGCTGTAAGCTTTTCCCCAACCTCTTTCAAATGGGTCATTGCAAGATGTAACTCCCTGCCAACAGAATAATAGCTCCCACTAGATTGTTCACGTGGAAATAACACATGTGCTTCATAGCTGACAATTGGAACTGATCTAAAAGATACAATCAAAGTATCCTCATCCAAAAATTGTTGAAAGGTTAGATCGCCTTCTTTGTTCTCGGAATAGTCCTCAAGATATCCATTAGACTCTTGATGCTCAAAAACCATAGGAGCATTGGTGGGAGGATATAAAACAGCCCCTCCTTTTAATGTAAGAACTTCTTTAATAATGTTTTTTTCGTCCTCTCCCTCATCGCCGCTAAGGGAAATTACCTTTTCCGGTTCATCATGAAAACGGTGGACGCTGTATGAATGGAACAAACGGTAAAAAGACGGATAAAAAAACGTACCCAAATGACTTCCATTCTGGTAAATAATGCTTTGCGTGGTTTCAATATTAGAGAGTTTGGTCGAGATATTATCGTCTTGCTCACTCCAGGGGATCAGGGATATTCCAGCAAATGCGTTGCTATCTTGGTGGTCGCCGATTATTAGGTTGTTGTAAAAAATCCATTCATACCATTTTGGACTTAGTTCATGATCAGGAGAAAGAGGAAGCACTGCTCTATCCGATATCGGGTATAATGAAGAAAAAGTGAACTCTCCCTGAGAGGGGATGACTTGAAGGATTAATTTCTCTTTGGGGTAATCTATTGTTTTTATTGAATGAAGTAACCTGGGATCCATAAGTGAATTTGAGATTTCAATAAAAATGCGGGGTTGTTGGTGTCCAAGGTAATCCGTATTAGCCAGTGAACGAAGCAATTTAATGACTCCTCCAATGTGGGTCGATACCTTTATGATAATATCAAATTCTAGACCATACCACTCTGTAAAGGGTTAGTGATAACTGGAAAGGCGTAAACGAGAAACTTACGCGCAAACCGATCAGCCGTCAAAAGAGGTAGCCAAGGCAAAGTCTTGATCTGATATTCTGATAGATCTATGTTCACTAGAGCGGAATTTACGTCGAAAAAGCTTCGCAAACGATCACCGGCTGATTGATTTTCGGAATAAAGTAATCCGTTCTCGTTCTCAGAGTTCCATATTATTACACCAGGGTCGAGAATGCGATGAAGTATAGCAATTGCAGTTACTATTGGATGAGGAGAGTCCTCCGTAAGAACAGTTAAAGATTTTGTAGTATATCGAGCATCGTGAATAAACACTCTACAAACACCAGCTGCGGGGTCTTCTTGCTCATTCGATGCGATATTATTCGAGACTTTGAAATTCTCTATTGAGAAGTCCTCACTGCCAATAATAGCCAAGTGAATGTTTACTTGAGAAGTTTCTTCAAAAGAGCAAGCAAAGCCAGCTAAAGTGGATGCGGCTTCTGGCGATGATGCTATAAGCAGAAGGGAGTGGTCACTCTTTCTATAGATGTTTTCCGTCTTTGAACGAACATTGAGGTGTAAAGTAGATTCTAACGCAGGTAAAAGTGCTGTCCCGTATGACAAAAGCCGTCCGGGATGAGTCGACGTATCACGAAGTGATGAGCTTAGTCTGGAAGAAGCCTCAGTAGGAGCAATGCGAAGAGTGTAAAGAGCTAGATAAATTAATATAATGCACAATATATAGGCAAGTAGTCGCTTGTGGATAGGGGAAAGTCTGCCTCTTTCGCCGTATCTTGTGAATCTCCACGAAGAGGCAATTGGCTTATCCTTGAAGGTGCCATCGTTCTGGTAGCTTGACATTTTCATAATGAAAGCTGACCCGCTGAGACAAACAAAAACTCCCTAAACCATTAAAGATCCAGCTAGATGATATCACAAGGAAAGTTAATTTAAGGTTGTTTTTCTCCAATGCTAAAAGATGTAATCCTACACCTCACTTTTTCACTCCGGTATAAGCTGCTCCTCTAAATGTTAAATTATACACATTAACTTTAACTTCTATTCCAATTGAGAGAAATCGTATACGATCTGTGGCTTGAATGGTTAAAAAAACCTTCCACCGTGGTTCTCGGCTTGATTAATTCCTTGACAATGAGCCTTGTTTTCTGTCATGCTCTTTTTATAATCATAATTGAAAATACATAATACGTGTGCTAACGCTCAATTGATCGCGGAAAGGTATTCAGTGTCTCAAACTGGCGCAGCTCATCTCGCTTAAACTCAAGGTCACAAGTAAAGTAAACGATCCATTGCAATAAATCCCACAAAAATAATGTTTTTTTTAGTTTTTTTATTGGATTTATCCTAACAATTCAGCTGTATTTTGTATAAGCGAGATTATACCTTTTAGTACTGCTATTATTCCCGATATGTCGTTGATTTTGTGATCTATGGTACTCCGGAGATTTTGCCCTTTTGTAGTTTTATCTTCTTCGAACTGACGCTCAACTCTTTCCGTTCTTTCGACGCACGACTTGTGCTATTTATTAGAAGATGGTGCCGGTCAATGATACGACTCCGCTTTTAGCCCGTCGTCTGTCGTCAGATGCGCTATCTCCCGCTCAGCATGCCTCCAGTCATTCGAACAATGTCGACATTCCGGTCACGGTCGGATTTCTTGCTCCTAGGCGCTCTTCATTTGTTATAGGATCTACTGGGCGTACATTTAATATATTTGGTACCTCGCCTGTTCAGAATCAAGTGGTTCTCGACCCCGAAGAAGCTACTCGTTTGGCTAATGAAGAAGTCGACTTGCTTCATGATAACAATATAGAGGTCGATATTCCTCACGACAGATCTCATACTTCTACTGTGGGAGAGGCCTCTTTGCTAGTAGCCAGAACTAACGAGAGCTGGAACAAAGCTATCGCTCAAAAAAGTATCCATACTACACCAAAACGAGAATTTATTGTTTTAATGAAATACACACTTCCGTTGACGGTCACCCTTTTGCTTCAGACTTCCCTGACAATGGCTTCTGTTTTCGCTGCTGGACATTTAGGTAAAACAGAACTTGCAGCCGTGTCTTTGAGCTCAATGACCGCGAACATCACTGGTTACGCCGCCTTTCAAGGATTAGCTACATGTTTGGACACACTATGTGCGCAAGCCTATGGTGGTGGTAAGCTTAATATGGTTGGTTTACATTTTCAAAGATGCATGTTAATGCTATTTGTTCTTGCCATCCCTATCTCAGCACTGTGGTGGTACGCAACTCCTCTACTAATGTTGATCATACCTGAGAGAGAGTTATGTGTGCTTGCGGGACAATATCTGAGAATTATTGTCTTTGGAATACCGGGATACATTTGCTTTGAAAGCGGTAAGCGCTTCTTACAATGTCAAGGTATTTTCAATGCTGGCACCTATACATTACTGGTTGTTGCCCCTATCAATGCTCTCATGAATTATCTTCTTGTGTGGGATAAAAGAATTGGCATGGGGTTTCTAGGAGCACCAACTGCTGTTGCTATCACTGATTACCTCTTAGCCCTTGGACTATTCAGCTATGCCTATTTTATCGATGGTATGAAGTGTTGGTCAGGATTTTCAAAAGATGCATTTAAAAATTGGATGCCCATGTTCGCGCTTGCATTCCCCGGTTTGATCATGGTTGAAGCTGAGTTCGTCGCCTTTGAGATCTTGACGCTCTCATCATCTTACTTTGGTACCACTGCGTTAGCCGCCCAGGCAGTATTATCCACCATTTCTGGATTTACCTACCAACCTCCATTCGCTATGGGGATTGCCATTTCTACGCGTGTAGCCAATTTTGTTGGAGCGACCTTGGGCGATGCTGCTAAAGTTGCCTCTCTCATGGCTCTCAAGTGTTCCGTTCTGTTTGGTTTCTTCAATGCTTTCATTCTAATGGTATTTAGAAATCAAATTGGAAAGCTTTTCAGTGGAGAACAAGAAGTTATTGATCTTGTCTCTTCTGTTATTCCCATCTGCGCAATGTTCCAAGTCTTTGACGGTGTGACTGCGGCTGGCAACGGAATTTTGCGAGGGCAGGGACGACAGAGCATCGGAGGGTACGTTAATCTTTTTTTTTATTACATTTTTGGAATTCCAATTTCTATCCTGTGTGCCTTTACTTTTGGTATGAATCTAACAGGACTTTGGTACGGCGTCGCGGTGGCTCTATTTTTTATTTCGCTGGTCGAGACTATCTATATCCTCCGATCTGATTGGACCCAGATCGTCAAAGAGTCGCAGGGTCGAGTAAGAGACGAAGTCATTGCTTAATTGTATGGTCATGATCTATACTTTTGCTTGTTAACTGCATGAGAGTGTAATCGCACTACTCCTCGTTAACAAAATCCTTTTCTACTGAAAATAATGAGTTGGGCAGATGTCCATTTTATTCTTATATGTTCGACATATAAAGTTTTATACTACTGCATCTGTATGATTTCATGCTGTCATTCTGGGTGACGTGTTGGAGGCATTATTTATTTACTTGTGAAAAGTTTTTCTGGAGTTTTTTTTAATTGGTTTTTATGTTCCTTATTTTTCCAGGGTTTTATTCTATCTTGCGTTGTTTTTTTTAGTTCAGAGATTTTGACCATCTTATTGGTTCGATTCGGTTGTTTGTTTTTAGAGGATATTACTCCGCAGCGGGACTGTTGTCACAGACTTCTATAAATGGATTATATTAAGTATTTCTTGGAAAAAATCGAGTTACATTGTGATTTATATAAAGCTTATATCATCAATCTTCGTAAACCGTGAATTTCCCATGTCTTTGACTCGGAAATGAATTTACAACCCAAAAGCTTTTGGCCAGTAACAGGACATCTTCCACCTTTTGTAGACTCTGATGGCGGTGGTGCCTCCGATAAGTAATTGTAGATACAAGGATAGCAAAACACTCTTCCGGTTTCAATCGCTGCAGGGTTAGTGACTTCCTGCTGGCAAATCTGACATATTGATGTGTCCAAATCCTGATTATGAATCATTTTCTTTTCATACACCACTTTTAGCTTCTCTTCTTTGGTTTCATCCTTATTGGAAACTTCCTGCTTGGCCTCAAATGTTTGACGAATGCTGCCCTCAAGAGAAGGCTTGACAGGTACCTCCAGGTTCTCGCCTTCTTCATTCGATCCATTCGAATGCACTTGTCTACTTCTTCGAGACATTTGTCGAGCAAAATCACTCTCATACCACCACTCCAAGAACTTCAATAAGAAAATGCATGTGGCGAGGACAGAATCCAGCGAGTTGAAGGCCTTGAGAGCAAGTATCTGTAAGCCCTTCTTCGTAGTGAGTAGGTTGACTATTTTACGCAGCAGGCTGGTCTGTACTTTGCCTTCATCGACTGAATTCAGCGGATCCATAAGGTTCTGCATTCGGTTGTGAGTTCTTTGCTGGTCGAATTCGTAATCATCTCTTGTCAAACGCGCTAATTTGAAGCCCAGAATTTTATCAACAGGAGAGTGGTATGGAGACTTGTTGAAAAGATATAATATATGATATCCAAGGGTCGCCATTGAAGCAGCCATGTTTGCAGAGGGCAGAAGCTTGAGAATAAGCCTATCAGATAATACTTTTAGCTTTTCAACCGTCGACATATCATCTCTTATTCTAAGATTTGCGGTTCCCGTCACCTCTCTAGCTTTTAGGTTTTCATATCGAACTCTGAGCTTCTCTGATATATAGGGGAGCCCAATCTGCTCAGTTAGAAAGTCTCGTGGATATTCTAGAGATTGTAACTCACAGTAAACAATAAGCAGAAATAAATTTGCTTTGTGGAGAGTCTTCGAGTCTTGTTCAAGACAGCTTGTGATCCGGGGGTTGATGCTGTGACCCTTGTCTTGGGTAAATTAAGAACGCGAGCTCGCTTGATACCGTAAAAGTGCTCAGTAAAAGACGAATTCCAATTAACAAGAAAGTGATACTCCACTGGAAGCATCAGCAGTGCATAAACTTCATCGAATTGTAGTGCTACTTTGAGAAGATATCGAGGATATCGCTGGGCGTAAAATGAAACAATATAACGTAACGACGGACGCAATAAGTTGTCCAATTGACCAGCCGATAAAAGCTCAAAGAGAGTAGGCTGGTCTGGATCTAAGGTGGCGGCGTTCAGCGACGAGAAGAAATCCATGATGTAGGTAGGTTGAACCGCTCATTGCAACTCTAGCCGAGAAGGTGGAGTACATTGCTTACTTACTCGCTCCCAAACTCCATAGTAGATACTATTTCAATGACAGTTTGTAAACGTGATAATTGATAAAATTCATAAAATTGTACGCATACGCTCTATTTAAATCTATTAAGCCCATATTGCCAGAAAAGATACAGCTATCGTCTTACTACTACATTAAAGCCAAAAAAAAAAACTGTCAAACCAGAAAAAAGAATTTTTTTGAATCAATCGATGCTGAAAGAAAGTATTGCTCCTGCTACTCTATTTCGAAGAGCTTGTTCCGTCGTTCCTTGACCAGTTGCCTATGTGTCGTGACGAACTTGCATCTGCAACCGTGAAATATACAATAATAATCTAGCATAATTAGCTAGAATAAAATAGTTCCTTGAGTAGCTGAGTCACTAGAAAGCCATCGTACCAGATCTCTGTCGGATATTGTAACGGGTAACTTAACTCTATGGCCAGCCCAGCCTGAAGAGGTCAATTCAATTGGTATATTAAAAAGCAATTTGTTATTTGGTCCATTAAGAACTTCAACCGTAGAATTTCCTTCGCTAAACGTATATGGCTTACTGTCACTTCGAGTGCGAGTGGACGACGGGCAAGTGTCAGAATCAGAGGAAGTATTAATCATCGGTTTTTTATCCCCAAGTGCCTTTACAAAACACGATTTTAGGGCATCTAAACGGCTTATAAAGTCTTTATTGATATGGTCTACCATAGCATCATTTGTTTTAAAGGAAGATAATAACTGCTCAGTCTCGTTCTCAAAATTGGAGATACGCGTGTACCCACGAGACGCCGCCATGTCGTCTACCCCGTCCCCAAGAGCCATAAGATCTGACTGACTTAAGGGAACCGGTCTTCGATAAACTTGCTTTCTCTTTAGGCGTGCCTCAGAGCTACTCTTAGGGCAAACAGTGTCAACAGAGTCAGCCTGGGAATTGTAAAGAGCCATGAAATCTAAAAGTTGTTGAAAATTCTCAGATAAACGCTTTTGAAATCCTTGATTCTCTGTGGCTAGTTTATGAGTTGATCGTCTTAGATTCGTCCCGATCATGGGATCGATTAGGGGATCAGAACGAATCTGAGACCGGGGCACATTTAAACGATCAGATACCCAAGAAGATAAACTGTATTCGCCGTTATATGTGCCGGTGCTACTGGCTGCACTATCGTGAGTACTAGTGGTATAACCAGAATATGTCGACGTCATAGTTGAACCGTCGACCCCATAGAAACCTGACGACGAGCTGCTGATAGAGTCTCTCGTTTGATATTGACGCATTCTAGCGTTTGCAGAGTCATGGTATGATGAAGTCATATTTTCTTAAAGAGGTGGCTAGGCCTATCTCAGCAAAGAGGCTAGTAAAAGTAGAGGTATATGCAAAGAGCAAAGAGATGGCTAATATCTCTCAAAGCAAAAAGGTATCAGATTTATCTAAATCAAAAAGAAGCAAAAAAAGAAATCCAAAATCTAAAAAGCAAAAAGAGTCAAAACAAAAAGAGCACCCAAGAGAGCAAAAAAAAATTCCAATGTTGACAGAGTGAAGAAGAGAAGAGAGGTTTCATGGCACTTTCTTTTCGAACTTGGCAACACCCAAGTGACACTCTCGAAAAACCCATACAGCCATATTCATAGTTGTTGAGACCAAGGAGAGATCTTGTAATGCCGACTGTTAATCAATCTGTTTCTTAGTTGAATATGTCTGAAGATAAGCCTCTGCCAAAACCCTTGGTGGCAGTTGTCGGGCCTGTCGTTCATAACACAGGCTCAGATTGTCGCGATCATTGTGCAAATGAAAGAACGCTTATGTCTTGGCTTAAAACCTCTATGTGGCTTACTATCTGCGCTCTTGCCATGCTCAATAAGTTTGACGAATCGAAGCATGATATCTACGGATTCTTTGACGACAATGTCACCGAACGAAACAAGTATTGGATATCCCGTTTGTCTCTTCCTTTCAGCCTTATTTTCGTCTGTGTGGCCATGCTCTTTGTTGTTGGTGGTATAATGGCGTATTACAACTCTAGTCTGGGCTATACAGCGCAGTACAAACACCCTCAAGATCAAAGCTCAGATCAGCACAGACCATCTCTCTTTCGAGTTTTATCATCGAAGCCCCCAGACAATGCTGCTTTGGTGGTAAAACCTGGTGTATTTGGAATAATCGTCTTGCTACTGACTACAATACTGATCTTTGTACTCTCCATTATCGCGCTGTCAAGGTTTTAAAATCCAGATCTGAAGGTTGTTCTGGGATCTGGTTTCTAATCATGATACGTTGATTAAGGGCATTGTGTAGGAGCAAGATATAGATTTTGGCGGAAAAAGAAATGCTAGACGAATTGTTGGAACTACATGATTCTATTGTAAATGACCGTAGTGTAAAACTTATTCATGAATCCATTCAACTACATTAAATTAAACAAATTCATGACATGCTCGGTGCCAAACAATTATGCATGTCTAGTACTTCAAATGATTTTAAAACTCAAAAAGACACCTCTTTGAAGTTTCTCATAGATTTTCGTCATCTTGACGATTGGGATTTTTCTTGAGAATTACAATACCCTCAAGAGTGTGCGAGAGACTCAGATACTCATCATCTTCCAACTCTGCTCTCTCGCCATAACTAAGCAAGACAGGTGTGGAGTGCGTGACCCAGCCAGTAATTGTCTTGGGGCGACCGGCTTGACCAACGACATCGACAGCTTGACCAACTCGCACGTTGACCTGAACAGGCTTAAGATCTTCATCCACAGTTATCAAAAAGCGCGGGTGAACAGCAGCATTTAGATGATAGAGAAGATAGTGCGTTGTTGAATCAACAATGAACGATTTGGCATCAATCAAGGCAGTCAATACAGCCAAAATACCGGAGAGCGACACCTGCGAGAGGATTTGGCGGTCGCTGTGGAAAGGATTAAGAGTTTGTGTTCCCTTACCAAGATGAACCAATCCCTGTGCAATACGAACCATAAATGCTGTGTTGCTATTAGCTCTTGAATAATAATTCGACAACTGGCGCAAAAGCTGTGCCAATCGAGCGTTATTGGTACCAGCTCCAACCAAGCCCATAGCGAAAATAGCATTGATAGCAACATGAACATCATTATCGTGTGAATATCGAGATAAGGTATCATATACCTTAATTTGAGGATTTGAAATGGAAATAAGGCCCATGGCCAAAGGTACGGCCCGTCGAATATGAGGCTCACCATAATGCATCAAATGGCTGAAGTGTCGCAGAGCCATTTCCTGTCCAATATCCTCACCCATCGCAATGGTAGCAATGCCAAGAACTGAAAACGCTTGGTAAGACAAGTCGACATTGGAGTCTTCTTTTTCGGTAGCTTCTTCGCCTTCGGCCTCAGCCTCGACTTCTTCATCGCCATCTTCAGCATTGTCAGCCTTCTTTGCTGGCCTCAAGACAGTACAGTCATGCAAGAATTTCTGTATCTTAAGAACGTTACCAGTTCCAGCATATGACGTGAGCTCGAGCAAAACCTCCAAGGCCGGACCAATGGGATGTGAAATAACCTTGACAGCCTCAATGACAGCATCGGCTAGATCAGCCTTACCCATATAAATAAGAGCCAGACCGAGACCAATGAATCGCACCCATTTATTTGAAAGTTCTTCTTCACGCTCCATAAGAGTTTGAATCAGTGAAGATGAGATATCACCATTAGCTGACCCAACAAAAATTTGACCAACAGCAAGAGAGGCTTGACCAACAATCTCTAATGGGGTAGATGGATCAGTAATCTTGCTCAATAAAAGATCGGCAACTTCCTGTCGTCGTGAGCCAGCATAAGCCAATCCCAAACCAGTGATGGCTGAAGAGCGTAGATTCTTAGACTTGGAGTTCAAGTGCTCGCTTAACAAAGCAAATGTAGGATCAGATTCATGGCGAGCACCAGTACTAGCAATACCTATACCGAGAAGAGCACCAGCCTTGATATATTCCTCGGATGAGTACATAAGAGTATCTAACCTATTCAAGGCGTTATCGATATCCCATTGAACGATAGAACCTTCGGAAGCTGTAGCAGAAATCATACCGGTATCTCTATTTTTGAAGATCCAGGATTGGCTATTCAAGTCAGGCCCTAAAAGTTTATCATCTTGGAAGCCACAGTTGACAAAAGCGTTCACAAAGGTAGAAGCTAGATTCTGCTTTGCAGAATCAAGAGAGGCACCAACGAGATCCAAATGCGATTTGTAAATTTCTTCGGGGGTTTTAGGCTCCAATACATTCAACTCCTTGGCAAGAAACAAGAAGTACTCGGATAAGTTTCCATTCATCAGGATTACCAAAAGCTCCTCATCCTCGGTCAGATCCTCAATCCAGATTTGCTGACGGGCCAAAATGAAAGCCAATTGTTTCTGGACCAAACGATCATCAGCGACATTCCAAACATAACGAATGAGCTCGACATCGTCAATTCTGATGGCCAAGGCGAGAGCCTGTGTTAATTGTTTATGTTGTAAGTAGATGTTGTAAGCTGTTTCGAGCATGGCTGAATCATCTGGTGGCGCCAACAAGGGCACACAGCTAACCATGTATAAACCGACCCGAGAGAAAGTATTCTTGTCGACAAACTGAGGAAGCTTTTCTAATGATTCGATTTCTAAGAGAAGGTCTACCGCGTCTGCCTCGGCATTGTGATTCAAGAAATAAGGAACAATCATCAATGATAAGCGAGTCAAGGTTTGAACTGTACTCTCTTGTCGACCATATTCAACTGCCATTTGATATTCTTGGCCAATTTCGAGTGCCAAGTGTCGAACGTACTCGTGACCCCAGCTACCGATCTCCTCAAAGCTTTCGTCTTGTGCAGCCATTCGATAATCTAAACAATCTCTTTCAACACTACCATATGTCATAGCAAGAACAGATAAGATATCAGCTAGTCGTAAGATGAGCTTGTGGTACTTGGCCTCCTTGTCTTCGCTTTGCCAATCAACAAAAAGGTTTGTGAGGGTATTATAGTGTGGACCAAGAAACTTTAAAGGCTTGGGAACAGCTGTCATTGAGGATGTTGATGATCGAATGATATCCTTTAAGCTAGTAAGCGCCGGTTCGTACAGCTCGAAATTGTCCTCCTAAGCAATAAAGTTAGCGATCAACATCATAAAAATAAACTAATTGATTCCATTCAATCATACCTTCAATCGCTCAACAAGCATATCCAATTCGCTCTTCAATTGTTGATCTTCTTCGGATAGCTCCTCCTCGACGATAGGTTCCTCGGGCTTTACATTATCTCCAGCCTTCGGCTTCTTTTGTTCAGCCTTTGCATCATTCTGGACTGCACCTTTCTGATTCGATGCCTTCTCGTCCTCCTTTCCAGTCATGGTTAAAGTGTTCTTTGACTGTTGGATTGATTTTGTGGCTGAAAGGTGTTCGTTGCCACCGGCGAGAGAAAAACCGCTGCGTTCGATGTTGAGTGTCATAGCAACAACTTACAAATAACAATAACTTAACTTCACCTATTCGCCTAGCAACCACCACAAAGGGAGACCAACTGACGGGGTTTGAACTTTGAACTTTCACGCGGGTTACACAAACAATGTCGGCTGTGAACAATCCTACTCGGAAATACAAGTAGGCAGTGATTCTCTCCGGAGGTTATTGTTATTGGACTGTATCGCTAACATCTTTTAGGCTGGTCTTTCTTGGTGAACAGAGTGGTGCGTATTGGTTCCCAAAAGATCCTCGTCCTCCTAAAACAGCAGTACCTCGCTTATTTTCTTTGATTGATAAGACTGTATTAGGCTGCTTGGGGCTCTTCTTGACGCTTGTTTATCAGTCTTTGAAGCTAACGTTCCTTTTTCTTACCGCTTGTAGTGGGAAAGACATCACTAATCACTCGATTCATGTATAATTCGTTCGACGAGCAATATGCTGTACGTTTTTGTATTTGAATTTTGACTTCATGTTTGTGGGCGATTTCATTTATTGACCAATCTCTGCAGGCTACTATCGGTATAGACTTTCTTTCAAAGGTATGTGCTGGCGTCGTTAATTTTAAATTAATCCTAACATTAATTTTAGACTATGTACCTTGACGATCGCACGATTCGTCTCCAGGTAGATAAAAGCGGAATTGATCATAGAAATTTACTGACTCTTTCAAACAGTTGTGGGATACTGCCGGCCAAGAGCGATTTCGAAGTTTAATACCGTCCTATATCCGCGACTCTAGTGTCACAATTGTTGTTTACGATGTGACTAATCGAGCTTCGTTTGATAATGTCAACAAATGGGTTGACGATGTAAGGGCGGAACGTGGTGATGATGTTGTTGTCGTCGTTGTTGGTAATAAAACGGATCTGAAAGACAAGCGACAAGTTTCTACAGAAGAAGGTGAGGCTAAAGCCAAAGAGCTTGATGCCATGTTTGTTGAGACAAGTGCGTTGGCTGGCCATAATATCAAGTCTCTCTTCAGACGAATTGCTTTAGCTCTTCCTGGCATTGATCAACCTCCTGAGCAAGAGAGTCGGACACAAACTATTGATGTCAATATCAACCCTAGCAACAGACCTACTGGTGAGGGTGATTGTGCTTGTTAACTAAAGAATTCCAGAGGGAAGAAATTTTCTTATCAAAAAAAAAAGAGTCTACTGCTCGAGTTTATTATATGGGCACATCCTGATATTCAAATTTTTATCTGTATCATCATGGGAAGTAGGCTGCTTGCGATTCCTGTATGAAGATGGAGCTTTTTAATGATACAGCAGGCTTCGTCTGTTTGGATTATGTACATGCTAGATGCCCCTGCAAACAACACCGTGATGTATTTTGGTCTTGTGATTTTATCTCTGTTGTTCCTATCATGTCTGTTTTGTTTGTTGTCTGGTATACTTTCTTCGTTATATGTGTGTGGAGTTATTTATTAGAAGATTGTACCAGTATGTTACGACGATATGAGAGGAGGATTTGTTCTGCATTGTTTCTATGTCATAGTAATGAAGCTGTGTCTATTGCTAAATCCATTTTACAGCCGTATTGACAAACAACCTAGCTCAAATCGTACCAGTCCAGGTCTAGATAGATCTTCCTGATGTAAACTAGCCGAAATACTTTCAATAACTATCCCAAGTTCATCGTATTTCCGATTCCCTTTGGATTGTCGTCCTTAAAGTCATCCCAGTGTCGCTGCTTTAAAGTCTCCGCGTCCGCAAGATCGTTGTTATCATCGGCATGTGGAGCGTCTGGATCCAAGGGTACTTCAGGTTTTGACTCAAGTATTCCTCCTCTGCGCTTTTCTTCTTCTAGGTATTCTTCAATGCTCATGGTTGGTAAATAGTAGTCGTTCTGGAACACTTGCTTTTTCAGCTGGCTTCTACTGGAAACCAGAGTGAAAGGCTTATTGACAGTGCTTACACCTTTATTTGAGTTTGCAGTGAGTAAAGGTGTCTCAATTCGGTCAGAGTAGGCGTCCTCTTTTCCCTTAAGTCCGGGCTTTTCAGCCTTGTCATAACGATGCTTATCAATTTCCTCTTTATTTTTCGAAGCATAAGCCAGCATTTGTCGTTCAAGAGATATTCCCTCCAGTGCTTGAAGAGCTCGTGAAACCAAAAAGTGAATTTGTGCAATATATAGAAGCCGTCTGGGATCCTCGCCATTGTCATCGTCCTCGTCGCTCTCTTCCGAGACTCTTGCTCTTGATTTTTTATCTAAAAGAGATATCTGCTGCTGAATGTAATTTTCGTATTTAAACCTTCGGATCTTCTCCTCCCGTCGCTGGGCTGCGTTCCTCATCGTCTCAGGTCGGTTATCCGTGTCAAGAACTGAGCTGGAAACTTTGTCGACATCATCATAACCCTCTGGATCAATGATATTGTGCACATAGGGCTCTAGTTCTTTAGGAATCAAAGAGTAGTTATCGCACAACCGTAGGTAGCCTGTGTAGTTCTCCTACATTTGTTAGATTATTCCTATTCAAAGTATGCAGATTTCATACATATGCCAAATCTGTTATTTTCTTTCTATCAGCACCGGTAATGCGCTCGAATAGCTCGGCTATAAAATACTGCAGCGGAATCAATCTGTATGGCGGTTAGAAAGTATCTACGTAAGTCAACAGATTCACGTACTGTACGTCGTTGGTAGAAAGGTCTTCAAGAGATTCATTTGTACTAAACAAGCTCAATGTGTTTGTACGTCGCAGACAGGTAACATATCGGTCTATTCCCTGTTTAACCAAGCGCTGATAACCTTCACTTCGTTGACCCTCCTCGCCAGCTGCCCGATTCAGTTTTGATTTCAAATCATTCGGATTATAATCGCGTCTTGTAACACGATAAAGTTCACCTAGGCTTAGGCCGTTGCTGTCGCCGGACATGATGTAATTTGGGGTGTCGAGAAGGCAAAACGTCGTCTCGACAATGAAATCTCAAACTTCGATTTTTTAGAGGTAGAAAGAAAAAAATACAATCCCGCGTAATTTGAGCTTGAAAATAGATATGACCAACTCAAAGGCAATTTTATAGCGGGTAACTTGACGGCTTATTTTTACAGAGTGACTCCCATGGATCTCACTAGTAGCTTGAATTTTATACAATATCTTCAGACATGAATTTTAAAACTTAAAAAGTCTATTTGAAGTCTATATTTTGTTATTTTGACTCGAAACAGCGATTGAAATTTTGATAATTGACGTGAAAATAGCTAAAAAGAGGTAAAAATTAAAAAAATTCAATTTTTTAGAACAAAAGTACGGAAAAAGTTTTAAAAAATAACAAACAAAAGCTTTTAATTAAATATACAGGTCGTAAACTTATTTTTACAGGGTCGTGATATCATTAAGCATCCCTCAAGAACTGGCACGGCGAGCAACAGTATGTGGGCAGAGATAGAGGCCGAATGAGTTAAAATCTTCTTCGGCGGGACCGAGAACTTTCGGTTTTTGATTCCGAAAATCGAGATTTAAGTAATTCCCGCCGTTTTATCTCTGGATCTTGAAATTGACCACTTCCAGTATGTTGAGGGTTTTCCTGCAGATCTGCAGAGTCGAAGTGACGTTTTGAATTTGAACCAACAGAAGTAGGGGGAAAAGGAGCTTTTCGAATAGTATCGGATATGGAGGTGGGTATTTGTAGTTGGGATATTTGGTCGACAGGGGGACTTTTTAACCTTTTGCGTCGGTCGGGAGTAGAAAGAAAGTCGCCAGCCTCTGATTTATCAAATTTTATGGCTTCAGGTTCAGGACCTCTCTCATCGTTCAAAAAATACACACCACTAGCATGATCTCCAGCGCGCTTTCCAAAGCTACGATTACCAGTCCTTGCACGCTTTGACGGTGACATTTCCGGCACAATCAACTCGTGAGAAGCCTTGTTCTTTAATATAGGAGATCCTGGGTCGGGTAAAGACTCATGCGTAGGCGTAGATGTTTCTCTCACATTAGGTATAGGTCCTTCCATATTATGACTGATGCCCAATCCAGAGTATTTTGAAGAATTTTTGTAGAATGCGTTTTGTTTTGCGATAGACATTACATCTGGACGTAGGTCGATGTCGCTTAAAAGGCTCCATATGCTAGTCTGTGCTTCGAGCTTGTCTTGCAGTTGAATATCTTCTCCCCTCTTCCACGACTCAATAGAAAAGGGTGCCAGCGTATCTGCATCTCTTTTTACCTTATATTCAATAGACGAATTTTGATTTAATTGAAGCAGGTTTCGAATGTGGTTATCTTTTGAGCGAATAATATTAATCAGACTTGCCAACAGAGAATCATAACGGGAAACCATTATCCCAAAATCGGCAGACAGCTTAACAAAGTCGTGTATGTCATTTTCAGAACTTTCAGACTGAGATCTTTCAAAGGTGACACACGGGCGAAACTGCCACTTTACTGGGTTTGGGACTTTAGGAAAATCGGTGGCAAACGAAATAACCAACCTCCGAGAAATGCCATTTTCAATCTCAGTTTCTAGAACCGTCACTTTGGAGTGTGACTCAGTAGATGACGCCAAGGACTCAGTGATGAGTCCCAGAAAGCGCTCAGCCTGGGCTTTTGAGCTGTCCAACGCAAAAGGGCAATCCAGATCCTGCGTGTTGTTAGATAAACAAAACAGTGGTGATTTCAACTCCATGAATTCAGATGAAACATGCGAGTAAAAGGTAAAACATACATCGGCACGAGCCGCAATGCCGCTTAGAGAGAGATCCTCCGACCAAATCGCATAAAAGTTCGTCACCGAGAATCGATACGTATGGGAAGATATTGGATACAGTGTATAATAGAAGGGAGCACCCTCCGCACTATAAAAAATACTCCAACCCATGTTTTCCTTATTCCGACTTTAATTCCAAGAAAAAAGCAGATCGCCTTAGCAACGACGCTCACTTTTGTTTCTCTTATCTGGGCTTTGGCCTTCGCTTTTTTCTGGCCTTCATTCTTCTTGGGATTCTTTCACGGTAAAGAATTTTTGGTTAGCAGAAGGGGAAAATGTCGTTTCATCAGATTGACATGGGCATCTTTGGGGACATGATCGATCTCGACGTGTCGGCGAGAACCCCGGCCCTGGATCATATCGAGAAATATGCTGTGAAATGGGCGTCGGAAATACTGGCATCGCCGTCATCAGACTCCTCGGCAGGTGGTTACTCGAGCCATTCGAAATCCGATACCAACTCTGCTGCGCACTGGGAGGAGGTCTTTGATCTCGCCGATAACTTCTCAACAATGTCCCTGGATCGAAAGCGAGCAGAGGAAGCTACTATTCCAGGACCACAGTCAACATCAACAGATTCAAACCAAAATATAACGTAAGTTTATTTGTTCATACCGTTCTTTCACGGGTAGGCAGTTTTTGGAGCATAAACACTTGTATTGTGTATCCCGAATTCGGTCGTCTAAAAAATTAGCTCAAAATATACTTTCAAGTTTTACTTTTGGGCGATTTCATGCTCTTCCAATGAGAGCCAAATGAATATGCTAACTCGGGCTAGTGAGACCGCGGCTGGGACAGTTGATGAAAGTAGGGAAAGTTTCTATAATTGCCTGATTCAAATACTCCGCTTTGCAATAGACTGTCCATTTGATGATGTGAGGACACGCTTGGCTCAGTTGCTCAATAAATTAGATATGATGGGCGTTCCGGTACCAGACTATGTCAGCCTAAGTCCGAGTTATTTGATTCCTTTTGCCGATACAATGGGATATGGACGCTCTAAAAAGTCACCGAGTTTTTTTAGCGGCTTTTCTGACCGCAACAATTCGGTTTTATCGCTCAAGTATGAGAGCGAGGATGATGTTGAATTCCCAATGTCGCCGAGAAATGATCCAATTTCTATTCCTACTCTTGCTTCACCCGGTCAAAACTCCATATTCTCAGCAAGTCAATCTCTTGCTCAGTCATTTGCATATAAACGTTCAGGCGCTGCCCCATCACTACTGCGAAAGCAACCTACCTTGAGCCTTACCTCCAACCTACGTTCTCAGCTAAATATCCTCAACAACATTCCATTAACAGAAAGTGCACAAAAGTTACATGTAACCTCTTTCTTAAAGTATCAAAGAGTCTCGTCGATGATGAAGATTTTGTCTTATTTCCCGAATTACGCTTACTCGCATTTTCGCACCACCTCTGCATTTTTGACTGATAATGAAACTGGATGCCCCCTACCCCTTCCTACAAGATTCTATCTTGGTATAATGGCTGCGTCAGAGATTAGGTGCCACTACTATCTCACTATATTGAAGCGCTTCTTTCTTCTCACTGGAGGCGACTCCGACTGGCTCAAAGGTATAAGCCATGCTCCAAAGAAGATTCAACGAATGTCAAAGCTTAATGCACTGCTAGCACACCAACCTTGGAAGATCAACGCTGGCCTATTCCAGGAACTCATGACACCTCAAAAAGGCTACGAGGTTTTGGATATGTGGAATCAACGAGAAATGGCACATGCTATTGTCATTCTTTGTATGATTCATTCGAATTCAACCTTTGCTCTTTCTGTGGCCTTGGCAACTGAGCCAGATTGCCAAGGAGGCTTTGTTCCACCTGCTAGCTGGGGCTTTGAGGAAGGTCCATACCCATCTAATTTTCGACCAGTTAAGAAAAAGAGAGAAAGTTCAATTATTGAGGCTATCGGAATGACCAGCAGTAGTGGAAGTGGCGACGAGTTTCCGGATCTTCGGGCCACTGATGGATTGGTGGTGAAGAAAATCGTCGGATCTTATTCAGCCAGCTTTGAATATTCAAGTTCACACAAGAATATGAGCATTCCTCAATCTAATCTGGGCGCTTCCTTGAGCGCTTCGTATGCCAATCGGGAGCCAATTCCTATTTCATCATATGTATCTTATGTTGGACGATATGACGCTCCTCTGGCTTCATCTTTATTGTCTAATCAATCTTCAATGGGCTCATATATTCCTTCTCGATATATGAATGAGCAATCTCCCTCGTTGGCTTCTGCAAATAGTCGACCAAGTGACGATGAAACACCTATCAATCCTTTCAAGGCAGAATTTACTCGTTATTTGGACCAGTCGTTTATTCTTACTTTTGAAGAATTTGAGGTGGATTCTAATGAATACGAAATTTTACATACGAATGAATACAGCTGGGAGTACGATGTCGTTCCAGTTCTAGGCCAAAATCTCGAGGGTCTGGAGAATCTTTTAGATCGACGGTTTGACGATGCTGAAAATATCGGCAGAAATCCCAAGAAGGACGATGAACGTAGCAATTTGTTTTGCAACTCCAACTCTGGCTCTCTGGCCTCGTCGGTTTCATCATTCATGTCTTCTACCCACTCGTCTCGAATGGGCCAAAGTCCGTATTATTCTACAATGACATCTTCTGAAACCTATGACAGCTCCGTTCGGACTGACGCCATCACTGATGATATTCGCCGGGCGGCTTGGTGCTATTGCCTCAGGATTTTGGGTATTCTCAAGGATGGCTATGATTACGAAACCGAAAACTCTTGCCTTCACAAGACGATGAAGCGGTTTTTGAAGCGAAGCCTTAGTTATCCTGATGCCATGTGTAAATCGGATTGGATGATGTCTTCAACTGCACCTCGAGGATTCAGTCCTAGTTCATACAATGAACCGGTTGAACCTTCAGGAATTCACGGATCTACCCCACTGACCTCCGAGGAGAAAGTTCTATTGGCTATCATTGCAGCAGATGCCAAACTGTATGGCTCTGTGTGCTATGGAGTTCGTGCATTGCAAACTTTTATTATATAAAAAAAGTTTCTTATGTTTTTTTTTGTTGTTATATTTGCATAATCAATAGTTTCTGCATTTCTTTTAAATTGAATTGATTTGATTGGCGTAGCGCGATTAGACTAGAAAGCTTCGATATCTGCTTCGGTAAGCCGCATTTAAATGATCTACAGCCGCACACTTCACCAAACTTCTTTGGCAAAGCTTCGACGGTGAATGACAATACCAGGCGAGTTAGTAGGATTTTGGAGAATTAGTATGAAGATATAAAACGACCTGATATAGTGAAGAGCACATCACTGGTTTGTCTAAGATTGCGAGATATGAAAGTCTGGGTTTGACTTTAAAAAACACCCTAGCCTGCGCTATCAATGTTTATCTATTTACAAGATATAGTTTTTTTTTTTGTTTGTTTGTTCGACATCGACTAATGAGATACTTCTGCCCTGATTCCATAGAAGTCAGCTAAATAGTCCAGCATATTTCACTCCAAGTGGCCATCAACGGTTAATACTTGCGCAGTTAAATGTTGCGGATCTCTAGATGCATCGTAACCATGGTAATAGCGCGTTTCTTTAATTTTTTTGCTAAGACTGTTGTGTTGGGGCGAAGGGCGCCGCGTTGTATGCGTTCGGTAGGAGTGCATTGTTGTGGATTGTTTACCTTCACACAAATATCAATACCCGCAACACGCCGTGATATTTTCATTACTAGGGCATATTACCCATACCAAATTTATATTTTTTCGTTTATTTTTCTCAGGGATCTTGAGAATATTCTATTTTTCAGTTTCAACTCCATCCAGATTTGATCAACTGGCATATCGATCAATATTTATTATTGAATACCCACACTCACAACAGAGAAATTATCTGTATTTAGGACGCATATTAAGTTGAAAAACTTTAAATCAACTATATAATATTTGGAAGAGGTGAGGAGTATCCGGATTTTCCGACTGCTACATACTAATCTATGCGATTTGTATAGTCTTTAATACCATTGATCTTGACTTTTAAAGAAGCTAAACAATGACTTCTGATATCAAAACTAAGCTGCAGATACCTGTTAAAGGTCTCGAAGGGGAAAAATATACCATGTTAGGAAACAATTGCTATTCTTCCGTTGCCAATCCCATGCCATACGTTCAAGGAGGTCCAACTTCGGTCTTTGCGCAGTACAATCGTCCAAGTAATCATTTGTTTAATCCAAATGCGATGGGGTATCCTGTTTCACCTAATATGCATACCAATGGTATTGGGTATGTGCCGTTTTTTCCGAGTTACCCTTTTGCTGGACCCATGCTCGATGTTTATGGTGAAGCGGTTGATTAGTATGCCGTCGGATCTTTCCTCTTGTTTTTGATCTAACTATGCTCTAGTTATCATAACCCGCCCGAGTTAGGTAGGGTTCAGAAACCTGCTCGCACTGTTTCCAATGCTTCATCTGGTACTGTAAGTACATTGGGACTTAAAGAGGAAAGATCACCTTACTATCCTGGATTGCCTTATCAGCAGTCTTCTTACGCTTTGTCCTATCCTTCTTATGTTACATCTGATGGGTATGCTAGTATGCCCTATTATACCTTTCAACAGCCTATTTACTTTGAATCAAATCAGGGAATGGTCGATGCTTTTCAACATAATGATGGATATAATTATGGTTATATGGGAAACCCGTATTCAAACTCTGAAACTCATACTATGCGAAGTCGTCACATTGCCGAACCTCATTCTTATCCTGATGCAAAGAGTGTCTTGAAGGTAAATGAAAACAAATAGGTATATTATAATATTCCTCTAACTTTCAAAGCAGGCCGTCCATAATCATGAGTATTCCAAGACTTGCAAAGATTTAGGTACCAACCTTCCATTTACCACAAGCGCAAACTCAACCTTGACTTCTTCAAAGAATAAAAGTGTCGGGACGATTTCTTTGGATGGAACAAGCAAGACCTATAATACTGCTTCATCAAAGTCTACCGTGGCTTCTAAAGCCTTTCGATTTCCTAGTCCCATACCCTCAAATATACCCCACCCCTCGAATCAAGTTCTAGAGGAAGCGCTGCGCAATCCTCGCAAGACTACCAATGTCTATATTCGAGGTCTGGTTCCCGAAACTACTGATGAAAGTCTTTATGAAATTACCTCGAATTTTGGCAAGATTAAAACAGCAAAGGCCATGATTGATTCTGCTACTGGATATTGCAAAGGGTGAATACATAGAATTTAAGTGTTAGAAAGTGAATTTTTACTAATTTATCTAGATTTGGGTTTGCTGAGTTTGAAACCGAGAGCGAAGCTGCTGAGTGCATTAAGGCTTTGACCTTGAGCGGCTACCAATCTTCATTCGCGAAACAGTCTTTTGCTTTAAGACTGAAGGAACTGCATGATTCCCGATCAACTAATGTGTATTTTTCGAACTTGCCTCGAAATATGACAGAGGAGGACCTAGAGAAAATGATAAAGCCTTATGAAGTTGTGTCAATTAGAATACTTAGAGAAACCACTGATCAAAGCAGAGGCGTTGGATTTGCAAGGTAAGGAAATCTGTACCATTTATCTTTATCGCTGGTTCCAACATGATGATAGACTTATCGACAGAGAAACTGCCGAAACTATTATTAAACTACATAATGGTCAGACAATTGGCGAAGATGGTGCACCCATCCAAGTTCGATTTAGTGATACAAATGCTCAAAAACACTTGAAGTTACAGACAGCCAAAAAAAGATCCTGGAGAGCACAGGAATACCGAATGATGACTTCGCGACTTGCAAATAGAAGGTTGAACAGTTTTTTTTATGAATGCCTTGGTTAGTTTCTAATTTTGTTTTAGAGAAGAAGTTAAATCAGTTGAATTCAACAAGCCCGAGTGTGCTATCGTGGCGGTATAGCGAGTTCCTGGCAAGAAGTAGAGTATTGTTTGAAGACTCCCCACGGACAAATGCATGATTATAAGAGGAAGGAAAAACCATTTTCAGCATAAAATAGAGACCTGGAGCTAGAGTTGGACGGTTTAAAAGGGGGATGCGATATTTAATGCATTTCGATCTTTACAAATTTGCATAGAGAATTATATTTATCGAAGATGCCTATCATATCGAATACTTGCATATTGTTGCAATTGAATGTTTAGGAATGGTGATTTGTGCTAGGGTTTTGCTTATGCGATTAAATAAAATGAGATTTTAAATGATTAGTATACACGGTAGAGAATCATAGTTGTGCACGAGTCTGGAGGAGGATTTTGAGGATGATTGCGCTTATTTATAATTTTCAGCCTCGTCTTGAGCCTCTTCCTCTTCCTCTTCTTCTTCTTCTTCTTCTTCTTCTTCTTCTTCTTCTTCTTCTTCATCCTCGTCTTCACCCTGTTCAGGTTCATCCTCGTCATATTCGTCGTCGCTGAATGAGGCACCGGTCTCTCCCTTTTCGCGCGAGGAGCTGATTGCCTCTTCGAGATCCTTGACCATTTTTTTCGTGAATCCAGATGCCTCTACGAGAATATCAAGAGAGTGCTTGCGGACGGCGTCACGCTCAAATACGGGATAGTCATCTGAGATGTAGCCAAACTTCTTTTCAAAGAAGCGGCGTATGCAGTCGACATCACGCTTGAAGTAGAACTCGGCGTCTGGATGACTGAGACTAATACACTGCGGGAAATCGATAACAATGACGCGGTTTGGGTCGCCTTCGGGCATGTCGTGGCGGATCATGATGTTAAACTCGTTGAAGTCGCAGTGAATGAGGCCGTGTTCGGCGAGGCGGACAATGAAGCTCATAAGAGTCGAGTAAAGCACACTCGGGTCCGAACATTGGTTCAAGCTCTTCATGGTGAAACCATCAACATAGGACATGACGATGCAGTGTCGTGACTGGTCGATTGGTTGGGGTACGGCAAAGCCATGGTCGTAGAGGGCCTGCATGAACTGGTATTCCTTTTGAGCAGCCAATCGCGAGAGATACATCCAACTCGCACTCTGGCGCTTTCTTAAGTAGTCGCGGTTATTTTTAACAGTTCGAAATGATATTCGACCCAGACGGTGGATCTTGAGCACTCTGTGCTTGCCCTCAGAGTTGACCACAAGGTGGATATCCGACTCTTTACCAACACCGATCTGGCTTCCAACAGAGTATATAGAGTTGCGATTCAAAAAGGCCTTAAGTGCAAGGTAGTCGTAGCCTCCATACGTGAGACGGTAGCCGTCGTCTGCCTTGTTAGCTCCATGCCACACAAAACACCCAAATACTCACACTTTGCATTTCTCAACTTGGCAACAAGATTAGCCTTGGCCAGACCTGATATAGCACGATTTGCTGCGCTCGTCTTCAACCCCGAAATCTGGACAATCAGCTTCGTTGGGACCAGCTCGTGGTTCTTGGAGCCCATCTCGGCGGCAGTAAGAACCCGAAAGTCATCTTTAGTAAGGTATCGCAGAGCAGAAGGATCCAACTTCATCGCCTAAAACTGTTCTACGGTAAGAAAAAACCACTTGGGTATATAGGGTATATTTAATTTTTTTTACTTAACATTTACAAGTTAAACAAAATTTAACTTACACTATATTGTTTAGTTAATGTACAATAACAACAGCCCCACGCGTTATGTTTCCAAAAGTCCGCGCGCTTCGCTGCCGCGACTCGCAAAAAGGAGCAGACCGAAAAGAAAAGAAAGAAAAGAAATGTCGACTGCGGAAACCAAAACCGCTGCTGCGACGGTGCCAAACTTGAACCGTGAGGCCATTTTAAGACTCTTTCCGGATGTTGACTCGAGCATCATTGCTGGCTCAAATGCGAGCGTGTCTGACCTAGCCAACGGTCTTGAGGACTACGATGAGGAACAGGTGCGACTCATGGGTGAGATGTGTATTGTACTTGACTGGGATGATGTGCCGTGTGGAAATGCCAGCAAAAAGACGTGTAAGTTTAGCAATCTTTGGACTCAGGCGACCTTTGTATCTGACTTTTGAGATAGGCCATCTTATGACAAATATCAATAATGGGCTCTTGCATCGTGCATTTTCTGTTTTTTTATTCGACAGTGATAACAAGCTGCTTTTGCAGCAACGTGCTGACGAAAAGATCACTTTTCCCGGTAGGTCAAACCAAAAGCGCGACTGGACCGCCTGCTGACCATTGTAATAGGAATGTGGACAAACACATGCTGCTCGCACCCCTTATCGGTTCCCTCTGAGTTGGGAAGCGACTTGCCTACTTCAGTTGCTGGTGTGAAGCGTGCTGCTCAGCGAAAACTCGACCACGAATTGGGAATTCCTGCCGAGGACGTACCAATTGAAGCCTTTCAGTTCCTAACCCGAATCCACTACCTTGCTCCTAGCAATGGACCGTGGGGAGAGCATGAAAGTAAGTGACACTCTAAAGGTAAATATTCGCGCTAACGTTTGACAGTTGATTACATCTTATTTATCAAGTCGAACCCTCGCCTCGCCCTCAACGACAATGAAGTCAAGGATACAAAATACGTCACTTCTGCAGAGCTTAAGGAGATGTTCAAAGACCCCAAACTCACATTCACACCCTGGTTCAAGATTATCTGTAACACCTTTTTGTTCAAGTGGTGGGACGGCATAGACAACATTGCCAGTTACGAGGACAACACAATTCACCGACTTTTCTGAGAGTAGTGTTTGGTTTTGTAAAGTTAATTATTTTTTTCTTCTTCTTGGTTTAATTCCGACTGCATTTGGCGATGATATAAAGGGAGCGGATTTCTCTTGAGCGACTAGTTCATGTAGAATGTTTGTGTTTTGTGTATGTAGGGAAGATGGTTGTTTATTGAGCAATTTGTATCATTAGATTGTTTGGTGCCCTTTTGCAGAGCGTATGCATAATATATACAGATAGTGTACAAAGACCGTCACAGATCTTTTAGTCTGGTCTGGACGGCTGCAAGAAAGGTCGAGCAGCTAGTATGGTCGATGCTGGTGCCACCAGGGCTTGCCTGCAAAGGTCGAGCAAGCTCCAGTAGAATGCGGACGAGACCCTCAAAGTAGGTGTAGATGTACTTGCGCCCGGTATCGCAAAGACGTTGGATTACACCAGGGCCGGCAGGTTCGCTCAACCACTCTGGTCGCGTGCCGGGCAGAACTGCGAATCCAGAGATGGCCGCCCACTGTGCAGAGAGGTGCTGCAAGTGTGTAACAAGTTCGGTGCTGGCGGGACCTAGCTCTCTGGCAAACACTGTGTCCCACGAAAGCTGGATAACGGATAGGAGAAAGTCAATGTGATTTGCAAGACCTTTGAGCGGCGGAGCACGAGTGATTTTTGAGGAAGTAGCGTTGTAGCGGCTTTTGGCTGCCTCGGCTCCGTAAGTCTGAATGTAGTAATGATGAATAAGTGCAGCCAGTTGTTTTGATACTTGGAGCGTGAAGTTACCGAGAAAGTAAATAAGTCGAGAGGAAAGTGATGTTGGAGGTGACGGTTTTGCACCCACATGACTAGATGCAGGCTTAGACTGTATAGGCTTAGGCACAGATGTAGTAACAGGTTGTACTGGTTTTGGCACGGATGTAGGAACGGATCGTATTGGTTGAGACACGGGCGTAGGAACTTTTACAGGTTTCTGCACTCTAGTCGAAGCGTTGCTGTTCGGAGCGGAGCCGGCTGACGTTGAACGAGATGAATTAAACTGCGAAGGAGTGAGGAAAGTTTGTGTATGGACAGGCTCCGTGGACTTGCTTACAACGGGAGGGCGCGGTGGGCGAGCAGAAGGCTGCTGGTGCTCCTCGGTTGAAAGAGGAGCATGCTTGCTTGGAAGCATGCAATGCTCGCCTTTACTCACACGCCTGTTGGACAATTGGTAGACGACGTTTGAGTCTTTGGACAATGTCTGTGACAGCTGGGGCTGTGGAGTAGGCAGACCCAAGAGTACTGGCTGACGAGCGGGGACAAACCTGGTACTGACAGGCTTAGAAACCTCAGGGTCGGCAGATGAATATGTATTGACAGCAAAGAGCGACTCGTCTGGCGCCACGTAGGGTTCGTCAGTGATGGGGGTATCAACGTGGCCAGCCTGCTGAGCCCAGAGTAGATTTTGCGAGATGATTTCGGGTCCGGTTAACCCAGATTTGTAGGAAACCGACTTGACGCCATGCACAGATGTCTTTACGCACAGATTGCGGTCGTCGGATAGGAGGATAGGCAGGGCATCGACGCCGGCGTAGCGGCGCTGAAAGTACAAAACACATTCAAGAATGGCGTCGTCATTAGTGAGTACTGTTTCTGCTGCACCAGTAGTCACGGCTGCACGCTCGTACATGGTCTGACCCTGAACTGCTCCAGTGATGAAGGACTTGTCGTGCTGATCGTCAGGAACGGCAGTCATGTGCCGATGAAGCCAGCGAATTGCGCGCTTCGCAAGCTCGCCCGTCTCGACCACTTGTCCGCTGGAGCGTGACGAATTGAATCTGCCTCCGCGTTTAGACAGGCCGTCGAGTTCGCCAACAACGATCCAGGGTACGACAATTATACATCTCGACTTGGGGTATGCTTGCCGTATGGTATCTAGTAATCCCAAATGACTTATTAAAAAGTTTGTATCCACAATAAACACAAGGGGAGCGTGTGATATATCCACAGGCGTTGCAGGTTTGAGGCTCGACTGAAAAAGTTAGCAACATTCAAGCCAGTATGCACAAATTCCTACCGCTGGTTTCAAGATTTCAGTTGACCGGGATTTGTGAACCACATCCAGAACATCAGATATCTCCTCTGGCGTGCACAGGTCTGCCATCGCAGCATCGCCGTCGGCGTCCACCATTGCAATGGGAATGAACAGTTTCGAATTTAGGACAAAACAGAATTACTTCAATATACAACTCAACAGTCGTGAATCCATTGCGTGTACTACAATTACGGTTGGGCATGGGTCATCGGGTCAACTAAGACTGGTATTTCAAAGTCGAGGGGTCTGGCCAGCAATAAAAAAGACCAGAGTTCCAGAAAATAATAATTCAGAGTGCAAAAATCATCAATTTTTTAATATTAACTGTACATGAGTGTCGTGTAAAGTCCGTTTACTTCTTGGACTTGCCAGACTTCTCGGCGGCCTTAGCCTGGGACTCCTTCTCCTTGACGACTCGCTTGACAATCTTCTGCTCCTCAACCAAGAAAGCACGGATGACTCTGCAAAAGGGTTAGCTAGCTGTTCCTCCATCTCAGTCGGAGAAAGGGTTACGTACCGGTCCTTGACGCAGGTGGCGCACTGCGAGCCACCGTAGGCACGCGAGACGCTCTTCTTGGGGCGCGAGAGCTGAGCGTACTCACGGGGGCGGAGAGCGGGGATTCCCTGGAGGGGAAGACCGCAGTCACCGCAGCGAGGTCGGCCGGCAATCTTCTTGACGTGCAAGTAGCGGAGCTTTCCACCGGGGGTTCGGACAACCTTGACACGGTTGGATCGAGTGTTGTAGCCGTTGCGCTTTCGGTAAACAAGCCTCTCTGCCATTTTTTTTAATTTCTTTCGGAGTGTTGTTGTTTGAAAGTTCAAAGCGAAGTTGAACGTCTGGCGTTGTGCGTCGGTGAGGGTTTACACACGTGGAAAAATGTGACCGCTTAATGCGCATTGTCACGTGCGGGTAACCCCACACTACACATCACGTGCATTCCCAAGCAGCCAAGCCAGCCAAAAACATTCGAAAGAAGGAAAGAAGAGAAGAAGCAAAAGAAAACATGAGTGCTGCGATGGACATCGACGATGTTGCTCCTGAAAGCGCCTTTGGAGCAGTGGCGGCAAAGTGTGAGCGTTGTGCTGTGGTGGTGTGTGGAAGAGTAGCTAACGTTTTTGAAGCCATCGAAGGTTGGATTGTGGTGGCCGGCAACATCCATCAGGAGGCTAGCGAGGCCGATGTTGAAGATGTATTTCGCGAGTACGGACCGGTGAAGAACATCCATCTCAATACCGACCGTCGAACCGGCTATGTCAAGGGTTACGCCTTCATCGAATACGAACACGTCCACGAAGCACAGGCGGCAGTCAAGGGTGCAAACAAACTTGATCTCTTGGGCGAAGAAATTGAAGTCGACTTTGCCATTGTCGAACCTCCCAAGCATCTCGAGCGCGGGCGTCGAGATCGCTCGCAATCCCCAAAGAGGTAGACGTCCCTCAACTAGCATCACGCGTACTGTATTATAGATTTTCTTTTGGAGTTTGAATTGATAAAATAAACGGCTGATAGTGAATAACCCGGGTTTTTTTTTTAATTTGATGACTTGCTACGTAATGGTAAATTCGATGACCTGAGTTCCGGATATCTATTTCCGACAATCTACGTAGATCATACTCAACAGCAAACAATATCAAATACTCTACTGTTTAAAGAATGGCAATAGCCTCGACCTCAACCTGGTAAAGTTAGCAAATCAACGACGCAGCAAGAGCCGATAAACTCACCTCAACATTGAGAGGCAGGGTAGAGACAGCGACGCACGAACGAGCAGGGCGGAACTCGGGAAAGTACTGTAACACGTTAATTGACCGTGTAAGAGCACACTAATTTAATTCATACCTTGGTGTAGACCTTGTTGAAGGCTCCAAAGTTGCCCATGTCAGTCAAGAATACATTGATTTTGGCAACCTGGTTGAAGGAAGAGCCGGCTTCTTCGAGAACAGCAGCGATGTTCTGAAAGATACGCTCGGCCTTGTCCTCGAACGAACCCTCGACAACCTTATTGGTGGCGGGATCGAGAGGGATCTGGCCAGAGAGGTAGAGGGTGTTTCCGGCACGAACAGCCTGAGAGTAGGCGTTGGCAACAGGAGCAGGGGCCTTGCTGGTAAAAATCTAAACCCAATTAGTTCGCCTTTATGGAATCAGAGGTGCTCAGCTCACAGTCTTGAGAGCGGCAGACATTGGTGGTTGATGAAGCGTTCTGTGGCAACCTCGTTCAACCAAATGGGCAAAAAGCGAAGCGTCGAAACCCTGCTTCAGCGGCCGTGGTGCTACTACTGCGACCGTGATTTCGATGATCTCAAGGTCCTGATCTCTCACCAGCGCGCCAAACACTTCAAGTGCGACAAGTGCTCACGCAGACTCAACACCGCCGGCGGCCTCGTCGTCCACCAACAACAAGTCCACAAGGAAACTTTGACACACGTCTTTAATGCTCTACCGGGAAGAGAGGGCGTTGATATCGAAATCTTCGGTATGGAAGGTCTCCCCGTAGACGCCATCGCCGTCCGCCAGGCTCGCATCCTCGCCCAGGCCGCCGCTGCCTCGGAAGCTGCTGCCGCTAAAGTCAATAAACCCCAGCCAGATATTACAAAGGCACATGTCTACAAACGTGCGCGGACGTCGTCGGTAAACAAGACTGCCATCCAGGCCAAGCTGGCTCTTCACAAGGCCGCCAGAGCAGCAGCAAAACTCCTGGCCGACACCCAAGGCTTAGCAGAACAACAGCCTGTCGACATCAAGTCAGACTCGATCGATGGAAAAAAGCGCAAAGCTGAGGCAGTTGAGACCTCCGCCTAGGTAGTCAATCTGTTCGGGATGATCATGTATTATATTAATATCACGTTTATAACTTTCTACTACTAGTTTGATGCTATTCTGTAAATTCTTATCACTAATGTACAACCTTCCCCGTCACTTTCGGTAAAAGACCTTTTTAAATTTAAAATGCAGCTGCAACACGCCCTTGTCAAAACTGCTGCGAAAGGCACTGTAGCGCTTCGCCGACATGTCCCACTCCTTGTCAACAATGCTGAAAGCTAGGTCGCGGTACTTTTCGCCAGCAGTGAACACTATGATGCACGTCTTCTCCTCACCCTCTGCAACCTTTTGATTTTTGTTGCGGTATACTTTATAGGTTGGCGTCACGGTCGTGCCGAGCAATTCGGGGTAGAAAATGTTGAATTTATAGCCTTGCACAATTTTCGGTGGTGGGTTATCAGAATCGTAATGCTTTTGGTTGTATCGGTTCCACTCGTAGCCCATCAAGACTCGGTTAAAGTACCGCGGCGTAAGACCCTTGGTGGAGATTTTGGCAGCAGGCACAACACCGAGCTCTGCCTCTTCTGAAAATGGAATTTCATTCGTTTCGTCATAGGTAACGTCGCCCGTGGTCGGGTCCGCCGTAGTAGACTTGGAATTCGAAGGCCCGCTCTTACCTTCAGCTTCAAAAAGCGCTCCGGCAAATTTTGCAACGTCTGAACTCGAGATATCCAGTCGCACTGGCTGAGTAGAATTATGGGTCTTCTTCTTTTTCTGCTTGGTTGAACCGCTCTTGGTATCGAGCGGCATGGCAATAAACTTTTGCTGCCTGATACGAGCGAGTTCCTTCTTCTGCCTCGCGTCAAACTCTTTGATCGATATCGAATTGGCTCCTGCATGCCCTAGTGGCGGATCAATCTCGGCCGTGTATTGTAGACTGTCTGGTACCCTCTTCGTGCCGTCTCGTAAAGCCTTGTCCAACAGAGCGCACTGTCTCAAAGTCTCGGCCCGCTGCGAGGCTCTTACATGAGATAGTCGCTGGGATAGTGCGTCTTCATAATATTTTTCAATACTGTTCCATGCTTTGCGGGCCTGGAGCTCCTTCAAAAGCTCGCCCCAGAAATCGGCATCACCTAGAGCCTCGTCCTGGACTTTAGCTTGAACCTTTTCCTCGAGTTCAATGAGTTGCTGAGCCGTCTTCCCAGTAAGAATCTTGTCCACGTCCCCGGAAACTCGTTCGACCTCGCGCGATTCAGGTCCCCGCGAGCTTCCCTGTATCCTATCCTGACGAGCAGAGATGACCAACAATAGAGCTTCCCAATAATCACGGTTGTGCATGTCTATCCCCAACTGCTCTCTGATCTTGGGTATGAGTTCAGCAAAACCATCATCCTTCAGTCTCTCGACAATGTCACGAGGCCTGGGTATTGGAAGCTCATATGCCTCTGCAAGTGAATCGTCAAATACATCTGCGGCTGCATCCAGTAGCGGAAGACTCAACTGTAGCATGTCGAAGGTAGTTGCGCGACCGGCACGCACGCGGATCAGAGCAGCCTTGCGTGCCTGCTGCAATGCAAACTCGTCTTCCTTGGCCAACCAACGTCGCTCATCAGACGTC
This sequence comes from Trigonopsis vinaria, assembly GCA_030582095.1. Classification (NCBI taxonomy): domain Eukaryota; kingdom Fungi; phylum Ascomycota; class Trigonopsidomycetes; order Trigonopsidales; family Trigonopsidaceae; genus Trigonopsis; species Trigonopsis vinaria. The sequence continues at coordinate 728,900 of JAKTWP010000001.1, read as the reverse complement.
GAACCATACGACCGGGAGTCCCGTCCACGGTTTCCTGGAGATCGCGAACGCGCGCGCTTCATGTTTGGCGAGGTTGTAAAAAGTCCCAACTACCAAAGATAACACCACCATACAACACCACCGACCATGCCTCGGTTGATGACGATACTGAACCTGATGTGGGCCCTGGCGGTGATACTCACACCGGCTTCGGTGCTGTTTTCCATCTATCTACGCTATTTTGGCTCGCTCAAGCCAGAGACTTGCACCTGGAATACACAGTGCTTGGACGAAGTTCGGATGCTTGCATACGGTGATCCACAGATCCTTGGATCTTTTTCCCGGATGAGTTACCGAAAGCAGCTGGATATTTGGGGAAACGATCTTTATCTAGGACACATCTTTCGAACGCTTCAAAATCAGCTTCATGCCCCCTACATTGCCATTCTCGGGGACCTCTTCTCGAGCCAGTGGATAGATGACGAGGAATTCTTTAATCGTGCTGACCGCTTAAACAATATTATTTTTGGACGTCGTCCCGACGAGGAGTACATGCAGTTCAATATCTCTGGAAACCACGATATAGGCTATGCTGGAGAACTCACCCACGAGCGCGTTGATCGCTACAAACAGGTCTATGGCGACCTTAATATGCTTATTGAATTCAACAACCCACATAGATGGCGGGTTGTTGTTCTCAATTCTCTCTCCTTGGACGGACCTGCAGCGTATGGACAGTACGAAAACGACGTCCACTCCTTCCTAGACCAAGTCCGAACACACACAGAGACATTTGAGGGATCCACCATTCTTCTTACTCACATTCCGCTTTATAAACAAGAAGGTATCTGCGCAGACGGACCGCGTTTTGACTACTACGAAGATATTGGAACCGTGCGATCGCAAAATCACATCTCGTTTGACTCCTCAGTCAAGGTTCTCGACTCTGTCTTTGGAAGGACCACAAACCAGGGCTCCAACATTATTCTAAACGGCCACGACCACGAGGGTTGCCAGACACTATACCAGTACAAGGACGACGGCCAGGGCGGCGGATTTTGGGCGGCCTCCATACCGGCAGACCAAGACGGGACTTTTGTGGACTTTATACGCGGTGGTGGAGCAGGTTCGGCGTCTGAACCTGGTGTTCGCGAAGTCACAGTGCGGAGCATGATGGGCGAGTTTGGCGGAAACACCGGCCTTCTCTGCGGCTATCTCGGTCAAGATAGCAAGGTCAACTTTGACTTTCGGCTGTGTAGATTCGGACCTACACATTTGTGGTGGACAGCCCACATATGGGTGATGGTCAACGTTAGCATTTGGGTATTCTGGGCCCAAATCCGCTATTTATTTACTTATTGAAGACTGTTTGAACGAACTTCGAGGATGTGGACTTTTACGGCTGACGGTACTTTTTACAAGTGTGTATTTATCAATGTATCCATTTGCATTTAAAGAAATTAAGGGGCCGGTTTCTTGCTGTACAATAAGAAAACCGAGGGGTTAAGGAGCGGAAATCAACGTCTGAGGATGAAAGAAATACAAATACATGACAGGTCGTAAATCTATTTTTCCCCCTTTATTTTTCTTGTTCTTACTTGGACTCAGAAGACTGCTCTGACGACTTGCGGGCGACCTCAGCCAAGATTTGTTCGGGGTTGGGGGGACCTTCGGTAATAAGCTTGCTGAGAGTCATCTTCTGCTCGCCCTGGAGTAAGGCCTCGCGCTGCTTCTCCTCAGCCTTGATTTCTTCGGCATGCTCCTTGATGTAGTTCAAAAAGTGCACGTACTGTTTCTGTCCTTGCTCGCGAACAAGATCGATGGGCATCTTGGAGGGACCGGAGGGAAGACCGAAAGCAGACGAGAGAAAGCCGGAGCGGCCTTGCTTGTCTTCCTCAAACTTTTGTCGTAAGATTGCCTCTCGTCGAGCGTACTCCTCGGGAATGGGCTGGCCCTTGAAGGATTCGATAACGGGACGAATGTCAGTAAGACCAGAAGCAGCAAACCACTCGAGGAAGGGAATTAGCTTGATGAGCTCAGTGTCGTCGGCGCTACCATCCCACGCAGGAATGGGGATGGCGTTCTGAGGCTGAAGTGAATAGGCACCGGGATCGGAATCGACGATACTAATCTTACCCATATCACGGTTCATCAAGGACAAGTCCTTAACGAGATGACCATTATCGTAGCGGGAAGCTTCACGGAAGAGAGAGTAGGCAATAAAGACGTGGTAGGGATCAAGCTTCATCACGATATTCTCAGCGTTAAAGGAGTATTGCTTTGAAAATACCACAACTTCGTAATACTGAGATATGTAGCCCAAAAAGTAGTCAAGACCAGGTCGTTTCGCAGTGCGCCATCCGTGTTCACGAGTCCACTCAGAGTGGATAAGAGTGTCCTCAAGGCCAAGGACCAGAGTGAGAGGACGCTGGTAAGGCTCAGCAAGTGGAGCAGGAAGAAGTTTCTCATATACAGGTTCACGATAGAATCGAAATAGGTCTGAGACACGAAACGACAAGCGCTTCCAGAGCAGATCGGGACTGTAGCCGTTGGGGATATCGGGATGGCTCTCAATCTCGTCCTCGGTCCAGTCGCGAGAAAAGTATAGACCGGCACCAACAAAACCGGTTGCAATTGAAAGATAAAATAACTTGCTCAGACGATCGCGCTTGCGGTCGCTGCTCGAAATGTATTGAGCCTTCTTGGCCGTTCCGCGCCAGCGCTCCTGATCAGCAATAGACTCTGCACTCTGGCCCGCGGGGCCCTCAGATTCAGCACGTTCCTTGGCTTCGGCATCTGCACCGATGTCCTTTAAGATGTCGTCGTTGAGAACCGATTCGGGCTTGCCAGCCTTCTTGTCGCCGCCCTCCGTAGCCAGTGTCCGGACGAGACCAGCAGCGACAGGCACGCCAGCACGCCGACCCAGCGCACAGGCACGAGGCCTCATCAAAGAAATCACAGACTGCATCTCGCTTCAAAAAAAAGGTCTTTAAAAACAGAAGAAAGAAACAAAGCCAAAGGAGCAGAGAACAAAATCTTTCTTCTCGAGTCACGTGCACTCCGCTTTAAAAGGGCGAAGGTTGGGAAAATTTTTTTTATGGAAGTTGACTGGTTTGCAGCTTTTATTTAGCAGTGTGATTTGGGAGAAACATGGCGAGTAGAAAAACTCGCGGTCATTAAGAACGCATCGCCGGTTTGAATGGCGGGCGGCGTCCCATTGTGTCGGCATATTTACTGTAGAACAAGAAATGTATTTGGTGGACTAGTTACAACAGTATGATGTTTGGGTTTAGCCAAGCGTGTGTGTGATGTTCTCTACAACATCTGCACCGAGGCTCTGCACAAGATTCTCGCCGTGAGTCGCAGTGAAGTCGGAAAACTTGGCTCGGACAAACTCCTTAAGCGGGGTCGTGAAAACAGGGTTCAGAGAATTCATCTAGTACGAGGTCAGAAATTGTACTTTTCAAAGACTCCTCTATCTCACCTTTTTGAGACGTAGAGCCTCCGCCGTCTTTTCCTCAGGGTCCCCTTGTTCGCTTCCGGTATGGTAGATGGCAGCGCTAGTTCGGTTAGATTTAAAACTAAAGAGTCTGATGTTACTCACTCTCCATCATCTTCAACTATTTCCTCTAGTATACTGTCCCAAACGGTCGCAAGCTGAGCGAGATGCTTTTTTGCCAGGTTGCTTCCCGACAGAATGAAGACTGTCACGCCCATGCAGCTGAGCTTGCGTTGCTTGGGATGGCCCATATTGTCGAACTGGAACAATTAGTAAATTTCCACTTACTCTCATCTTTCTCACCTTTGAAAACCAGGCATTGACAAAGTTGTCAATAAACTGCTCAGAAGCACTTCGCTGGACAAAGTACTGAACCAAAAAAGTACTATCAGCAAGGCAAATTCTTGATAAAACACAGATATATTGAACCTGGTTGATTGGAGAAATCCGGTCGTTGACTACCGCGTTCAAGAGCGTCACAAACAAGGCGTTTGATAGGAAAAACCTTCGGTAGACATCTACACTAGATGTCATAACAATGGCTTTTAACACACGATACAGATTTGTACTGCCATCAACATTAAGCTCCCCAATGAAGCGCTCAAAACACGATGCAATTTTGTCGCCGTAATGTTCCAGCATCCACACCGGGTTGAGCAACAAATAACTTTCCAAAACTTCCAAAACACTCTTTAACATGTCTCCCCCATTATCGAGACTCTGAATTGCATACTGTGACAGTTGTAGGATCTCTGGAGTCGCGGTCTCGGTATTTTTGAGCACTGCTAACCAGAGAAGATGAGCGTCTTCGCCGAGATAGACAAAAAGCGGAGACGATGGGTCGACACTGGTTTGAATAAGAGGTAGAGTCATGTGGTAGAAGTTCACACAGCCCGTGCCGGCAACTTCAACCAATTGTGAAAGTGTGCTGATGATTGAAGACTTCATCAAGTAGTCTTCCCCGCTGATGTCCCACAAAGACGGCAGAAGCTCAAGAATTTGATGTGCAGATGGTCCGATTCGAGAGCCCAGGCGCTCAATAAGCACGCATAGAACATTGAGGACAGAAAGCTTCATTTCTATTGTTTCCAGTCGTTGGATGAGATTCAACATGTAAGAAAGAAACCCGTCTATATAAGGTTCAAAGTCACCAATGCGGAACTCCCATTCGTCTATGCAATACTTGAGAGCATCAACGGCAGAGAGCTGAACAACCAAGTCATTGAGCGGATTGGATGTATCCAAACAGGTCAAAACGGTTTGATAAAGAATCGTTCGCTTCTCAGGGGAGCTCTTGACAGCAACCCACTCGGAAATAATTTTGTTTATTGCACGTCGAATAAGCTTGTTTTCGGGGTTGGACGCATCTTGCGATGTCACAAGGGGGTAGAGAAGGTTCTCTACTATAGAGTCAAACTCAACGTAGTCGTACAGGTAGCTACTACACAGTCCAAATGCATTGTATGTAGCCTCCTGAGCCCTGATATCACCAAAAGCGGGCTGACTAACTGTCTCAAATGAACTCAAAAGACGGGGAACGAGTTCGACTTTGTACTTTTTGATGAGATCAATATATACCCTCTCACTGCACATTCGAACATCAGTCTCCCAACCCTCATGTCCATCGTTATAGAGAAACTTTTCAGGCTCGTCCGACCAAAGTTCCAAATCAGAAGTGCGAAGTTTCATATATGAGTACAGCAGCAAATCCGAGAGGTCAACCAAAAACGTAGGAGTGAAGAGCCTATCCTTGAATAATTCAACAGCAACACGAGTCTCTTCCCGCTCTTCAAGAGAACGGTACTTTATGACATGATTGCCATTGGTAATCAATATTTGAATGCACTTTTTGATAATCAACAGAGCCTGAAGTAGAATTTTATTGAATACTTCTTCCGAATCGACGTCGTCCAAAATCTGCTTCTTGTCTACCAAAAACTGAATATAAATGTTAATTACTTCAAAGGTATTCGGAACAAGAATGAATGAGGTGGGTAGCCTGTCTGAGAGCTCGTAATAGAGTTTTCCGATAGTTGTAATGTGTCTCAAGAGCAGCTCGGGAGAATCCTGATTATACGAAGCAAGAAACGTCTTGAGATGAATATGAATAGTTTCGAAAAAAGGGGCAGTCTCTCGAGACTTGTGTAGAGAAGAATAGCCAGAAACTAGCAATCGCCGTAATACTTTTAGACAAACCAGACTCACATCGCCAGCAAGATGATCCGACTCAGTCATCCACTTATTGACATTGGCCAAGTAAAGAGGAATTATATAACCGACTACCTCAGGGGTCTGCTCTTCTACGGCTGATCGCGTCCGACCAACTCGTGCGGCAGACAAAACCTTCGAAACCTGATTTAAAATATTTAATGCATTAAGAAGTGATATGGCGTTGTTGCCATTGTTCGAGTTGCGCACCACTGCCAGGATATCGACAAAAGCTGTTGGCCAGCTGACTGGGAAATCGGTACGAGCAACTCGAGCGATTGCATATGCATTTTGCTTAGCAAGATAAGATTCGTCTGCGTTAAATTCAACAAAAAATCGAGACCGGATCAACTGTTTTTCATCGTCCTTGATGGCACTGAAGGGTATATTAGCCAGATGTTTGAGTTAAAAGTAATCAAACCCACCTTTTCGACGATCTTCTCCAGTATCTGTCCATCCCATTTTTAAAGTAAATACTGCTTAGCCAACGTACATCTTTAGGATAGTCTCGATTTAGAAAAATCCCCTGATCGTTAGCTCTTTTTCTCGCAAACCATTTCGCCCATACCTGAAGCAAAGCGTGAAAACCTGCATGCTCCTCCCAAAGTTTCAACTGCCCTTCAGCTTGTTCTCTTCCGCCCTTGTCAATACCATTCTGGCTCGCGGCAGCCGCTACCGTTGCCACCAGCGCTTGCTCGCTCAGAGCCATCGTCGTTGTTTGAACCCAGAACACTTTCCTCCTCTCTTTGGACGACGCGATGCCGGGCAGCACAGAACGGTGGCGCCTCCCTTGGCTTCCCACTCCGCGAGTTGGCCAACTTGATGCTTCAATTCTTGACCACGAATTGCTCGTCTTGCTCAAGGAACGGCTTTGGGCCGGACTTGAACTTATCAAGGTACGTGTGATCTCACCGTCAAAGCGTTCCAATATCTAAAACTAAGAATAGCCTGAACTTAGCGATGACTACGAAGCCGAGCTTATGGTGGCTCTCAAACTTGTTCTCTGGAAGTTCACGATATGGGATAACGGCACCACGTACGGAGGCCTTCTACAAAACCTGCGACTGATTGATTCGCGCAAAAAGACGGGGCAGAGCGCTCCTACAAACACACAGCGGGCACTCTATGGCCTTATTGTTATCGTTGGCGGGTACGCTTGGAAGAAATTGGATTCGTCAGTCTCACAGGTTCAGTACGAAAGAGATGCCGACGATTCAGTAGCTGGTCGAAGGCGCGCCTGGGTTGCATCAAAGATTGGTTTGATGTTAGAAAAGCTTGAATTGGTCTGGTCCGCTGCGTCGGTAGCGAATTTTGTTGTTTTCTTAGCCACCGGTACATATGCCAGCGTGGTACTTCGCCTCCTGCGTTTACGTTTCGTTGCTGCTAATCGTTCTCTGAGTCGGCATGTGTCATTTGAATTTCTTAATCGTCAGCTGGTATGGAACGCCTTTACAGAGTTTCTACTCTTTATACTCCCCCTGTTGCGCCTGCCCCGCCTCAAGCGAAAATTTGCAAAGTTCTTTGGTGGAGCTAGTAGCAAAATGCAAGGCAAGCTTGCTTTTCTTCCTGTAAGGACTTGTGCAATCTGTTATGAAGATAGCAATGCAGAGAATACAAAGGCCGTGGGAACAAATAGCATCTTGAGTGGAGAGGCAAATGATGTAACCAATCCTTATCAAACCGACTGCGGCCATATTTATTGCTATGTTTGTTTAAAGACAAAAATTTCAGAGCAAGAGGGAGAAGGGTGGGCTTGTCTGCGTTGTGGAGAGAGCACAAACTCGATGAAACCCTGGGTTGACGTCGTAGTCGATGAGGAGTTTGCGCTACGTTTGCATAAGGTAGGGGGCACAGAGGTACTAGACTCGCATGAGGACAAATCTGGCAAAGGTGCGGTCAACTTTGTCGACGATGTATCTGTTAAAAGTAGTCAGCAAGGAGAGGTTTCAGATATCCATGATTTGCATAGCAGCATCCGAAAAACTCAAGATATTGATGATACTGATGACCAAAGTGAGCATGATTCTGAAGATGATAATTTTATTATTGAGGATGAGGGCTTCGATGACGAGTTTTAGTTACTCACAAGCTCTTGAGCGATATTATTAATTATTGGAATTAATATTTTAATCAGGCTGGGTTGTGTATATTGGCCTGAAACAGGTTATTTGTAACGTTGTTATCTGCCATCATTAACAAGGCTTGAATGGATGATCCGCTTTGCCAGTCGCTATTCGCCATAAGGGATTTATCTGCATATTTCTGCTAAGGAGAATATCATTGGTAGTATATGGACTTTCATTAATTAATATTGGTTGGACAGCAAGTTTCCCCTGCGAATGATGTTACAGGTTTGACCTAGGGGCGCAGCTATTTCAAGAGACTTGAAACCTGAACGGTTTCTCTCATCTAAATCTAGGAAGTCTTTATTGCTTGAACCCTAGGAACTTGGAAGAGTAAAATGTTTTTTTTTTTTGGCGTTATATCGTGCCTGTGAATAGCTCTCGTGCTGTCTTTTTGTTATTCAATCTTGGTGTATCTGCATTCTTAAAAGGAATGGATCGAGGGGTACCCAGTTTGTTTATTCTTGGGCAGACAGCATTTTTTTGCGAGCTGCAGGAATTTAAAATGCGTCACATGGAGCGAAATATGTACTTTGTTTCACTCTAGTGAGAATATTGCATTTATACTTTGAGGAGTCTCTAAAGATATAAAATGTCGATATTTATACCTTCTTTTATTTCTTCTTCCTCATCACTTTCGATCTAAAGTACTGTCGTTAAAATGAAGTTTTCTGTTGCTGCTATCTCTCTTTTCTTGGCTCTTGCAGTTGCTGCACCAGAAGATGCTAACAGCGCTGCTGCCGCCGCCGCTGCTGCCGCCGTCGCTGCCGGTGGTGACTCTTCGTCTGCTGCCTCTGCTGCCGCTGCCGCTGCCGTTGCTGCCGGAGGAAGTGCCTCTTCTGGTGCTGCTGCTGCCGCTGCTGCTGCCGCTGCTTCTGGCGATGATGCTGCCGCCGTTGCTGCCGCTGCTGCTGATGCTGCCGGGGACTCTGGTTCTTCTTCTGCTGCTGCTGCTGCTGCTGCCGCTGCCGCTGCCGGCAACGCTACTACTAATGCTACCGTTAATGCTGGCTCTGGCGCTGCCGCTGCCGCCGCCGCCGCCGCTGGCATTGCCAACGGCAACTACAGCATTACCGCTACTTCTATGACTGTTCACCCCGCCAGCTCTACTTCTGCTGCTGCCTCTGTTGCTGCCGCTGCTGGTACCATTACTCCTGCTAACTCGTCTGTCATTTCCAACACACCGGCCAGTGCTGCTACCGCTGCCTTGACTGGTGGTGCTACTGCCCGAGCTGCTGCTGGATACCTTGGTGCTGTTGCTCTTGTCGGTGTTGTACTTTTCTAAGTTGACCTGAGAATTTGCTAATAAAAATATTTGCTTTACGGGGCTATGTTGTTTTGTTTTGTTTTGTTTTGTTTATGTTTTGTGTAGCTCATACTAATTATATTTTCTTTTGCTAATAGCATTCGTTTGTGTGTAGGTAGCTGGTAGAGAGCCTCGCGGTTGGTCGGGGAGGCGGGCGTCGGTTGTGATCACCGGCGACGATCCACAGACAAACGCTGTGATTTTCCGGTATTTTTGCAGTGTGAAATTGTCTGTTTTTTTGGGGAGGTTGGCTTGTTTTATTTGCCAGAAACGGAAAAACCGGTGGAGTACAAAAGCCGAAAAAGGAAATCAGCCGCACATGGCTGCTCTGCCGTATTTCCGTTTTGGGCGATGTGCCCTGATTTTTGCGCCGCACTGTCAAGAGGAAAGATGGCTGGTTTTGATGATTGAAATATAAAAAGTGGAGTGAATTCAGGGATTTTTACTCTCTTTACTAGAAATTATAGACAAAATGATTGGGCTTTCGGTTGCTGCTGCTTTTCTTTTGTCTGGTGCTTCGGCCCAGTTTTCAAACTCATCGAGACCTGTCTCTACGGCCTCGGTTTTCTCTAGCTCGTCCATTGTTTCTTCGGCTACATTGACAAAAAGTTCAGTCGCCTCGGCCTCGCTTAATCCTTCTGCTCCTCCTATTGTTTTGGACATTACCTTTGACCAGACAACCGTGTCTGCTCTTCGCAAGCGAGCCTTTCTTGAAGCCTCTGGTGGTTCGGGACTGGCTCGTGTCGAGGTCGTTCTTGATGACGAATCTTATCCTTTGGTCGTCGACACTAACTCTGACTTATCGTGGATTTCTTCTTCCAGCGGTTTCTTACCTTCTAGTGATGCACTGAGCAAGTTTGACATCTCCTACTCTAGCGACAACACCGTTTCTGGCTCTCTCTACAACGTTGAGCTTGGTTTGGGTGACAGTTCTGCTGATGTTACCTTTGGTGTTGCGTCGGACTCTTCTGTCAACTTTCAGGACGGTATTCTTGCCCTTCCCCAGGAACAGACTAACACCTCGTTCCTCACTGATTTATACGACAGTGGTGATATTCCTCGACTTGCCTATACTCTTGATCTCTCGGGCCTCAAGTTGTCGCTTGGTGGCAGCGGTGCTGACTTTTCCTATGTTGCTTCCTCGTCTGGTAAATGGGAGGTTGCTGGCTCTGCTGGATGGTACGGATCGGTCGACACCAGCAAATCTTTTGTGCTTGACAGTGGATCTTCTTTTATCGTTCTCCCTACCGCGGACGCTTCTGATTTGTTCGGCTCTATTAATGGCCAGTTCCAAGTTTCAGGTGTCTACTACGTTCCTTGCTCAACCACGACTGTTCTCCAGTTTACCTTTGGCGGAATTACCGTGAACGTTCCCGCTTCTAGCTGGATCTCTTTAAGCGGTGCTTCCAACGGTTTCTGCCCTGCTCTTATTGCCGCTTCTGACAACCTTGACTCTTCTGATCCTTGGGTCTTGGGAACTCCCTTCTTCCAGAGCACTGTTGTTGACTTTGATGTTTCTGGAAAACGAATTGGATTCCCCAGCAAGGCTGCCTCATCAAGTGCTGCTGTTTCTTCAACTGCGTTCTCTAACTCCACCTCTACTGCTCTTGATGTTGCCACCTCTACTGCTCTTTCCACTGGCTCCACTACAGTCACCCAGAACGGCAAGGTCACTGTTGTTCCTATTACTTATACTAAGGATGTCTTGATCACTCTCAACCGCCAGTCCACGCTTGCTTACTATGTCTACGAGACCATCTCCGTCTCTTCGCCCGCTTCGGTTACTTCTTCGGCTCCTGCTGAGACTACTACTTCCGAGACCACCATCTTCTTGACCAAGACTATCACTGAGCCTTGCGCAAAATGTGAAGGAGGTGTTACTACCGTCATTGAGACGATCACTACCGTCGTTCCATGCAGCACCACCACTAGTGCTCCCATCACAACCTCTTCTCCTGCGACTTCAACCGAGGCTGCTGAAGCTGCAACTGAGACGACCCTTACTCTTACTCAGGTTGTTACGGTGCCTTGTGAAGAGTGTGAAGAGAAGGTCACTACCGTGGTTGAGACCATTACCACCGTTGTACCTTGCTCGACTACCGAAGCTGCTAGCTCGACTACCGAAGCTGCTATCTCGACTACCGAAGCTGCTATCTCTACTACTGAGACTGTCGTACCTACTACTGTCACCAGTACTCCGGCCAGCACCTCAACAATCACTATTGACAGATACATCACCGTCTCTTACACGACGAGCACAACTGCTTCTGTTCCTAGCAGCACCTTCACTGGCAGTGCTTCGCGAAGCGGCTCGTCATTATTTGCTGTAGCTGGAGCATTTATGCTTGGCTTGATTTTCGCCTAAGCATAAGGATTTAAAGGGATTTTTTTCGGTGTATTATATTTGATTTTTCGGCAAGTTTTTGGGTTTTTTTTGCATTTTCGATTCTTGTGAAATATAAGTTTTCTCTAAAAAATTTTTCTTTGCGTAGATTTTCTCCATTTAATCACTGTTTTGCAGATATTATAAAAGCAAAATTCTATTCATATTGTAGACCTAAACAGTATTGAATAAGACGGTGTAGGCTTCAGCAAACCACGTAGTGCCTTTTAAGCTCACCGCAAAAGTGAGCGGTGAATGAGCCCGAGTCACCGAGGCGCTCCAGTCGCCGTTGGTTTCCGCGGTGTTTTCCACTTTGATTTTCAGCTGTTTTAGAGGTTTGAATGTTTTGAGTAAGCTGGCAGGCTTTTATTGTCGAGCGTGGTTGAATAAGGTTCAACCATTAGGATAGCGTAGTTAAAGTTCGGTCCTTGGCTCGGATTTACGATAAGTTATCAAGGGAATAAAGGAAAGTTCAGAGTGATTAGAGCAGGCACAAAATCACTAGATCATTGTAGTTTCAGTTCCAAGAACAGACTTTGTCAAGGCCTAGAATGAAGAATTACTAAGGATGGGCAAATAAAGTTACGGATGTAGAAGTTTTGAGCTCCCTCGAGATCAAAAAACGTGCATCGTCACCGAGGAAATGCGCAGAGTGAATATTTTCCGGGGGATGATGATCTTTCCCGGGCTGAGAGCGGCACCGCTTTCTTGACAATTTTCCCTTATAAACCTCTTCCCGCTTTAAAATCTCGATTCAAATTCGTTTAAAGTCCTTCGGTTCTTCGGTGATAACTGCCGCTGTATGCTTAGCAATCTGTGCGGTGACTTTTGCACCAACAGATCTTTAAAGGAGCCCTTTTCCCTCTTCTTTCTTTTTTTCTTCCTAAATAAACACTTTAGAAAAATGGTTTATCCCGAGACTTTTACAGGCTACGCTGGTTTTGAGAAGCAAAACTGGTCGGATCTCAAGCTCCACGAATACAAGCCCAAGCCCTTTGGACCCACTGACATCGATATCAAGATTGAATTCTGCGGTGAGTTTATTCGCAAAAAATTTTCCGATGGTTTGTGAATTCATAGGCTGATTGCTTCTAGGTGTCTGCGGATCTGATATTCACACCCTGCGCTCTGGATGGAGGCCTGCCGACTATCCCGTCGTTGTTGGCCACGAGATTGCCGGAATTGCTATTCGAGTTGGCGATGATGTTAAGTCTGTCAAGGTCGGTGACCGGGTCGGTGTCGGCGCTCACAGCTATGCCTGCGGAGAATGCCGCCCTTGCGGAAATGACAATGATCAATACTGCTACAACAGTGTCAGCACCTACAACTCGAACTGGTCCGATGGATCCAAGTCATACGGTGGCTATGCCAACTATGCTCGCGCTGACGAGTCCTGTACCTTTCCCATCCCCGACGGTTTGCCTACGGACATTGCCGCTCCTATGCTTTGCGGAGGCTTGACCGTCTACTCACCCTTGGTTCGCAATGGCTGCAAGCCCGGCGCCCGAGTCGGTATCGTTGGTATCGGTGGTTTGGGCCACTTTGCCTTGTTGTTCGCTAAGGCACTTGGTGCCGAGGTTACCGCCATCTCGCACTCTTCCTCTAAGAAGGCTGACGCCGAGAAGATGGGTGCCACTCACTTCATCGCTACCCAGGAGGAGGGATGGGAGACCAAGCACGCCAAGTCTTTGGATCTCATTGTCTCCACCAACTCCTCTAACGACATGCCCATCTCCAAGTATCTCAACTTGCTCGATGTCGCCGGAACTCTTGTTCTTGTTGGCCTTCCCGAGGAGGACTTGCCTCGATTCAGCGCCTTCAACCTCGTTGGCCGCAACGTTTCCGTCAAGGGCTCTCTCCTTGGCTCTAAGAAGGAGGCTGAGGATATGCTCCAGCTTGCCGCCAAGCAGAACATCAAGTCTTGGATCCAGGAGCGACCCATGAGCGATTGCGCCCAGGTAGTCCGCGATTTGGAAGACGGCAAGGCCCGCTACCGCTTTGTGCTTAAGCAGGACATCACTGCCAAATAAACTCATATAGACTATTATAGACGTAATAACATAATTGAATTTGGCATCCAAAAGACCCTGTATCATTCGTAAGTGATAAGCCGCACTTTAATCTCCAGCTGCAGTCCATGGCGGTCGCAATCTAACTTCTCACCTTTAAACAAGACAATCGCTATGGTGTACCCCGAGACTTTTATTGGATATGCTGCCTTTGACAAGGAGCACTGGAATGAGCTTCGATTGCATGAGTACACTCCCAAGCCCTTTGCGGATGGTGACATCGACATCAAGGTTGACTACTGCGGTTAGTAACAACATCGACGAGAGAGAGGGGCTTGCAACTCACACTAATAATAGGTGTCTGTGGATCTGATATTCACACTCTTCGAAGTGGATGGCATGCAACACGGTATCCGATGGTCGTAGGCCACGAAGTTGTTGGACGAGCAGTTCGGGTTGGCCCCAAGGTTACCACCATCAAAGTCGGCGATCTCGTTGGTGTTGGTGCCAATGCTGATTCCTGTGGTGCTTGCAAACGATGCGATACGGATAATGAGCAGTACTGCAGGGGCCTTGTCGAGACCTATGACTCGCTCTACCCCGACGGCAACAAGTCCATGGGTGGATATGCCAATTACGTCCGTGTTGCCGAGAACTTTGTTTTTCCTATTCCCGAGGATATTGCTCCCGAGGTTGTCGCACCCATGTTGTGTGGTGGTCTCACTCTCTTCTCACCTCTTACACGCCAGAAAGCCGGTCCCGGCGTGCGTGTCGGAATTGTAGGCATTGGTGGTCTTGGTCACTTTGGTTTACTTTTTGCCAAGGCTCTCGGAGCTGAGGTCACTGCCATCTCGCACTCAGCCTCCAAGGAGGCCGATGCACGGGCTATGGGTGCCTCTCACTTCATCACCACCTCTGGCCCGGGATGGAACGAGAAGCACCTGAACTCTCTTGATCTCATCATCTCAACCAATTTCTCTCCCGACCTTCCTCTTGCAGAGTACTTGAGCTTGCTCGACCTTGGCGGAACCTTGGTTCTCGTAGGCTTGCCTGAAGACAAGCTTCCTCGCTTCAACACCTTCAACTTGTTGAGTAACAACGCTTCTATCCGTGCATTTAACACTGGATCCAAGGTCGAGGCTCTCAAGATGATTCAGTTGGCTGTCGAGAAGAAGGTTGTTTCCTGGATCCAGGAGCGCCCGATGAGCGCCGCTAGTGACGTTATAGATGAAATGCACAACGGTAAGGCTCGTTACCGCTTTGTTCTCAAGCAGGATAAGGATCTTGAAGCTGAGTGGGCAAAGTTGCAGAGTAAATCCAAGGCCTAAAAGACGAGGACCTCCAAGGTATATATTTTGGATCACTCATTTATGAATCAACTCTCTAATGTGTGTTACAAAAATATTCTAATAAAGAATCCTGAAATTGTTTTCTTGTAGCTGTACTTTTGGACTCGCCAAAGCTCTGATCAGTGCCCGCGAGGAGACGACGGAGGAGACCGAGGAGACTCAACAGTACCGACTTATTCCACTAGACTAATGTGATTAATGCACGATGTTATTTTAGGATTCGTTCTACTCGTAATTCTTTCTGCCTTGTTCAATATAGTTAGTTCTGCCCGCTGTAAGGGCCAGACGTCTGCCACGGCTATCGCTTCACTGCATATGATTAATTCCGAAAAGTCCTTACAGCTCAAACAAACCATGTTTTAGAAATATGAAGCTTTCACCAAACCTTATAAGCTTTTCCGAACTTTTTTTTTTTCAGTGCCTACGTACTCGTACCCGCAGCCATACACAACCGTTTACGCTCGCAAAAAAAAGATAAGCATCATACAATTTTCCACTTTTTCATCCAAATGCTCGAGTTTGCCTTTCGACAAAAGCTTTTCAGGCGAAACACCAAACCTTGTTTATATTCCCAAGCCGCCCCAAAGGATGCGGCGCGGCTTCTTCGGCCTTCAACGTCACAGATTTGCAAAGTTCCCATCTTGTATTGCATTCAAAAGATGGGATTCAAGGAGTTTGACGTTGAATATGGAGCCACAAAGAGACGAAGACGCTTTTCGGTGATGTCGGTATTGCTTGTGCTAGTCAGTTTTACGTTTTTCTGCGCGGGATTTGCTGCCCACGATCTCTTTGCATTTCCCCTCCTGTCATCGCTGGCTCTTCCAGACTGCCGTTCTCGTCTGCTGAATCACAACTACTGGCGATTTGTTGCAGAGTCTACGATACATCGTCTTCCACCATTAACAGACACAGACCTCAGAATGTTCGACGGATCGAATCCTTCGGTCGGTTATAAAATATACATCGCCATCGACGGAATAGTTTTTGATGTCACGGTGAACCGCAAACTATACGGACCCGATGCTCCGTACGCCCCTCTGGCAGGAAAGGATATCGCCCGAGCGCTTGTGACGGGTTGCTTTAAGCCGGAGCAGCTCACGGGTGATTTAAGGGGACTCGACTCGAAGCGGCTCGCCGCCCTCGATTCCTTTAAAGATCTTTACATTAATAATCCATATTACTGGGTTGTTGGAAGAGTGATTCACGATACATACACAGACGAACCTCCTACAACCACTTGCTCTCTCTAGGTATATACATACATACATACATACACACATACATACATCTTAATGATTAATGAAAACATGACATTCCTTTGACCTTGAAAATGTTTGATGGGCATTGCTTCCTCAAATAAACGTACGCTGGGCATTAGCCTCAGCAACTGTAGTCACTCCATCAATGTAGAGCGCAGTCAGTAAAATGTGCGTTGATGTCAGAGTGGCGTGGTACTGACCGCGGGTCACCATAAGCCCAGCTCCGACGTCTTTCAAACCCGAAACCGAACGACCGTTAATGCGTCCCGCAGTCAGTTCAAACAAGCACTGAATCTTCCCTAGCGAAGGGAGAGTGACGGTGCTGCTTCCATCGCCTTCCGGTATTGGTTTGTTGGCAAGCAGCCGGTATACCCGCTGGCGGTCCTGACGGGTGAGCTCGACGGTGTAGATGGCCTGTTCGGAATCGAAGACAATGCGGTGTGGTTGCTCAATCTGCACCACAAGCACTCGCACATGGTCGTCGAGGTAAGGGCGCTTGTACGAGACTAGTCCAGCTAGATCAAGACTGAGCCCGGAGGTCTTGAGATCCCGCAGTAGCATTATAATTTCTTCACGACCCGAGTAACCATCTTGCACAATCTCGTGCACAATCAGACGTTGCTCCAGCCCAAGAAAGTGAAAGTAGCGACATTCACGTAAGAGATGCTCACGCTGATCCCGCGCCGTCGGCACTGGAGCACCCCCGAGAATATCCAACAGGGCCTGAAACGAGACTGCCGACCGTGAATTCACTGCTGGAGGCTGTATAGGAGGTGGACGTATCAAATTGGTTCCCGAACCAGGGACTGAGTAGCGCGGTTTGGCCAGTAGCACTGAAAAGCCCAAACTAAAATAGTTTGGCATATCTCCTGGCTGCGAAAGTAATGAGCGCGGAACACGGAAGGAGACACCGCCAATACGGGTGTAGATATCGCATTTTAGCAGCTGTGTTATTAATCGGGGTAGTTTATAGTAGCAGGCATCGGTGTACATATAAAAGTAATGTGTCTCGTCACGAGGTTCAACGTAATATCCTAAAGAGAGTAAGTTTCGATGACCAAATGGTCTGTTTCTATCTAACCTCGTAGATGGTGGGCGATATCTCGAAAGACCTCGGGTGAGCGGTCAATACACAAGATCGGTGCCTTATCGGGTGAACTGCCGAAGAAGTCGGTAAAGTATGAAGGTCCATCGGAAGATAGAGAAGCTCCACTAAATTTATGAGTCTTGTTTAGCTTAAAAGCCTGGTCTGCTCTTACCTCAGCGTGAAGGTTTCATCTCCAACCTTAATCGTATAGCACTATGGAGTCAGAAACTCTCAGAAAAAGCTCGTAAAAAACCTACTCCGCTATGAGGAAGCAGTCGTGGAATTTCAGGATCCAAGCCTTGTTCTATCGCTTGCGAGTTCTCCATTCCTTGCTAGTTGCAAAAATTATATGGGCAAGAGCAGCAAAGACAAACGCGACGTCTACTACCGGTATACTGATTCCAACTCCTTTAAACATACGCTAACTCCTTTTTTAGACGTGCAAAGGAAGAAGGCTGGCGGGCCCGTTCGGCCTTTAAGCTTCTTCAGCTAGATGCCCGCTTTGGTCTTCTTGCTGGCGTCGAGCGAGCGGTCGATCTATGCGCTGCACCGGGATCATGGTCACAGGTGCTTTCTCGCACTGTCACTGGAGGCACTGTAGTTGCTGTTGATCTTCAGCCTATGACTCCTGTCGACGGCGTCGTCTCCCTCCAGGCCGACATCACTCATCCTGCCACTCTACAACGGATCCGCGAGCTTTTTGGCGGTGATCCGGCCGATATAGTTGTTTCCGGTATGTTTATCACCATTTTACTGGACTCAAACTGACCACTTTAGATGGCGCTCCAGATGTCACTGGACTACACGAGCTTGATGAATACGTCCAGGCTCAACTTATCCTCTCTGCTGTTGAGCTTGCAACAGCGTTACTACGACCCGGTGGATCGTTTGTAGCCAAGGTTTTCCGCGGCCGCGATATCGACCTGCTCTACGGCCAGCTCGGTATGCTTTTCGAGAAAGTCACCTGCGCCAAACCCCGATCGTCGCGGTTATCCTCTCTTGAGGCCTTTGTCGTCTGTCAGGGATACACTCCACGACCGGGCTGGAAGCCGACGGTGTCGGAGTTTGGAAAATCAGGTGTGCCTGCTAAGGACGAGGAGCGAGTGGTGGCCCCCTTCGTGGAATGTGGAGGTCTTGATGCCTACGACTCGGAAGCTACATACCAGCTTGACGTCGGCAGCCTGAGTCTGGATCCAGTACAGTCTCCCACTGCCCCACCCTACAAACTGGCACTCGAGAAGAAAAGACGGGGTGAACTTTTAAGTGTTTAAAATCTGAATATTGTACATTAATGCGTATCTCGGCGCGTAGTTATGCGATCTTTCGACTGGCGCTTACAAAACCACTGCCCTTGATGGTCAAGATGTAGTTTCCCTTTACCTCATCATCCTCCGCAAGTAGAGCTTCGACTCCGAAGAGCGTTTTGAGCGTACGCAGGAGCTCGACAAACCGAGCGTCGACAACCCCCCGACCGATACACAGTCTTCCAATGTCCTCCTTACCGAGTGTCATCAGAATGACTGCCATGTCGACCTGCAGCCGACAGAGAGCACCTCCGAGACTGACTTGGTCAAGCAACTGCCGAGCAACTCGAGCACCGAGTTCTTCCGGCAACATACCTGCCTCAGCGACGCCCTGGCTAGCGTAGCACCAACCCGTCCGTGTCTCTGCGACCAATGTGACACCAAAACCGGGGCTCTTTCCTGACTCGTCGCCGCGGGCGACGTCTGTGTAGATGAAGGTATCGCACCCGGTAGGACGCAGCACCTCGCGTGCGCTATCGACGATTCGATTGACATTGTCTGGGCTAACACGCGTGGAAAATGCGATACCGCGTAGGCGTGCAACGGAGGGTGTCTGGGTCTGGTGAATGGTCGTGGGTTGAAGAACGAGACCATCGACACGAAGAATTATCTCACCACCACCCAGAGGCGATGCACCACGCTTAACAATACGCAGTTCGTGTCGTGCGACGCCAAACTTGGTAAGCAGAGGTAAAAGAGCAGTACGGATTGTGTCGACACCGAGGTCACGCTCGTTGGAAGTCACACCCCGGAGCGTAGCATTCAAAGGACGCTTGCCAAAGGGTGCCAGAAGAAGTAGGGCCTCAATATAGTAGCCGACCGCTCGAGAAGTAGGGCAGTTCTGAGTGATTGATCCACCAATGATGACACCCGGGCGGTAAATCAACGACGTACCGGTGTACGAGATCTCGACAACCGAGCCGTTCGTAATATTTTCAAGCATTCTTAGAAATGTGATTTCATAGTCTGGTCGTTAGCATGTGGAAAGCTTCAAAGTCAAGGATAGACACCTACCTCGAAGACCGGGCTCAACATCGTCTGTTCTGATCCGCTCGATCTTGACTGATTTGCCACTCAGTGTCGCCAGCACGAGCTTCTCGCGCAGGCCCGAGTGCCCGCTAAAAATCGTGGTCATCGCGGTTGAAGGTTCAAAGGCAGAAAAATTTATCAAAACTCCCAACCCACCAACCGAGATGGAAATCCCGACCCGCCGTCGTCTTTACGTGGGCCCGCTTTCTGAAAGCGCAGTTGCAGACTCGCAGGATCTGACAGAGAGACTGGGACAGCATGCCCGGCTGCTCTCACCGCTCGAGCTGCGTGTACGCGAACTTGGTCCCGCCTTTGCGCACGTTGAAGTTGAGCAGACACCAACACAGTGGGCCTCACTACGTAAAGCACTTAATGGAACAAAATACCGTGGTCAGGTTCTTCGGATCGAGCCTGCACGACTTGATTATGAAGCTCGTCTAGCTGCTGAGCGAGCCTCAGAGCGTTTCCACGACCGCAGACAAAAGGTACATCTTGCAAGACATCCACCACGGATACCGGATGGCGAAACAACCCCAGCACGGATGCGCCGAGCCCGCCGGAAGAACCTCAAGGCCGCGACGTACCGCGTCTACATCGACGGCCAAAAGGTGGTGATTCGCTGTCACAAACAAAAGCTTTGGGGTGTGATCAAGAACCGCCCGCTCGAGAGTCTCACGGCCGGTCTAGTGGGCGGTAATTGGGTAGACGGACACGGCGAGGTCATTGATGCTCAAAGCTTGCTTTGGAAGCTGGTTGGCAAGAAACCCGCAGAGGTTGAGGAAAAGACCATAGTGGACGAGCAGGATGAGAATCTGCGTATTTTAGACTCGATATTAGCGTCTACAGCCGCTGAATCAACGGGCACCTCTGGAGTCGTGGACTTTGACGATGAAGACGAACAGGAATACTATCCCCGCAAGCCCTACGAGAAGCCCGACTTTGACTATAGGCAAGACAGCGATAGTGATGTTGAAGAAAATAAGAGTGCCAAGGAGAGTGAAAGT
Source organism: Trigonopsis vinaria (assembly GCA_030582095.1). NCBI lineage: Eukaryota > Fungi > Ascomycota > Trigonopsidomycetes > Trigonopsidales > Trigonopsidaceae > Trigonopsis > Trigonopsis vinaria. Next base: position 708,361 of record JAKTWP010000001.1, on the reverse strand, counting down.
GAAAGTGAAAGTGAAAGTGAAGTTGAAGCTGAAAGTGAAAGTAAAGAGAAAGAAGAGTTGTCTACTGCAGATCAAATGGATGTCGACGAAGACGAAGAACTCAACGAATCAGATGAACTTGATGAACCTGATTCGTCTAATGAACCCATCGAACTCGAGTCTGAAGAGTCATCATCAGCTCCTGGTCCACTCGACCTCGAAAATATCAGGTCTGCATTCGCAGCACAAGACGATGGATTTACATTTTTTGGACAACCCAGTGAACCAGAGACACAGTCACCGTTCTCATTTTCGCTCCCACCGGTTGAGGCAATCCAGGCTGCGCCTGCACCCGAACCAGTACCCGAAGTAGAGCCCGCAAAACCCAAGCCGTTGCTCTTCAGCCACGCCAGCTCACCCTTTCTACACGCACAGTCGCTCATTGCCTCTCTTTCTCAGACGCCGTTCGATAGCGAAGCTTGGTCGGAGCGCTTCTGGGGAGAGCGTGGAGAGTGGAACCGCGAGTCACGCAGGCGTAAACGTGACGTTCAGCGACGGATGGACAAGCACAAGAAGCATGAGTAGTTTGTATGATATTTCGTTTTTAGCATCTATGTACAATTTTGTTTTATATTACACTGCCGACGAACCGTATGCACACCCCGACTCCACTCTGACCCTGTCGGCCCACGACATCGCTGCACCCAATAACACTTATAGCACTAGATGAGAACGCAGCAACAAAATCTTTGACCGGTCTCGGCGCGTAGATCGTCACCGCACATACCCGTCCCTTGATGTGCCGCAAGACGTCCTCAAGTTGGGCAACCGAGTCAAACAGCCCGCTCAACGTGCCGTCTTTGTCGATGACTACAACATCAGCCAAGCTCAAGATAGTTTTGCGCTCGTACAAGACTTCGTCATCCGTATCGTAGCCCGACGGTTCCTCTTTTTGGATCCCGATTCCGACGAGTTCGACAGCCGCAGAGCGCGGAAGAGCACCCACAATGGCAACAAACGCAACCCGTGCGTTGTCAAAAATGTCAGAGGCATGGAAGATCGCGGGCGCATACTCTCGCTCCGTAGCCAGACCAATGAGCGACACAAACCCTTGTGATTGCACATCCTCGGCAATGGAAAAGAGGTTACGAGCTGCCCACAGGGCCTGGTTCGCGTCCGTGCACGTGTGCGCTTCTTCAACTCGGGGAATGTCCATCGTCGCTGGGAGCAGAGGGATCTGCCCGGCAATATAAACCAACCCGTCTGATGGCATGATGGCCTGCGAGTACGGGCCGATGTTAGCGGGCGCCCAAAAACTCCGGCTTTGAACGTGAAGGCCACGGCGTCTATTGAGATGCCGGTGCGCAATGACAGACATGGCGGCACGCGCACCGTTGGGCACACCCGCCTGGAAACAGGCTCGCGCAGGAGGGTTTGGCTTAGTGAATATGCGTGAAAACACGCTATTTACACGGGCAAAGTCTGTAATCGACCCGAGTACAAGTTCGATGAAGGAGACGTTGTCGATGCTGAGTTCGTGCGCTGCAAGTGTTGCTTCAAGCGACTTGAAGATGGCCTCAGCTTCCAGTAAGATATCAGCAGCCGGCGTAGTTATGCCACTTATGAATACGGTATCTGAACTTTCAGATACGGTTGTACCAAGTTTGTAGTCGTCAAATACATGACGCTGTTGTGAAATAGACACGTTTGTTGTATACCCGAGGTCTCTCAGCTCCTCAGACTCATAGTACCTGCACTCTGGCAGCTCTGCGAGACTATCTTCTCCATCATCCTTGTCAACGATCTCAACCTCCGGGACCAAGTAGTAGACATTACGGCCATCATGCGGAACAACCTTGTAATCCTTCATTATCAATCGACGCTTAAACATCGGTGCGTCGAATACAAGTGTCTCAAACTCCCCGCCTTCACCGCACAGATGCAGCCCGAAGCGTTCGTTGAGCTGAACCAGCGTCGGCTGCAGCTCCACCAGCGTCTTATTCAGATGATCCTCTCGCAGTCCGATCCCAGACACCTTGATTATACGCGCCTCAAAGTTGTGTGTTGCCGTCATCTCGTTCAGCAACTCGCCCTGGTCGCGCTTCCAGAGAAAGGCCAGAGATGCGAGCCCAAGACGCCCGCAGACGTGCTCGACACGCACGCGCTGATAGGTCGAAAGAATAGCACCCGAAGAGACTGCTTCGGCCTCCGGGTGTGCAGCGCACACGCTCCGCAGCAGCTCGTATAGGTCCTCGGTCTCGTCGTCCGCCGTCTGCGTGTACTCGAGGCTCATGTTGCCGGTCTGGCCTTTAATTTGCCGCCGGTAGAGCGGTAGGCCCATACACTCTGCGTAGGCATCAACGATTCCGTGTCCGACGGTCTGATACATGAAGCTGTCCATCTCGTCGCCCTCGATCCTGGCAGCTGGCTGTAGGTTTGCAAGCGCAACAATCTCATGGCCTAACCGGAGACAATAAAATATGTTGAAGAAGGAGTCCTTGCCCCCGGAAATGAGCGCAATGACCTTCATGGGCTGAGACGGGCCTTGCAGGTGCAATGAAGGTAGAGATGTCAAAGTACGCCAACGCCAAACAATATAAAAATCTTAGTTTAAAACATACACAAAAAACTGCTCAACACAAATATAAATTAAGTAAATAAAAGTCCTCTACGAATCAAAAGAAGATTCTCAGTTGTGCTTGAAGCTAATTTGCACCTGCACCTCGCCATTTCCTGCGGAGAACCAGTGCTGCAAACCGTCATTGCCGGCAGAAACGACCTGCGCAAGAGCAACAGAAGCCTCACCCAAATCGTCATCTCGACCAAAGCGAGAATGACCCTTGACACGGAAGATCACGTTGCCGTCGTCGGCGGCACGGAAGGGAAACTGCTCGTTCCTGCAGAGTTAGCGAATACAAAAAAAAACAAACAAATTAAAAACAAACTTACCATGTGACACTTCCAGTAGCTGCCTTGAGCTGCTTGGACTTGTAAATCTCCTTCTCCCGCTTGCCGGTGGTGTAGACGCGGACGTAGAGCTGCGCGCCTTCAGGGAAACCTTTGGCACCAATGATCTGAATGTTGCCAAAGCCCAATACGGTTCCGCCCGCGGTTGAGGTAGATGCATGGCTGGTCAAGCTGTTAGAGCGGCGGTGCTGAGGGCTACCAGCAAGCACGTAGTGGTGGTGTCGGTGATTGCTAGGTGTAGGCGAAGCGCTGTTGGACTTGGCTTCTTGAACTTGCGAAATAGTAGGGCTGGCAATAGACTCGTGAACAGAGTCGGCCGCATCGTGAGCAGCGCTGACAGCCTGACGGTTGATGCTTTGCGAGCTCGACATGGCAACATTGTCCTCGGCCTTGGCCTCGGCAAGACTTCTGCCCGTGTCGGCATCAATAATTTCGGAATCAGCAGGCTTTTCGTGACCGCCAATGTGCAAGGTACGTTTCAAGAACGAGCCACCACGCTTGGCGCCTCCAGTACCAGCAGTGACACCAGACATGAGACCCTTACCAACATTACCAGAGACATTGCCTACATGATTTAAGGCCTGACCACCAGCATTAGAGGCCATACCAGCTACCATACCGCCAGCATTTGTCAGACCCTCCAAGTTGGCATTGTTGAGCAACGCAGCAGGTGAGCCTACAAATGTAGCTTCCTTCGCCTTGCTGGTCTTGATGACGTATCCAGGTACAAACTTGTATTTGATGGAAATAACACCGCTCTTGACGTCTTGAAGAGTAAGCTCATCCGAGACTTCCTCCAAAAGTTTGATGTTCTTGAGATCAAACGGAACCTTGCCCAAGAAGTCATTTGAGCCAGCTCGGTCCCAATCATAAGTAGTCAGCTCCATATTGCAGTCCTCTCGCGATGGAATAGGAATATCAACAAACTCGTTCCAGACCGGGTCGAGAGTCTTCTTAATGATCTTCGACTTGAAAACCTTTTCACCGTTCAAGTCGATGACAACAAAGGGATCAGACTTTCCACTGCGGTCGGCAGCAATAAGAGAGCGGCCTTCAATAAGCTCCAGGTGAAGTTTGCCCTGGTCGTTGACTTTCTCCTGAGGTAACAAGGTCGACAAGACAGGGATGTACTTGAGCGAAATAGTGACGTTACCCTTGCCAGCCTTTCCGGCAAGAGGAATATTGATATCCTTTCGGAATCCACTCTGCAAAGCGGTCTTGGAAGGAATCATACCCTCAGCCAAGATATACTTGGGGTCGTCGCTCTTGGCCTTCTCGGTGATGCGAACTCGAAGCTGAGACCAGTCAAGCTCACGAATATAGGCATCTCCAATCTCATCGACAGGTGCACGGCGACCCTTGATACGAGCTGTAGAGTATGAAGGAAAGTCCATATCGTCAACAAAGAACTCAATAAAGGAGGAGTCAGCGGGACTGTCAACGCCGTGGATGGCAAAGGCAAGTATACCCGACTGATAACCAACAAGCTGGTTCAATGAAAGACGAGCCTTTTCAGGAGAGGAATCCTTTGACTCCTCATCCTCCTCGGTAGAGGCCTCAGTCTTGGCCTTTTCAGCCTTAGCTTTAGCATCAGCTTCGGCTTTCTTAGGGTCGGCGGCAGCCTTCTCGGCGGCGGCCTTTTCAGCAGCAGCCTTCTCATCAGCAGACTTTTCGTCGTCAGGGCTCATAACAGGAACAGCGGGGAAGAAAGAAACCTGGTACTTGAGAGTACCCTTAGCACCACGTCCACTGATGGCAAGAGATCCTTCAAAGGTCTTTGTCTGGATATTCTCAACGTACTTACCATCATTACCACGAGCAACAATGGAGTTGGTGTTGAAGATAAAACTACCCAAAGTTCGGTCCTTACCGTGACTCTCGGCGTCCATGACCTCGACAGTGAGCTTACCACTGGGGTTGCGCACGGGAACGTAGGCAAACTCATTCCACACCGGGTTCAAGTTGTTACGAATAGTAGTGGTGCGGCACTTTTGGTTGCTGTGAGCCAATACGCGGACGTAGGGATCAGACTTTCCAACAGTCTCAAAGTTGGGCAAGCCGGATGCAGAGAGAAACTTGAAGCGCAAGACACCAATGGGATCTTTGTAGCCACTGCTGGAAAGACCTTTAATGATAATGGGCTTCCAGATGGCATTCAATCGAATTTGAGCGCCGTTGGCCATGTTGAACAAGTCGTTCCCGGACTCGACTTCATCAATGATATCCTGGAGGTGGAAGGTAAACGAATCAAGCTTCTCACCCTCCTTGGTCTTGTCACTCTTGACGACGACGGTGATCTTCGACTGGTCCTTGTTCTCAATCATCTCCTCAAAAGTGTCGTCCCACACAGGGTTGGCAGTCTTCTTCTTGATCTTGGTGCTGTGGATACTGACACCGTTGATGTAAAGCTCAGCAAATGTATTGGCAGTCTTACTCAAGCCCTTGGCCTGACCAATGGTAAAGCGAGCAATACCAGAGGAGGACTCTGGGGGAGGCTCGACCGTGCCGTCTTCGAGCGTAGTTCCCTCCAAGACAGGGAAATATCGCATTTCGTACTTGAGAGCACCACGGGATCGCTTGTTGCTTACAACATCGGCCGTCTCATGAAGTAGACCATGGTTTTCAGCAATCTTTTCTAAGGGCACATTCACAGAGCCAATAAGCTTGTCCTTGCGGAAATCGTTAAAGTCATACATAGTAAGAGACAAGATATCACTGAGGTTCTTGACAAGAATAAACTTGGTCTCGTTCCAGCGCGGTTCGGTGGTGTTGGACTTGACGGATGAGCGAGCGAGCTCAGTGTCACGGTTCATGACTCGAATATACGGATCAATAGTATTTCCGACGGCATCGCTTCCGATGACGTTATGGGCTTCACCGATAAAGACGGCCAAGACACCAGAAGCAGAGTCTGCATTTCCACCCGCCATCATCTGCTCGACATTGACCTGGAAGAAGTGAGGAGCGTAGAGCATGGGACCGAGGGAAGAGTGAACCATTTCGTGAATAAAAGTAGAGAGACCAGGAATGATGTTGATGTCAAAACCAAAAGTCTCACCACCGATAGGCTTAAGCACAAAGTCAAAGTCCGGAGGATCCAAAAAGGCCACATCTACAGTTTGAATGTGCGGGAAGGTAGGAATCATCTTGAGACGAACACGCATCAAACCAGAGAAGGACATATCTTCGACCAAAACAGGGAGGGTTTTCGCAATCATAGCTTTGCCGATTCGGATTCCGAGCACGACCTTGGGGTTGACCTTGCTCTTGAGCTGGCGGGAGGTCATGTCCATGGTGTCATTGGGAGTGAAGGAAGCCTTCCAGTCCATGACCACGACATCTTCCTCGGTACGGGGGAAGGTTCGAACATGGTCCAAGCGAGGGGCCTTAGTACCCAAAGTGAAAGTGTCCAATGTCAACGAGTCGATGAAGCCAGGGGTGACGTCCTTAAGAGTAGCGTTAGCCTGAGTGATAACCTGTTCAGAAAGAACCGGCTCGTAAATGAGCCAGAACTTTCCCAAGAACGAGTTGATCCACTCCAAGGTCTCAACATCATTTTCAATCTTCTTCAAGCCTTGTTCTCGGTCAACTTCGTCACGGAAGTTACGTCGGAAGCGGCGAATGGATGTTCTAAAGTACATCACACCTGGCGCCAAAACGGCAGCCCACCACATGGGTCCAAAGTTGAAGTACCCCAGACCCCAGGAAAAGAACGAAATAACGACCAACGCAGCCGAGTTATGGTACCAATCGCCGTAGTATTTTTCAGGAATGTACTCCTGGATCTTTCCCGGCTGAAGCAGAACGTCATTGCTGAGCTTGTTCCACCACTTGTCCTGGCCGTCGATCCAGCCACCGACGGATTTCCAGCCCACGGCATCGGGCATGACAGCCTTATCCTTGTGCTTATCAGCCTCTATCTGAGCCTTGGCAATTGTCTCAGCGTCGACATTGGGAGATGCACCAGACAGCTCAACCTGGTTGGTCTTTTTTTCGGGTTAGCGAAGTTCGGGGTTCACATGAACAGCTAGCTCTTACCTGTTTCTTGAGACCAGGCGTTTCAAGCGAAGTAAGTTTAGAAACACGAGTTTCGGTAGGTGGTTTCCCTTCGTTTTCCTGTATAAAAGAGGCAATGTTAGCTTCAATCACCGCACTAGAGCCTCTGGTGGTCTCATCGAAATACGAAAAAAAAAATTGAACCGTGCAGTTTGCAGGCCAAAAAATTAATCAATTTGACTTGTCCAACGCGTCTAGAGTTTCGGACTACCCACCTTTTCAATTTTCTCTTTTTCCAATCGCTTCTTCTCGAGCACCTTGTTGAGGTCTCGGACAGCCATTTCAGAATCGACGTTTGCTTCGCCGAATTCCTTGACCTGCTCACGAGCATGAGCAGCAACGTATTCGCGGTTTGCACCGACAGGAGGACGCTGCCCTGTATCTGCCATTGTTCCTTTTAGGGTGAAGCAGCAAGATCGAAAAAGTTCCAAGGGATCGAGAATGGGAGGAGGGTAACTTTTGGACGAGAGTGACGTAGCTGTTTTCTTGGGTATTTAGGCGTATTTAAGGAGAATTTCAATGGTGGAAAGTATTTAAAATAATTTAGGGGGATTAAAAAAAGACTGGAAGGGCGGTGTTGAGGTGTGGGGGGAAGGGGGTCAATGGTACGTGGATCGAAAATACGTGTTTTATATACCCAATTCCTATTATATTGTATATTTCAGTCGGAAATTTGTCTTTCCGAACTTCTAGAGATGACTGTCTGAAGTTAAAGTGCTGCCGTTCTCCTCGAGTCTGCGCAGGAGATAGTCGCGCGTCTTCTCGACCGGTCCCCAGACAACGTACTTGATGACGGTGCGACCCTGGGCAATCAACTCGTCACCTGCATCTTCTGCCATGCCCATGAGCTGGCCAAAGACGACATGATCGGAGGAAATTTTTGCGTCTGGTTCCGAGAGCAATTGAGACGCGTACTGCATCGAATAGCGGTTATGAGTGGCAACGACAAGCTTTTTCACACTGTCGGTCTCTTTCATGCATATTTCAAGACCGCGGTTGTAGGAGGCGTCGGTGTCGGCCTTTGTGCGATGGACGATGCCTTCAGGTTCGGATGACATGTACGCGCCGCGAACAATCTTCAAGCATAAGCCATAGCCCTTTTCCTTGGAAAGCTTGATGTCCTCAGCGAGCACATCGAGCGAGTTTTGAAGGTAGAGCTGGATGGTGCCACCGACGATGACGCGACCGTTGATGTTGTACTCCTCCATCATAAGGCGCTGACTGGCGTAAACACCATTTTGAAGCTGGGAAGACTCTGCATCAAAGATTACAATGGCCTTGTCCTTGCCATAGTTGACTGCGTGGTCACACACAGTGCGGAGGGCATCCAGGTACTCCTTCTTGTGCTCTGGATTGCAGTTGTCAAAATCAGCGAGCACTTCGACAGCATGGGGTGTGATTCCTGAGGGTTTAATTGCTAGGTATCCCTCGTGGTTGCTCTTGATGCGAAGGAGGATGTCATCGATGGAGGTGAGGTAGGATTCGACAACCTCATTTCCAGTTTCCGGGGTGTCGAGCGTAGCCGTAGGTCCACAAAACTCGGCCGTGTATGAGAGCATGACGTTTGTGAATCCACGCTTTTGTAGGCGTTCAATTGTCTGCAGCACCTGGTCCGGGTTCTCACCACCGCAGTACAAAGGGAACACAAACTTGCGGATAAGGGCCGCAGGCATGTGCTTCAAAAGGGTTGTTGAGAGTGTGACACGACTGGGGGAAGCAGTCATCAAGCCCGACATCTCGTAAAGCATACGGTCGTAGATGGATAGGGTGTCTTGATAGCGGCGACCCGGCGTAGTGGACGAGACGGAGCGGATCATGCTGTGAGGAGATACATGTATTGACTTGCTCCAGCACGCACGCATGCGAGGGAGTGTCTGACCGAGATTGATCATTTGAGTGAAGAAGGATGGATGCGCTGTGCCCAGGACTGGTAAGGCTGTGACCCCGGGTAACTAACGGAAGTTTAATTCTTTGCAAATTAATTATTCCAATAATGAAATCTAGGGATTTTATTTGTGTTTTACGGTTTAAGAAGGTTGAAACGGAATTGTGGATTGATAAGAAGATTAGACGGATCAAAGAACCCACTCGCATACTCACCCACTGACCCACCACCTCAAAGAAAATATCTCTTATCATTCAAACGCACTATTCTACACTATCACCAAATGTATTTTTTTCACCTGATCTACCCGGTAATACGCTATCTATTACATTTTGTCATGGCAACCAAAGACAATCAGCTCACTCGCGAAGAGCATCGCGAAGAGCAGCAAAGCCCAAAGACAAACAAAGCAGTCGAGAGCGATTTGATAAAAGAGAGAAAGGCTGGAAGAAGAAGTGAGTCAAATGGAAGACACAAACCACGTCAGCTCCCAACTTTCTCTTTCACTCGACCAATTCCCCTTCAACCACTCCACACAAGCACCCCTCTAAGATTTTTCCACAGCAGTTTCAAAACCCCAGATATATCCCACTATATACATATGAGTGCAACATACACGCGACAAAATACAGTACTATCCTGTTGTTAGAACGACACCGTCCCTGGGGGTATATAAAGTAGAGGACATTGCAGTCATAGCACTGTGAGAGGAGGCGGTGGAAGAAAACAAATCGGTAGAAACCATTTAAACCAATTTAGTTTCCCTCTTCTAGGCTAACAAAGCCCCTCTCTACTTGCCTGTGCATGTATATATACAGTATAGGGAGGCACAAGTGCAGACAAATCGCCAACTTAAAAACAAAACTAACTTACATATCAATCACCACAGCAACCAAACAACCTGTCCCTAGCAACCAACCCCACGCCCCGCCTCGGTCTTTTGACACAAACGGTTTCAACGCCTTTCCCGCCGAATCCTTCTTTCCTTTCCTTTTTTGCTGTGGGGGGCATTTCGAAGATTAGAAAGAAAAACAAGGCTCAGCCAACGCCTCCGTCGGCGGCAATCTTGCAGCCGGCGGCGCACCTACGTGATGTACTTGCTCCACACGTACCACGCTCTCCGTCTCCGCTATCGTCTTCTCCCTCGACTTCAACGCTTATCCCACCAGAGATCCTTTCGCGCATCGCAAATTTCCCTCTCTTTCGCGCTGCTCCTGAACAGTTTCTCATCTCGGTGGCTTCGAAACTACGGCCACTACAAGTATCACCTCAAAATAGCATTGTGAGTCTCTGAAATTTTACTCAATTGACTCTGACTAACAATCAGCTCACCGAAGGTGAAGATGCAAAAGCCATATACTGGATTATTCGTGGATCTGTGGTGGTCACATCCAGAGACGGTGAGAGTGTCTATGCAGAATTGTCGACTGGTTCCTTCTTTGGGTAGGTAAAAATCATTATTTATTAACATCAACTAATATTCTAGTGAAATTGGTATTCTTTTTAACCGCCCTCGAACCGCAAACGTCACGGCAAAGTCTCGCTGTTTGCTCGCAGTACTCACCAAGGACACTTTAAACACAATTCTACCCTTTTACCCTAAAGTCGAAAGGGAAATTCGTGACGAGGCTCAGGAGCGCATAGCCGAATTGGATAAGAAACGGCAAAAACATATAAAGTCCCCCACCCACGTCTCGTCCATCCTCTCACGTTCCTACTTTTCCATCAGTCTGCTACTCAAAAAGGTACCGCTCTTTGCCGATGCATCTCACGACCTCCTGCACTCGTTAGCGTTGGCAACAAACCCCAAACGATACAATCCTTTTGAATACATCATCACAGAAGGAAGCTCCGGACGCGATATCTTCTTCTTGACATCTGGTACAGTTGAGATCCTCATTGAATCGCGCGAAATAACACTAGGACAAATGCAAGCCGAGTCCTACTTTGGCGAAGTCACTTTTCTTGGCCTGGCTGCAAAACGTACGGCCAGCGTACGCTCAGTCAGCAATGTCGAGTGTCTGACCTTGACTAGCCAGTCGTTTGAATTCATTATTGCCAATTATCCCGAGATGCGTGAGCAGATCGTGCAAACGGCAAAGCAACGTCTGGCAGAACAAGAGGACTCGAGGAACAGACAAGACATACCCTCGTTCGCTGCAGTAGCAGCTGCGGCTAGTATGGATTTGCCGATAGTTGTCTCTCCCTCTGCCCCCCCGCCTTCGGAGGAGAGCGTGTGTGCGACGGCCGTGGTGGCCAGCCTCGACTGCGGCGTACTACCGCAGAGCAACGACAACTCCGTCAACCAATCCGTTCTCTTTGACCCTTACTCGCGCTCGGTTGAGGAGGACGAGGGCGTGGATGTGATCAAACCACCCAAATCTCGACGTTCCAGTCTAGCCCCTCCCTCGGAATCCAACACGATCGACGAAAGTCCACCCAAACTCATTCGACTCCAAAACTCTGTCTTTTCCCGTAAGCCACAGGATGGAGACTTGGCAACGGCAACGGCACCCATTCTGACGGATAAGACTCGAAAGCATGCCTGGCAGTACCACAGCCCGCCAAATGGAGGCATTCCGCCTCAGATCCTTGAACGTGTTTTTACCTTTCTACCTCTGCCCCTTTTAATTCGGCTACAGCAGGTCTGTAAGCTATGGCAAGAGATTCTACTAACCAGTCCGCTGATTGTCCCCACTCTAGACCTTTCACATTTTAGGGGCGAAATTAATAATCAAAATATCTTGTCAATTGCTGCCTTTGCAAATGGTAGACCCAAGTATATTGACATCTCCCGCTGTTACTATCTCAGTGACGTTGGGTTTTTGCATTTAGTCAACTCCATGGGCTTCAACTCGATCGAGTCCTTCAAGATGGCCTCGTGCTGGGAGGTCAGCGGCATGGCGGTGATGGACTTGTCGGCCCCAAACGTTGGACAAAATATCCGAGACTTGGACTTTTCAAACTGCCGTAAGGTCGGTGACTTTACGCTCATCCGACTTATTGGGTTTGATTCACACACCAACTCTCTCCTGCACGCCGTCAACCAGCTTGGTATCGGGTCCCGCCGTGCCCCGCCCTCCGAGGGACAGACCCGTCCTTCAGGGTGTCCGCGGTTGCGGAGGCTGGTTCTCCGCTACTGCAAGCACGTCACCGACCGCTCCCTCACGCATATCGCCAACTATGCAAGCAAGAAGTTGGAGTACTTGGACATTACGCGGTGCACTACCATCACTGATGCTGGGTTTATGTCGTGGTCGGGAAAGGATTTTGGAAACTTACGCTCTCTGATTTTGACGGACTGCACTTTTCTGACTGACAAGACCATTGTTTCAGTGTCGAACGTTGCACCCAACCTGGAAAGTATTGATCTTACCTTTTGCTGCTCATTAACCGACGTCAGCCTCGAAGTGCTTTCACTCAGCTGCTCAAAGCTCAAGAGAGTCGTGGTTGCATTCTGCGGGTCTGCCGTTTCCGACAACAGCCTTTGCGGTCTCGGCATTCACTGTTACGATCTTACCGAACTTTCGGTCCGTGGCTGCATTCGTGTCACCGCCACCGGTGTGAATATGATTCTCAAAAACTGCATAAACCTCAAGCACTTCAACCTCAGCCAGTGCCGCAACGTCGGCGGCTGGAACAGAAGCCTGGTGCGCGATATTGAGGTAATTGAATGAGTTTTCTTGTTTACTTTTTTTATAGATGTTTTGGGAAGGTTTTATTGGGTTTAAGGAGTTGAGTTTTGTTTGTGTTTCACTCGTAGACGTAGACATTGTAGACTACCCATCTACACATCAAATGCGCACCGTTACCTCGACGCTCTACCCAGAGCCCGTGCACTTCGGTCTGTGGCGCGATGTTGCCAACGCTGCCGAGATTAGACGCGAGCTCATCGGGGGCAACCCGGCGTACGAGTACGCGTTTGTGCAGGCCCCTTTACTGCTCGGCGTCGAGCACCTCATGGCTGCGACGAACCGCGCACAACGGCTAGCTCTTGCGACGCACGAGGCAAGCGACACAGCAGGCGGCAGCGAGCGTCTGCGCACGCGCAACATCCACTCTGAGATTGTCTACAGCCTGTCACCCAACAAAAACGTACGTGCCATGTCCTCGTGGAGCCCCTCGGACCCCCCTCAGCTAAAGTTTATAGATTACAGATAGTCTAGCCAAGTTTGGGGTTTCAGATTCGTCGACTGCGATTGCGGTTGTGAAGGTCGGCGGCGATGCAGACGAGGTACGTGGTAGGCGCTGAATGGGCGTTCAACGCGGCAAGTCTGATCGTATTTGCGCACTTGCTAACAATCAGATCTCTCGGCATCTTGCATCCATTATCGACGGGACGGAGTGTGACGCTCTGGACGATGCCTTTGCCGACTACGACGAGGCGACCATCGCCAAACTCTACAAGATACAGACCGCCAGCCTACCGGACAACAAGCACGACCGGCGCGCGAGCGCCATTCGCCAGGTCGTTGCAAGCATCGCCCTCAAGGGATATCTCTAGTTTCAACACATTCTAGTACCAACCCAAAGTCATTATATCATTACAAACCAATCTAAAAGTACATTTACTTCCCCGCACGGGCAGCCCGCAGCTGCGAACATGCCGGGCAGAACCACGTTCCCGACGGCGGGGCCTTGAGGCCGACGCAGCCGTAGTGGAACCACTCGTAGTGGCAGTCTGGGCTATCGCACGCAACCATATCGCCGTAAGAAACTTGCTGGCAGAAACAGTAAAGTGTAGAGTCGTTGTTTTCTCCATCGTCGTCGTCGTTGGCGTGTTTATCAGCCGAGCGCGTCGGCGGATGTTTCTTGTGGTGGCCAGGGACAGGCGAGCTTGCCGGGCCCTCAGAGGCTGTGCTGGGCATATCCTTTCCGGTGCGCTGTCGCTTTGTAGGTCGGGCTGCTGAGCTCGCGTCAACAGACGCCGGTATGTGGGATGGTGTTGGCGTCGACAGCGGCGGCGAGCGCTTGCGGACACTCGTGACGGGTTTCATGGTATCTGCTGCGTGGCTTGCGCGTCGTGCCACTGAACTGGTAGACGAGGTGTAGTGTGCTGCGGGGCCTGGTGTTGCGGATGCTGATGAGGACTCGCCGAGCAGCAAGCCCTCTTTAGAAAGCTTTGTCATTTCCGTATCAAGACGCACCACCTGTTTTGTCATTAGCTGCTGCAGCTTCTGCACGAGTTGCAGCTTCTCGTCCTGGATCTTGATGATGCGAGCAAAGTCCGTCTGAATCCGGGGGGCGTATTGCTGCTCTTTCGGATTATCGGCCAGCGATCCATGCTGCTTGAGATGTTTCTGAATGTATCCGTCCCGCACCTGAATCTTGCGGTGCATTTCGTAGAGCTTGGTGTCTTTAATCTTGATTTCCTCGAGCAGGTGCTCCACCTCGGCCGAGAGGTTCGAAATTGCTAAACCTAGTCAGCATCAATTACCGCACTAGTCTCTATAACACTCACTGTCTGTCACGTACGTCTCTAGTACATTCGCGACGTCCAAGCTGCCGTCTGCCATCGCGAGTGTCGTCCAAGAGTTTTTTTTCCACCTTCCAAACAACTTCAATGGTCGTCTCGAATTGGGGCGGCGGAACGCTGAGCTTTGATAGCAGGACAAACAAACACCGGCCGCTGTACGTGGCAGCTTCGTCGCATCCACGAGTCAAGGTAAGGCCAGGGGGAGAGGGAGAGGTTGGGTCGAGGGCAGCTGCTGACCGCTCTAGGTTTCCTATCACAACAACCCCGAAGTCTGTCAATACCACTATGTAAGTATAGCCTGTGTTTTGGTTTTGAGCTCTTCTGACACCCGTTTAGGGCACCCGGCACCCCATGAAGCCCTTTCGGCTAATGCTTACCGACCACCTCGTGCTGGCCTACAAACTTCACGAGAAGATGGATCTTTACACGACCCGGCGGGCGACTCGGGACGAGCTCGAGGAATTCCACAGCAGTGATTACATTGATTTCCTGCAGCGGGTGACGCCGGAGAATAGCAAAAAGTTCGAGAGCGTGTTTAGCCAGTTCAATATCGGCGACGACTGTCCCATCTTCGACGGTATGTACGACTACTCGTCTATCTATGCCGGAGCGTCTCTTGATGCCTCACGGAAACTGCTTAGTGGGCAGAGCGACATCGCCATCAATTGGTCGGGCGGCCTCCACCACGCAAAGAAGTTCGAGCCCAGTGGGTTCTGCTACGTTAACGACATTGTACTTGCCGTGCTAAATCTACTTCGGTATCACCCAAGAGTTTTGTACATAGACATTGACCTACATCACGGCGATGGCGTTCAAGAGGCCTTCTACTCCACCGACCGTGTCATGACTCTCTCCTTCCACAAGTATGACGGCGAGTTCTTTCCGGGAACCGGCAATTTTGAGGAGATCGGCACTGGTCTCGGCCTCCACCACTCGCTCAATGTCCCGATCCGTGACGGTATCGATGACGAGTCCTACATCCGTCTTTTCAAGTCCATCCTCGAACCCGTCATGTACACGTTCCAGCCTTCCGCAATTGCGCTCCAGTGCGGCGCTGACTCTCTGGGATGCGACAGACTCGGCTGCTTCAACCTAAATATTCGCGCTCACGGCGAGTGTGTGAAGTTCGTAAAGTCGTTCGGCTTGCCAATGATTGTGCTTGGCGGAGGAGGCTACACTCCGCGCAACGTCTCGCGCTTGTGGGCTTTCGAGACCAGCGTGTGCCTCGATGTCGACCTGGACTACAAACTACCTGCCACGATCCCTTTCATGAACTACTTTGGGCCCGACTACTCGCTTCACCCCAACCTCGGCGGGCGCCTCGAAAACAAAAATACGAAAAAGTACCTCGAGAGCGTGCGCATTCAGGTGATGCAGCAACTGCGGTATCTCAACGGCGCACCGTCGGTGCAGATGCAAGAGATCCCACCCGACATTCAGGGCTTTCTCGAGGCGGAGGAAGAGCGCATCAAAGCAGAGCACGACACCAGCGACCACGGCAGAGCAGAGACGAAAGTGAAGGACGAAGCGCGGGAAGGGGAACATTATGTAGATTAGTGAGTGTGTTGGACAAGTGTAAGATTACGGTGTACAATAGAATGTGGTGTTTTTTTTTCCTTCAATAAAAATAATGTACAGAGTAGTATACAGCAGAGCTTTGTGGCTCACATTTTATCCATCAGCGTCTTCTCTCTGCGCTCCTTGCCGTGCTCACGAACTTCTTTATCCATGAGCATGCGAATGTGATGGCATCCCGAGATGGCGACTGCGAGAACGGACTCTAGACGCTCTAGCGGCAGCTTTGCCTCGAGAAGCATGAGCGCTACCTTGTCAGAGTTGCCAATCGTGGCCACGGTCAGGACGGCCTGCAGGTCCGACTCCTCCGTCTGGTTGAGATCGAGCAGCGTGGTGCGATCAAAAACCGATGCAGTGCATGCACAGACATAGTCGTAGATGGAGATGCCAGCATCGACCAGCGCAAGCGTGATTGCATTCACGCACGTCTGCGCCAGGCCACCATCCTGGTGCAGTACAAAGAGCCGAACGTCGATTGTTGAGCGAGCATAGAGGTTCAACTGCACAGCCTGTGAAAATGTGTCCTGGAGCGCATACTTGAGCTCCATCAATCGCTTGTCGCCCTGCTTTGACGAGCGTCGATTCCGCTCTGTGGCCGAGAAGGCTGCTAAGTCAATCTCAATATTGACGACACCGCGCTCGCCGTTAACGCTTGAGCCAGATCCGCCACTGGGTTGGTTCGCGCCGACACCGCTGGATACTATCCCGCTGCGCTGGTTTGTGTCTGGTTCGACCGGTCCGTTAACTGTGCAGACGACCTTGGTGTTGCCCTGCTCAACGTACGATGAGCCATCAGCAGTCGAAGGATGTGTGTTGACTTTGCATTCGAAGCGTCGAAGCTCGTTCCATCGTCTGCCATCTAAAGGGTTAGCAAGAACCAGACATCGCCAAGATCCCTACCTAGCCGTAGCCCCTCGGGAGAATATATTTCCGGTCGAAACTTAACCCATGTCAGCTGTCATCTCCTCACTTTTCTAATGTTCTCTCTCACCATTCTTGACGTTTGTGATTTTGGGATTTTTTTTTTTTCAGGGCGGTTGTCTCAACTTCGACTGAGATTTTCAAATTGCTTCTTTACAGCTACTGAGAGAGTATATACAACAGGTGTATATTTAAATAAGTGTATATCTAAATAAACATACTCACGTTGGTTTATCATACTATAGTCTTTTATCGTTTAGTGCCCTATGTCGTAGAGTCATATGTCTTGCGAGCCCAAGTCATAAAGCTCGGAACATCGCTAGCTACGGCGTTGTGAACAGTCAGATTCTGAACCCATCGAGGGATATCTCCGCCCGAGTCGCTCTGTCAAAGTTAGCATGCGATCTTTCTTTTGTCATATACAAGTCTTACCGTCTGCGCCATCGTCCAATGTGTTATTCCGGTGGCTTTGTCAAGCTTGATATTCTCAATTGAACAATAGTATCCCTGAACAATGCTGCTCTCTTGACGCACGGGAATGTTAGAGGGGAGAGAAATGACAAAGAACTCGTCCTGCTCTGGGTCGGGAATAATAGTGAGCACGTATACTGAAAACTCGCGCAGCGCAAACGGGGAAGGCAGTTTGTATTCCACCAGCTTCGCCGTCCACCACGGTCCTTCGTAGCCGTTTGGTCGAGCGGGAGGATCGAGCTCCTTGTACCCTGACATCACAGCAATGTACTCGAGTTCATTCTTGGTATGGTCGGTGAATATTCCATCCTTGAACCACTGGAATGGCTCCGTATGATGTGATACCCGGGCAAACCACGGCTGGTCGTTCCAGCGCTTCGAGAAACCTTCGACACCGGGGGACGAGACCTTCTTCTTCTTCCACGTCGGAAGATCGTCGAGCAGCTCCCGAGCTGAAGAAATAATGTCCTCAGGAAGCGGCAAGTCTGTAGCAGCCACCGAAGCCAGTGAGAGAAGGTTCTTGACGTCTTTGCCCGCCATCGTGTTGGTGGGAGAGAGAACAACCATCTGATAAATACTCGACATAACCAAGACATCAGACGACATTGAAAAATACGTTGAATAACTCAATTGACTATCATGATATTCAATTACAGTCATGAATACCCTATGCATGTTAGTATGATTCACTTTCGATCTTTGATACCACGTCGTCTCACTAAGTCAGAGCCTGATCCGCCAATTCTCGTGGACTCTGGTGGACTTTTATATCCTACTCTAATGCAAGACGAAAACCTGACTATGATTTTCAAGTAATACGATCGTAATACGATTTCAAAAGAACGAATGTCCTCACGAGCAATGAACTTCTTGATCCCATCCGCGATTGAGGGAGGAGTTGTATGCGCACTTCTTTATGTTAACCTCTGAATTCCATTCTAAGATTATTAGAATATACTTTGACATTCTTATACTCAAAATGTAGCCAGACATTGGATGTAGCGGTAGCCCAGCATAAACACAGCTACCGAGACGCTGCGAAGCGCTACAGGCAAGCCCAACGCATCACCAAATTCTACATTTCCATGACCTGTTCGCACCATTGCCGTTTCATTCACTTGAGGATTGCCAAACTTGAAACCAATTTGTTCACCATTTTAAGAGCTATATCGGCGAATGGCCTTTCGCCGTTCCAGACCAAATAGGTATTCCGCGGAGAGAAGAAAGCAGATTCGCTCGAGGATTACGAGAAATACCAGGAAGTTGAAAAATCAGAATATTGATAATGATTTTGGCTACTCTTGTGAAGACACGTCGTCGAAAAACCAGAGTTTGGATCCGTCCGGTAAGCAGCTGCTAACTTCCTAGCAGTGAATGTCGGATCAATGCTAACGACCCAGACACGTCCTTCACACAGTTTCACATATCACCAAGCTCCCAACCTTCGACTTCAAAGCCGAACGACTCTTGTCAGGGGTGGATGTGGAAAAAAAAGCGCACGACTAATTTTACTAAACAAAAGAATTTTACTCGTTTGAAAGTTTCAGCCGATCTAGTAAAGCAGTCTTGTTCCGAGACTAGACAGTCGCAGCGAAAAGTACAGCTTCAAACGAATCTAAGC
This sequence comes from Trigonopsis vinaria, assembly GCA_030582095.1. Classification (NCBI taxonomy): domain Eukaryota; kingdom Fungi; phylum Ascomycota; class Trigonopsidomycetes; order Trigonopsidales; family Trigonopsidaceae; genus Trigonopsis; species Trigonopsis vinaria. The sequence goes on along the minus strand of JAKTWP010000001.1, from coordinate 689,410 downwards.
GAAGAGACAGTCGGATCCGGCTATTCCTCAAGCACGATCAAAGACTTTTTTGGGAAGTTAGACCAGAGCGTATACGACCTTTTATACGACACCGAAAACATTCTAAAAGGGCTTTTTCTCTGCAATAAGTCTGTGATCAAACATGCCATGCCATATTGTGGAGTGGTCACGCTTGATTCTGCTTGCAAAATCGAGGCGCCAAATCCAGATGGGGCACCATCGACTATGCTACACATTATTGCACACGTTCCTATTTGTGGAGTGGTTTCAATTGCAGTGGCATTTGTTGCAGAAGCCACTACAGAGCACTATGAGTGGGCGCTGTCTCGTCTTGTCAATGTACTTGGGTCTGCATCACCAGATATTTTGATTACCGACAACGAGCCTCAACTGACAAAAGCTGTTGCACAAATATTTTCACAATCTGTACACTTATTCTCCATTCCTAGATTGCTAAGAGCCGTTTATGATCAGGCTTCATGTTTGACAGCCGAGCAATGTACGCAGGTTTGTCAACAAGTACAAGAAATCTGCTGGGCGCAGTCGAAATTTGAGGTGTCTGAGCTTCTTGATGAGATGCGAGTATCGGATTGTGGAGCGTTTGCCGATTACTTTGTCGCGCACTGGATTCCCCTAGGTTCCAAATTTATCAGATTGCATACCTCCCAACACCAGCACTTTGATTCAATTTATTCTATTCGTGCGCTAAGAATGCAAGACGCTTTGGTGCATTCTATATCTCACTGTAAAGGCAGCTTTTTAAAGATACTTGAAGGCTGTCTTGATTTTATGCTTGCTCGAGACAAGTATGTCGTGGATGCTCTAGCCCGCGCGCGTCAGACTGAAGTCTACACTAACAGGTTTAGTGGGCCGCTGTCAGATGTAAAGTTGCATCTTTTTGCACCCCCGCTTGAAGATTTACTCCACGAGTATGTTCAGCTGAAGCAGGATCCTTTGGCAACAAAATACTGCACGAGCAACTGCATGCGTCACTTGGGCCGCCCGTGTGCCCACCAGTTTGCTTACTTTCACGATCTTGGAAAGAAGTTTACACTTGATTGCTTTTCTCTCTTTTGGCTTAAGGAGCGGATCGCCGCCGATGCCGCCATTGAATTCCCAAACAACCCAAGGCTCAAAACTGCGCAAACAGAGAGCCTTTCCAACATATTTGAGCATCATTTTCCCTGTGAGAACTTGCATCCTGATCTTGGTAGCGGTTATGATTCTTTTATTTTCTGCGGTCCGCGCAGCATGCAGAGCTGGCGAGATGTTTGTGCCTCCTAACCAGATTCCAGTACGAGCATGAGCTGTTAAAATTTACAACACGGAAAAAACACACAGTAGAAACCCTTTTGAACATACCAAACATATTAATATATATGGTATGCCATCATTAACCTAATTAAACATGTAGGATGTAATAGCGCAGAACAAAAAACACAACAACAGTCGTTTTCAAGAAATTAAAACAAAAAAATCTTTATGAAGCCGAGTCTAGATGCCTTTGGCAGCAAACTAGCGACTACAGCGCCCCATTTACCGGAGCGAGTCCAAAAGACTAGATTAGAAACAACATTAAAAATGCAAAATTGACCATTCATGGTAGACAGTTGTTCGCAAGTGACAAGCTGGCAGCAGGTCAGAAATAGAGGATATGCAAATACAGCGTAAGGACACAGAGAATGAGTAGGCGAGCACAAAAAAAAAAACAATAAAACCAAAAACCAACCAGAGAATTTATGAGAGAATGACAAGATGGCAAAAAAAGAAAAAATAACCAAAGAAATAAAATGCGTAAAGGACATTAGAAACTAATCAAAAAGGTAGCTTTTAGAAGTTGGCAGCAATGCCGCTGGGTTTGATGGAAGGCCCATCAAGCAGCATGCTCGAGTGTTCCGGAGCAGCAGAGGCAGATGCGCCTTGGGCAGATACTGTACTTGGGCCAGACACACTTGCAGCACCGGGAGAAGGCTCTGTAAGTGCCGAGCCAGTCACGCCCGCTGGCGACAAATCCGAGCGATTTGTAGGCTTCCAACCGCGATATCCTTCATCAGAGGCTTCACCAATTGGAGACGAACTAGAATTATCGTTTTTTGGTGAGGTTGGGTTTGTGTTGTTGAAGTCGTCCAAGTTTTCTTGGATGGCCTCCTTCTCGGACCGGAGTTGTTTTCGCCTGCGAAGAAAGAAAAATAGTAAAAGACCCAGAACTGCAATTGTACCCAGAGGAACAGCAACACCAACGGCAATTTTACCGCCAGTAGAGAGACCAGAGGATTTGGATGAGCTATGTGGTGCTATTGTTGGAACCACAGTTATCGATTCCGCAACAGTGGATGACGATGCCTCTGTGGTCGAGGAAGGCTCCTGAGAGGAGAAAACGGTAAGCGTGGAAAAGGTGCTCTGTTCCGCAGACTGAGTGATGGTGACAATGACCGTAGAGTCTTCGCCCTGGGGTGTTGGAGTCAGCGTCTGGGCGGTAGTTGAAGTTGGAGCAAACGGAGTAGTTGAAGTTGTGAGAAGAGGTAATGCCTCAGAGGATGACTGTGTCGAAGAAACAATCAAAGAACTGCTGAATTCCGACGAGAACAAGGACGAGGAAGAAACAGACGAGGAGCTCAGGAACGACAGGGATGTCGGCACCAGCAACTGCTGCGACGAACTCAAACCCGAAAACGGAACAACACTGACTTGCGAGCTGTTGTTTTCCATGTTTATTTAAACAGAAAGGAAATCAAAATCGAAAAGAGCAAACGTTTTGGTGAAGCAAAAGCAAAGGGGAAAAAAAAAATAATAGTCGCGCAGAGTTTTGCTGCGCTAAATTAAGGAACGCGTTGTTAAGTTATTAGTTGGCTAAGTTAGAGGAATATAAGTTATGATGAAGTAGTATAAGTTAATTTTGCTGGAGAGATGCTTGCAGCGGTCGTTTTGGGCGTTACAGGCGCAATGACAGTGACGCTATGGATTTGGTGGTTAACCGGTGTTTTGGTATATTAAATTACTTGATCGCTTTGGATTTTATCAATTCTTTTGTAATCTGGGCGATGGGTTTTGTTGTTTTTGGGCGGTGGTTTGCTTGGGTTGTTGCTCTCTTCAGACGCTTGACTTTTTCTTCCTCTTACCTTCCTCCTTTTATACCACTTGCTTATAGTCTATACCATGTTCTTTGCTACTGTTGCTACTACTGCTGCTGCTCTTCTGGCTACCTTTGCTCTGGCTCAAGATGGGTTTAATGCAAATACCTGTGTAAGTGCTCTACATACCCGCATACAGAGTCCCTGCCCGCTTACAACTTGTTTAAGACTGCTGATGATTACCTTGCAGGCTGTCTGCTTTCAGTGCAGTCTGAATTCTTTGCTTGCAACTCGGCAGACCAGGCTTGCCAGTGCGATGCGTTTACAAAACTCCGAACGGAATGCTACAATTCGTGCATAGGTACCATTCCAGAGGTACAGTTGAAACATTACCGCAATGGGGGACTAACGTTTTATAGGACAGCCGATCTATGCGCATTGTATCGTACTTTGCGGATATTGTCGAAGGCCTCTGCACAGCTCCGGAGAGCCAATATATGCCTGAAGCAGACTGGCCTTCGAACGAGGCTCCTCTTGGAACTACTCCTACCACAGCGATTTCAAATGGCTCAGACATTGACTATTTTATGTCAGCGGCCTCCCTTCCTAGTGAGATTCCAGGACTAGGCGCCTCATCTCTGGTTCATATGGAACAGGCACAGGTGGTTCCTCCCTATGGCCGTCTCCCAGAGGAGCTCAGTGTTCTTGCGCAGAATGCAAGCGTCCCCGTTCCCTCTACCATTCCTTCAAGGAACGCAACGAATGCAACCTCAGTTCGAGTGTCTAGCGCCTCGCACATTTCCGGAGCGCAACCCTTTGTGTGGGATATCTTGATTGGTGTATCCGCCGCCGGTATGTTGGCGATGTGCATGTCTTCGTTTTAACATTATCATACCCGATGTCGGATTATATTTTTTTCTACAAAACGCATTAGTTTAACGTTCAATACAAATATTTATACTCTATCCTGAAATGTAGCTATAAAACCAAATGTGAGGGTAATTTAACGCCACAAGCGGAACAATGTTTGTGGCACAGCAACCATAGACTGTAAGCTTTGTTAAATTCTTTGGACAACATCGATCGCGAGCACAAAATGAATATTCGCTTAGCGAGGGTGGAAGACTTGCTGGGTATGCAGGCTGCAAATATAACGAACTTGCCTGAGAACTATGCTCTGCGGTACTATCTCTACCACGCCGTCTCATGGCCTCAGGCCAGCTTTGTTGCTACCGTCCCTGTGGCCGACGATGCCGTTAGTGAGAGCGATGGAACCGGATGCGGGGTTGTGGTTCTTGGTCCGAGTCGAAGGGAGCGAGTTGTTGGCTACGTGCTTGCAAAGATGGAGGAGGAGCCCCAGGACGGTGTTCCCCACGGCCACGTTACCTCGCTTAGTGTGATCCGATCCTACCGACGGATGGGAATTGCAGGTCGTTTGATGAAGCAGGCTCTCGATGGACTTGCCGAGTCATACGGTGCAAAGTACGTCAGTCTACACGTCCGGCAGTCGAACAAGGCTGCCCTTCATCTCTACAAGGAGACGCTCAAATTCACCGTGCTCTCCATTGAAAAGGGATACTATGGAGACGGCGAGGATGCTTATTCCATGAAGCGTACCCTTCCGGAAAACCCGATCTTGACCGAGGCCAACGCCAGCAAGGGCGGTCTGGCCAAGGGAAAGTCCATCCACGACCTCGACGCTGCCGCCGAAGCTGCCGCCGTCAACCAGGCCATTGACGCCAAACTACTAGCTGAGACGGAAACAAAAGTCGACCAACTCTTTTCCAAACTGCTTATCGCGGCTTGAGTATAGATCATTTGTAAATAATGAATGCATGATATTTAAACAAACAGAGACAACCTATATAATACACGCACTTTTCTAAAAATATCCCATCTCCATACCCTCGCACATATCGTACACAGCCTCGAACCAACCCAGAACACTTAGACATCGTTCAGCACCACACATACTGCACCCTTGTGGTGTCCGTTATACTGCCGGATGATCTGTGACGTACTCAAATCCCACAGACGAGCATAGTGATCAGAGCTTGCTGTAACCAAATAGGCGCTATCGGCGCTAAATGCACAATCCCAGACCCACCGCTGGTGGCCGTTGAGATTGGTTTCAAGCTCAAAGGTGTCAGTTGACCAGATACGAGCCGAGTGGTCTGCCGAGCATGTGGCCAAATGCTTCACATCGGGCGACAGCAGAACTTTGGTGATGTACTTGTTGTGAGCCTTGAGTTTGGTTATCGGATGCAAGCTTGTTTCGTCCACCGTATTGACCATCTTCCAGATGTAGCAATTGCCCTTGTTGTTTGCCGCTACCAGCATCGTTCCATCAGAAGCCACAGAGACGCCACGGATAGGCACGTCTTCCTCGGGAATGAGATGGTGCGTGCACATGTTTTCTCCAAGATCCCAGATACGCACATTGCCATTCTGGTCACAGCTAATCAGCTCGCCTTGGTTCGGGTGAATAACAACATCGTTCACAGGGCATTTGTGTTTGTAGTTGCGCTGAACGGTCGGCGCGCGCATATCCCACACTTTAACTGTGCCGTCCTCGCTCGACGACACCATCCATTTACCCTCGGACTGAAACGCGACAGAGGTGACGTTATTTGTATGACCTTCAAATGTCGTGATGGGGTTCGGGTTTGTGGTTCGAATGTCGTACAGACGAATATGTTGGTGCCCGGCTGCAGCCAGGCAGCGTTTGTCGGGAGATATCGCAAGACGATTAACCTGACTGTCAGGATGCTGGATAGTGCGCGAGCATATTCCAGAGAGCGCCTCCCAAAAGCGAATGGTGTGGTCGTACCCTGCAGATACGAGGATAACCGACATTGGGTGTTGAGTGAGAAGGCAAAGCGTTGGTCGCCGTCGAACTCACCTTGCCGCCTCGAACTTTGAGTCTGTCTCAAAGTTAGAGACAGTGCCGCCAGAGACAGTGATGATTAAATATTTTGGTAAAAGGTCTGACATCAATGTTTCTAGCATTCACTTGAAGCTGTAAAAGTTGAGCCAGGTCGAGTGAACCAAGTGCGTGACTGCTTGAAACGAGCCCACAAAACAGAACCAGACTGCGAAGAATGGTGCTACTCTGGTCTACGAGGATGCGGTAGGACAGAGGTGCTCTTCAGCTGAAGACCACACCTTTTCGTGTCTTGCCCGCTCGGATATCAAATAGGTGGCCTATATATACTGGGAGTGGCCTTGTCTCTGCTCGAGAAGGCTGCTCAAAGGAAAGCCTCTAAAGTAAAACTTTTTTTCGGTCTCTTGCTGGTTCACTTGCTGGCGAGGACGCTTGTCGGCTACTGGTGCTGGTCTTTGATGGTAGATGTCACTAAGGGTATAAAGTTCTGAGTCTCTGGTAAATACTTCTACCGATCAGGGTCGTACTGCAACCTGAATATTACAAGAAATTCTTTAGTTATATACACAATAGAAACGTGAGAGTTATTTTTTAGATATAGCCCGTCAAGCTTAGGCGACGCCACCGCATTGCGAAGACTCTAAACGCCAAAAAGAAGAAGGATTATTCACCCGCTCACCCTTTGTAGATCAAAATTAAACAATTAAATAGCTTTTGTTTACTCCTTGGAGGTGCTGGTGGACTTGGTGCCGTCGAGAGGAACCAAGACGTCGGCCTTCTCCAGCAACTCGGCAAGTTCACCGGACTGGTGCATCTGGATGATGATGTCACAGCCACCAATAAACTCCTTGTTGAGATAGAGTTGAGGAATTGTAGGCCAGTTGGAGTAGTCCTTGATTCCCTGACGGAGCTCAGGGTCCTCAAGGACATTGATGGCAGTAAACTTGGCCGGATCAACACCCTGTAAACCGAGCACTTGAATCGTAGCACGCGAGAATCCACAGGCTGGAGCGTCGGGAGTTCCCTTCATGAAGAGCACAAGAGGAGCGGACCCGACGGCAGAGTCAATAGCCTGACGGATCTCGTCAGAGAGAAGACGTCGAGCAGCAGGCAAACTGCCCGTAAGACGCAAACGCAAGCCAGCTGTCGAGCGTACTCCGAAAAGACGAGTAAAAGACATGTTTTGTCGATGGTTGGAACGTTTCTCCGTTTCAAAACCAGCTTCTCACCCAAACTGTCCACAAAATGGCCGACTCGTGGTTGGCTGGCTTCAAAGACCGCCTTCACCGTGCGCTCGAGCATAATCGACAGGCAGATTTGGAATTTGACTGGGCAAACGAACGGCAGCGTGACCTGGACGCCGAAAGAGAGAAGCGCCTTCAGACTGCACTGGGCCACCTTGAAGAAGCTCGCAAAGAACACCGTCAACACCAAGACGATATTATAGACGCAATAAAGAATCAAGAAGATCGATATGCGCGTGAATACCAATCTCTTCAGGAGCAGCTTGAGCACTTTACCACTTTGGTTGACGAGCTGGCAGAACGACGTCAGTCGATACAAGACAAAACCGCTGAACTTTCAGAGATACGAGAGGGATTGGGGGAGAGAGAGGAGGCCATTGATGAGGAATTGGAACAGCAGCATCAACTCGACCGAGCTCTTGTCGAGCAAGAAGCCAGCGATGGCCTAAGCTCGACCAACGAAGAGGGAAGCACGGCTGATAGCGTGGCCGACCGTGCAAACCGCGACCAATATCTAGGATCAGAGAGCGAAGAGGAAGATGATGGCTACAGGAGCGAAGATGAAGAGCGAAGAAGCTCTTCCTTTGGTGGAAAGAGACCCCGCTCTATATATTCCGACACCAACATTCAGCAGGAAGATGAACAGGACGACGAAGATGAGAATATGGGAGATGCTGAGTTGGATGAGGAAGATTATGACTACGCAGATGAAGATGGAAATGAATACCAGGAAGACTACGACGGTCAGGACGCGGAAATTGTAATAAGCGACGGCGACAATGAAGAAGTCGATGATGAACCCGAAGATTCTATTGATCCTGCACTTACGGCGGCGCTGAGTCGTCCCAGCGCGCTCGACATCCTCTCAAACCAGGCCACATTGTCTGAAGAGCAGTCAGAAAACTCCCCAAATTTTCTATCTAAGCTAGCATCAGCTGTCGCTGCTCTTGAAGAGTCATCACATGAATCCCAGCCTGCCTCGTATGTGGCCAATGTTGAGACCGTTGACATCAACCCGGTCACCGGAGACGCGCTGGTGGTGGAGCATGAGCTCACACTCGACAATAACGACAATTCTATTTTAGCTGATGTCTTGACCGATGTAGAGGTGATTCCTGCCGAGAATTTATCAGCTGTGATTGATGAAGATACCACTAGCATAGCGCCCGTGATTGAGCAGTTTCTCGGATCAGTAATTTCAGTCGAGCCAACCGACGATGATGCCCCAGATAACTCTGCAAATTCAGTGGTTGAAGAGCCAGCAGAGACGGCCGAAGAAACTGAAGAAGCTTATGAATTTTTTCAGGAGAATGTGGTCACGCTCGGAGGAAGTTCTCCTGTGATCGACGTTTATCGCTCCCCTCGGGAATTCGAAGAGGTCGCCGAGGATGCTGAGGTCGAAGCTGAGTCTATCAACGAGAACGAGGCGATCGAAGTGGATGAAGAGGAGTCAGCTGGTATAGACGAAGATGCCGAAGACGACGACGACGAGGATATTGGCGATGACGATAATGAGGATTCTATTGGACAAGATGAAGAGGAAGTCTACGAAGATGAAGAAGGCTCTAATGATGTTTCTCCAGCCGTTTATACTGAGCAGGAAGAAGGAGAAAATTCGGAACCAGCTTCCGACGATACTACCCAGACGGCGGAACGCACTCGGAAGCGTGTAGCCGATCAGGAGCTATCAGATCCGGCAAAAAGTCTCAGGTCTCGCCGCAGACAAGTTGTTCTTGAGACCATTAGCTCGGACGACGATTAAGCGCGAGAGCGAGGTTTTATTTCTTCCACCTTCTCGTTTCTATGAATGAGATATTGTATTTATTTGATTGTATATTAGTAATTTACCCCTTAAAAAGTACGTTCAGCGTCAATGACGCATAAAAATGCCTTCTCTCTCGAGACGGCTTATTTACAAGGATGTTTTACTTGTTGCTCGGCTAGCCAAAGCTTGCGGCCAAGGGCAAAAAGGAAAACTAACGTAACAAGAAAAAAACGGCATAGAGACATGCAAAGACAAAAAAATAGATCAAAGATGCTTTCGTAAATATTCGTAAATGGAGAAGAAGGTCATGTTGATAAGACCAGTGCGTGCAATGCTCACACCGAGACCACGATAAAGACGTCGACTGAATACCGTAGGGTGTCTTCCAGGAGCGCGTGGAGAGTTTTCCCGCGCAGTGAGTACGTCGCGCTGGTATATAGATTTCAGCGAATCGATCGGGAATACAAAGACCCAAGAGACCACACCGCAAAGTCCACCTGCCGCAGCAATTGCAGCAGGTGACGATTTTCCAGCATTAGGATTAGTGAAGAGTGATTTGACGGTTTCATATGTGGTAAAGTAGAGACCTGTGCCTAGAGCGTCACGAGCAAAGTGAAATTTGAAGCCGGAATATAACCCAAGTGGTCCGAATTTGGATACGATATCGCGGGCGGTGGCAAGCGAGCCTTTCGGTGTGAATTGTTTTTCACCGGGCCAGGTATCGGGGTTGGCGTCGCGGCGTGTTCTCCACATCAACAACTCGATCTGTTGAGCAAGCTTGGTCAGCTCAAAAGGACAGGCAAGCAAAGCAATAAGTCCTCCAGACGTAATTCCAGAACAAAAATATGGTAGTAACTGGCGGGTGGTCACATTCAGTTTGGTCTGTGTTTCCGCTGACAGTTTCAAGTCATTCTGAAGACCTATTGCACCTCCAGTCAAGGATGATAAAGTCTTGGAGTATACTGCTTTCGATTTTTCGTAGACTGAAAATGATATAGTTCTTACAATTGCAACAGACATCTAATGAAGAGTATTAGCAGGACTATTCACATGTGTACCACCTATTCCACATACCATTGGAGCTCCAACACCTCTGAAAAAGCCACGGATGCCTTCAGTTTTCTCTGTATGTGAGATACAATCCCAAACAGATTTGAACTTGTAGGTCTGCATTCGAGTCTTGACCGAATCCAGCGGGAAGCCGACAAAGGTGGAGACCAGTGAAGACGCCCCCGCGCAGATTGCAGTCGATTGAGAGTCTGAAAGACGCACCCAAGCGTCAGGGAGATCCCTTTTAGACGGAATTGAAGGTGCTGATGAGGGCATGTTCACAAACTGCGGACCGATCGGTGACTCAGGACAAGGACAAGTAGACGGAACACTCGTTGATAAGCTGGAAAAGCAAAGCCGGTCCAGCAAAAATACACTGAGATCGAAGTGAGAGTCAATGAAATTCCAAGCGATGGCGGTCGGGGAGGAGTAACAGTTGGTTTAGGTGGGAAGTCTGGGGTTTTCCATTGCTCAACCACCCCCACGACTAAAGGACTTTGATTCATCAGCGTTAAGCAAAGAGACACGCAGCTGGATTTGTAAAATATAATAGAAAGGTGGTTTTTTTGGCCGGGGAAGCAGTAGATCAGCTGATTTGGTCAATTGGCCATGCTAGACTGTTCCACCAGACCTGATAACATACATTGTACGATTAATATATCTTGAAATAACTTAAGTTTTTTTAATACCCTATCAAATATAGTAACTTTTTATACGGTCTTCTTGATATCGCCTTAATCAACCTTCCTTCCATCTTGACTGATCTGGCACACTTGTCCTTTGAATACCCTACATCAAGATTGGCCTTTTAAATATCATGCCGGTGACTTCTTTACCAAAAACGTACTCTCGCAAGCGCAAGCAACTTCTCTCACGAGAGCGCTCTTTGACTGTCTATCGTGACCAGCCTAAACCCCCGGTTGAAGAAAAGCCTCATTCGGAACAACACCAAGACTCTACTGCAATACCAGTCAAACCAAAGAAGAAGCGAAAGCGAGTAGCCTTGAAGGAGGTTGATAATAATTTACAAGCAGGTATAGGCAGGTCTGCCGGTAAGTCGACCCCGACTCGAAAAGTCGAAAGCGATTCCATTGACTTTTCTGACTTTCAAAAACTATCAATTGGGTCTCCAATAGCTATTTCAACCCCCCTTAGCGTACAGAAGCGCAAAAAGGCTTCAGAAAGAGAGGCCTCGGAAGAGAGATCTGTTCAACTGTATGCTATTTACCAAGACAGCAGCCCCGAAAAGAAGCACTCTATACCATCTAGTCCTGATATTGTTGCCACCCTACCACTTGCACATGGCGTATCGAGCAACAAAGGCTTGTGGATCAAGACCACAATACGCAAACAACGCAAAACCCATCCGCAGAGTGAATAACAAACAGCTTTTTTCTTCATAATAAATATGATTTAAGATACAACCCGTTCCATCATTTTGGCGTAAATCAAGTACTTTTGACGGTGCCTGTGATGACTTGTTCGGCCCAGCCATGTTCGATTAGACTAGCTTGCTTGTCGAGCGAAAGCAAAATTTTCAGCTCAGTTCCCGCATTTGCTAATTTCGTCTTTGATACACTGTACAGTTAGGTACTGCGCTGGTCTATTATCTTGTGCTTACTTGGTTTTCTCAAAACCGTCTTCGTCCGTAGCCAGAACCTCTCGGGTTTGATTACCGTCGATAGGGGAGGCACAGATAATGTTATATTGCCATAAAGGACTCCCCGAGACTGCTTCACGCTTTGCTATTTCCACTACCGAGACTAGTTTCTGGAATCCAGCGTCCCGCGCGACCAGTTCAACACTGCGACGTTCTCCAAGAGCACGTAGAACCTGCCCAACTCGCTGTTCAATCGAGTCGCCACTGCGAATACGCATCCGATTAAGGCTGCTGTACTGTGTTGTTCGTGGAAGCTTCACCGTCGAAACGTCGAGCTTCCTCAACCTGGCAACGAAAATTTTGCTCCTCCAGCTTAAAAACTTTCTCTGCGGGCAGCAATGGTGAAGGGCGACGCGGGTGAGATAATCGCTCATCAGTTTGATCTTGAGATCTTGCTCAAGCATCGAGAGCTCAGGCTGATCGAGGACGAGATAGCCAAGGTCAACACCATGCTTGTTCAACTGGCTCGCACAAGCCGACTCGACTCCGAGCCTAGTGCCAACGACACAGCTTTAACCGATTCACACTCTCGATTACCATCACCAGATGCTGTTGTTGGTGCATGCAAGACTTGTGGCGAGACTTACCTTACTCGTCAGCTTATGGCAAAGTACTGCCAACATCTTTCCACCTCCAAAGACCCCACAAAACAAGTTGCGTCGACTCCACAGGTGGCTCAGCGAGTAGGTGTCCTTACACGTCGGGCAAGCATGGCTTGTCAGCAGCCAGGTGCTGCTCTTTCCATGTCTTCGGGCTCTCTCGATCAAGGTGCCATCCCTAACGACGCCTCGACAGTGGACGGTGTGAATGACTCTGTTGCAGTTACGGAAACTGACAAATCAGGCCTTAACGCTAGCAAGCCTCAACCGCTTTCATGTGTCTGCCGACGCCGAGATGGTGTTCTCGTGCAGCTGATTTGCAAGGAGTGTGGCCGTGGAAATTTTGGTTCTGTTCAGGGATTTATTAACCATTGCCGGATTTCACACGCGTTGGAGCTTACGTCTCATGATATGGCTGCGGACGCTTGTGGAGTTGTTTTAGATCAGCAGGACGACGTCGGACAGCAGGCCTTGATGCAGAAGAAGCGACAACAGCAGCTCTTGGAAGCTGCTCCTGGCTATAATGGGTCTCGTTCTTCTTCAGCTGGTCCAGGGAGGCCTATCAACGGTATAAATTCTTCCGGCTCCGCCTCTCCTGCTCCACAGTCATCCAACAACGTTCCTCTCAGCAAGACTCCTGCTTCAGGTGAACGTTCCACAATTACCGAAAAGTCTTCTACAAATTCTGCCCCGTCTACTGCCGAGCCTGTTATAAAGATTAATACTGTTCAGCTTTCGGATCTCGTTAAAGCGGAGGACGCTAGTATCGATGTGTCAAGCTTGGCTTCTGAAATCGTCAAGCCTGTAGCACGAGCTCATTTGTTTGAGGACGAGGAAGATGAGCAGATGACAGCAGGGGATGAAAACAATACTGACTCTGCTATTTCCACATCTGCACAAGAGGAAGAAAAGACTCCAACTGCTTCCAAGGGTCAAAGCCGACGATATGACCGTTACGGAAGCGGCTCAGGCTCGAGTTTGGGAAAGCGCTCATCTTCTAGTGAAGAATGGATGCGTCTACAAGAACAAGTTGTTGCTCAACAAAAGGCTCGTGCCGCTGCCCAGACTGATCAGACATCGACGTCGTCTAGTCCAGAAACAGCAGAATCGGAGTTGAGTTCAACTACTTCCAAACACAAGATTGTTGTTGGAAATGGATCACAGTATATTACCTCAAACAAGCGCAAGAAGGACAGTGCTGGTCATACCCATGAATGGCTTTTGTATATTATTTCTCCGCCTTCACCTGCCCTCGCAACATCTGCGCCTTCAATGAATTCTTTGGATCTTATCAATCCTTATTTTATTGAGAGCGTCGATATTGAGCTTCCTGAAAATTCTGATGAACCGCGAAAAATTCATCTTGATAAGTCCCCGTTTTATCTTTTGCGATCAGGATCCGAAGAGACTGCTCTCCAGATAACCATCAACTTCAAAGAGACGACACCCAAAGGACAGGAATTGCTTAATAAGCCGCTTGGAATTACCTATAATCTCAAATTGGATCAGTCCCAGTCTGGCAGTGAGACGGGTTACCATTCGACTGAGCAGACCTTTGACGTTGAGCTTAAAAACGTTCCCGCAATGATTGTTCCTGCTGTTGCAAAGAGTACCAGCAAGAAGAATGGCAAGGGTGCAAACGCAGCGCGCAATGGTCGTGCTCGTTCAAATAGCAAAGCCAACGTTGACGCGGCACGAGACTGGACAATCCACGTTCCTTCAATTACGCAGTTCAAAAATATGATGCGTGTTCGTGGAAACTAGATTTCGTATTCGGCTTGAGTTTTTTTTTTTTTTTTTTGGGTGTTAAGGGGATTCGGTTCTGGCGGCTTGCAGGGGTTTGGGTATCTTCAAATGAATGGTCTTGGATAGGAATGGAACGGCAAGCATTGCACTTTTGCAATCTTTACATGTGTTTGCAATGCTATGTATTTTTAGAGAATTGTATCTATTCGTGTTGTATATTGGCTTTTTTTTAGCTACAAGGCAAAAATTTTGTTTACGGACTAAATATGTAGTGAAACCTCATAAATCTAGTCATGACTCCTCCCACAAAAACACAAGTACACACAGCAAAACCAAGATATAACCATCACCAAATAACAATTTAATCCACCAAACCTAACTCTTATCCTTGCGAAAGCTAGCCTTTTCGACCTTTACCTCTCCATTGATATACTGATAAACATATAGTACAAGAACCGAACCTTGAATATCGAGTAAGCAAAAGCTAGGAATAGTCTCTCCTACAATTTCACCCTGCTCTGCCGGATCTGTCACTAGAGATGCATCCTCTTTGAATTCGTCCTGAGTTGGGAGGCCATTTTCATCTAGCTCGCCGCTAAGGCCGCCGTCGAGAGGGTCAGACCCAAACAGACTACTTTCTCCGGTCTTTGGCTCGCTGGATCCCCAAACACTCGAATTATTCTGACTTGAGTCATTAGCGTCGTTAACAGTTTTATTTTCGTCCGTGGGAGTAGAATTTGTGGCGGCCTTGAGCTTGCGTAGTCGGTGTTCAGGTGCCCAAGAAGTCGTAGAAAAGACACCAGTAGCAGAACCAGGATTTAAAAAGAATTTACCTTCGAGTTCATAAGCTTCGAATTTATGAGTACCGCCCGAGATGAAGATATCGACGTCGAGCTGTCGAGCAGCGATGAGAAGGGCGTCTTGGTCATTGGGTGGGATGATTGTGTGCCCGTGGGTAAATCCAATTCGTAAATCATCATGCTGCACAACCTTGGTGAGTGGAATAGACGAAATAGAGGGAATTTGGCTGGAGCTCGGTTCAGATGCGTGCAACGGCGATGTGGCGGATGCGTAGAGGTCTGTGTCCGAGTCACCACGAACGAGCTGAAGGTCGGGTGATATACCTTTCACGAAGTTATAGGTAGTAGAGTCGCTCAAATTTCCCAGACAAAGCACCTGACTGATTTTGCCGGAGGAGAGAAGTCTGCGGAACTAGACCAGTTAGCTCATTTACGCAAGCACAAATACCCATCAGTCTTACTTTGGGATTAATCTCCTATATAAATGGTCAGTCAAATTAATACTATTTGCAAGAAAGAACTCACCACAGCCCTTTCAGGAATGAAAAAGTCGCCAATTGCAAGGACGAGCATCGCTTGTCTCTCTCTTCAGAGTGTGAAGGGTTGCCTTTTCAAGAAGCCAAAACAATCTCAAATCGACTTCTGACAACACTTCAACAAAGCTGCATTCACGGTACCAAAAACAAAAAATCCAAGATGCTCATATCGCAAATACGAGAAGGGTGTTTAAAGTCTCTGGTTTGGCTTGTTTTCCTTGTCTCACTATTAAGTGGATTGACGCAGAGTCAAATGATATCGACTTCAATTTCTCCTGGTCAAGCATTTATAACAGAAAGCAAAGATAGTAATGATTGGGTTTATTCTTCTTCTACTACTTCTGCATTATCTAGCCGTTCACCGGCTTTCTCAGCATTAGAACGGAAAGAGAAGACTATAAAAGCTACTACTCTATTCCCTCAAGACAACCAGGATACCTCTTTTCTCATATATCCTTCATCTTTTTTATCATATACCCCACAACCAAAAGAGCGAGATTGCAAATCGCATATACCAGACTCAACTACCAAGGCTGGACTATACCCTTGTTTGTTTTTAGAAACATCTGCACAAGATGGGCCTTCAAATATGGTCTTGGAAGAGCGCTATTGCTTCCCTAGTGACACTTTGACTTCTCACGACGGGTATCCGGCTACCCCGACTGTTGAGCCTCGAGAACAGAGAAGAGCAGTGGAATCTAGATCTCCCAGTCCAACTGGTCCAGATAGAACGCGAGCGCTAGAGCAACAACATCCTCCAAGATACCCAGAGAAATTCCTGGAATCGCACAATCTCAAGACGACAATTTTGAAAAATTCAAATACCTCTACTGAAACTAAGGGGTCTTCTTCTGCTAAGAAAACAATTCGCATCAAAGCATCTGATATTATTACTATGTCGAGGCCATCCAATGTCAACTATAAGACCTGGGAACGCGCCAAATGGGAAGTGCTCAGCAGGAAACCTGAGCTTAGATCAAAAACTACCTTGGATCAGGAGATGGGCGGGAAAATCAAAGGTTGGTGGGATGGTCTCAAGCAGCTGGTCAAAGGAGATCAGTCCAAGAAGAAGATGGAGAAGAAGACGGAGAAGAAGACGGAGAAGAAGAAAGAGACGAAGTAAGCATTTAAGGACCTCCATGCTTGAGGTCGCGTTAGCGTTCTTACTGCATGTATTCCATAAAAGAGAACTGCCATATTCTGTTTATATTTATACATAATTATGATTTGCTCAGGATTCTAATTCTGTATCTGTGTTTATTTCTTTTGACTTGGTCTCATAGACAAATGAAAACTCCTTCTGGCCTTAGTAGATAAAGACTTATAGCCTTAAAGCTTAAAGTTGGTAATTAACGAACGTTTAAAAAAAAACTTTTTCTAGTGTTTTAGAACAATTTTAGCGAATATTTTTTCTATTTACAAAGTTTTGTAGCCTTTTACTGATTTTGTCGTCGCTCATCGCTCACTGACCCCTTGACGGAGAACACGAGCAACCAAATGAAACAATATTTCTTTTCTTATTATACTAGTTTTGATATTCTTCAATACCGCAAAGTTTCTGAGGCGCAATCAGGATGCGTATGCTGCGTTACTCTTGACTGTTTACCGCTCAACTTTGGCCTCTCAATATTGAATCTTCTTTCCACCTCTTCCCTCGGTTTTCATTTTGATTCTGTGCAGCCTTAGAGTCGGTTTTTGAATAGCTTAGACTTCTGTATTTATATGCAGGTTGCAGAGCTTTGTGAGTAAAAAAGCCCTGACTTGCTCTTCCAAAACAACGTCATCACCATTTGTTTTGGAATATGTTTGGCGTCCAGCAGACTCTGAACGCACGGAGTTGAACCTGTATATTGAATAAAATAGCTGAATTGGAATTAATCTTCTCGGCTGAATTTTCTAGGATAGAGACCAAGACCCACTCATCGATTATCTGGCTTGTGCGCCGCTTTCAGCCTCCTTTTTCCAGCAAGTAGCATTCAGGGATCTCAAACAGATGTGATCTAGAATTAAAAACTATTTTTAGGATGAGTAAATGTCACAATCCTCAAACATTTTTGAGCGAGTTAAGAGGGACGGGATAAATATCCTTTCACGATCTTTCTTGATCAGGTATGAAAGCGGAATTAGAAGATTTGATTATTTGCTTGGCAGGTATTTTGGGGGTATTGGTCTTAATATATATGTGGCCACGGTATATCGCACCGTTGATTCCATCTTCAGGAATCCGTCGTACAGGTGAGCACGAGCCGCGATGGAATCGAAGAGACCAACATCTCGAAAACGATTCTGTCTCAGGAAGAATTGAATCAATCTCACAAAGAGTACACTTTTCGGAATCCATTATTCCCCTCATTCGAAGTCCAAACACCGAGATGCTTGCACGGTTAAATGAGTGCAAATTATGCCGATCTAGTGAATTACCAAGCTACTCTCAAGCTGTACCCGACAGAAATGCCCCCACAAAGTATAATAAGCTTCGTCATCATCTTAGGCGTTTATCATCACCAACGGTCTTCAGGAGATGTCCTCGGTGCGCTCTGATAAGTGGATCTTTGGTTGAGCAAAGATCGGACTTGTTTGACAACACCGAAAGTTTTCCGCCGAGATATGAGGAAGGTCAGGTTTGTCCAAGGACACCGGAAGAGATTTACCTTAACTATTTAAACAGCTCTAATACTTTCGGTCGCATAACATCATCTTCCCTTTAACCCCGATTCTATACAGGAGTGATGCTTAATCTTTATATTTTCATCATAATATAAAGTAAAATTTCTTGGTGGAACCTTTAATATCATGGCCGCAGTAGTTTATCTGATTTCTTCTTGGCAAGGCGCACGAGCCTCTAACTGATTCTAATTTTAATAAATTGCCTCTCGGTATTGTACGGAATTGAGTTTTTCTGAGCTAAGATACTACATTAACTGGTTGCATTATGGAAACTGTACGCACGAGTTGACGCTTTAAGGCTGAACCACTGAAAGATTCAGCGCTTGGGAGGTTACTTGAAAGCCCAGTCATTCCAGACACAGTCTCTGAAAAAACTGCATACCAACCATTACTAGTTGTTTAGTCTGTCCTCAGTCCAAATTTGATGTTCTCATGTCGACAAAGTCTTTTGTGAGAAGCTTTGCTACTCTTGAGTGTTACAGCCAACCACGCGATATATATAAATAATGTTTAGTTTTGTCAAACTTAAAAAGGAGTTTGGAAATTGTAGAAGTGGAAAGAATGTCGCAGTTTTTAAATTCTTTTTAAATAATTCAATTATGTTTTACGTTTTAAAAGAGTGCTTTAACCGTGCTTAAGTCAGTGTTTTGAGTAGAATTCGAATAACGTGTTGCCCGTTATAGCACACCTCAGCAAATGCGAGAACAAACCGAAGAGGAACACATATCGATTCGGCTTAAAGTTGAGGTGCAGAGCTCGCCGCATGCAATAACGAGGCGCAGGTTTTGTGATATCTAGTTTCCGATACCAGCGAATCTATTGTCTGCAGCCAGATTCGCTACTTTATCCAGTCGTACCTTGAAACCGAGCTTGGCCTCGGTGGAGATGAACTCAGGACGTCCTGCCGCGACACTGTGAGAATAAAGGTTCATGGAACAATGTCGTCATGAAGATTATATTGGGGAACGATACCATAAGTGAAATTCACTAAGCATCCCCGCGCTGACAATTCCAGCCTCTTTCGACTAGGTCCTTTAAGACCAAGGCACCAACATGAGGATAAGCCTACACAAATGATTGTTTTGTTTACAGATTTTTATCACGTTGAGTAGCCACTGTAGATCCTTATCGCTCACCGTGACCAGATCAACACTGTAGTTACGTCTACTGCGCTCGGAGTAGTATTACCATTGTCATATATTGAGTAGTTTACTATTTTTAATGGGTTGAGTTGAAGGTATCGTAGAATAAGTTCCTATTTCGTTATGTTTAGTGTGTTTAAGATGACATTTTGGTACCTTGTCCGTGTCCGCTTCTTTTGTCCCCTCTCGCTGATGCTTGTCACTGTAACAGAAGCTCAACGGCGAACACAAAGAAAAACTTTGTAAGGAAACTTTTAAACAGTGTGACACTGTTTTTGGCATTTCAGCGAGGGAAAATCTTCTCAGACCCACGGAGTTAGAGCGAGGATTCCCTTCAGTGTTTGGGTTATGATTTTATGATATCTTTTTATTTCCTCGGCTTCAGCTGCTCTCAGACTTTGTTTGAATTATATTTTACTCTTGATTCAAGATATGAGCAATGTCTGTCTTTTTTTTTTGGGGAGGTGTTAGCAAAGCCTTGGACGATATATTTGCATTTAAACTTTTTGACTTTAGCTAGTGTTGGCAGCCATAGCCACCCATTTGCTTGTCACGCCGTTTGCCAAGGTTGACGGAGGATTATTTAAGCTAGGCTGATTACTATGATCATAACGATATCTGGTTGTTTTGCTCTTGCAGCATTTGGTTCTATATCTTCTCGGGCTTGAGGAGATAAGTGGCAGAGAAGCTATTATTTAAACATATTCAACGTCAATTTAGCTTTTGTTTTGTGCTCTTGGAAAGTTTTTGGCATCGATGTTGCTTTTTAACTTTTTGTTTTCGGTTTCCTTTCTTTGCCCCGTCATGTTTTGCCATATATCGGATGATAAGCAGGTCCCGCACCTTTTGAACCTTTGCCCTGGTCCAGTGGAAGTTTCTGACCAAGTACTCGAGGCTGTGGGCACTCCTTCTCAGTCTCCTACGGGGAGTGAATATCTCGAGACCATCTCCAACACACTTAAAGAGCTTCGAGTGCTCTTCGGCAACACCGACAAGGATGCCCAACCCTTCGTGATGCCCGGAACTGGAGTATTCGGTTGGGATTTATTTGCAATTAACTTCATAGAACCAGGTGACAAAGTTTTAGTCTTGGAAATTGGATTTTTCGGCCAGAGATTTAACACCTTGCTCAAGTCATATGGCGCAAAGACGACTGTTCTTACTGCGCCCCTCGGACAGAACCTCAACATTAACGACGTGGAAGCCGAACTTGAGAAGGAAAACTATAAGGCAATTACAATTACTCATGTCGAGACTTCTGTTGGTGTAGTCTCTCCACTCAAGGATTACGCCGATATGATCCAGAGAGTGTCGCCCAAAACACTAGTTGTTGTTGATGGAGTTTGCTCAATTGGTGCTGAGGAAATTCAGTTTGACGAATGGAAGCTGGATTTTGTTCTTACGTCCACCCAAAAGGCTCTTAGTGCCTTGCCCGGCCTGTCTGTTAGCTTTGTCTCGGCTAGAGCATTGAAGATGATCCAGGATCGTACTAGACCTGTCCCGGGATTTTATGCGAATCTTTTGGAGTGGCTTCCCGCTATGCGAAAGTACGAAGCTAAGGTGCCTATCCCTTTCACCACACCTGCTGTCCAGCTTGTCGCAGCACTACTGGCTTCTCTTCAACAGATAAATCACAAGCCTGTTGAAGAGACATATCAAAGACATAAGGATACAGCTAAAAAATTCCGTGCGGAACTTCGAAAGTTGGGACTCAACTTTGTCGCCGACGAAGCTTCGGCGAGCCACGCACTCACTTGTGTCTACACACCAGAAGGTATTTCTACTTCCGATTTGTTGGCAAAGATTAAATCAAAGGGTATCATTCTTGCCGGAGGTCTCCACCCTACTATTGGATCTAGGTACTTTCGAGCGAGTCATATGGGTCTTTCATCTATCTGGGAATTGGGACACTTGGAAAAACTCATTTCAGCTCTTTCCGAGTCTTTGAGCGAACTGGGCCATCAATTCCAGGTCGCGAGTCTCTAAGTGAAGTGAGCTTCCATCTTTAAAAAGCCACCTATCTTGAGCGCGATAAAATTAAACGATTAATGTGAACAAAAACGTAAAATGTGACACTTTTTTAATGCTTAGTTACAGGACTATATATTTATACATCGGTGGCCCTTTCCTGGCGTAGAGCTGATTTGAAAATGATTCAAAGACTAGAGTTTTATAACCTGTATAAAGGCTGAGATCTTCTTCAGTTATACCGAGAAAAAAAGGACCAAACCCGAGAAATTCTAAAAACCAAGATTGCGCACTCTGGTGTCGGTGCCCGATCGGGCGCCCCGGATTGCACGCAAAAGAATTTACTCGTTAATTTTGAATATTACTCAAACTACAATCAACTGCAGGTAAACATGTGAATATTTCTTGGATTGGAACCACCCATTTCTGATTATAGTGAGTTTCAAACCCGCTAGAAGTGTATCGAGTCGTTCGGACATAGCCGGCTTTGCTCTAAACCGAGACGAACGAACGAATAGATCAATGTAGTATATACAAAATCAAATGGGCTTTCATGTAGTACAAGTTTGGGGTCTGTGTTACCGAGGTTTGATCTTCTCGGTCTGACTATCAAGATCTGACGTCGTTTGAAAATTGACTCGCCAACTCAACTTCATCACTCTTTCTCCGGCTAACTTGGTTCCGTTAGAACATCTGGCGGCTCTTTTAGTTTCCTTTCTTTTTCTCCATAGTGTCTGGTCCCCTTCGTCGCTTAGAGCAGCTCCGTGCAGTTCTGAATCCTTCACCTACTGCATCTACCATGCCCTCAGTACCTATTACCATTAATGAGCAGCCCGCTCACGCCTTGACCATGATCCCCGGCCCTATTGAGGTTTCAGATCAGGTCCTTCAGGCCGCAGCTACTCCTACTCAGTCACAGACCAGCAAACCCTTCAACGAGGCCGTTGGCGAGGCCCTCGAGCTTCTCCGCATTGTCTTCAACAACACCGACAAGGCCGCCCAGCCCTTTATCATTTCCGGATCGGGAACCCTTGGTTGGGATATTGTCGGTGCCAACTTACTCGAAGCTGGCGATAAGGCTATTGTCCTCAACACTGGCTTCTTCTCCGAGGGTTTTAACAACGCCTTGAAGGTCTACGGTGTCGACACTACTGTTATTACCTCCCCGATCGGCGAATTTCCTAGTCTTAGTGAGATCGAGTCCACTCTTACTTCTGGCGTCAAGTACAAGGCTATCACCATTACTCAGGTCGATACCTCCACCGGCGTTCTTGCTCCCGTCAAGGAAGTTGCGGAACTGGTACACAAGGTGTCTCCCGAAACCTTGATCATTGTCGATGGTGTCTGCTCCGTTGCAGTTGAGGAGATCTACTTTGACGACTGGAAGCTTGACTTTGTTCTCACTGCCTCTCAGAAGGCTTTGGGCTCGCTTGCCGGCTTGTCGGTCTCGTTTGCTTCGGCCCGAGCCTTGGAGACCATCGCCAACCGCAAGACTCCCATTCCCACATACTTTGCCAGTCTTGCTCGATGGCTTCCTATTATGCGCAAGTACGAGGCCAAGGAGCCTGCCTACTTTGCTACCCCTGCTGTTCAGCAGGTTCATGCCCTCTTAGCCTCGCTTCGTCAGATAACTAGCGCTCCCATGACCGATCGCTACGCTGTCCACAAGGCTACCTCGGATAAATTCAAGGCCATTTTGCGTAGCTGGGGTCTCAAATTTGTTGCCGACGAGAGTGTCGAGTCCCATGCTCTGACTTGCATCTACACCCCCGAGGGTATCGCTACCCCGGACTTGCTCGCCAAGGTTACTGCTCAAGGTGTTGTTCTTGGTGGTGGTATTCACAGCGCCATTGCGCCCAAATACTTCCGCGTCGGACACATGGGCGTCTCTGCCACTTGGGAAAATGGCCACATCGACACCGTTCTGGCTGCACTCAGCAAGTCTTTCAATGAGCTTGGCTACAAAGTTGTTGCCTAAATAAACCAAATTCAAGTGTATGTATATTTGGAATAAAGAGAAAAGAATGAATGTTGTTCGTGTTGGCCCTGGATCGTAGCGTAGCTGGAGATTTTTTTTATACTCCCAACCTCCATCTCTGGGAAAATGGTGTATTATTTCATATCAAATCCAGACCCAAAAAAGCTTGAACCCGTGTCATTGTACATGGGAAAGCACAAGACAGAGAGTACGTTTTTCTTTTTTTTAATTTAATTTGGCGAGTTGCAGCTCATAGACCTTTCAGACGAGGATCTCATCAAATATGGCTGGGACGAAGATATCTGGTAAGAAGCACATTCCTACACTTTTTTTAATGTTCCCAACTAATATGTGTAGGGTATATAAATCAGCTTGCAATCGTGCATCGCTTTCTTACTCGCTATAGTTTCACGTTAGCAACTTGAGCTCAGCGCACGTGTATCTTCGCATGGAGAAGGGCATGGAATGGACAAGCATCCCGGAAGAGAATTTAAATGGTAAGTATTCTAATGATGCTTTTGCTTTTGCTCATCACTCTTCAGATATCGCACAGCTCACTAAGGCCAACTCGATCGAGGGCAACAAAAAAAATAACATCACGGTAATCTACACGCCGTGGTCGAATCTACGTAAAGATAACAGCATGGCTGCCGGTCAGGTGGCATTCCACGACGACAAGCTTGTCCGCAAGGTCTTTGTGCCCAATCGTGAAAACGCAGTCGTGAACCGACTCAACAAAACCCGAGACGAAAAATTCCCTGATCTGGCCGCAGAGCGTGATGAGCATGTCCAAACGCTTGCACGGGAACAGCGTGAGCGAGACTACAAGGCAGAGCTCGAGCGTCGTGCCGTGTCCGAACGCTACAAACAGGAGCGCTACCGCAAAGACCATGCCTATGATGATCTCTTCACAGAAGAAAACATGCGCCATCACTCAAATCAAGACCAGGATTACGACCCTGAAGAAGACTTTTGGTAGCCATTTTTGTTGTACGCATCCTACTGTAACTATAATCAAAAAATTAACATGCACATATAATACACTATACCCATAGGGATACAGAAAACAATCAAACAAAAAACACATCAAGCGAAAAAAAATTACACATATGATCAGAGATAATCACAAAAACGGCATAAATAGTCCATCCGTCATGGCCAAGTTGCGAGGGTTCACGGCCTGGGAAACCAAGTCCAGGACTGTCTGATTCGAAGGAATATTGCCAGGGCTGATCTGGCAAAGCGAGGTAGCACGCTTGACAATGTTGTCGCTGTTGAGCTTGACAAGCTCGCGCAGCTGTTGATCCTGAGCACTAGGTCGGTGCTGCTGAGTGTACCAAGAAATGATCTCATCTCGAATAAACAAGCTTAAATGCTGCTCCAAATCGGTCTCAGGCTCAGTGAGACATTTAGCAATAGCCATAACTGAACTTGCAAACAGGCCTTCCAGAGAAGTAGGTCCCATAAGCGATTGAATGTTAGGAGTCAATCTGAAAGGAACTGGCTCTGGATTGTGGAAGGTCGGAACAGTCTTTTGAGATGGTAGGGCTATATAAGTTAGAACAAGCTTCAAAGATATTGGTGAAATACACATACAAGGTAGCATCTCAGTTGCCATAGCACGACCTGAATTGCGAGAAATCAGAATTTTGTGAGGATATCGGGAACCAATAGCCATCATATAAGTCATAAATGTGATTCCAGCATACTCATAGGAGAACTGCTTTCGGAATGCCCAGAAGTCGGCAAAATTGGTAAATGAATTGGTAAAGTACTAAATTTATTAGCCTCAGTGAAAACAATCCAAGATTTTTACTCACATCATGAACAATTGTGCTTGGAACCATATCGGTCAGAACAGTGTTGAGGATCTCCATCTTCACACCAGGAATATCAGGCTTCTAAAAAAAAATTAGTATCAAGTAACAATCAATAAGGAATATACTCACGCTCTGCTTAGGATCAAAGCTAGATCGATATTGTTCTAGAGTAAACAAGAATGCATCATCCTTGTGCTTTCCATTGCGTCGACACCATTCTTCGTAAATGTGCTGCAACGAGACATAGTCGGATTCATCCTGAACAAGTCTGATATGAGGAGATAGAGGAACAATTATAGGCAGAGTAAACTGCAAGTTTCGAGTCTTTGCATCCTTCTGTCGCGACAAGACGTTATTCAAAATTCTAAAAAGCTGCAAAATACGCTCTTCGCGACGGCAGTGTCGTGGGGAAGGATAATGAATAGCAAAAGGATGCAACGAGCCATCTTGGCCTTGAATCTTAACGCGCTTCCAGCATATACCGTAATTGCGAACCACATCAACAGTAGACATAAACCTATTGATCTTGATAAAATGAGCATTGTTATCCTTGAACAAAAGATATTGACCGGGAACCTCAATCTCTTCAAACTTTTGGCAGTGGAATTCACTCAAATGAGGACTGACGGATTCAAGCGTAATAATCTGCTCTCGTCGATCCAACTTGGCTTCAAAGCGGTCGCGCCATTTCCTCAATTTAGACACATAGCTAGACAAATTGGGTTTATCGCTGATAAAGTCCTCAGTGAAAGTCTTCTTGATATGTTTGGGCAAAACAGACTCAGCAAATCTTGTGATATTTGCTTCAGTGGCAGGTGGAAGCTTGGCGTCCTCTCGAGGGAATGATAGTCGACTAATGTACTGGACACCATCATTCAATAATGCAACCAACAGTCGATAAGCATCCTCGTCATTCTGGCACTTGAAGCGCTGCATGATTTGATCAACCAATGTTTCAAGCGATAGAGCCAACAGAGGATAGGCAGTCTTTAAAATACCCATGATTTCATCTGCATACTCCCAAGGCTGTCGCAAAGCAGAAGCATTTTCTTCAGTCTTGACATCTTGTCCATTAACTTGATTAGGATCTGTTTCAGGATTGACAGAGGTTCCAATGCGGTCACGCGAGGAACCAGCTCCCTCGGAAGATTCACGGGTAGATTGATTGACAGCACTGCCCGACTGACTCTGAGCTGCAGACCGAGCTGCTTGCAAAGCTTGACGCTGAATAACGGCGTAATCTTCTTTGGTCGTCCTAAGAGGGAAGTGCAATGCTTGAGGGTAAGACTTTGCAATCTTAATCAAAATCAATCTCGCAATACCTGCTTCCTTATGAGATAGAGAAGTCAAAAGCTGAGGTATATAAGTAATCCAATACCAGACCGGTACTTCGCCGCTGTAGTTTTCGAACGCTGAAGCAAGCTTTCGCGAAGAATCATCTAAACTGAGCAACCAAAGAATGCGTCCAAGCAAAACACGAGTCTTTCCATTCTTGAATAATCCAGCAGCCTGTAAATAGCAGCTTATAGCACTAGCAGCAAAATTGATATCCGTAGGATTTTCTTTATAACGATTATCATTGAATCGGCCCCACTCAGCCCAAGCCTTGGGCAGGTTCAAGTCGACCTGAACCGCAGATGCAAACGCTTGATTGGCTTCATCAGACATATTCAACTTTGCCAAGAACATTCCCTTCAACGCAAAGAATTCTGCCTTCTGCTGAGTGCTGAAGAATACAAGGTTCGTATTGCTAATGACCTCAAGACCAGTATTCAATTCATGCTGGTTTTGGTAGTGACATTTCGCTTGCTCTCGTAACTTCAAGAATGCCTCTTGGATTTCAATATTAGGAAGAGTGTAAATCTTCGTTAGCTGGTTGATGCAAACTTCGGGCATACTATGTTTACGTGCAACATGAGCGAATCGGTTAATGATCCATGCAATCTCATGAAAGCCTCGATAAACATAAGAGTTGGCGCTTGAGTTGTTATTTCCCGAAGACTGCACTCCTGAAACCAAAGGAAGATACACTTTATTGATAACGGCAAAGACATGCTGTCTCCAAGCAACCAAATCACCCCAAACATTAATGTCGTCCCAAATATTGGGAAGTCGCTCGCGCCAAGCTTGCAAAACACTCTTGATTTCTTGAGATTTGACATCCAAATTCTGAGCCGTAGTAGTAGCGAGACTATTGTAGATCTCACTTGCTTCCATCAACTCGACGTATTGCTGGAAG
Source organism: Trigonopsis vinaria (assembly GCA_030582095.1). NCBI lineage: Eukaryota > Fungi > Ascomycota > Trigonopsidomycetes > Trigonopsidales > Trigonopsidaceae > Trigonopsis > Trigonopsis vinaria. The sequence goes on along the minus strand of JAKTWP010000001.1, from coordinate 662,241 downwards.
GTATGGAGGAGTGGAACGTGTGCAGCTGTAAATCGTGAAGGCAGCGAATTCCATTTTCTTAGAGATAATTGAATACCTTCATCACAGCACTTGGACAAATCACTCAACGTTTCCAACTTCAAGGAATACTTTTGTAAACACATGAAGGCTTCAAAAATCTGACGACGAGGAGTGGGTACGTCGAGCACACTGCGAATAGATTGTTCCAACGGCTCGCGATCAGCAGTCCAATCAGCCATCCTCCAAGCACACTCTAGCAGCAAATCTGTAAATCCTTCATGCTTGGCAAGTTCTGTCAAAACATCCCATTGCTGCAACTTTTGAGCACACAAAATCCAGTGATCTTCCCAAAGATTGTACTCTGCCTCTCCATAAGGCAAAACCCCACTTCGAGCTTTTATCTGCGCGTTTTCATACATTTGTTGAGCCCTATCCCAAGAGCCACGCTGCTCAAATGAAATGGCAGTATTTGTTTCAAGATACTGACAGCGCCTGCGCCAAAGACCGTAAAACATGTCATCCTCTTGAATAGAGGCATACAACTCCAACAATGCATCCAAAGTGGAGTCTCGAACTGCCTGACTTTCAATGGTGTTATCGTTGGCATGTTCCAAAAGCCTGATTGCTTCATGGCGAGCATTAAAGGCTTTTCCACAATATTTGGCCAAGTGAGGAGGTAATTGAATAATGTCAGTACAGCTTCCAATACCATCAAGTAGCGATTTGACAACGTTATATTCCTTTTCAGCTTGGCGAAGATTATATTCCTTTGAAATCAAAGAAATAAAAGCACGGAACAAGTCTTGTCGATCACGCTTCGATACTGATTTGCAAGCCACTGGGAAGAAAGCAATCCATGATTGATGAACAACTGCATTTTCTCGGTACTGAATCTCCACAAGCGATTCAAATAGTTCACCAGCAGTAACGTGAGACAATTCTTTCAAGAATGCGCGTCGCCTAGCCACAAACTGTTCGAGGTCGTCGTCCAATTCGATCTCAGCAGGTACACCCTCAGGGAAAACAGACTCAATACTTCGCAGCGAAGCAGTTCGGTAATCAGAATCAGTCAGCCTAATTGTAGCAGACTTATCAAAAGAACCATAGAGTAACTGAAGGGCTTGGTTCAGCCAATAATGATCTGACAAACCCTCCCAGTTCTGATCACGAATGATATAAAGGAAACGCTTCTGGATAGATTTTTCCAGACTGGCATCCAGTAACGACATGAGACCCTTTCGAATATCTACAATATCGACACGTGTTCCGACCATAAACGAATGCTCCATTCTGATTGTGAGCTCAGATCGCTCAAGGGATGAGTCTTTGTAGATATCCGTCACAAGCTCATAATAAGCTCGAGTAAGTTTAGGATCACCCTTGGACTCAAAGGTCATCATCTTTGTCAACACTGCAGTCTTTTCCTTCATAGTAGGAAACAAATAATCCTTGTCTAGAATCCAGTTTCGCAAAATACTAAGCATTTTGAAGCACAAAGAAATATCAATAGCGCGCTCAGCGAGCTGAGCTAAAACACTCAAAAATCCACGACGTTGGTCAGCCAAAACGGATATTCTAGCATTGAAAATATCAATCAAGAAATCAAGCTGCTTAACAGTGGCTTTGATATCGGCTTCAGTGGGAACGGCAAGAGTTCCATCAGCCGTGACCGTCACATTTCCATGAGAATTATGAGAATTCTGGGCCAACATAACCAAGTAATCCTTACAAACCTTGCCGAAAAGTTTCAGTAACGAAGGAAGAAGCGGGTCCACCATTGAAGGATTGAATTCAACAATAGTGTGGGCAAGCAAGACACAGCTTTGAGCAGCCACACCAGAAGCAAAATTTTCTTGAATAATGCTGATGATGCTTCCATAAAAGCTATTAACAGATTCTGTAGCCTTTTCATCATCCTCTGAAATATTGAGTTTTGCCAAAGTACCGAAAATAATAGCCAAGACTTTCTGTAAAGGCTCTTGTATATCCAAAACATCACACTTGACGCTCTTTTGTAACAATCGATCCAAATTTTCCAAATTTTCAAGAATCCATGACGGTTGTTTTCGGCTAATCATAACCTCAGAAACCTCTAGAGAATTGATAAAGGAAGTCTTAGTTGCATCAGAAACATCAAGATTCATTAAAGAACGTTCAAAAAATGTCAATTTGATGTTGATTTCCATGGGGAAAATGGGATCCAAAAATTGATACAACAAATCGATAGCACGTTTAACCAAAACACTGTGATTGGCTCGGACGGTGGATAACGAGACAAATCTTATCAGATATGTGATAATCGACTCTCGTAACTGAAATGAAATGTGATAGATTCGCTTTTCTGGAGCAGAGACACCATCTTCCAAAGCAGCAGCCTTTCGCTTCTTGACAGCTTCCTCCTGATCCGGTGAGGGTTGAGTTTCCTGATCTTCAGCTAAAGAGCGCTTCTCCCATTTCAAAATAATTTCAGCAAGATCAATAGTTAATGTTTGATTATCCGGGGGAGCATTGGCACTGAAGCCCAAGCGAGGAAGAGTAGAAACAATCAATTGAGTGTAATGCTCGCGCGAATCATAAAACAAATCAGAGTTTCGAATAATGAACTGATAGACATTGATAACAATCTGAGTAGTTTGACTTTCCTCACTGAGTATTCGACGAGGCCATTTTGCCCACAGCATCGACGGGATTCGCTTGGGAAGAGCAGGAGCAAGAAGATCCAAAGCCAGGCGTACCTCACAACGTGCTTCAGTTTGGTAAGCTTTAAGCAACCCAACATAAATTTGAGTCACAATTTTAGAGGGCGTGTCATAGGCAGCAATGAAATATGAAATAGCCACATAAACAGCTTGTTTGCTCATAATATCCTCGAGCTTAAAGTAATTCCAACTAAATCTAATAATGTCCTTCTTTAAATCAGAAACACCAGAAGCGCTATATTTAACCAAAGCAGAGGTTAGTTGTAAAAGCTCTAATCGGAATTGATCGACAGAAGCCGAGCCATCCTCGATAATGTCAAGTTGAGATGGTTTCCAAATTTTGCTGTGAAAGGTATCGAGCCAGAAGGGGCCTTTTGAAGGTTTCTGTAAAATTTCATTTAGACTTCCAACACGATGAGCCTCTTGGTACATTATGGGGTTAATTATTTGTCTCATAACGTAAACTTTAGTAGCCAAAAGAGTTTCACGCGAAGTAATGACATCAAGGAAATAGGAAATAAGTTCAAGACGGAATGCATAATCAGTAGAACAAATGAGCTTTTTGTAAATCCAATCTTTGATACAATTTCCTACTGTAAAGGCCTTTGAAGACTGAGCCTGCAATAGGGAAAGAATAGGATTAAAATCTTCTGAAGAATCAAGTACCCTAATAATCGTTAGTGTCTAGAGAAAAAAGACGTATACATCACCTGCGGACAACTTACTTGACATAGACAATTTGGTACTCTTCCCAGCAAAGCTTATAAGCTAAATGAGCCGGCGAATTCAACTGCAAAGTATCTAAAACAGGTTTGAGCTCTACCAAAACCGTAATCAATTTGGAAATAAGAGGAAGAAGCTCGGGCAAAGACTCAGGTTCACGCTCCATCAAAACATGAATTAAAAGGACAGTATTTTGAACAGAGTAGATATTGGCTTCATCTTTAGTTTCCTTGAAGACAATGGGATCAAGTTCGTTTAGATTTTCAAGGATAATCTTTCTCAATTCCTTACACTCGTCCAAACCGGCAAGGCCAACCAGTAAGCGACCACTCTGACGATCTTCAAACTTAGAGGAAAAGCTCTTCCAGCTGACAGCAGCAAATCGATCAACAAATAATCCCAAAGGAACTCGGAAGGGACTTAGTTGGTGTCGTCGGAGACTCTTCTCCAAATGCAAAACTGTCGAAATCAGCTCTTCCAAAAACATATCTGCAGCAGAAGGCAATAGATGAAAAACGTTCAAAATAGCAGCCATGATTTGAATTGGGCGTTGATTTGACACCAGTTTATTCGAGCATGAATACAAGACGGCTGGTGAAGCCCACGACTTGAGGTGATCCATCAATTTTTTGCCAATCTCAACCTTGAAGTAGTTGGTAAGAAGCTTCAAAAGACGAGCCAAGCCCTCAAGTCCAGATGTTGTCAGACGTTTGTGGTCGGAGAGGTTCATCAAGATTGGCCTAAGGCCACTTTGTAGTAAGTCCTTAGGTAGTTTGATATTCTGAGAAAGGACCGTCCTCAGACCTTCATTGGCAGCTTCAATAACTTCAGGTGATTTTGAGTATAAGGTCTTGAAAAAGACAGCAATAATTCTAGCTCGTGGATTCTGTTGTGATTGGAGGAATTCCGAGTTCGACATGGCAAATGTCAAAAGCCTTATGCATACAATTCGTAGCTGCAACAACTGTTCAGCTGTTCGATATTCCGATGCACGATGTGCACTAGCCAAAGACTCGTCATCTGCATCTGCCAAGGCAAGAGCTTCAAGCAAAAGACGCACAAGCTCATCATTGAACTCTAAAAATGTGTCTTCAATGCCCAAACAGAAAATGATGGCATCTAAATGACCAATCTGCAAAGGGAAAGGTAGTGCTCGGAGTGGTTTACCAAAAATCGGTCCAAGAAGAGTAGCTTTGACAGGCGTCAAGAGTTCAGTGATCTTCTTTCCTGTCAACTCAGAAAGTAGAGATAAGCAGGATCGTGCAGTCTCTCGGACAAACGGACTAGCATTGAACAATTCGTAAATAAGAACTCCGGTAAGCATTTCGAAAGACCGCGAGCTTAGTACTTCAGCGTTTGAATCTTCGTTACATCGAGTAAGGATATATTCAAGAAGTTCTTTGGTGGTGGTTCGCACTGAAGTCTGGACCTCAGGGGGAATGTCCTTCAAGACAAACAACAGGGTTTTCGTGTACTCAATTTGGCTAGACAAAAACCATTCGCGCGGTAGACCAATGTCTTGTAATAAACATCTCAAACCAAGACAACCTGCATTTTTTCGATACCACATTTGCTCATAGCACTGATGGCAAAAGACGCTAGACAGTTGTCGATAAAGAGAAATGTTGTACAACTTTGGAGTATCACCAAAAACAACTGAAGCAGCCTTGTGCAAATTCTTGATACATTCCAAAGACACATCTTTAACCTTTGGACTAGCAGCAGAGAGACCATTAGCAATTGCATTTAAAAGAGGGTTGATTTCAAGATACAGAGATCCAACATCATCGCTCAAATCAAAAGGTCGCTCGGTTAATTGTTTATCAAGAGATGCTCTATATAATTCAAGAATGAAATAATGTTCGCAAACGTCTTTCATAAACTCACGCGAACGCTCTTCGTACTCGGGAATACTTGCACCCAACAAAGCCCCTGTCAGCAAGCGTTCCATCAGCAGCTCTTGCGCACTATACTTTGAAAGTGACTGATGTAAATTTTCAGCAGAGAGAACAAGTGCTTCAGAAGATGGTTCATTTTCAGCAAAGTAAGAATTTGCAGAGTGTCGTAACGTTTTTGCAAAGGAGTCAGGGATCTCTGTTGTATCAAAGAAGAGCTTGGTGCATGTCAAAACATACTTAAAACAATGACCCCTATAGTCAGGATCACATCTAAAATCTTCAATAACACTCAAAGCCTTGTTTATGATAGGTGTTAGATTAACAGCTTCTTGGCCCGCGATTCCATCGATATTAAATAGAATGCTTGGATCTTGATCAGAGTATCCTTTGTTGTCCAAATCATTTGGAGGCGAAATGAATCTGCGATTTCGCCCACCAAGTTTTCCTAAGATACGCAGAGTGGTGTGACTGTGCTGGTGCGGATAGGGCAAAGGCTTGAGGTGAGTCCACAAAGCTTGCATGACATCATCAATAACAGGTTCAATAATAGGGTCAAAGTACTCTGAAGTTAAATTATCAACACAAAGTTCTAGTGTACGAAGACCTTGGCTGACAAGCTCATGACTACCTCGTAGTGCAATGGCAAGGGGCCGCATGAGACTGCTCAGATGAGGGACCAAAACGGACAATCGAACAGGAACAGTCAAGCACAACTCAACAAAGAGATCGCGTTCCTGTGGCTTTTGAGCCAAAAGAATAAGTTTGTTGAGCGAGTCCAAGAGAACCTGAAGTAAAGGCAGGACCTCCTTATAGAGAAGCTCGAATCGGCCACCTCCAATGCTCCTGAAAAGCGTTCGGAGCAAGTGGTAATAATTTGAAGGATCTTTAGCGGTGGTGGCCAGCTTGAGACACTTGAGAATTAAATCTCGCAGGTAAGGCAATAGGATACTTTCATTTGCGGTTGAGAAAAGATTGACAGCCATGAAAATGAGCTTGAATAGTCTAGTGAGTATTGAAGCGGCCAAGGCATCATCACCTCCCAATTGCTCGATATTTTTCATCACAAAATCGAGCAATATTCCGACAAAGCAGGTCGAGGTGGCTTCACTAGCCAAGAAAAATTGAAGAATGTGAACGATTGAAATGTTCTTTTTTAGAGCCTTGAAAATGAATTCAATATGAGGTTCAATTATTTCATTAAATGACGCCAGATCGATATAGATAAAGACTGTTGCAAACGTCTCCATCAAATCCTTTTCCTCCTTCGAGGCCTCGGCAACTTGATTCACACTAGCTGGTTCAGTCGAATCCAACCCCTCTGCCTTTACTGCAGCAGGCGAGTAGTACTGGAAAGCAATAATGCCCTCTCTAAAAAGTTTTGAGAAAATTTCGACTTCTTCAGCACGGAATCCACGAGCGGTTTCGTTCCACTGCTGTGGAACAACATCAGGGAAGGGAGGAGGAGGATTACAGCTTTTTAACCCAAACATAATTGTCTTCAGAAAGTTTACCATGGTCTTAAATAAGTACCTTCCATCCTTCATACCCTCACTAGCGTGGGAGGGGTGAAGAACGATAGGCGCCGATGCCAACAAGTCAAAGTAATCGAGGAACTCCCCGTCTTCTGACTCTGAGGTTTTTTCACCGTTTTCAATTTTAATAATACTCTCGTCCTCAACTGCAACGACTTGGGGAGAGGAAGTGTCGGCGGTTGTTTTTGTTTGGCTACTGTCTTTAGCCTGCTCATTAGGTGCATGTCGTATAGCTGCAGGAAACATCAAATTCATCGATTCAAATTTATAAGCAAATGACTCTAGGATGAAGATCATCAATTGACGTCCATCAGCGGGAGGAAGCTTCATAATTCGCTCCACGAGATTCATCAGCAGCTTGGCACTCATTACCTGGAAGCTTGGAGCCAAAGAAGAGTCACTCATATTTTTACAGTAAACCGTAACTGTCTTCCACAGTTGTTCGGTATTTAGTTCGGCGCGGACCTGATGAATAAGATCGGCAACCATACTGTACGCGAGGGGTCGAAGGGTTTCTCGGACCGTAAGTCCGTCGCCGATCAAAACACGTTCATCCAGCAAAACCTCGACCTTTGGAATGAAGAACGATCTAAAGTCAGTAGAAAGAATGTGACGAGTAGCGACCAAGAGTTCCTTTCGCGACGCGGACAGCTCTCTTGGGCAGTCTTCAAGAAGTCGAACGACCAAGTCAGGAATAATGGAGTGGTATTCTTGAAGAGTTTGAGAAAAGCTTCGCAAGACGTAGGCAAGAAAGGACATTGTCTTCACCTGAGCGGTGATGAACTCGCCAAAAGCATGTCTGTTTTGAATAGCAGGGCTGATGGAAGTAAATATTTTACCTTGTGCCTCGGCAGCTGCATGTGCTTCGGCTTGAGCTGGAACTTGAAGTTGAAGCATTTCGACAATCAAGGGCACAAAGCGAGGGAGGTTTGACTGAACCAAGTGTCGATGACTTGACATCAAAAGCACAATAATGATGGGGCATTCAGTCAATACTTTGAATGAGTTCATACTTTTAGGTAAAGAGCGAGTGTGCGTGTCTTGGATTTCCAAGCTGCCCGAGGGTGACAATGGCCGGGGTGATTGGAAAGTAGTTTCGGGCTAAGAGAGGTTAGAAATGTGAACTCCACAAGCACCAGGTACGTACTTGTATATTATGAACAGGAGAATTCGGGTCAAATGTTTCTTTGACGACTTGGGGCATGTTTTTATACATTGTAATAACAAGATCAAAAAAGACCTGAACTGAGTCGGCGAGAACGGCCTTATAGATTCGATGAAGAGGAATTATGATTTTCATGCATAATACACCATTCTCCTCATTTTCGGTCTCGAGAAGCGCCATGATAGTTTTGTTTAGGTCGACTACATATGGTTTGAGAGCCTCAGTCATGGGAAGTCGGTGAATCAAGTCGAGAATAGCATGTCGAATACGCTGTTTTCACAGAGGTTAGGGTTTTGCAGTATAAAAGATACAAAGGACGTACATGCTCGGGCGACAGCGCGGAGAAGGAAGGTTGAGTAGCTTCGAGGATGTTGAAGAATAGTGGAATGAATGTCGACAAAAAGGTCGAGTAAACTTCAGGTGGACTTTGAAATGATTCTAATGTATCACGTATTTCGGTGATTGTTGCCAGCTTTGCTTTTATATCTACCCGAGTCAGTCTTTTCCGTGTCACTCAATGATCTCGCAAGAGACCGAGCCCTTTCCCGCCTTACCAAGCTGTGAGTCTGACAGCCTTGCCGCGTACGACTCAATCACCGTCTGAGTCGACGAGGCCGACATTTTCTGCTTCAGAAAACTCGATCGAGTGTAGTCTTTTCGACAAGAGAAGTGCGATCGATGGCTGACAAGAACTTGCTGGCATGGCAACGAAATGGTCTGCTCAAAGCATTTTCGGGGAAGAGAAAAACTGCAGTCGACGAATTTGCTTAGTCATCAACATAGTGTATGCGTAGTCAGCTTTTTTAACAGCCTCTGATTGGTTCGGTTAAGCCAGTCGCTAAATTTGTTTCTCTTTAGCTGTGGTGGCAGTTTGGAATTGCTTTGACTTTTTCTTTTTTTGTAATGATTTTAAATTCTGGGATTTAGTTGGAGGCTTGTCGCGGCGTTTGGGTTGTTTCGGGATTTGACCGCTTGTTTGAGCTTTCCCGGTGATTAAAGTCCAACGGAAATACTCCTTGGTGCACTTTACAGCGACCATTTTTTCTTGCTTTTTGTTTCTTCATTGCAATTGCACAGTTTTTTAAACTTAAATCGGAAGCCGGTTGAGAGTTTTTTTCCTTTTTTTTTTTTTCGCGTCGCCAAAGCTAAAACACCAGCTATCGCTCCTACCTCCACGCAACAATGTCGAAGCCACATGTTCTTCTTCTCGACCGTATCTTTTTCGCTACAAAGGTTTTGGCCGAACTAGAGTCCATTGCACGTGTCTCTGTCACCAAGGCCACCAACCGAGCTGAACTTGTCAAGGAGTTTGAGTCTGCAGATGACGACATTCTCGCACTCTACCACACCTTTCCCTCCCAGGCAATCTCTGGAGGCTTTGACAAGGAGTTGATTTCCAAGTTGCCCAAGTCGCTTAAGTACATTGCTCATGCTGGTGCCGGTAAGTGTATGGATTAGGGAATTTCAAATCTAAAACAGATAGGCTACGATAAGGTCGACGTCTCAGCAGCAACAGAGCGAGACATTTCCATCTCAAATATTCAAGGGTGGCTTGATCCTGCTACCGCTGATACTAATGTTTTCTTGATTCTTGGAACGTTGCGTAACTTTTACCAGGCCAGCAAGGTTTTGCGAGAGGGCAAGTGGTTGAATGCCAGTCGACGTGGCTATGATCCTGAAGGTAAAGTTCTTGGAATTCTGGGAATGGGTGGAATTGGTCGCGCGGTGCGGGATCGAATCGAGCCCTTTGGGTTCAAGGAGATCATCTACTACAACCGCAACCGTCTCAGCCCCGAGTTGGAGAAGAATTCGAAATACGTCTCGTTTGATGAGATTATTGCTAAATCTGACGTGTTGACAATTTCCGTGCCCTTGAACAAAAATACTCACCATCTTATTTCTCGTGAGGTGTTGGCCAAGACCAAGAAGGGCGTCTTTATTGTCAACACTTCCCGTGGTCCGGTAATCGATGAGGCAGCGCTTGCCGATGCTCTCGCTTCCGAACACGTTGCCGGTGCTGGTCTAGACGTGTTTGAGCAGGAGCCCAAGGTTCACCCTGGGTTGCTCGACAATGACAAGTGTTTCCTCTTGCCTCATGCCGGAACGTATACCTACGAAGCTGCCCTGCACTCTGAAGAAGAGGCTTTGAGAAATATAATCTCCGCCATCAAGACCGGAGATTTAATCTCGCCGATTCCAGAACAGCGGCGTTAGACATAGCGGCGATGTTTTGCGGATATAATAATATATGGATAAATCTGAGAACAAAATGGTGTACGTATACCTAAACCTTCTCGCATTGCGTGAGTCGGGAATAATTGGCTGATTTAGGAAGAAGAGATTGCAATAGCCTTTTCTACCGCCTCCGCATTCGATGCGATTGTAAGTTTTCCAAAGGGCACCAGCCACCAGACTCAGTCCCCGTCGGAAAGAAGCCAGCAGTTGCCAATGAGTGAAAAGAGCTCTCACTGTAGTAGTTTCTGGAGCAGCTTCTAACGCGCTAGTGACTGTAGATTACAATCGGGCTTGAAGGAGTGGCAACTTAGATAGTTTGCCAAGACCAATCTTCCGATTTTCTCTTACTAAAGAAAAGGTTTGTTGAATTAAAAGACTCTACAATCAATTTAATAGTTTGTTTTGCAGCTCGCTCAGTATTTACGCTTGTGGAATATGAATATCGGTCCGGCATTGTCCCTTTTACCACGGGACCTATTTCATCGCTTAACTCTCGCTTCGTGCCGGCTTAGCGAGAAAACCGTCTTTTTGGGTCGTGCTATTGAAGACTTCCCTCGACTATCACGATCATAAAAAGTATAGAGTAGTATGTTTGTTATGCGACAGCCTGAGGGCAAGTCACACACTGGCTCACATCCTGCCTTTGTCAATCTTGGGCGCTTCGCGTCAACTTTCACAATCACACCACAAATGTTTAGGTAAACACGGTAACGTCTGATCGCCGAAAAGGAAAAAAAAACACAAAAACTTCACAGGGGTCTGAGTCTGCCCCATGCTACACAGGTGAAGTGGGGGTAAACAACTGAATCGAAGGGCAAAACAAGGGGCTCCAATAGAGGCACCACCAGACAAAGGAAAAACAAAAAGAAGATCAACAAAGAATTGAGCATGAAATTAAAGTGTAACCGACCACTGCCAAAAGAAAAAAAGAGGAAGGAAACTTTAAAAGATATCAAAAGTTAAAGGGTCGCTCCCACTTTTGAAAGCAAAAGTGGAAGGTGGGTGCTTAGGCGAAAGCCAGAAACCGACGGCAAGCATTAACCGAAGTCAAACAGACACTGGTTTTTGGTTAGATACGTGTCTTTCCATGGCGGTAATATTACCAAATATCACCGACCAATCACAACGCTCAAAAGTCATCGGGGACCTGAGTTGGCCACTCGCTTAGTCGCAAAAGGGAAAAGAGCAAACTAACCGGAAGAGAAGCAAAGAAAAAGCAATGTCGGCTCTCTTTCTGCACCACTCTTGTAAATTTGTAGTATTTCATATTGATTCACACTGAAATTAAAATCAAAACTACTGCCTTTCTGCCTTTCTGCCTTTGTTTTTTCCTTGCCGGAAAAAAAAACTAGCCGCACATGCGCCACAGACGTAGCGGCGGTGATTGTGACAGCGCGCTTACGAAAGCGAAAAGCTCGCTTAGATTTTTCTGTTGTTGAAAACACGGAAAAGCAAAAAAACACTTTTCAAAACTCTTTTTCCTCTTCTTTTTTCTCCTTTTTGAGGGAGCGAAAGTTTTGTGTTTTGTGTTTTTGTTTGTGAGTGGGGAAGACTTTTGAATTCAGTTAGCGCCGATTTTTTTTTTTCCCTTTTCAACTCTCGGTCTTTTCTGTTTTCTGGTCAAAAAGGGGGAGGGGAAGTCATGACACTTCCACCGATGCGTTTGCATCCGCCTGCTGGCAGTGACGGAGGTGGTGAAACACAGACCTCGGAGGCGGTAAAGCCAAGCTCGCCTAATGTGCGTGGGTCGCTTGTGGTCAAAAGAGGGGGGGGGAGGCGGTTGAGATTAATTAAATTGAAACCCTCGCTCGTACCACCGGCTTTTTTTTTTTATTTTTTATTTTCAAATATAGCTAACTGTTTTAGCCTACGCGCTCGGTCGACTCCTCTGAAAAGCAGCCTGTCTCTCCTGGTAACGATAAGCCTCTGTTTCCCCATTCCCCTTCGTTCAGCGACGGGCATTCTTCCTCATCCGAAAGCGAGACCAATAATAATTCTGGGGTTGGCTCCTCACAGACTAATGTCTACTCTGGCGCTGTGTCGTACTCGGCTTCATCAGAAGGTGCTTCGAGTGATGCGCTGACAGGCTTGCCTAGCTTGCCCAGCATGTCGGCCCCACCGGTGAATAATCCAGTAGCAATACCGCGGCAACAAATGCTTATGATTGCCTTGAAGCACAAGAAGACTATTCGACGAAGAACAAAGACCGGGTGCCTGACCTGTCGTAAGCGAAGAATCAAGTGCGATGAAGCAAGACCACACTGTCTGAATTGCGCCAAGAGTAAGCGTGTCTGTTTAGGCTATGATCCGGTCTTCAAGCCGTCCGGTCTCACTTTCAGTGTTGGCTCGAACGATACCACGCGACCGAATCCTCCTCAGGAAAATCCGGCCTTTTTCCCACATTCAGAAGGAATATATCCCGCTCAGCAAGTTATGCAGCCTCCATCTGGTGTTGCTAACCCTGAGGGAAATCATTCGTATATAGCGCAGCCTCATTTATCGGGACCTCAGACACCACGAGCACCGCAGAACGGCGATGCATCAAAGTACCCAAACATCGCCCCGGTAGGGAGGCATCCTGCTTCTGCACCAGGGCAAATCATACCCCCTCAGATGCCACAAGGACCTACGATGTATTCTCCATATCAATGGCAACCTTATCCGGTCGACCGACAGGGTATTCCTCCACAAAGAGCGGTGTCACAGGCACCACCTCCACCAGGATATCCCTACCCTTATCCGCAATTCGGGCCCAATTTCGTTGCTCCAACGGGCGATTACAATAACATGCCTCGCATTCAGTATGCACATCCTCCGAACTATGATGCTAATGGCATGATTCCGTCTGCTCCCCTGCCATACTCGTACCCGCAGCCTGTTCCCGTGCAGAGCGGTGATGCGCACCCACCGCAGCCTCCGGTAAAGTCCCCGCAGCTCTCGACTTCGGCTAAGCTTTCACCGGCTCTCCCCAAGTCCGTTACGGTCTCTGGCGATGATGCGTCAGATGTTCCTGCCAAAAGGCTTAGGATTGATAGTCTCTTGGATGCGGTCGATGCTGCGGTGGAGCAGCAGACCGAACCAAAACAAGAGGTTCAATCTGGCGGATTATCCCTACGTCAATACCTTGAGTTTGAGGCCGAGTATATCCCCTTTCTCTCTGGCCTTTTGGATGAAGAAATGGAAGACACATTGAAGTGGGAACCCAAGAACATGAATTCCGCCACGCACGGAGCCCTGACTGAACTCATGCAGCTCTGGAGTCCAAAGCAGCCCAAGGAAATTTTGTTTCTTCCAAATCTCGAAGTGGTCCACACTCTTGCAAAGGAAGCGCACCCCGGCTATAACGACTTTGCCTATGTATTAAAGGTTGTTGCGAGGGTATTTTGTCCTGATTTGGGCTTAGTCTCTCGAGACCGAACCAAAGGTAAAGTCGAATCGAAGGATAGCACTGCCAAGAATAAGGAGCTCCGTCGATCTTCTCGTCGTTCGTCTCTGCGCTCCAGCACTGACAAAATCGAAACGGAGACCCTGAAAGATTCTGTTACCAACCGCAAAGATTACGGTCTGTCCGACACCTTGGAACTGCACTGCATTCTCGACAAGCTGGCCTTGCTGGACATTCTCTGTTCCGAGTCGTTTAGCGTCGAGGGAGACCTCCTAAAGACTATGATAAATTCCATATCACTGACACGCCGGAAATCTGAGCGGAACCCTGCTGCACATTTTCTAAGCTCGCTTTGGAACGAGCTCGCGAGGTTCGTCGTGTCCGCGGGCACAGACTCGCGCGACTTTGAGGGCGCACTGCTCTCGGTTGAGGCCATTTTGCAGCTGTCGCGCTACGCATCTGAGGCCGGTAAGGTACAGGAATCTCGGCTAGGGATATGCAAGACCCGCACTGCGACGTATGACTCGGAACATGGTGCAATTGAGTTTATGGATACGTGCACGTCGGTACAGTTTGACTTGTCGGTTCTTCTCTACTTGGTTGGAGTCTATAAGCTTGTACTGCAAAGGAGCAAGCAGGAAGCTCAGCAGCTCAAGAGCCGGAGAGATCCAAAGGTTGAGCACAGTGCATTGGGAGGCCGCGTAGATGCTGCCAAAAACGCGTTGGCTGCCTTTACAACATTTTACGCCTCTCGACAAGAGATAAATGCCCTCTGTCGTCTGTTTTGTCTTCGTCTGTCGGTCGTGTTGGACCGGCTTTAGTAGGGAGTGTACATTAGAGCAATATAATTAACCGTAATACAAACTAAACACCAATAAACCCTCAAATCTTGTATCGTTCTCAGTTTCCTCCAATTCGCAAAATGTTTTTACCTTGGAACCGTCGCTGGATGACCTCGCGTCGCTCGAGCACGTCGAGTGTGCGCACGAGGACGGCCTCGGTGATGGGCACACTGAAGCGCTCCGTGGCTCCCGGGTGTGTGACGTACTGTCGGAGAAGCATGTCGTACGACACCGACCAGCCGAGGGGCACGCGCTTCTTGAGTTCGTTCTCCATTATTCGGACGCCCTCGGCCATGGACGAGAGCGAGGTGTCGTCGCCGTGTGTGGCAGCCTGGACAGTCGAGGCCTGGAAGAGCCTGATGGCCTCGTTGACGTGCTCAACGGTCGCAATGGGCGATAGTACCATTTTCGCAAGAGACTCGGTGATTCGAATGATGGCTTCGAGTTGACGCACCGTGATGGGAATCGCCGAGCGCTTGGACTGGTTCGACTCAAACTGGGCAATCTTGGTGCGTATCTCGACAAAGTGCGACGATAGGCGCTCTGCTGCCTCGGCTGTGAGTCGCGGTGCGCAGCGCGAACGGCAAAACGAAATGTACCGCTTCATCTTGTCGATTGGGATCTCTCCCTCGACCGATTCGGTGACGCCAGTATGGTTGGCGTGAATGTCGATGACGTGGCGGGCGATTTCTCGGTCGCGCTCAACGTTGTGCTCGTCCTTGACAATGAAAATCATGTCGAAACGCGAGAGAATGGTCGTCTGGAAATCGATGTTATCGCCGGCACTCTTGAGGTCGTCGTAGCGGCCAAAGAGCGGGTTAGCTGCCGCCAATACCGAGGTCCGTGAGTTAAGAACGGTGGTAATACCGGCCTTGGCAATGGAGATGGTTTGCTGTTCCATAGCTTCGTGGATCGCAACTCGATCTTCGTCACGCATCTTGTCAAACTCATCAATGCAGACCACGCCTCCGTCTGCAAGCACCATTGCGCCTCCCTCGAGATAAAAGTCACCGGTGCTGTTATCGCGCTGCACCGAGGCAGTCAAACCGGCAGCAGATGAACCTTTACCAGACGTGTAGATGGCGATGGGCGTGACCTTTTCGACAAACTTGAGCAATTGTGACTTTGCGGTACCGGGGTCACCGAGCAGAAGAACGTTGATGTCTCCACGTAGCCGCATGCCGTCTGGAAGGATACGCTTCGATCCACCCATGAGCAAGCAGGCAATTGCCTTCTTGATGTCTTCGTTTCCGAAAATCGAGGGAGCAATAGAACTTGAAAACTTTTCGTACAAGTCGGGTGTTCGCGCCAGCGCGTAGAATTCTTCGACCTCCTGGTCAGAAAAGACAACAGAGCCACGGGTGGAGTGGTCCACCTCGACTTCGATTCCGACTACCTGAATATACGAGCTCTTGATTGCAGAGCCTCCAATGTTTTTGTTACCGCGCCCGCGCTTCGATGCGGTGTAGGTCGAGTAGATTCCCATGATTGTGCAGCGGTTTCCGGGAACGACACGGTTCACCAGGTACCGGTCGGCGCAGAGCAAGATGTGTCGAGGAAGTTCACCCACCGGGACCATATCAGGGGCTTCTTGCAGCTTGAGGACTTGCTGGTCAATGAAGGTAGAGTTTTCGTGCATGATCTGAAAGGGGTTGCTTGGGCACTTGCCGTTTTCGGGGTTTTGCTCGCCTACTTCGCAGTGCGAGGGCAGAGTAATTCCAGAAAAGCCACTATCTATATTGATGTAGATGATGGAGTTGCAATTCTTGCACCGTGCCTGCATCCGTGTGGCTTTCGAGGAGAGAGTCGAGGCACCAATCACCATACCCTCGAGACGGACCATTTTCGCGATATTTGACGCGTTGAGATCACGAATGGAGACTTTGTTGGCATCGGACTTGAACATGATTTGGAACCTAGGGGTGATCTTAATAGCCTCTTCTTCTACAACACCCGGAGCGACAACAGTCATCTGGGCAACTCGTTGAACGGCACTTTCAAACTAATTCGTTAGCACACCGTACAAAAGAAGAAGAGAAAAAAAAACGAGCACTTACCAGAGGGATGGTGGAACCTGGTTCATTGGTGAGCCGGTGTGCAAGGTCCTCGTCAAAGTAGACCAGATCGGTGATATCAACGGTTAGACAGTACTCCTTGACCAAGATGTTCTGGCGGAGTTGATCACTAGTCCTTGTTAGCGGTGATGACCTTCGGGAGCCAGGACAGGGCACATACCGGTAGATAAAGTCATTACCGACACGAAAGTCAAGTACAAACTGTCGAAATAGCGACTCAATCTGAGACGGGGCATCCTCATTCATCTCCCGAGGAGGAAGAACCCGCGTCTGGTAAGTTTGGGCGGCATCGTAAAGCGCCATCGCGAGAAAAGATAGACTTTAATTTAAAAAACAAATAAACACCCAATACAGACAAGCCCAGGTGTCCGCTATTATCTGTATTATCACTGCTTCTGTTGCTTCTTTCCTCTTCCAAGGGGTTTTGAGAGAACGACGCGTCAAAACACGAAAAGCAAAAAAAATTAATTAATCCCAAAACGGACGTGACACACACGTGATGTCACCTGACATCACGTGTCACTTACCCGGATTTCCCCGAGAAAATTTTTCCCAGTCGCAAAACTTTTTTCAACTTTGAACTCTGAAAAATCCCCAGAAAAATGAGCTCTGAACAAACTTTTATCGCAATCAAAGTGAGTTTTTATGTGTTTTGTTTGTTTGTTTGTGTATCTGACTTTGTTAGCCCGACGGTGTTCAGCGTGGCCTTGTTGGTTCCATTTTGAGCCGATTCGAGAACAAAGGGTATGGTTTACAGTTTTTTTCGAGGGAGAGAGAGATTTCTTATTTGGATTCTTGTCTAATTGAGTAGATTCAAGCTTGTTGCTCTTAAGCTTGTTACCCCCACCCCTAGCTTGTTGGAGGAGCACTACGCTGACCTCAAGACCAAGCCCTTCTTCCCCGGTCTCGTCAAGTACATGACCTCTGGTCCCGTTGTTGCCACTGTTTGGGAGGGCAAGGAGGTCGTCAAGACCGGTCGTGTCTTGTTGGGCGCCACCAACCCTTTGGCTTCTGCCCCCGGTACCATTCGAGGCGACTACGCCATCGATGTCGGCCGCAACGTCATCCACGGCTCTGACTCTGTTGAGTCTGCCAAGAAGGAGATTTCCCTCTGGTTCAAGCAGGGTGAGGTCGTCTCCTACGACCGATCCATCAACCCTTGGATCTACGAGTAAATTCAAGTTTTAAAAAGTTACTTATTATATATATATGTATATATATTTTTTTGCTTGATTTAAAGAATTGTAGTTTGTAGTAGTGTACAAGCTCACCTCCGTTGGGAGAAATTTTGTCTTGTAATGTCGACGAGCCCGCAGACCTCGAGTCTGTTCAAAGTCCTTCTGAAGGCTCCCGATTCGAGTGCATCGTGTGCGCGTCTCGGGCAGTTGGTCTTTTCGCGTTTGCAGACCAAATCGCTGGACACTCCAGCCGGTTTTATGCCCGCCAGCAGAGGCACGGTCCCGCACTTGAGTCCGGACAATGTCAAATCGCACGCTTCCCCGAGCCTTGGTGGGGTTATCGCCGGTCTGGAAGACTGTGAGTTTGCCCCAACTTTGTCTTGAATTATACTAATCTCTAGTTTTGGATACATATCCCCAGACGCCAGCTTTGATCGAGCACGCCGTCCGGTCTGGCGTGGGCTTCCGCGACCTCATCTGTCTAGACGATACCCTTCCACTAGTCATCACATCTCGACGGACGTCTCCAATAATTTCTCCACAGTCCAACACCGACACTACAGTGAGCGTGCACACTACTCGCGGGATCCGTAACGTGGGCGTGACCGATCTGGCAGCACTTGCCTACTCGTGCTCGCCAGATTTGGTTGTCGCGACCCCAGACTTGCCGAACCTGTCACCAGGTCTACGCGCGGGCCGGAACCGTGTTAATCGGATGCTGCTTCGGCAGGAGCGTTGGCTCTCGCTCTACGTCGAGCAGCACGAGGCAGCAGTCTCCAAGCCACTCCTCTTTGTTCCCGTTGTTCCAACGCTGCTACGGGAAGAACAAAGTCAGTACCTCGCGTGCGTCGAGAGTCTTGCTGGTGAAGACGGCCCCGTTGGAGGTCTGACCTTTTGGGACCACCCTGTGGCTGCAAAGAACGGCGAGACGCCTAGCGACGCCAGACTTGCCGAGTATTATACCAGAAACTCCAATCTAAACCACCTTCCTCGACTGTGGATGAAGGCAGTCGAGTCGCCGGCTGAGGTCGTCGACTGTATAGCAGCCGGGTTTGATCTGGTGAGCACAGACTTTGTGACCCGTGCCAGCGAGGCAGGAATTGCTTTCGATTTCACATGGCCTGCGTCACGAAATGATGGCTTTGCAGAAACACAACAGCCCTTGGCAAAGAGTCTATGGCGGAAAGAGTACGAGGTCACGATGCTACCGGTGGTGTCTGACTGCTCCTGCTACACCTGCACCAACCACTTTTCCGCCTACATCCACCATCTACTCAAGGCCCGGGAAATGACATCCACCACCTTGTTGCAGCTCCACAACATTCGCGTCGTGGACCGGCTGTTTGCCGGCATACGTGCTTCGCTCGCTAACGGCAGCTTTGAACGGGACGCCGACCTCTTCAAGGCCGCCTACGATATCCACGGGTACGCTGCGCTCTTCAGTCACGCAGTCGAACCCGAGCCCACCGGTCGAGACTTTGCTGCGCTTGTAAACTAGATTTCTAATGATACATTGTCCCTAGCCCCGCTAGGAATAGCCCTCTTAGGAATCCGTCTTTCCTCCCGTACGTTTGTAGATTTCGTCCACCGAGTCGCCCAGCTCGGGGTACGCTTGCCGTAGCTTCTCGCCCAGAATACCACAAAAGTCCTGGCGTTGTTAGCACGCACGCAACTCCCTGGCAGCTACAAACCTTCATTGCTCCCAGATGTTCCGAAACCCATGTATTTTGGCGTGTCATGAGCTCGACAAATTCCCGCGTGTAGACGTCGGGGTTGCGTCCATCTTCAATGTACCTGTTCCGGGGTCAGCCTGCGGTGAACAAGTCCAAATACAAACTCACTGAATGATCTCCCGTGGCACAGCCTCGGTAATAGAGTCCTTTGACGTATTTAAATTTTCAAAATCGGCCACGAGCTGGTTACTATTACAAGTCAGCCAGAATCTTTGTCGATGCGCTGTGTCCTACATCCGCTCCACCGTCGCCCGCTGCGAGTCTTCACCGTCAAAATCATAGATTATAATCGACATCTCCAGCATGAGCTGAATTGTGCTCCGCAGCTGCTCGCTCACGCCCGCAAGCCCGTCCATGTTTCACCGCCCTGGGAGGTTGCGATGCTCGTAGTGAAAATTTAAACACTCCCACTTTTCCCGCTTCACAAACACAATGCTCCAGCGATTTCTTTTCAGCAGAGTCGTGAGTGCTACGCCTGCGACGCTTGGCTTGCGCAACGCTCTTCTCGCTCGACCCTTTTCCGTCGGCTTTGTTCGACGTTTCGAAGATGAACCCATCAAGAGCAGTGATATCAAAGTGGCCGCCGAGGGATCGCTTCACAAGGGCCGAGAGGCTATGATCCAGCAGGCTCGCGATGGTTTTAGCCGTCAGAGGGACCGCGACAGCACTGGTAACAGAGACGGTCGACGTTCCAGCAGATCTCGCAACAACAACCGTGGCTACAGCCGAAACGATGGATACAACTTTAACGGAGGCTTTTCCCGGGACCAGAACCGCTCGCGAAATGTCAACTACACCGGAACGGGTGCCAACCGAACCACCATCGGCCCTCGAGCGCCCAACCCGTACACTCTCGATCCCGAGTCGGAAGAGTTCCAGCTTCAGGCCAAGGTGCGAAAGGAGTGGGAAATGTCACACGAGTCAGATAGAGACTTTTAGTTGCCTTTTTCTCATAAACCTTCACTGTTTCTTGTATGTATAACAGCACTTTTTATGTATATATTTACGTTTTCTGGCTACACTTTTCCCGCGTATTTCCACCATGAACTTAACTTTTACTTTTCAATACACAAGCTCTCAGCTAGGTTATCAAATACATGATAAACAAACGCGCTCTATTTAAAAGCTAAATTATAGTAATAAATATTGTAGAAGCACATTGCAAGGTATAACCTTTAAATATGAGACGAGTCGAGTGAGGAGGGGGGATTGGTGGCCAACCAAAGGTTCATCAGACATCCAGACACAAACAAGATGTCTTTTATGCCTTGCGGGATCGGGATCGGGTGTTGCGAGCCGGTCCACCGGGAGAGGCAGAGGTGGTGGTGGCAGAAGCAACAGTCTTCTTCTCCTGGGCAGCAGCAGCAGAGGCAGCACGCTTTCGCACAGTCTTCTTGATGTAGTTCTTGATGTAGAAGGCAATGAACAATACGAGGTAAGAAGAGAGAATAACCATACCCGAGATGGCAGCGTGCTCCTCACCAGCACATCGGCCAGCATTGGGCAACCAGGGCCAGTAGGTGCTGGTGAAGTAAGTCCAGCTGGCAAAGTAGACAAATCCTAGAAAATTAGCATTTATAAGAGGGTGGAGGAATAGCACCTACCGAGATCGATGATAAACTGGATGATCTGGAATCGAGTAACCCATTCCTTCCACCAAACACGAATACCAGCAGCAGACAAAAAGTAGTAAAAGTACATAACAACGTGTACACCAAGGTTAAGGGAAATAACAACCCAAGACTAGAACGGTCAGTCGAGAAAAGTCAAGAAAAGAAAAGGAAAAAACACTCACGACAGAGGTAGTACCAATCAATTGGCTATAGCACAACAAGGCAGTGGCACCGTGGTGATAAGTGTGTAAAAAGGCTGCTCGTTAGCTTCACGTCGTGTTTGCAATTGAGGCTGTTCTCCCCCGCACTCCAGGTACATACTCAAAGGCTTCTTCTTGATGACAAGGAAAACAGTATCGATAAGCTCAACCTAAGCAACTGCATTAGCATTTCGATCGCAATGACGGTTTTTTCCCTCCCAGAACAATACATACAAACTTGGTCAAGTAGTTGATCTAGACACGTTAGAACCCATCCGGGAAAAACAAGTAACAATCACATACATAGTAAAGAACAAACATCTGCTGAGTCCAAGCACCGCCATCGCAAATAGCGTAAAAGAGACCGTGGTAGTAGAGAATGGGTACGAGCTGCTCAATCATAAGCAACAACAAACTCAACGACAAGAGAGTCAAAAAGAGATTATGGATCTGGAAGAGAAAGGTAACCTTGAATGCTCCAAAGGGACGCATAATCTCTCGACCACCAAAGACAACAACATAGTAGATGGCCACAACGGCAAGCGCCTGAGGAAGTGTCGCAAGGGGAACCTGCTCGGGGGAAAATCGCAACTCCGATGCCTTGAAACCAACAACCCGCTCAAACGCCCACGCAAACACCGGCCAAAGTCGAACTCCAAAAGGCCACTCAATACTCGGCGCTCCAACAACAAAAATCTCGCTCATTTTGTTTTTTGGGTGGGGATTTTTTTTTTTGCAGTGGGAAAAAAAAAAAAAAAAGAAGGCGCGTCCGCGTTCCTAAAGGGGTTGAGGGAAGGGAATTTACCCGGCTTGAGTTTAGCTACGCCCAAAAGAAGTAAGATTAAAAGTTTTAAATAATGGAAAGAGAATCCAGGTTTGTTTTACAGTTTTGCTTTCAGAGATCCAAGAGAATTTCGTCGCCAGCACCCTCGCCGCCGGTGATGGTCTCGGTGTAGCGCTTAAAGTAGCTGGCATCCAAGCGTAGATTGGCCTTAACATTTTCCAAAAGCTCGAGCTCGTCCGTAGTAGGGCCATCGCTAGGTCTGTATTGCACCAAAATCTCCTGGTACTCGTGTCGAAGATGTCGCACGTAGTCGCTAAAGACCTGGGTCATGACAAAGAGCGCACCTTCGTCGTTGAGATACTTACCCACAACCTTGCTCAATTTAGACGTATCACGAACTAAGGTCTTGACATAGTCGTGTGCTCCCTCAGGATCTGATAAATCTCGCTTTTCTGTCCAGTCGAGTTGGCGGATCACTTTCACGTGCGCCGTCATACGCTCGACCATAATCGAAACCAATTTCGAAAAGATCTCATTTTGGTGCTCCAGGAATGACTAGAAATATTAGCTGTGTTACTAAACCAGGAAATTCCCCTTACCCTTCGAACTTTGTCAAACTCAATCGTCAGATGGCCTCCCTGCGAGCCGGCATGTCGCTTAACGTAGATCCGACTGAACGGAATCAACGCAACAATCACACCCATAGATTGAGATGAAAGTGCAAGGTGTTTAGCTGTTATACTTTTCAGACCAGCCGACCGTGTTGCGCCCGCTCCAAGGATTACCTGGCACGTACGGGAATTTACCAGCCGCAGAAACTCAAACATCTGTGAACAGATATCAGGAACCCATTGTCTAAAAACACCCATGAGCTCCATGTATGCTTCGAGATATTTGATCGCAACCAATCCTGAATTGGGAAGCATAAATGTTTGCTCTCGGTCGTTGTCTTTGATTCGAATAATCTTGAGCGGCTTCGAGGGCGTTGCCGCCTCTTTGTCAGGTGAAACAGCCTTGGGTGTAGATAAAACTTCTGGCTGCTTTTTGCTAGGGGTGGGAGTTCCGGGAACAGCGGATTCGGTGCCGTTGGACACATCGGTAATCTTCTCAATTTCAGACGTTTCCTCCTTTACATCATCCGGTTTTGCAGCATTTCCATCGTTTCTTGGTTCGCTTTGGTCCTGCTCGGCGCTGGTAATCGTCTCAACCGGCGGCTCGACCTCTTTGTCGGCTATATTTTTGCTAGCATCATCTTCACACTTCATCGCATCCGTAATATCCTTTGCAAACCCCCAAACACTAAATGCCCAGTCCACTGGATCGCTAGATGCACATCCTACAATCTTATCAATGCGCTCTTGGTCACCCACAGTAATAGTTTCGTCATTCCACTTGTCTTGATCAATTGCATCTGAAATGCTCTGTAGAGCTTTTTGCTGAAAGTTTTGAAGAAATTGTCGAATTTGAAGACCAATACAACCTTGTAAACCTGAGCCGATACGGCCGGTAAGAGCTTCGCACTCTTGGATGAATATACCGTTCAGCGCGTAATAAAACATAAATTCTTGAACCGAAAACTTCATAATTTGATCGCGACATACTTGAAGAACCTTAGTTAGACGCTCCTGCGTCCGGTCAACGGTGTCTGAGATCATACTAGTAATATCAAAGTGTGCAGAAAAGTTCTCATCGTCTTCGAACCCAAACTGAACGGATGCATTCGAACTTATATTTAGTAACAGGCGCTGAAGAGTAGACAGGCGCCTAAAGTATTCAGATTCCGTAGCAAAGATACGAAGGACCATTTCAAGAAAACGAGACGAAGAGAGAGCACGCAACCGCTTTGTTAAATTTGTACTCTTTTCCGCAGAAGATCTTCCAGTCATATTGGACATCGTGGACATATCATCATCGTCGCCCTGTGGTAGGCAGTATCGAATTATATTCTTCGACTCTTTAAGCACGGCTTCCCGGAGAGTCCGTTGCGCAGCAGAAACGCTATTAGCATTCCACAAGCCAATGAAATCACCTTCTAAATCCTCTCTAAACTTGCTTGTAACCTCCAAATACGCACTGTTGACTTTTCGGCCGGCTTGTGCTTCTGCGCTCAAGCTAGAAAAGGTTCGACAAAGTCGGTACAAAGTATCTTGAGCAGGCACAGACTTTATATGCTCGCTAAGATCCATCATTAGCTGAGATACAAACTGAATTTCATATTGTTTACCAACGCGACTCTTGAGCAGGACCAAGTTCTCGCGAAAGGCATCTAAACCAGGGACATTTCGAAGATCAACTATTAACGACGGCGGAAGACTTATTTTCTCGTCTCCGGTGTCGACAAGCTTTCCGCAAAGCAATTTTTCACATCTATCAATGGTTTGCACCGCGTCTGAAAGTTTCTCGGCAACCAGGTGGTTTTCGGCCTCATCGCCATATTGAAGCAACAATGCAATTTGCTTTAATGAACACGATAATTTTCTGGAATTGTACCGCCTCTTCTCAAGCCGTAATAGTTCTAATCCTGCTTTTGCACGTTTTGAATCAACTTTATTCAACTTGCGCTTGATCTTTTGTATCCTCTGCATGAGTTCATTGCTTTGATCGTTAATCGAAGTTAAATCACCCAATACTTCAAAAAACAAATTAGACGCTTCCGAGATATCTTTTATCAAGTTCAGCTCAATCACGTCCAGATACCAAGACATTTTTTCTTGTATCAAAGTATTAGTTGCTAGATTATTGCGCGATGACAGCGAGTCTGCATCCATAGATGGAAGTATCTCGGCCTTTTCAGTAACTAAATCAAAAGTCCTGGGATTTTCCAATTCAAAATTTGAGCTCGAAAAAATCTCAGGTACCGAAGATAACGGCGGGACTTGATGTCGGATAACTTCATTCAAGGGCGTCTCTTGATACGAGTCCTCGCCAATCTCCTCATCAAACTCCACGCCTGAAACGACAGAACCTCGGCGAGAATTGAAGGCGGATGGAGGAGCAGATAGCCCACCGGGTAAGGTGGGGATGTCACTGAGACTCTGGTCATCGGCAATTGAGCCCTTTTGCTCGGCAGTAGATATATCGTGAGATTTTAACCGAGAATAAATTTGATAATTGGAACCGACAGACTTGAGATACTGCTGAAATTCATCATCAGAGATGCGATTGATTTGACTCAAGGTCACTAACGGAATCTCAGCCGTAGTAGGCCTTCGTAGGTTTCCTCTGATACCAAGCCGGTCGACAATGGAGCCGATTGAAGGTGAGGCAGCTGATTGCAAACTGTTCGATCGAAACTCTTGACGAGAAAGACGGCGTATCGATGGGGATCCAGAAATCGATGACAGCGAAGGAGACAGGGGATCGCGCCGACGATCAGTCAACGGCGTTCCCATAAGTACAGAGTATGTAGACATTGGAGAAGCATTATTAAAAGCACCCATTGGCGTCTTTGGCGAAGGCGAAGGTGGTGGTAATGTCGGTGTCTCTGGTACCGAAAGCTTGGGCACCACACGGGCCGGCGTAGCACGCTCCCCATTACTATCCCTATCGAGCTTGCTCATAGCAGCCGTCCTCTGCCACTAACCCCTTGTCGCTCTCTCGTTTAAACAAAAAGGCCTTTGTTTGGTGAAAAGCCGCCTCGTCGAGGTTTCGAAATGGCTGTTGGTTTTTAACTTAAACACAAATGTAACTTACCACTTGTCTCGTTCCCCCAAACAACAGCGCAGCCTTTGAAAGCCAAAGAAGAAACTAAAACCACCTTTGCACAGCATTCGCTCTTGTTTGCGCATAAATGGATTGCACTGCTGCGGGATCACCGCCTGAACGACAGTCGACTATGCCAGGTACTCCGGGGTTGGCGTCTTTTCGTCTAGTAAACAAACTTGAGGCGACATCACCATCCAACAGTGAGCGAGATGCCAACCATTTGGAGGATTCTCTTCCTGGATTGAAATCAGATGTTCCCCCAGCACCTAGGTCCAGTGCGCGAAGGAAAAGACAAAGTATGATCAACATCAATGTCATGCCGAATTCCAATTTGGCTTCCAGAAATCGTTTGCCTGATAATGCACAGAGCGGGTTAGCGACCAGTGCTCCCAGGTCTCCCATTTCTGCAGTACCAGCTAGCACAACTACTTCTTCTCCTTCACAGCCTCGTACCAGCTCTGACTCTACTCTTAAGTCACGCGAGGATTCGCGGGGAGATTCTCGTAATAGGACATACGAACGCGATTCAATGTTTCAGTACCTAGAAAATTTAGCTGCAAAAGAGCGCCGAGTTATGGAGCTAAAGGAGCAATTAACAGAGGCAGAACATGATCTCGAGGCGCTCAAGGCACAATGGGAACAGGTGATGCGCGGTGAGCCACATAGCATCTACCAGGGCTTGGAGTCTCGTACTGAAGAAACTTCTCCAGAAAGGAGAATTCCAGGTATGACGAATTTCACCCCCGGCAAAATGTTCAACAAATACGAAAGAGGTGGTGCTGGTGAGGACGTGATACAGATTGGTAAAAAGCTTGCAGAGGGGTTCAACAGTCAGTTTTGGAATCTCTATGAAGATCTGCGGCAAGTCACTCTCGGTGAAGATGCGAGAAGACCTCAGTTTGCCAGCGAAAGTGAACCAAGACCACGGCGACCGACTAGCCGCCAATCAACGTACTCCGGAAACAGCGCTGATACTAGTATTGATTCAGATGCAGTTAATTTCAGAAATGATATTCCTCTTGACACCTTTTCTATGCCTGCAGCTGGAGAACCGGAGGCACCACCGTCACCTCCCATTCGCAATATTTCTTCTTTCTTGGATCTCGTTGAGAAAAAGACTACGCAAGTTTCAAATCTGCGGATTAGAGGCGAAACTATCCCTCAATTAGGTGCAAATTTACTTGAAAAGGCTCGATCACGATCAACTTCACCTTTCCGAAATCAAAACAGCCCGTCTTCAAAGCGACCTGTCGAACGCGAGTCATCAAATTTGAGTCCTACATCAAGCAACAACACCGATTCATGGAACTATAATAGAGGATCAAATGCATAATAAAGGCTCCAACGGATACTCTGTTTCGGCTCTCTCTCTCTGTGGTTTTACTCTCGACTGCTGACTCAATAGACTCCTATTTTGGTGTGCTACATTCTGTTTTTTTTTTTCACGTTACTATGTATTGTTTTCGGCTACACTTCTTTCGTGTTGTTTGTTCATTCTTCCTCACTGTCAGTGAGACCCCTGGATGTATAAGTCACAAACTTTTTGATATGATAGATTGTTTCGGTTTGGTTTAAGCATGTCTTTGGTGTTTCTTTGTGTTTACTTTGTCTTGTTGATTTGAATTTTAATGTTCAATTTATCTGCGTATTGGAGTGGTGAATGCTGATCTTGCCTCTCAAAGTAAAAAAAAAAAGGTAGTACCTCTCGGTGACAAAAAGAGTGTAGGAAACGAATATTTAACACTAGTAGAATATCCCCCAAGGGGCTTTATTTCAAGTGTATACGTATGACGCTTAACGGTCGCCAAAATGTATATGGTTGCTATGGTTACCGGTTGAACTTTTGGCGGAAGCTTTTGATCTATCAAAGCATCCTGGTTTTTATCGAGAAGATGTCGATGTTTCCTGGTGGCTTTGGTGGTGCTGGTTCTGGTGCAGGTGGGAACTATGGCGCCTTTGGTGGGTCGAGTGTGCCTGCTGGAGCATCGTGGGCCGACCTGACACCTGATCAGCAGCAAGAAAGGATGACTGCACAGATGATTACATTTATGCAGTCCTGTCCTGCCAAGGCCTTACTTTCTGGTGGTGCTGGTTTTGGTCTCGGTGCTGTATTCAGCTTGTTTATGACTAGTGTATGTCTCCCTCCCTCATGCATAAGTGCCGGCTCTAATAGATCTAGATGCAATACGACGTTCCTATTGGTATGAGCGGCGCAAAGACACCATTTTCTGAATTACCCTGGAAACAGCAATTCAAAGTTGGTATGACCGATATGGGAAAGAAGGCGTGGAGCTCCGGAAAGAACTTTGGCTTTGTTGGTCTGGTCTACTCGGGAACAGAATGTAGTGTCGAATCTCTGAGAGGCCGAACTGATATTTGGAATGCTGTTTCTGCTGGTTGCATAACTGGTGGTGGTCTTGCCATCAAGAGTGGTCCTCAGGGCGCGCTTATGGGCTGCGGTGCCTTTGCAGCCTTCAGTGCAGCTAGTATGTATACAAGTGTCTCATATTGAGTATGAAAAACTAACTTTAATTCTAGTTGAGCTTTATCTCATGCGCGACCATGCTACCCCTCCCTCTACTGATGAAGATTAAAGCTTTGAATTTATGTTTTTATTGTACATAGTGTTGAAAGACACACAAAAGTAGTGTTTTACATGAATGGAATACTTATTCAAATTGTTGTCTAAAGAAGGGAGCTACTTGCTTGCGGCTAGCCGAAACATCTCGTTGTAGCCATGTCTGAATTCCATCGCCTCGCTGCCCCGGTGTGAGTTCTAGTGACTGGAGCTGAAACTTTTCTTTTGCAAGATCGAGTGCTTTCTCTACCATGTCCTCAAGTCCTGGAGATGCCTGAAACAAACCCAACTCGCGAATGAATCGCTCTGGGCCGGGGCTGAATGAGGTCATGACGAAAAGCAGATCAACTTTTCGCTCCTTTGAATATCCAGAGAGAGCTTCATCAAATGAGTCTTTTCCAAACTTAGATATCATATCTTCAAATGATTTTCCAATACTGCTGAAACCCAATTGTAACGTACCGGATTTCCACTGTTTGTAATCTTTTCGGAGCAATTCCATCATGGAGAAACTCTCCAGGTCATCTTTGGCGCGCTTAATATCAGTAAACAAACTTCTTGAGTCGTATTGATGGCCAAGGATGCCAATCAAAAATTGGAAACTGCTCTTGTCAGTCTCAGTAACTCGATTCTCGGCTTGAAGATTTCTGGTATCAATTAAAATTGCGCTAAGGCACAGTTCTGCTATTTGCTTGTCAATTATACTAGTTGCTCTCGCCAATTCGTCGCTCCACTTTGTTTTGAAATAGTCAACTATAAGACTGCAGCAGCTTCCGCAGGTCTGTATGAGTCTTGGGTGCGCATCTTTTGCCTGCCCCTCATCATCATGGTGATCAATAATTGAAGCAATGCGGTCATTATACTTCGCTAGGCGACCAGTAAGGCTATTGTGATCCACAAGAGCGAGCGAATCCGGTGGACTGTCAATCTCGTCACAAAACAGGAGCGAAGTGGAAGGAATGTCAAACTTATTTAGCAGGTATAAAAACTCCGGTCGAATGGATAATTCTGAGCGATTAAAGTTCAGTAAAGGCGTAGGATATCGCGGATAAGAAATCGAGGTGAGGTAGCTGAATGCAATGGATGACGCAAATGAATCCAGATCTGGCGAGCCATGTCAGCACCCAACCTCCAAGAACTCAATAAATTTACCTCCAGACTCATTTCCACAGACAACACCGGCTTTCCAGTCGAGTTTCGAACGCAGCAGAAAGGTTCGCAGACTCATTCAGGAACGAGTAAAATTGACAGGGACAACGTTACCTGAACTTTTTTTTAGGAAAACAGTAACGAAGACATGGCTGACTTGGATCCACAAGATGTCGAGGAGCTGCAGACAAAGGAATACTGGGTATTTATTCATTTTATCGGGATCGGTCATGCGATGGTTCGGCTAACACACACATACAGGATACTCGGTACCAGAAATCAGGCGACGAGGAAACTTTTGATTGGTTCAAGACCTATAGTCAGCTAGCCGACTTATTTTCACAAAATATCCCCTCTAAAGATTCTCGGATTGTCATGCTAGGCTGCGGAAATAGTACCCTGTCTGCTGATCTATATGATGCCGGATACAAAAACATCGTCAACATCGACTTTGCCGACACTTGTATAGCCAATATGAAGGCCACGCATGAGAAGATACGTCCTGAAATGACTTGGGTTGTAGCTGATGTTCGTGATATGAACATGCTAACCGATGAATCATTTGATGTTGCGATTGACAAGGGTACGCTGGACGCCCTCTTGTCCTACTTGGGCTCAGTCTGGGAAGTTCCTATAGAAGTTCAAAAGTCTTGCAACCTTTATATGGATGAGATCAACCGAATCCTTAAGCCCAAGGGCACTTTTCTCTATATCTCGTACCGCCAACCTCACTTTGCTCGCTCAATCATTGACAAAGAGTATTGGAATTTGAGTTACGACACTATTAATGACGATGCGGGTTCTTTAGATTATTTCTCGTATGTTATGAACAAGTCTGAAGACGTTGGAGATCAACCTGTTGAATAGATCCTCGGCTCACTGTATATAATCTGAAAACATGTGAAATGGTGTGAAGACGACAGTCAACTTCTGTTGGATATAATGATTCAAATAAAATTATGCTACTAATATACAATATAAAACTCCTAAGTCAATGCTGAAAGTGACGCCAAAAGACCCTCGTCATAATGTACACTGTTGAAGTCAGAAAGCCGGTCAATGAGCTTGTCAAACAACTCCTTAAATCTTCCCTCCGCCATAGAAAGACTCTCAGAGAATTCCTGATTCGTAATTTTCTTGCCATCAAAGCACTGATCAATCATCAAATAGAAATTCCAAGCAAGGCTAAAGATATTAGACAGCTCCTGGCTCATCTCCTGACTACGAGAAGAAACCAGAAACATGTTTGCAAGAGAAAGAATACATTCAGAACAATAGCGGACTGCCTGATCAATATCGTGGATATTATCTTTGATGACGCTGATAAAATCGTGAGTGGTAACCGCGTTTAGCCAAAAGTGATGGAATGCTTCCAGTACCTTGGTAATCTTAAATCTCAAAAGCCATGCGCGTTGTAAATATGGTTTTATTTCTAACCTCGCTGGTTTGAGCTTCCATTGAAGACTATTCAACAGGTTAGCCAGTACCTTTAGCTGCAACAGCCATGACTGGCAGGTGTAAAGAACTTCAATCAGATCCGAATTTATAAATAGACTTATAATAGGGGAAAGTTGGAATTCAAGTCGGATACCTGCTAAAGCGTCAATGAAGAAGTCTTGGGAGGACGGCTGCGGTAGGTTAATAGCTTCTATTTGTGATCCCTTAAAGTCAAAGACTGAATTGAGTCCATCACAAAAGGACACTGTCGTTATTTCTTCGGTTGACGCATTAATAATGTCAAAATGAAGAATTTCGAACGCTTCGGCAATTAGTTTTGTTTCATTCAGCAAGATGCAGTCTGAAAATGCTTGCAAAGACTGTAAAAAATTATTGCACTTGTCAAGAGCGTCAGAGAGGAGATCTGCGCGTTTCTTTGAAATTTCAGAAACAACCTTTGCGAGAAAGGCTGAAAGCACGTTATCGAATCCAGCTAGTCCAAGATCTCTAGACTCGCATAGAGCATCGAAGTCATCCAAATCCATCTTTACACAAGTGTCAATTGTTAAATTTTTATCTATGAAATCATAAAAGACTCGTGATTTGGCAGCTTTAATCAAATCTTCCGCATAGGGATCTAAACAACTCGGTACCATGATTCGCCCATTTTTGCCATCAATATCTATATTCACAGAATTATTCCATGCTTCCATGTAATTTATAGTAGTCCCATTGTTATTACTGATATACGATTGGCAAGGACGCAAAAATGTTGTCAAGTCATGACTGTCGGTACCCAGCACTATCCATTCTGCAGAAGCACGGAAATATAGAGAAAATATAGACCAGAAAAATGACTTTCCAACAATAAATCTCTCCATATCCATACAGGCACATGCCTGGCAAGTTTCTTGGTAGAGATAGTTGATGTCCTCCACTATTTCGTGATGAGTGCTCAAAGATCGGTTGGATAATCGTAGAACAAAGGGGAGAAAAGAAATTAATGCCCGACTTTTTTGCTCAGCAAAGGACAAAAACTCTAGAATGGATATCACTTTCCTTTCTCGGTAAGGAGATAACGGATCATAATTAATAATATGTATTCCAAATTGATCCAAGACTAATTCAAACTGATTAAATATAGTTTGTAAATATTCGGATTCAGTGTTTCTGGAAATTAAATCCCAAACGCAGTATAGTTTTTCCGCAAGCGATACTATTCGAGCTGAAACAGCACTCCAGGAAGAATCAAGAAGACTAGATAATCTATAATTGCTATTTACCGTCACTAAACCTTTTTTAATGTTAAATAATTCTGTTGACTTTCCCAGTAAAACAAATGTTGTCTCTCGAATCAGCTCAAGTTCAGATATCCGCGGCTCTTTACTATTCCAGAATTGCGTATGTGGTGGTATATTCAGATTAGGATCTCTCAAGTACATGTCGAGAGTTGGTGGGACAGAATCGGAGATTACCGAAATTGAATCACTGTCCTGAGACTTTAAAGAGTAGAGACTGCCACTGTCTGACAATGAATCATCTAGGTCTTCAGCTATTTCCTCAATTAGCTCGTCTGGGGTAAAAATATCTCTCCAAGTAAGATCTTCGTTCTCCTTGAGCGTTTCTTCTCCGTATAGTAGCCGAGACAACGTCTTTGCATCCACATTTAAAGGAGAGTTGTTCAGTTGAAACAGCCCGGCAAGCAGATTCCATAAATCATACCTAATAGCTAAGGGCTTTAGATCCAAATATTCATCTACCGTTTCTATCAACTTTTCCAGTTCGTGACCTGCACCCTCTTGGCCTTTGATGAAGTGTTTTTCTGCCAAGCTAGTCAAGTCAGCAAAAAGTAAAAACAAGGAATAAATAATATTACCCTTTAAGACGCGTTCGAATGTCATCCACAGACAAGGCTGCATTTTTCTTGCGAAGGACTTGGGTATATCGCGCGATCATGGCATCAAGAGCGCGCTGTCTTTCGCCGCCACCACCGTCCGAAAGCACAAGTCTAACAATATGTGCAATATTTTTCATATTACAGGACTGTGGAGGCGTTTCAGCTTCGACTCTCTGATATTGAATGGATTGTGTCGAGATGCAGCTACTGCAAGATGACGGCCGTGAAAGCCAATCCCAAGAAAATGAGACCTTTCCAAATATTAAAACCTCGACTCTCCCTCAGCAGCGAAATAAAAACACGCCAGCTTCAATCGAAAGAAGAAGCGAATCCAAAGTTTTGGAGCGTCACGTTCAACAACAAAAAAAGTGATGGCAGAGGATTATTACCTAAGCAACCAGGTTTTTTTCCTCCTATAATCGAGGCTCAAAGCTTTTTTTTTTTTTTTTGTTTGCTAAGACTCCTTCGGCTTTGAAAAGTATTGCGGTGTTTGCACTTCCCTCAATGAGGATTCTACGACGCAGACAACCTCTGGCCTACAAGATCGTGGTAGTGCTCTTGTCTCTGGTCTCATTGGGCTACCTACTTCATCTTCGAAACAGCAGAAGTGAAGCTGCGTTAATAGAGCACATCAAAACACACGGTGGTTCTCGTCCCAACGACGTCAGTTCTGACTTTGTGGATGACCAAATCTACGAACAAAAGTTCAGGAATGTTGTTTCTGAACCAGATGGTAGGCTGGTCCGCCCTGGTTCTAGTGAGAGAGCAAACGCTACTCTGCTCTCGTTGGTTCGAAATAGCGAGCTTGCCGACCTCGTAATGACAATGAAAGAGGTCGAATCAACTTTCAATAGCAAATTTAACTACCCTTGGACCTTTATCAACGACCAACCCTTTACAGACGAATTTATTGCTCAGACCAAGGCTGTTACCAATGCCCCTGTTTACTATAGTAAGTTTTATAACTATATTATTAATAGTGAAATGTTTTTTTCTTACAATTTTTAGAACAAATTCCTGCTGATCAGTGGGCAGTTCCGCCATGGATCGACAATCGGGCATATGCAAAGGCCGTCAACAAACTAAAGGAATCTGGAGTCCAGTACTCTGGTATGACAAGTTATCATCAAATGTGTCGCTGGAACTCAGGAATGTTTTACAAACATCCCTTTTTGCAAAACTTCCGATACTATTGGCGAGTCGAACCCAATACTCACTATTTTTGTGGTATAGACTATGACGTCTTTAAGTATATGGAGGATAATGAGAAAACCTATGGATTTGTCATAAATATTTACGATGATCCTGGAAGTATTACCAACCTTTGGCCTACCACTATGGAGTTTCTCGGTTTGCACCCTCAATTTATTCACCCTAACAACACCATGGGCTGGTTAACAGATACAAAGAAGCGCCCTGATCACACAAAAAAAGCAAATGGCTACTCTACTTGTCACTTTTGGAGCAACTTTGAAATTGGCGATATGGACTTTTTCCGAAGTGAAGCCTACGATACTTATTTTACTTATCTCGATCGTTCAGGCGGTTTCTTCTATGAAAGATGGGGCGATGCGCCTGTTCACAGTATTGGTGTCGCTCTTTTCGCGGATAAACACAAAATCCATTGGTTTCGAGATATCGGCTATAACCACATTCCCTATCTCAACTGCCCTCGCTCGCCAAAATGCAAAGGGTGTGAACCCGGCGAGTTTTTTAGAGGTGTTGGTTTGGAGCAAGAAAATTGCATGCAAAACTGGTTTAAATATGCCCACGACCAGTAAGGGCCCTCTTCAGGTTGGAATGCCTTGAATCTCACTTTCTCAGTTTCACAAAATACTATAATCACTACTTGGACTTATATATCTTGTTTATCAATGCTTAAATTTTTATTTCCGAATGAACTCACATTTGCTTTTCGGCCTTTCAAGCAAGAAAATGAGAGGTTTGATGTTTAGCCTTTCACATCGACTGTATACTTTTTTTCGGCTTCATTTCATAGCTCTCTTGAATTCCAATTAGCTCGATTATAGTGTCGTTGCTCTATTTTAGCGCTCAGAAGTGAGTTTGTGCCTGGAATTTTTCCATCTAGAGAGTCGTGATGTGATTTGTTTGCATTGTGGAGCTCCTGCTCGAAATTTTTTTATTAATTAGTTGGCGTGGTAGTTCGTTCGTTTTTCGCTGTTTATTTTCTGTTAATTGTTTCGAGGGGTTGGGAGCGGTTAGAAAAGGCTGTTCCAAAGATCAAAGTGACCGGACCGTTGTTGTTATGGATTGGTGCATTTTGCGGTCATCTTGCATGTACGAATTCAACAGGTATTGTACAAAAATAAAGGATTAAATTATTAGAATTTAGGTGTATCACATTTCATAGCCACAGCCATGTGTCAAAGGAAGATGTACCAGAAATGAAAATATGTGTTCATTCTATTACTCATAATTCAATTAAATCAACAAGCAGTATTTTCTACGACTTCAGATGGAAAACAAAAGTTTCTTAAAGTTGGGAAGTTTAGAATACTGAGTTGCCCAATCCCGTCTACCACGGAATATGCTTCTAAAGTCCAATAATACGGCTTTCGGGCGTTCTTTGAGTTTCTTTTGGACTTATCATGCATATAAATGCATACAGTAGTTGTTCTAGAGGTCTATTGGCTTTGAGTTTTTGCTCAGAGCCAAGCCGGATCAACCTAAAGAACAATCGAAAGCAGGATTCTTGAGGCTATGTGTAAAAGAAAAGCGTACATAGCTACAATCTCGTAAACCGCTAGATTAAAAATCCGGAGCGGATGCCTATTTTGTCAAAATCTGAGCTTATACCTAGCTGGGTGGCTGTAACAAGCAATCAGATGCGAACTTATGTCAACCGCTAAGTATCGAACATCCAATTCAAGGATCAAATCATTCAAGAAAGCTTCCCAAGATACTTTGAGTGATTTTTGTTTTTCTGGTGTTTGTATATTCAGGGGAATGTGGGCTGATTCAGAGTTCTACGGGTGTGGTTAAAAGTTACACCTTTTCGTCTGAGCGGAGAACTGCTACAATAGATTCTGGGCGTCACAACAGCAATTGCGCAATGTCTTCAGATTTTTATTCATATTTATCAGCGGTGCTTTTGAATTTTCATTTTATATAAGTAAGCAGATATCAGTAATTGCCAGCAACAGCTTTACAATTCAAGTGAAGCCAACATTTTGTCATTTAAAAAAAATCCTTCAAACAATAAAAATAGAATAATCGTATAAGTTTTTATTCATAAACCTATCATAGTGTCTCCGATTCTTTTTACGTCATTGAATGAATAACTTTGTCTTGCATATCATGTTAAACTGTTTAGACACAATCATGAATGCATTGGCATGTCACAACCCCGGCATCCGTGGACACCTCTTACTCACATCTGTAGACCGAAGAATTCGAGTATAGTTCTCTGGCAAAAAAGGTATATATATCTTTGAATCTTGAAAAAAAAAAGTAATTACCTACAGAAGATTCTGACTTTTTTCTACTCAAAAAGCATGAAATTCATTTTCATTTTTTTACTTATTGCAATCTCTGATGCATTGCCAATTGACGTTACTTCAAGAAACTCTCTCGAGGTAAAATCCGAAAATGGAGACTTTCTGGGGAACTCAACTGGAATTAACGACGAGTCAAAGGTCCGTGAATGGAATTCAAAGCCATATAAACGCTGGGTATTCAACATGAGGCACTTTTTACGATTTAGAAATAAGGAGTCTGAAGAGGCCTTCAAACAACAGATGATAAAAATTGCTGAAGAGAGAAGAAATGCTACCAAGGCTCAAATTAATCCGGCTGAAAAAGCGGATGGTGAACAAATGTTAAAAGGCCGTATGCAACTTTCATATCCTCCAGCGTATCTTACTGAGCCATCGCCTTATAACGATTTTGCTCCCACTGATGACACCGAGAACATCTACATAGAAGAAAGAAATGTCAGTCCTCCTTATCTTCAGCCTCTAGCTTTGGAACAGCTTAATTCAGTTGCTTCGAAGAAAAAAAATTTATTGAGACGTTACATAGTCAGTATAAGAAGGATAGTGGAGTTGATGAGGAAAAACAGATTTACGCCAAAAAATAAAGAGCTACCTAAAGAGAAGCAAAACACTGTTGGGCCTGATATTGAAAGCACGGAGACCGAAAAAAAAATGACTACGGTCAAAGACTCGGTCACTTAATTATACACTGGGTTTTCTAAAGGAAGAAAAAGATATTAATTTTGGACTTTGGCTATATGGTAAAAAAGAAATATGTTGTTCTACAGTGTTTGAGCTTTAGCCTTCTCGGATGAAAAACAAAAAAAACTCTAAGGAATAATGGTGCGAATTTTGCGAATAAAAATGGTAAAGAGTTAGCTGCGTTTTGTTGGCTCTGAAAAATATAGGCATTCTATTCTGGTTTTTTGAAATACGCTAAAAGACGTAAGCTTAACATAGTTTCAACGGTGTCAATAAACTTTTCTTTATCAAAAAAACTGTATCAACATGAAAAGGTATTCAAAGTAGAAAGGTTTACAGTGGTTTAATGCCTTCATAGTGATCTGAGGAGATCAGATACAGAGACTTCTAAGTAAAGATATATAGCGTAATAGGTTGATCGGATTCCATTTTTATTTTTATGGATAGTTGTGATGTGTAAGTAACTTTCAAAATGGGTCCGTTACCTGTTACTGTTACCTGGAGAAAGTGCTTCTTCTCAACAAGTGTCAATATTATAGCTTTACTACCCAGAATTACATTAATTGATCACCAATTAACTTTCTTCTTTGCATTTATTGCTACCGATAATTTGGTGTCATCAGAGGCTTCTATCAAGGTCTTTCATACTTCATATAATCGGTAAAACAGATTCAGGCGCTGCTATATTATGCGACCGAAGTTTGAATTTTTTTTTTCTTTCCAGTTATTCTGATATAAATTTCCTGTTTTATAATGGCTCTTGCAGTCGTTAGTACAGAAAGTCCAAGTGCTACCTGTAGGCTTGTCCGAATTTATTCTCTGCTGATTATTACTACTTTCAGGATGACTACTCTTCTAAAAATTTCACGAAACCAAAATCTTTTCTTCAATTATATCTTTTTTTATATTAACAAAACCTACTTACCCTTATATCTTTCCTTAACAATCCCTTACGTCATGCCGGTCATTGTCAATCACCAGTGCATGGAAGTATTAAAGCATACCAATCAATACTGATTACAGTTTCTAATATCCTGGATGAAAGTGGTTTCATCGTCAGGAACATCTGAGAGCTGCAGATAACTATCATGGGTGAGAGCAACGCCCTCTGGAGATACAGTGAAATCAACCCAGTCGTAAATCTCGTTAAACCATCTGGTGGCATCAACCCCTCCAATTATAGAATGTCCTTGAGAAGGAAAAGTCAGAAATCGAGATCTCACTCCTTGAATTTGAAGAGCGTTGAACGCAGCAAAGGCGTGACTTTCAGGAACTCTAAAGTCATGACCATTTCCTAAACAAAGCTGAGGTGTTTTCCAGTTTTGTACAAAACGTGAAGGGTCCCATAGAGTGTAGTTGTAGCGAGCATTGGGCTCCCATGGATACTGGTAGCCAAATTCTTCGCGCAAAAAGACGACAAAATCCACATCCAAATAAGAAAGAGTAGAAAAAATTCCTTCGTGAGCAACAATTCCTCTAAAGGTTCTTCCAAAATCTTGTCCTTGGATCCAATACATCAGGTAACCACCGAAAGACAGACCGGCAATTGCAGCTCTCGAAGTGTCAATATAGGAATTGCGGTCGGCCGCGTATTTAAACCCCTTAATTAAATCTAAATACGGATATGAGCCCCAATTATTTTGCACAGAAGTTTCAAATGCTTTACCAAAAGAGTTGGACCCGGAAGGATTTATAGCCAGACAAATAAAACCCTCCGTTTCATTGTGGTCTGCCCATCCAACTGCATTCCATCGATTTTCCCAATCATCTCCCCAAATTCCAGCAGGTCCACCGTGAACTATAAGAGCAACAGGGTACTTTTTACTTAAGTCAAAATTGGCAGGCTTGATTATCCAACCTTGAGCAGTAGCATTGTTTGAGGCTGGAAAGAAAAATTGCTCTACTCGACTTTCATAATTTGGTCCAACACTAATAGACGGTTCAACAATTAAAGTTGTAGATAATCCAGGGTGTTGTTCGTTATAATCCGTCCCGAGGGACGAATTTGTTCCTTTAGTGTATGATATGATTGAGAAATAATGCGACACTATAAAATTTGAACCAAATACCACCAAGTCAAAATCATAGCCTTGCTTCTTTGAAGCGTAGGAGCTCACGCCATTGATCGAAAAGTTGTTGGTAATAGGAAGAGGATTCACAGTTTGGCCTCTAGAGAACTCAAGCGACCAAATTCTAGTTCTTGCTGTGTCATCACAAGTAATGAACAGTCCTGAGTTATCTGGAAACCAAGTCAAATCGGCTGGATATCTATCCCAGTTCCTTGCATATCTCGCGGTTGTGTTATCAGTAATATTCCAAACAGTAATTACAGGCCAGCTGTCTATGATCTTATTCACAGGTTGTTTAAAATAAGCTGCCAATGTGCGATCTGGACTTAGAGTAACACCGCTGACTTCTCCAGTTGTAAAGTCCATAGCACTAGGCTGCGGGGGTTGTGAACCATCTAAAGGCACCACCCACACTTCTGCATTCGTATTCAGTGGAGGATAAAGATCGGGATTTCTTGCACCAAATACAGCGACACCATTACCAATGTCGTAGCCTTCATTAGTATCTTGCGCGGGAACTTGAAGATTAGATCCCAGAAGTAAGTTGGTTAGTTGACGCCCCAAGGAATAGTCATCATTTCTTTTATTTATAGACCATGAGTAAAGCTGGCTGACGGTATTCGGAACAAACCAAGTCCGCGACCACCGAGCGTATAGACGATCATAGGCCAGACCATCGTCTCGATTTTTCGGGGGAGTTGCAGAATATAAAGTCCCATTTTCATACGTTGGAGCCACCCCAATGAAGTCAAAAGTTCCATTTGCAGATTGAGTACCTAAAATTCCAGTGATTGTACCGGGAAGTTGGGCCGCAAGAGCTGTAACATTAGCGGAAATATCGTGAAAATATATCGCAGTGCCTGCAGTGGAAGTAGAGGAATAAGCAAACAACTCATTTGTGAGCCATATTGGATTGACGCCTCTACCTGGGAAGTATATTGTTGAGTTTTTTGCTTCTATATCAACAATAAATGTGTTCGTAGACGTTACACCCGATTCAATAGAAAAGGTACTCTCGATATAGAAACCAATTGTCTTCACACCTCGTTAAAAACATTTAAACCGCTTAAATCTCAGGGGAAAAGTGACTTACCCCGTTTAGATTCACAAGAAGAGACCCACGAATCGGATTTTCAAGAACTAGCTCGCGAGTAAGAGTGGTAACATTCTTCGTTGCCGTTACCAATGCAAACAGAAATCCAGACCAAAGGACATTAAGAGACTTCATTGATGCAGTTAAAGGTCGTATTTATGGATAAAACCATGTTTTAATATATAATAGGGAATTTAAGAACATGGTCTGTGATATAAGTCCAGTACCATTGCAATTATTAAGCTAGTCTCGAAGGCACGTTCACAATTAAAGTTTGACTATACAGGCAATAACAAATAAAAATTTGGTATGAAGAAAAAAAACCTTATAACCGCAGAAGAATGCAGTCATTTAATAGAATGAAATTTATTAGGTGAAATCACATATTTTTACCTGCCTCTTGCACCAGTAGCCATCTGAGATAGTTGATGCTTTTTAAA
Source organism: Trigonopsis vinaria (assembly GCA_030582095.1). Taxonomy (NCBI): domain Eukaryota; kingdom Fungi; phylum Ascomycota; class Trigonopsidomycetes; order Trigonopsidales; family Trigonopsidaceae; genus Trigonopsis; species Trigonopsis vinaria. The sequence goes on along the minus strand of JAKTWP010000001.1, from coordinate 621,615 downwards.
AGCTGTAAGAACATTTAATTGAGATTAAAATACACTGATTAAAGAAAAAAAAAAAAGTGAAATGCTCGCATCGACTTCCAATATCACAACTGTTTCTGATTGCCCAAGAATTTACCTCATTGGGGTTGCAGAAAGGGTTTGGACTGCACTCAGCGTAGACTACCTTGGTGTCAAGTACGTCTTTATTAACAAGAAGTTATAAGATCGAGAGATATTTACACCTTGTTCTTAAAACCTAAAAACTCAGCCAGCATAATCGACTAAATCAAGGCATATACATGAATTTTAATGTACTCAGGTTTCTCGATTTAACACCCCAGCCGCAAAATTATGCTTTCAGCTCTTTGCGGTCAGTCGCTCGGAAATCGGCAAAAAAAGACTTTTTTTTTTCCAACATCTCGACATCTCGAATCAAACAATAGAAGTTTTACAAAAAAAAAAAATTCTTATAGCTAGCTCTTCGAGAAGGCTGTTGTTCAAAGTTAGTAAAATGGTTTTACGAATCTTCGAGAAAAAAAAGAAAGCAAATGCTGAATGAATTGTCAAATAAGTTTTTGAGTATCAATAATATCGAGAAAGAGTCTTATTTGATGCCTTTACATCGTTCGGAGAACAAGTAAAATCCAAAATGCAATAATACCTAAAACCCAGTGCAAAAAAAACATAAACTCCTTCCAAAAAACCTAAACAAACATATCGTGAACAAGTTATGAGGTTGACCAGCGTGATTGCAAACTCTCCAACCATCTGTCATAAAGAGCATTTTCAATTCGAGCAATATATTTGTTGGATGCGCCTATAGGAGGTGGGCTGTTTTCCTTTGAGGCCTTTCTTGGCGATCCACCAGAGCAGGACAATTCCTTTAAATGCTCACTTCTTTTTAAGTTAGTGCAGATCGTTTGTATTATTCAAATTTACTTACTTGGAAACAGACTGCACCAATGCCTTAATAAACCATGCCTCACTAGCCGGATCTACTGTATCAAGAGCCTTCCAGGCTTTCGCAAACCGTTTCAAAACCTCTGGCTTCAATAACCTCGTATCCTCTTTTGTTGGGCTATTATCGTCTGCTCGTGACCTATCATTTGCTGTTTTTTCCATCGTTTCCAAAAGATCTTTTATCGTTCCGGAATAAGCCTTATGCCCTAAGCGGCTCATTGATGACTTAGATCTTAATGGAGGGGTATTTTCATTAGTGGACGTTTTAGACTTCACAGGCCTGGCAGTTGAACGGTCTGCAGAGTGAGTTATATCTGTTTTCGAACTCCGAAGCTTACCCCTAGACAAACTTTTACTAGGAGTGGCTACTGTAAGAGGTCCAACAGAATCATCGTTCTGGTTTGTATATTTTGCGATCGGAAGCACGGATAGCTCTCGCTCCGAGTGTTTTTGAGAAGGAGAACCAGTAGGTTGCACAGATGTTCCACAAATCTGCTTAGGTCCTGGTGAATCTTCTGCTGGTATTGTAACTGTGCCAAAATCCCATCCATCGTCCTCAGAATTACATTCCTCATGAGAAAATACACTTTCGTCGACAGTGGGTTCATAATGCTTAGAGAGGTTCCGGTCACCCCTTCGAGCCTCCCAAGATGCTTTCCGCTCAATCAAAAATCTAAGTTGATCATTAGGGCCGGCACCTTTTATGAATCTGTGAGATAAAAGCTGCGCAGCCGTTGGTCGTGAAGCCACATTTTTATTCAGACAGAGGGCGACAAAATTTTTAAACTCTTTGGAAAAGTTCCCCTCCAAAGCAGGAGGAGGATTCACCGGAATTTTTAACAAAACTTGCATCGCGTGATGATCACTCAATGGCGGAACACACTTGGCCATCTCGATAGCAGTGATTCCAAGCGACCAAATATCAGCCTTAAAGTTGTAGCCCTTCTGTCTGATTACCTCTGGGGCCATCCAAAACTATAATATATCAGCTGAAAGTAGAATGTACTTGCTTATATGAATGCTTACCGGTGTACCAACAAAGGTATTTCGACGGGATAGATTCGTTGAGAGCTTAGCAGCAACACCAAAATCGGCTATCACCGAATTAGCAACTATGTAAATCAGAAAAAAAAATTAAGTACATACCAAGCTTGACGTTTCCTTGAGAATCGAGAAGAATGTTGGCAGCTACCATGAATGTTAGCAAGATTGATGTTAATAAGAAAAAAAGCCCATGTACCTTTGATATCCCTATGAATCTAAGGTAGAAAAATATTAGCATTTTGCTCTTGTTGCTCTATAAGATCTTTACCTACCATGTCATTGTTATGCAAGTAGTCGAGTCCAGTCAGAATTTCTCGACATATTATAGCGATTTTTGGCTCATCAATAGGACCCGGCTTTAGCTGTGTCCAAAAGTTAGAAGAATTAAGTCAACAGTTTATACTACATACCAGATCAGCGCAAGATCCACCTCCCATATATTCCATCACTACCACTAATGTCAGTGATTCGTTAAAAATCAGGTAGCCAGAATAATACCAATCCATAATTTGTGACCTCTTACAAAGGATCCTATATAGGTTAGTATGTGAGCCTTTAAGCAGAAAAAAACAAAAAAACCCTACCATAATAAGTTGTGACGTAGGGAGAATGACAGTCTGCGAGAAGGCGTATCTCTTGTTGGATTTCTTCAATATCATCGTCACCAGCTTCCAAGTCAATCTATTTAAGCTGTTAGTGCGAGTGTCCAACAGATGTCTAGAATGAGCGCACTTTTTTAATAGCGACTTCCTTTCCAGTCACACTATTGATATTAGCAAATAGACCAAGACATGGTTCACAAGAAACGTACTGATCAATAGCCTTGTAAACAACACCAAAGCTTCCGCTTCCAAGCTCATCTGTAAGCGAAAACTGGTCCGCCCCGAAAGTTCGTCGCGGCGGCATGTTTGTCGAGCGAGAAGGAATGGGTTGTTGTTTTTGTTTACATTGGGCGAGATCCTGCGGCTCGGGGCTGTCAACGAACATCACTTGAGAATGAAGTGAATAATGTGATAGTGGAAGAGTATTTAGTGTTATATTCAATGTAATTGAAATTAATCTAGCGATGATGTTCGATAGTTCATGAATTGGGGCAGCTATAGGACGATATCTAATTTTAGATCAAGTTTTTAATATTCACTCACAACAAACCCGATATTTGAATACTCATTTAAAAAAACTATACCTAAAAATCCAATTTAAACACTTGAATCATTTATATTTCTTGTTTAATCCACTTGGAACTTCGCTGTCGCGTGCTTCCCTTGTTTATTCACAGTACACTGTGTTGTCATGCCCACTAAGAGATCTGCTCAAAGCTAGAAATGCAGCTTCACCACCGCCGGAAAAAGGCAGCATCAACGCTTCCAACGCTTCCAACTCAGAAAGCTTGTCCTACACTATGGATCACCAGCTTATCAGCACTGTCAATAGGCTCCAAGTAGGTAATCTGTATTGATTGCGACTTTTCTAACTCCACAGGACGCGTTCGCCACGCTTGGTCCCCTTCAAAACCCTATTGACTTACCCCAAATCACTGTCGTCGGCTCTCAATCGAGTGGAAAAAGCTCAGTTCTTGAAAACATTGTTGGGCGAGACTTTTTGCCGCGAGGTCTGTAGTATTCTACGACTAGCTTATGCAATACTAATCGTTCATATAGGTACCGGCATCGTCACTAGAAGACCTTTGGTAGGCTGCTGCGAGAAACCTAGCTAGAAAAGGTAGATCTAACTCTGTAATAGGTATTGCAGCTCATTAATCGCCGTGTAAAGGACAATGATGGTAAAGACGTGCAAAGTGAAGACCTTGATAACTCGGATGACAAGGAGGAGAATGAGAATGAATGGGGTGAATTCCTTCATCTTCCAGGTCAGAAATTTTACGATTTCAGTAAAATTCGCGATGAAATTGTTCGCGAAACTGACTTGAAGACTGGTAAGAATGCTGGCATTTCTCCCAATCCCATCAATTTGCGGATATACTCTCCTAATGTTCTCACCCTCACTTTGGTTGATCTTCCTGGCCTCACAAAGGTTCCTGTTGGTGACCAGCCCAAGGATATTGAGCGTCAGATTCGTGAAATGGTATTGAGATATATTAGCAAACCCAATGCTATTATTTTGGCTGTCACAGCAGCCAATACTGATTTGGCTAACTCTGATGGTCTCAAGCTTGCTCGAGAAGTTGATCCTGACGGAATAAGAACTGTTGGTGTTTTGACGAAGGTAGATTTGATGGATCAAGGTACCGACGTTATTGATATTCTTGCTGGTCGTATCATTCCCCTTCGTTATGGATATGTTCCTGTTATCAACCGTGGCCAGCGAGATATAGATACGGGAAAAACTATTAGAAGTGCCCTTGATCATGAACGACAATTTTTTGAAAATCACACTTCCTATGCTGCCAAGGCTCAATTTTGTGGTACTCCTTTTTTGGCCAAGAAGCTCAACTTGATTCTTATGCATCACATCAAGTCTACTCTGCCTGATATCAAGTCCCGTATCGTTAGCACTTTAGCGAAATATCAGCAAGAATTACAAAAGCTTGGTGGAGAGGATCTTGGATCACCGTCCAACATCATTCTAAATGTCATCACTGAGTTTACAAATGAATATCGAACTATTCTTGAAGGTAATAGTCAGGAACTCTCGAGCACTGAATTGTCTGGTGGTGCTCGTATCTCGTTTGTTTTTCATGAACTGTACTCGAATGGTATAAAATCTGTTGATCCCTTTGACCAAGTCAAGGATGTTGATATCCGCACGATTCTTTATAACTCGTCAGGATCTTCACCTGCCTTGTTTGTTGGTACAGCTGCTTTTGAAGTCATTGTGAAACAGCAAATCAAACGCTTTGAGGACCCTAGCTTGCGTTGTGTCACCTTGATTTTCGATGAACTTTGCCGAATTCTCTCACAGATTCTTAATAAAACAACTTATAAGAGATATCCTGTTTTAAAAGAAAAGCTGAATGATGTCGTGATTCACTTTTTCAAGCAGGCTTCTCAGCCAACAAATAAACTTGTTTTGGATATGGTCAATATGGAGGCTTGCTATATCAATACTGCTCACCCCGACTTTCTAAATGGACATCGAGCTATGCAAATTGTCAATGATAAGATGAATGCTTCTCGACCCGTTCAAGTTGATCCCAAGACTGGTAAACCTTTATCCCAGCAGACATCGTCGCCCGCTCCCTCCGAAGAGTCCTCCGGTAGCTTTTTTGGTAGCTTCTTTGTTAATAAGAACAAGAAAAAGGCTGCTGCGATGGAGGCTCCCCCTTCTGTTCTTAAGGCTTCAGGAACTCTTTCCGAGCGTGAGACTATGGAGACAGAGGTTATCAAGTTACTTATTTCTTCTTACTTCAACATCGTTAAACGCACTATGATTGATATGATTCCCAAAGCCATCATGCTCAACCTTGTTTTGTTTACCAAAGATGAGATGCAAAAGGAGCTTTTGGAACAGCTTTACAAGTCGAATGCCGAGGGATTGTTGAAGGAAAGCGAGTTCACTGTCCAGCGAAGACAAGAGTGCCAGCGAATGGTTGACAGTTTGACTGCTGCGTCAGAGATCCTTTCGTCCGTAATTTAAACCCCATGCGTGGGTAGATTGGCATAGGGTGCAAGGGGGGTGAGATAAATAATTACAGTGGTGTTATACTTTGTTTCTTGCAGTAGTTAGAAGTATCAATTGTGTTTCTAGTAAGTTTTTCATTTATACAGATATAGCTACAAATTAAATCCTTGGTTGTACCGAAAGCGATGCAATTCTGGTCTATCCCCTTTGAGCCATAAAACAGGTATAGAAACCGCTTGTCTCGTCAGATTTACGCAGTAGAGCTTGAATAAAACACCCTCCCAACCATAGCTTTCCATTGCGCTAGTCATTATTTTTTACAATTCTGCAAAAGGCCCCCTCCGTTTGGGTTAGGGTTTTATCGGGTTTTGGAATATACACTCCTAGTCTTACACTATCATATCGAACTCTGCGCCGTGACTTCAAGCCAATGGCACCTCCCAAGTGTAGATGATAAAGAGAAAATATATTCAACTCGTATCTCCAAGGTTGATTGCATTCCAACTTGGAAATTCTATTTTATAGTTCACGCAAACATCACGCAAACTATCATATCATCTAATCAGAACTTAATAGTGCTAGACCAGTTATTAACTCAATGGCGTATACTTTCTCTTTTCATGTCGGCAAAGAATTCTCTGGCAGCACACTACGCTACTAGCCTTCTAAGATCAGCGGTTGGGGAGAGTGAGCGATACACCTGAGGTGCATAGAATTTTTGCGGCTACTTGACCAAGGAAGGTAGGAAACAAGTGTAATAACTATATTTGGAAGGCAGATAGTATAGTTAGGAGATAACGAGAAGCTTGGGTGTATAGTAATAATTATTGAGACCTAACGAAGAAGACCAGTATCTTGAAGACTATCTCACTTACTCGTCGTAATCTCTCACCCGCCTAAGCTTGAAACATCAACAGCACCGGACGACACCCCAGTCCAGACCGAATGATTCCCTGAACCGCCCGTTTGTTTCCTTCAGCTCATCTCAGAATACAGCTAATACTTTTGGCTTTTTCAAGTCGATAGATGGGCATGTGCCCTTGAACTCACTTTCGGCTGTCAAACCCAAGCCTTCCGCTGGCCTTCAGGGTCCTTGCTTAACTAGTTGATGTTGCGCTAGAACACACAGTTGAAGACTTTCGGCGATGTTGTGGGGATAAATTACGGGATTGGGATCTCATTCAACATAGGACCGCCGGGGCCAATAGGATATCATACAAGTATCCAACGCCCTTGTCACGTTCATCCAAGACACCTCAAAACCTAGACCTGAGATTGGTGCAGGAGCCGCTGGCAATATCCGAAGGGTTGGTAGTCGAAGCTTGCAGACACCCGAAGACCTAATGCAACGTTCCATAGTCTAGTGCGACGTCCAGATTGGTTAGAGATAAGTGTGTGATTTTTCGAGGGTTTTAGAGGTGAAATTTATATAAGAGAGTAGACGGTACACGTTGGGGACGGTATCTATCTACGGAATAGGATTGAATTAATATTGCTTTGCTATGCCTTCTAGTACTATTCCATTATCTGAAAACTCACATTCACCTATTTGTGCAAGTACTCTTGTCCCGAAACTGTTTGTCAGGAGTCTGAGTTTGAGGATGAGCTTGACGTTTCCTTACATAAAACGTAAAGCCGCAACAAAACTAACGGTCAAACAACAACAACAATAGTCTTATGAGGCAAGAACTAACCGACTTATTGTGCGGTTAACCCTTTTATAAAGCCACATGCTTCGTAAGAGTAATGTAAGATAAGAAGTTCTCCCAAAAATGAAAAGTAGAACAAAGGACGACATCATTGTTAGAATGCTCGAGAGACAAGTCGAGCAGCGACCAGCACCCGTCCCTGGCGCGGTATTTTTTGACGCAACGAGTGAAGAAGGTGTTGTTTATCAGTTTTATTCCACAGATTCGCTTTATATGGCATTCTTTGTATCTGTCTCATCTTTTGATCCTGCAATCGTCTCTAGCTCAACTTCTTCTGCCACCGGAACATTTACTCCAATAGCAGCTGCTCAGCCAATATACTTTTCGCTGACTGGTCTAGAATACAAAACCATTACTTTGAATGGAACTACGAAAACTAGCGAAGTCTGCGGATTTGGATTTTCTGAAAATAAATCGCTTTAAATCTCAACGGATCCTTCAAATCCTGGCCATTATACAACTTTTGAGCTATATAATTATGGCTTGTATGCTGATGTTATCCATTACTATGGGATAACAAAAATGTCATACTTGGAAATCTAACGGATACATCTTATCATAGTCATTTTATTTGATCCTCTTCATGGTATACCAAATTCCTCTTGTATTCTACGAGTGTCTCATCGAGCTATGCATTCAATGGAGATGTGAATGAAAGCATATGGACTCTTTCAGCTTCCTAGACACAAAACTGATATAGACAGGTGTATATGAAGCTGAAACGACAGTTGAACTAGACTCCAGAGAGGAAGTTGGGTAAGCAAATCCTACAGAAGTGGTAAGGATAGCCGGCCAGAAAGCGCTCCAAGCTTTGGCGAAAATCAGTTTTATCACCGCCTCACCTCTTGAAACAAAAGCAAAAGTTCAGAAGTGTATCAAATAGAAGCAACGAAACACTAAAGAACATAAAAGTGGTTGGTGGTTCTGTTCTGTTTTTCTGAGCATTGGCCTGTTAACAGTAAGAGAAATCTGGTGATGTATTTTGGTCCACTTCCCACACCGTTGGATTTTATAAATCGGATCGTCCATTATTATGAAAAATTTTTCTGCACTCGCTCGTGCCAACCTATGGAAAACATTGTTCATATTCTAAACCGGCGGATGCTTTAATTATTCATGGAGTTAGAATAACTCATTTTTGCTGTACAAGCTATTTTACGAAATTAAAAAAAAATATAAGATAAGAGTTCTGAACGAATTCTCATTTTGTTTTGGAAAAATTCCCGTTGGTTTCCCGTTTGGATTCCCGTTTGGATTCCCGTTTAGTCTGGATTTCTCATTCGATCTGGGGTCTTAACAATGCGGCGGACAATGAGCCTCAGTGTGACCAGACTCTTTGACAGCCGTTTTAGTTTTAGACGAAAGTGCTTTTTGGCGTCTAAACTAGTGATTTTTGTGAGCTACTTATCAAATCGAGCTTTCTTTTGCTGATCAGCAAGCCTGTTTTGGAAATCAATGTTTTCTATTCACACTGAGATCACAATAGACTCTATACGTATGTGTTTGTTGGTCCTTCGGTGGAGAACTACTGCTTCTGCTTGACTATATTGAAAGACAAAAATTCACTTTAGTGGTAGAATTGAAGGGAGTAATTTCAGTGAGATGTAAAGAAGGGGATGAGGGAAGAAGTATGAGAGCGAAGAAAAAACAATTTTGCCCGCTGAGAACCTATTATCAAGCAAAGAAATAGGTCATGATGACTAACCTCAGTCAAATTTACTTTGGCAGCTTTTTTGTTTTGCGAAATACACATGGAGAGGGTGATAGATTATCCAGTCAATTTCTGTCTCAACTAGGAAAAATATTGAATGCTTTACACCACGATGTAAATTCATAGCCACATATTATTGCCATCTACATAGACAATAGGATACTAAAACGCTGAAAATATTCGACTTTTAGACTCCTTAATCTCAAGGAGAACATAAATATTTGATCTTAGCTCATTCTTCGAAATGAATTGATTGTGTATTATGTTGAAGTTTGCAGTACTTCATTGCGAGCAAAAACTTGGTCAAATATTGCTTTTTTTGCTTGTATTGAAAACGAAAGCTTACTTACGCTTACAGCCTAAAACAAACTTGCAGGGAAAAGGAGAAGAAGGTTCTAACTCTTCTTACAGCTACATTCTTGGTATTTTGCGGCTTATCAGTAGAATACCAAGGATGAGAGAACCGATGGCTGCTCAAAAAGGGAGGGAACAGTGGTATTCTGATCACAGGTGTGATTTAACCCTTATATCCCTAGAAGTATTAGTCTGATTCAAATCAATAAACCTAACATAACAACATACATACTATCACGTTTAGTTGTGGCATTTTGGTTTTTGAAAGCATTTCACCATCAACAGAACTATTGCTATTTTCCCAAAAGAAGTGTATATGATGGTATAAGCCATTATTTTACTTCTTTTTTTCTTTACTAGTGCGAGAAGTTGAGCTGAGCAAGCAAATACCGAACTACTGGGTTAATTGCGGAAGTGATAACTCTGGGTAAAAGCCTTAATTATGTCCAAATAATCGTATCTGTTATTTCATCATCTCATTTCCAAAATTACCGCGGAATGTAATATTTTGGCGGTAAAAAACGCCCATACTTCAAAAGAGCACGTAATCCATGCCCGCTTGGTTCAGCATCAAGCCTTTGCTTTTTACCAAACGGCATCAAAAAGAGTTATAGGTACAAATCTTTTACTAGTGTTTACTCACTGAATATTGTTAAATATATGAAAAGGCCCTTGCAAGGGTCGTTTCTTTTTTTGCTGAAAACTTCTCCGACGTCAAACGAATTTCCTTCACCAGTCTTCATTGACTGTATGAGGTACTGTCTCTTCTCGCCGACTATCTGATATCTTTTTGTCTTATATCCCTACGTATTAACCGATTGGCTTCGGCAGCTGAAATCATAAGCTGTACCTTGTGGCTTGAGGACCATATGAATTCTGGTTTATCGTGCAAGGCCCCTGCGATAGTAGAGGTCGGTATTCCATTACACTCAGTCCATGAGCGATCCTAGTTATCAGCATCCCGAAAGACTAATAATATACTCATTATTATTTATACCTCGCTAACACCTCACAACTTGCTTGCAATTAGAAAATCTTCAGTAATATAATTTTCAGCATCTTGAATTTTTTTTTTGTCAAGATCCTCGAGGGAGCAGAAATACCCACCTTTCGCGAAATCTGTCTAGCGAGATTTTATTTGGGTTATTTTATATACTTTGTATGAGTTCCTGTACACTACAATAGTCGGCTTTGGGGTTTAAAGTTATTTACGACTAACGCTGCTATCACTGCTATTTGCCTAGCTTTATTCGAAAATAAACTCTCGTTGATATCTTTCTTACGAACTACAGACTTCTTTTTTATTGCAAATCTTGAGTTTTTTTTGATTCTTTGGATACCTTCACCAATGATATCCTTTAGGTTCATTCCGATTTTTAGATTACGTCCCAGATATATTTGACTATTATTATTGTCACAAAGCACTTTTTAAACCCGAGGATTGTTTTTTAAATCCAAGCAAATTACATAATCTTTTAATCCTCGGATTTAAAAAGTGCTCTGTGACAATAATAATAGTTGAACACTTTCGAGGTAACTCGAAATCACAAAACATAAACTCCTTGAATTATCAAGTAATACTTTCTATGAAGCCATATCATATATGTACTTCAGATAATGCTCCAACCTTTATCTAGATGTAGAAAGTAAATGTCCGCCTGTTCTCTATTCACTGTGTAAAGCCGCCTCACGTTGAGCGGCACGCGCCTTTTACTGTTCTACCGGCTCGTTCATCGAACCAGAACTCCAAGTGTGACCAAACTAGCGTGTGATATCGAATTCCGTCCAAGGGACAAATTATGAATTTTGTCATGTTTTTGATCGAGTTCCAAGAAGATGGATTTCTTTCGATGATGGTTGTCTTTCGTTTTGGGAAGTGAGCCGGTCTTCTAGAGTAGGTGAATGCATTTACGCACACCAAATATGTTTTTCTTGAAACCCGCTTCGTAAAAAGAATTTGGAATTGTATAACTTGCGTATAACTTATTCCTCTTTCCCTGCCTGTGATTCTAAAGTCTAAAAAAAGCAGAGACTCGAAGTTGGAAGTTATATTCGAGTCTATGCACTTTGAAGAACTAAAAAAAAAAAGATAAGATATGTATGTATAAAGCCATGGCCATGCTCCTGTCAGTCCCAGATAATCTTGACCAGGATTTCTGCCTCATTTAGCCGAGGCTGCAAGTGATAATTTGGTGCCTCAGTGTATTGTCAAGTTATCCCCATCTGTTTGTGTGACCTTCAGACAATGACGCTCAAAAGAGCCAAAAGAAGCTTACCAATCGGCTTGGAATCAGCGTCATTATCGCCGCTTTTGGTTCTCGACATCCACTCTTGCTAAAGTCATCCCTCGCTCCTCGAGAATCAATCACCTGACGATTGATTCTGGCTGATAGAATTTTTACTTCCTCAAAGGGTTGACCACGAATTCGTGCTTAGAGAACAGCTACCTTTGGCATTAATCGAACATGCACTATGGCCATCTATAATGGAGTCCCCCTTTCCTTCAACCGTGATTACCTTGGCCATCTTCTGAAAGCCTCAGGTCTTTTTGGGATTCTTGACAGCTTCTCCATACGAACCAGAGATACCGTACCAAAGACCGGACCCATCGCCGCTCGACCTATTATACCTCGAGCACTCTTACACTCTAACCCAGATTTCGTCTCCTTTGCTCTGGAAACTCTACATTTCTGGAAGAGCTTCATCTTTATGCAGGCGTCTTGCTGATCTTCCCTGTATCGTTCGTTTCAAATTGACCATGCTTCCATAAAATACAAAAAAAACATTACTTTCAGCAAAAACCGCCATTGTGATATCACTGAAACAAAAGAAAACTCGATTGATGAGTTATCCACAAGAATCACTCATTTAGACGCCAAAGAGTACTTTTGTCCATAACTTAGACGGCTGTCAAAGAAAGAGTCTGGTCACACTGAGGCTCATTGTCAGCCTCATTATTAAGACCCCAGATCGAATGGGAAATCCAGACTAAACGGGAATTCAAACGGGAATCCAAACGGGAATTCAAATGGGACTTCTTCAAAAACAAAATGAGAATTCGTCCAAAACCCTTGTAGGAAAACGATTCAAGTTTTTTTTTAATCTTGTCAGATGGCTCGTACGGCAAAACTGGATCATTCTAACGTCATGAATAATTAAAGCTTCGGCCGTTTTAGAATATGGACAATAGAATGGCGCGAGTGCACAAAAGTTTTTCATAATAATGAACGACCCGATTAATAAAATCCAACGGTGTGGTAAAGAGGCCAAAATACATCACCAGACGTCTCTTACTGTTGATAAGTTCACACAATGCCCATAAAAACAAAACATAATCGCCAATCACTTTTATCTTGTCTCGTGTTTCTTTGCTTCTCTTTTATTCACTTTCAAAGTTTTGCTGTGAAGCAGTGAGAATCATGATCTTTACCAAAGCTTTGGGCGCTTTCTGGTTGGCTATCCTTACCACTTCTGTAGGATTTGCTTTCCCAACTTCCTCTCTGGAGTCTACTTCAACTGTCGTTTCAGCTTCAACTCCGGCATCTGCTTCATCTACACCTGTCTATATCAGTTTTGTGTCTACCTTTTTACAAATTATAACAGGCCAAGGTACACTAAACTACACAGTTTACGGTTTTGATTTCGACGACGATGAAGTTTTTTATTTTTCAACGAACGCCTCAGCACCTGGCTCTTATACCGTTCTTGAACTCGACAATGGGATTCTCTACAATGATGGAGTACCTTTGAAATTTGAGAATGGTCTGATTACTCAAAGCACTGACGGTGAAGGTACCGGTGGCTTTTCAGTTGGGGTCGGTATATTGAATGGATTTGTTTTGGAAAACACGAATGCCTTAAATGAAGTGATCTACTTCTTTACCACAAAGCAAGAATCAGGAGAAGTTTATTCTTTTACTTCCTCAGATGAATCGGATGCAGAATTTTTTATGGCATTGTATGTATCCGTCTCATCAATTGATCCTTCCACTGTATCTAGCACAACTTCTCCTGCTACTGCAACGGCTACTCCATACCAAAGCCTCGCCCCATTATACTTTTCGCTGACTGGTCTTAAGTACCTAAATATTACTCAGGAAGGAGCTACGGAATCAAGCGAAGTCTACGGATTTGGATTTTCTGAAGATAAATCGCTTTATATCTCAACGGATCCTTCAAATCCTGGCCCTTATACAACTTTTGAGTTATATAATTATGGCTTGTATGTTGATGGTTATCCATTACTATGGAGTAACAACGAAATCCTACTTGGAGATTTAACGGATACTGCTTATCAGAGTTATTTTATTGGATACTCTAGAGATTATGACTCATTTCTCCTGTATTCTTCGAGTATCACAGGGAACTACGCATTCAGTGGAAATGTGAATGAAGACATATGGACGCTTTCACCTTCCAGCGAAGCCGCTTATTATTTTATTTTAACTGCAGCACTTGACTTGTCTCCGTATTGGAATTTGTCAGATGTCGCTGTCAGCTCATCCAGCCTCTTTAGTTCTTCAGCGTCTCCTAGCACAAGCCTGTCATATTCCTCCAGTGCGCTTTCTACTATTTCGATATCTTCATCCGCTAGTGACTCAAGCAGTTATATAAGCACCACAGCTTCTTCTTCAATTGTTTCCAGCAGCGGGGCTGCTTCGTCGTCTGAGTTTAGTAGCACTGCATCTTCCTCTGCAGGTGCCTCAAGTAGTGATGTTACATCGAGCACTGTCATATCGAGCACCACTCCTTCTTCATCGTTGGTGGCTTCCAGCAGCGCAGCTCCTTCGTCATCTGAGTTTAGTAGCACTGCATCTTCCTCTGCAGGTGCCTCAAGCAGTGCTGTTACATCGAGTATTATTGCTTCATCATCGCTGGTGGCTTCCAGCAGCGCAGCTCCTTCGTCGTCTGAGTCTAGCAGCGTTGCATCTAGCTCTGCGGGTGCCTCAAGCAGTGCTGTTTCATCGAGTATTATTGCTTCATCATCGCTGGTGGCTTCCAGCAGCGCAGCTCCTTCGTCGTCTGAGTCTAGCAGCGTTGCATCTAGCTCTGCGGGTGCCTCAAGCAGTGCTGTTTCATCGAGTATTATTGCTTCATCATCGCTGGTGGCTTCCAGCAGCGCAGCTCCTTCGTCGTCTGAGTTTAGTAGCACTGCATCTTCCTCTGCAGGTGCCTCAAGCAGTGCTGTTACATCAAGCACCACTCCTTCTTCATCGTTGGTGGCTTCCAGCAGCGCAGCTCCTTCGTCATCTGAGTTTAGTAGCACTGCATCTTCCTCTGCAGGTGCCTCAAGCAGTGCTGTTACATCGAGCACCACTCCTTCTTCATCGTTGGTGGCTTCCAGCAGCGCAGCTGCTTCGTCTGAGTCTAGCAGCGTTGCATCTAGCTCTGTGGGTGCCTCAAGCAGTGCTGTTTCATCGAGTATCACTGCTTCATCATCGTTGGTAACTTCCAGCAGTGTTGTGGTCTCAGAATCTACATTGACATCTTCAGCTACCGTTTCAACCAGTCTCCAAACTTCATCTGTGGTAACTCTTTCCAGCGATTCTGCTTCTCTTTCAACTCAGCTCGGTTCTTCTGTAGCCCTCTCTTCCGATGCTCACTCGAGTACCACTTCATCGACTCAATCCTCGAGCGAGTCTTTGACAAGTTACACAAGTGCTACGACTGGATCTTCAATTATTTCAAAGATTTTGGATTCTTCATCTACTTTTGGTAGCTCCTCATCTTATAGGCCATTTTTCAGTAATACGTCTTCGACATCATCTACAGCCTTAACTGCTTCACCCAGTACCACTTACTTGTCGGCTACTCTCTCTACACCCAGTTCATTCGTTGCTGCGTCTTCAACTATTGCTGTGTCTTTAACCACTGCTGCGTCTTCAACCATTGCTGCGTCTTCAACCATTGCTGCGTCTTCAACCATTGATGCATCTACTTCTCTTCAATCGAGTGAGACGTCTTCGGCAGCTTCCTCTGCCACTGGAATTACATCTGTAACCTTTTCTATTGATAGAATTTCTTACATACCAGTGAATGACTACTCCACTGAAGATATTTTAACCTCGGCAGCTTATGGTTACCATGCAGACACATCCAGCCATGTTATTGATATTTCAATTAATTCCTCAACACCAGACGATACAACACTTCTGACTCTTTCGGATGGAAAACTCTACTCAAATGGAGTGCCTCTGGTGCTGAATAATGGTCAGCTAGCTCTTGGGTCTGGAGGTGAAGTTACTTCTTCCAGCTTTTCAATTGCAAGCTTGGATGGTCGGCTTTCAAAGCGTGCGGGTATTGAAGATAGCGAACTTGAAGTTTTCAAATCAAGTAGTCTTGAAGGCTATTTTGTGTCCGATTCAAGCTTCCAAGTTAATATCTTCTATTTCAAGGTACGGGGAAACTCAGTGATATTGGTGACTGAATCGGAGGCAGATTACTACGGAATCCTGCATGTTTCTATTCAATCGAATTCTTTATCAACGACATCAAACGCCTCTGGTTCTCCCTCGACAATTTCAAACGTTCAATCTGTCACTGCCTCTTCACCTTTGACTACATCGACTACAACAGCTTTGTCTGGAGACTATACTACTACGGTTGTTGATGGAAAAGTAATCACTATTCCCTGCCCTTGTGAGACTGAGGCTCACACATCTACACCTGTGACATGGTCCGCGGAAACTTTAGGTTCTGGTTATACTGTCACGGTTATAGATGGTCAGACTGTAACTGTGCCATGCTCAACATCTGAGATCGAAACTTTTACACAAGAGGTAAGCAGGTTTCTAAATTTTAAAATTAAATACTAATACTTCTCAGACTTCCAATCCTGCCAGTCTTCTTGCAGAATATCCGAGTGTAGGTTACACAGTTACCGTTGTCAACGGTGTTACGGTAACTGTTCCATGCTCGACGGACACTGTTTCTCCGACCGAAACAATTTTTGGAGAGGTATGATACATCTAGTTTTTCTCTATTGACTATAATCTAACATAAATTCAGGTTCAGGGTGAATCTACTACCACCATCGAGCCCATCGGTCAGCCATCAAGTACAGCTTCTCATTCCACAAATCTGGTAACTTCGGTCGCGCCTGGACCCACCGAAACTTCATTTGAAAGTTCTGGGCACAAGTTAAAGTTTCCCGCAATTCATTTTGCTTTGCTTCTGTGTATTATGGTGATTATTTAGGTTTGACAATACCCCTACCGTTCGTTCTCTTGATGGTGCTGTTGCTTTTTTTTTGTTTAATTCTTTAGAACCCAAGAATTGAAGAAATCTGTGTATTTTTTGTTTTTGTCTTTGTTTCTGTTTTCAAGTTTTTTTTTAATTGACCTTGTTCTAATTTTTCATTGGAAAACGCGGGTGATGCGTAGCAATACACGAGTCCCACACTACCAAACTCACTTTACGAAGCGGATTTCAAAGAGAACGTATTTGGTGTGCGTAAATCCATTCTCCCTCCTCAAGAAGACTGCCGCTCGACTTGTATCTCAGGCATTCTAACCATGATGTCCGCTCCTTTGCTCTGGAAATTTTACCTTTTTGAGAGAGCTTCTTGTTTTAAGTTACTCTTACGAAGTATTTTGCTTTCTAGAAGGGTTCTCAGTACGATGCGTCTGTTATTTCTCGCCTTTTAAGGCTACTGTTATTATTGTTAGTGTTATTTCTGTAGCGGCTTTTATGTTTTACCTTGCGTTTTTAATTAGCCTTTAATTGATAGTTCATTTTCTCTTGTAAAAAAAGGAGGAGGGGAAGCATTTACGCACACCAAATACGTTCTCTTTGAAACCCGCTTCGTAAAGTGAAGTTAGTAGTGTGGGACTCGAGTATTGTTACGCACTACCTTTAAAATTACAAAATTGAATATAAAAAAAAACACCTTTAAAATAAATACAAAAAGAATTGTATTTTTTATTCTTATTTTCTTCTATTTTGGCGATTCCACATCGTTTCTATGGAAGTCTTTATATTAGCCACTGAATTAGGAAAGCTTACCCATAAAAGTAAGTCAAATTAAATCATCGATGATTCCACGATGTATCGAGCCAGCTCGTCATCGATAAAAGAGTTACTCGACTTTATTGGAGCAGAATGAGGCTCCGCGGAAAATTTAGGAGAAGCGAGAGGAGAATCTCCGTTTAATGTAGCCGAAGAAGATCTAAATTTAGTCTGATTACTGACTTTAGTGTCAATCTTCATGTTGGCCTTATTGATCGTGAATGAATGCAGAGAGGGAGAACTTGGGATGTTAGTCATATCCAAGCTCGGCACAGGTGGTACATCAGCTATAGGAAATGAAATTGAAGGCCTTCGGCTATATGAGTTACCGCGAAAGATATTAGTAATACTCTTTTTCTTCGCGTGATGGTTCTTCGGTGTAGGCATGTCGCGAGAGAAGCCATCCCGCTCCCTATCAGATTTGGGCTGCTTCTTGAAAGACTTTTGAGAATCAGAAGAGGCAAATGAAAACGAGCGTAAATTAGGGAATCGGTAGTGTTTATCTTCTTCAGAAGTTACCTGATCTTTGTCGGAGACAGGCAAGGAAACCGAACGTTGCTGCTCAGAAGAGGCTCGATCAGTGAAAGAAAAAGAAAGCCTGGGCAATTTTCTAGAAGAAAGAACATTCTCCAAGTGTGAACCAAAAGAATCCCGAGCGGGATCACGAGCTGAGTATTCAGAACTATATCCGCTGGAAATACTTGCGCCATCATCAGAGTCAAGCGGTGGAGGCATTAAAGCTGCATCAAAAGAGCTAGAATGATAATCTTCCGGACTCTCCCTGTTCATAGCAGCCGCAAGGAGCTTTGAAGGAGAAACAAAGTTAGGAGAATCTTGTGGTGCTTCAAAAGAAGGGCGAACCTGACGAAGGCGAGCACTGGAGTGTCCTAAAATAGCACCTCTAGGAGTCTCAAACTGATCAATGGGACTTCGTGTAGGAATACTCGTCGTAGACAACGGCGACTGTACTCGCTGTCTAACCTTGGGAATATTAAGCGAGGCCGGCTCCGGAAGTTTCCGACTGATACCCTTGGGAATATCCTCAGGAAGCTCATTTTTCGAGATAGAAGTGCGAGGCTCACCAGTCTTGATAGGTGCAGAAGGAGCTAGCCGAGGTAAAGATTTAACGGCAGCAGGCTCTGGTTCCGACATAGACAACTCTTCCGGCTTCTTAAAAAAATTATCAAGAGAAAGATTTAGGGGAGGAAAATCAGTGACAGTAGGGACGACGTTGTCCTGTGCAACAGCCTTGGGCTTGTGGCTATAAATGGGAATTTTGCCATCTTGTCGTGCGTGAAATACAAAGTCACCATCCGAGGTAACAGTTGCAAATGAATCAGTTGTATTATTGGAATAGGGAAGTGAGCTAATAGCAACAATATTCCTAGCCTGTTTGCAGACATTGTTTTGACTCTTCGTATTTGAGAAATTTGAGCTGTCCAGAGCGTAAAACATGGCGCAACGACGAGAGCAAACTGCTTGAGTCTCGGGCTTCAACCAAGAATAGTCCGGGGAGTCTGGCGCAGAAAATAGACACTCATTGTCCGCAATCTTTGGTAGTGAGTCAGAAGAACTATCTTTGTTGATCATATCAACGTTCCACATTCGAACAATACCATCAGAAGATGCACTCAAAAGCTCAGACTTGTTGCAAGCTGACCAGTTCATGCACGTGATTGGCTCTGAGTGGCCTTTCAAATCAGCAAGAGAGCCAGAAGCCCTGATATCCCAGACTTTAATAACATTATTGGAATCAGCAGAAGCGAGCCAATCAGAGTTATTGGGTGACCACAATACTTGTGTAACACTTGTATCATTATCACGCTTAGGAAATAGCTGGACAGGATCTTTGACTCTCAAGTCCATAAGTGAAACACCAGCCTTGGACCCACAAGCGACAATACCATCTCGCAAAGGGCTACAATTGAGTGTATGAACACCTTCAATTTCTTGTTTGAGTACGGGAACATCACTGCGCTCAGAATCCCACAAAAAAACATTGCTCTCAAACAAAGTAACAAGTGAGCTCTTGGGAGATGAAACCCATGTTCTAGGAGCGACATTAATGCTGCTAATTCTAGAAGCAACAACACCAGCTCTCTTTGCTTCGCACACTCTGTCAATATGATAAGAATGGTTGAAGCGTTTCACAATTTCGGCTGGCTCATCGCTTCGCGGATCACCAAGCTTGACAAGATGGACCAAACCCCCACGGTGAGACGAAGCCAAAATCCTAGTGGAGTGAAATGTTTGTTCATTGTCAGTAATCCAAGAAAGACCAAAGATATTAGGAAGTGAAATTGTCTGGTGGTGAGTCAAGACGGACTTTGAAATGTTGTCTTCATTTGGCTGCATCTCATAGATGAAAAGGTTTTCCGAGTTTCCTCCTCCACCAACAGCGAAGAGGCTTTCTTTCTATAGAATGTTAGTCTATCTCAAAAAAAAACATGAAGTCTAGAATTATGTAAGACTCACGTCGTGGCAAGCTAGAGATGTCAAATAAAACGAATGATCGGGGACCTTCCAGTAAAGTGAATGAACTTTAGGCTGACGGGGATTTTTCTGCTTCAATTCCTCATCAAGCCAGTCCTTGGATTTGTTCTCAACTGAAAAGTTTTGATAGTCGCTTGCACCAGCCATTGAATCTCGCATGGGCGAGGTTAGGTTAGTCATGATAAAGACCAAAACGAGCAGTTATAAAAGAATGTAAAGGTAGGATAGAGAAAAGAAATGAGTGACTAGGTTGAAGAAGAAAAGTGGTTTGAATCTTCAAAGCCTTTTCACCGCCTTCTTTCCTGAACCAGCCTCCTTCGGACCATGACCAGCCCCCCAGGACAAATTCGTCTGAGTGGTTACAAGATCAGCAAAACTCAATTGGAATGTCACATTTATAGATTTCAAGCTAATTTTTCTCTTTCCTGCAAGTTCATTGCTTAAAGATCAATGTGATTTGAAATGTTTCGCTTCTGGCGTGTTCCCCGGGAAAGTCAGATCAGATCACACAAGCAATTCGACTGCTGCCTCGTAAGTCCGTAGGTAAAATCCTCTGGATGCATGGCTCTCCAACAATTCACAATTGGTGCTCTTCTCTGCGTTGGGTGCTTACTATATAACGATTCTACCGTTTTTCGCAAAGCGTAAAGTATGGGAGTGCTAGTCTATTCCATTTCTCAGCTATCTGTCCTGGAAAATGTTTGATAAAAAGCGGACTAACATGTTTTAATATAAATATTATTAAAACAAGCGGGCTTGATGTAGCCTGTGCTCTAACTCTTCGGTCTAGGGCCATGAGCAGGGCCAAACCGTAAATTCAAATATGTACACCATTCATTGGTATATTTACCAAAAGTCCAATATTTAGAAGTCTGCTTATAGGGGAGCTGCCTCTTGTATATAGATTCAAAGGATTGAAAGTTTTCCTCTCTCAACAAATGTCGACCATCACAGAAACACAACGGCATGCGCTCGAAGACATTGAGCGCATGAAGCAAGCGATTTCAGATCGTTTATCTATACGATCCAAGTCGCTTGTCGAAAAAATCGCCACGGAGCACGAAGTTTCCCAGTTTTTGGACAGGATTCAAAACCAGTCACGCATAGTACTCGATCTCTACCGTGATGACAACAAACAACGCGAATCAGAGAAGGAACGGTTATTAGGTGACTCCAAGGGTGCTTATGATGAGTTCTATAAAATGCTGAATGGCATTAAGGAATATCGTCGCAAGTATCCAAATGAACCCCTTGAAGACTTGGAAAGTGAATACCGAAAACGAAGACGAACAGACAAAGGTGTTCCTGGTGAGCCACAGCCTTCTTTGAGAGATTTTTATCAAGAAACCTACAACCTATTCTCAGATGAAGAATACTTTGGTCGCTTCCTCGACCTCATCAACTTTCACGAACGCTACTCAAATTTAAAAGATATTTCTATAATCAACTATCTTAATTACGTTGATGTGTACGACACTGTCTTGCAGAAATATCCTCAGAGTAACAAAAATGATGAGTTCTATATCAGGTAAGTAGCTGGAAGCGATGGTGTAAGCTATATACTAACTAATCTAGCTACGTGCGGGATCTAAGTGAATATCTCAAAGACTTTATAAAGAGATCCCAGCCTTTGATTGACACTGCCAAGATTATAAAGGATATTGATGTCGAATTCAAGCAGGCCTGGAAAGAAGGAACAATAGCAGGATGGGGTAGAGGCCAGACGAGTACTACGGATAGTGATCATTCTGATATGGTATACTGTGAAGCTTGCAAAAAAGCATTCAAAGAAACCGTGTACAAGGGCCACGTTAACGGAAAGAAGCACAAGAAGAATGCCGAGCTGCTCAAGGAAGGTCTAGTTTCGGCTCAAGAGCAAAAAAGCCAAGAAATCGCTCATTATGAATATACTATTTTCAAGTTGGGTGCTTATTTGGATCGTCAGAGACAGGATACCAAGGCAAATGTTGAGCGCAAGGGTGCCTTAACGGAGCGAGAACGACAAATCGAGCTTGATGCTTTTGAAAAGGCCGAACTTGGATTTGGAGAGGATGATGGAGAGCAGGATGGTAACGACGACGAGGATGACGAGGACGAAGATAACGAACAGATTTACAATCCTCTCAAGCTACCTTTAGGATGGGACGGAAAGCCTATTCCTTACTGGTTGTGGAAATTACACGGTTTGGGTGTTGAATATCCCTGCGAAATCTGCGGCAACTTTGTTTATATGGGTCGCAAGGCCTTTGACAAGCATTTTGGTGAAGCCCGACACGCACACGGTCTCAAATGTCTCGGTATTGAAGACAGTATTCTTTTCCGGGAAATTACCAGTATAAAAGAGGCTCTAAGTCTGTGGAACAAGATGCGCAGGCAACAAAAGTTGAGTGACCGAGCTCGTGAAGATGCCATTGAAATGGAAGACGACGATGGAAATGTAATGAGCGAGCGTACTTATGTCGATCTCAAGAAGCAGGGAATCTTATAAATTTACATACTTATAAATATAAATATTTACTGATTGGTTTTTCAACCCTTCCGCAAACAGCTTCTCCTTTGGGAAGTCAAGTCCTATCGATGAACGGAGTATATTGGCATCCCTTGTAGAAGCGCGCTAAGCGACGTTTAATAGAAAAGAAAAACTGCCGGACATTTTGAAAATCTTATCAAAGTCGTTCTATGCTTTCAAAACTCATATCAAGTGATACTGTGAGCGCCTATTCGCTCGGTCTGCTGTCGATTGCCGTCGCTGCTTTGGCTATCATCACAACTCTTGTCCGAGCTATCTTCGGAAAACCAAAGGCAACTCCAGTCAAATCAAAGCCTGCAACAAATTCAAAACGAGAATGGGGTGTCTGGGAACCTGTGGACTTTACCGCTCCTGCTCCTGAGCCTTATCCGGACTGGTCGCTGACCGAGACGAAGCCCTTACCTTATCGGGCCTTCAGGTCCCAGTACCATGTCACTATGGGAATCCGCTCAATGAAGTGGGACGAGTGGATTGAACTAGATAATGAATATCTCGACTATCACAATCTCAAGCTGGAGCGTATCAAGGAACGCGGAGATAAAGTGGGTAGAACAATGCCGGAAGCTTGGGATGCAGCAATTGAACTTCTCGAGCTGTTAGTAGACTATCTTCCTCAGCGATACCCTTCTTTATTCAAGCGCACTTCAGTCGGCATTGATATTTTGCCTACAGGCGAGTCGTACAACATTGTTGAACGCCCGCTAAAGGAAGACCCTATTGTGATGTCTACGAAGCTTATGCAGGATGACGTTGCTATCATGATTGAAAGAGCTGATGGCCAGTACTACCTCTTGTCCGGAGCTATTACTCTCCCGGGCTTCTGGCGACTTAGTGATAAGCTTGGCATGTCACTTCGTGAGATTCACGTCTCGGGCGACGTTCCCGAATTCAAGACCAAGCTACAAACCGGTATGGAGAAATTCTTTCAAAGAATCAAGCCTGAGGCACCAGTAGTGCGGAACAACTACTTTATTCAAAACGACGGTCACATTGCTTGGTCCACGTCGATTGGCGATGAGGATTCAGACGATATTGGCTGGGATGCTGCCGAGAAGGTCACCGATGATATTTCCCGTCTACACTACCGAAGCGAGCGTCAGTCACTTCGTCGTCTACCAAAGTCTGGAGGTGTCGTCTTCACCATCCGCACCTACTTCTTCCCGGTCACTGACCTGGCGAAAGAACCTGGTATTCCCGGTCGCTTGGCGTCTGGAATTCGTTCGTGGAGCTCAGACGTTCAGAAGTACAAAGGCGCTTCACGCTACCAGGATCTTCTGCTTTCTTATCTGGACAAGGAGCACGAAAAGCAAATCCTGGCTGGAGTCACTCTCGAAAAAGACAGCAAGCAGTTTCCGTTTTAATTTGAGATACTTCTAGATAGATAATAATATTTGCTGGCTGTACCACGCACATAAGTCTATAAAATTCAGATAATCATTGACGTCCCGGTCAAAGAATACTCTTAAAATAACTATCAAACATCCAAAAGAAAAACAAACACACAAGAACATAAACAATACCAACAGTATATAAGAAAGAACATCTGAGAATAGGGGATTAATGCATCAATCGGAAGCAGCAGCAAAACGCTCGACAATCAAGTTGTCAAGAGCCTCGAACTTGGTCATTCCAGCCACCTCACCTTCGCTAGGCTCAATAAACTTGGCAGATGAGAGCTTGTGCTTGACATCAGCAGTGGCCTCAGAGACCTTGTTCCATGCGGCTCCACTGGCAGCAGATCTTTGGGCCTCATCGTAGTAAGTAATAAAAGATTTGAGCA
Source organism: Trigonopsis vinaria (assembly GCA_030582095.1). NCBI lineage: Eukaryota > Fungi > Ascomycota > Trigonopsidomycetes > Trigonopsidales > Trigonopsidaceae > Trigonopsis > Trigonopsis vinaria. The sequence goes on along the minus strand of JAKTWP010000001.1, from coordinate 597,466 downwards.
TAGCAGCAGTCTTCCAAATAGGACAGAAAGCATCATAAGTTGAATAACCATTTTGCTGCAAAAAGTCTTCTTTGATTAAAGAGCTGACATCAAGAGTGATTTTATCTGAATCGGAGAGGGAGCTCTTTCCGACCAACTGAACGACCTGTTCGAGCTCCTCTGCATCGGACAAAATCTCACGGACTTTGTTTCGGTAGACAGGAAAGCTGGGATAATTTTTGTCGTAGTATTTTCCAAGAACATTGGTGTACTTTGAATAGGAAAGACTGGTGTTGACCGAAGGGAAATGTTTTCGCTGTGCAAGTTTCTTATCAAGACCCCAAAAGACCTGTGTGATACCAAGAGTAGCAGAGGTAACGGGGTCAGAGAAATCACCACCGGGAGGAGAGACGGCAGCAACAATAGAAACCGAACCCTCACGTCGAGGATTGCCCAAGCAAACGGACCTTCCGGCACGCTCGTAAAAGGAGGCCAACTTGGCACCCAAATAGGCGGGATAACCTTGATCAGCAGGCATTTCACCTAAACGACCAGAAATTTCACGCAAAGCCTCGGCCCATCGAGAGGAAGAATCAGCCATCATGGCAACATTCTTGCCCATATCACGGAAGTACTCAGCCAAAGTGATACCGGTGTAAATGGAGGCTTCACGAGCAGCGACTGGCATGTTGGAGGTGTTGGCAACTAAAGTAGTTCGCTTCATGATAGGCTCCTTTCGGCCTTCGATCTCAATACTCAACTCGGGGAAATCCATCAAGACCTCGGCCATCTCATTGCCTCTTTCACCACTAAATATTGGGTTAGTTAAAAAGCTGAAGTAATAATTTTCGTTCACATACCAGCCGACGTAAATAATAATATCCGAGTTAGAGTATTTGGACAGAGCCTGGGAAATGACAGTCTTGCCACATCCGAAAGCTCCGGGAATACATGTGGTACCACCCTGAACACAAGGGAAAAGAGCGTCCAGAACTCGCTGACCAGTGAGAAGGGGAAAGTCAGAAGAGAGTTTTTCAGTAACTGGTCGAGGAACTCGGACGGGCCAAGAGTGGTACATGTTATATTTAGAAGTTTTACCTTGGAATTCAACCTCAATGATTGTGTCTTCGAGAGTATATGAGCCGGCGGAAGCAATGTAGGTGATGGTACCTCGAGCCCGGGGGGGCAAGATGATGCTGTGGTGAGAAACAAGCGAGTTCTCAAAAATGTGGCCGTATATATCACCACCAGTAATGTGATCTCCAACCTTGAAGGATCCAGGGGTGAAGTCGTAGCTCTTCTTGCGATTCAAAGCAGGGGCGTCAATACCTCGAGGAATGTAGATTGAGCCGGAAATTTCCTTGATAGTCTTCAAAGGACGCTGGATACCATCATAAATGGTCTCCATCAGACCTGGACCCAACTCGACTGACAACGGTTTGCCAGTTCGTAAGACGGGGTCTCCCACAGTGACACCGGCTGCCCATGTGGTTAGCTCTGCTCAACACAACCACCTATTTTTTGATAAGAGAATTGGGTTTATAATACATACCAGTCTCCTCATAAACCTGAATGGTAGCTTTATCTGCGTCGATACGAATAACTTCACCGACCAAACTGTCGTGGCCAACTTTGACCTTAAATCCAGTCAACTAATTGCTCCAAGAGCCCAGCGTAAGAAGAGGGGAAACAAACTTACCAATTCGTACATAGCACACCCAATCATGTTCTCTGCAATGACTACAGGACCTGAGACGGCAAATACTTGACCTAGGGGAGGTTAGTATATTCTCCCATGTCTCTTCGAGCCAAGACTTCTCACCATAATCGCTCTCTACCTCGGAATCAATCCGTTTAACTTCTTTGCGTGCGTTCTCGATTGCACCAGCCTGTTCACAGTCAGCAAAATATTCCCCTAAACACCCCTTTATCCACGCTGCTTTACCATCGTTGTTTTCTGTGGTTTCAAAAGCAGGCAAAAGACGCAGCCACAAAAAGTTGGAAGTTGGAAAAAACGTCGCAGTAAATATCAGAACGGTTAATTAGATGAATACGTGTAATTATTGTACCGGTATTAGATCGGCTTTGGCTTCGGCAGACAGCGGACAGCAGCTTAAAAGGAAGAAAGAAAACCAGTTGCTTCAGAGAATTGCTGAAGTTAGATGGAATCTTGTGTATTTCCGTTGAAGTTGAAATATTCATTCGTTCCTCTTGTGTCTTTAAAAAGTGTCTGAAAAACGCCCGTTAGCATCTGCCTCGCCTCCCGACTTGACATCTACTTCTGCGATTAAACGTCCAAAATACAACAGTATGTGATGTGGAATGAATGAATCAGAAATGGTTCTAACGTTGTTTTACAGAAATCAATATGCAAACGGAGCCTTCGTCGCCTTCACCTAGATCGTCCAATGGTACAACTCATGGAAATAAGCTCGAGTTGGGAGGTTTGTCAACCGATTTAACGGATTCTTCATCTGATATGTACTTTTCGAGCAATAAGTCTGAATTGACTCGTTTGCTTATCCAAGCAATGCGTGATCTGGGCTACAACACATCAGCCACCGCTTTGGAAAAGGAGTCTGGATATTCTATAAACTCTAAAGACATTGAGGACTTCAAGTCCTCGGTGCTGGGCGGCAATTGGGAAAAGTCAGAGTCGTATGTGTCTACCCTTCCTTTACGTTCAGGCGCAAACGTAAATAGCTTGACTTTTCTGATCCGAAAACAAAAATTCCTAGAATGCATTGAGGAACAAAGAATGAAACAAGCTTTGACTGTTCTACGTACGGAAATCGCGCCATTGGGCTGTGGTGATGAGATTATTCATCTGCTTTCTGGCCTCTTGAGGTTTCAATCCAAGGAAGAACTACAGGCAAACATTGGCTGGGATGGCAAAAATGGAAACTCACGACAGCTTCTACTTAGCGATTTGCAGGGATATATATCCTCATCTGTCATGATTCCGGAGCATAGATTGGCTACAATTCTTGATGAGGCGAAGCAAACTCAAATTGACAAATGCGTTTATCACATATCTAATAAACCCACTTCTTTATACACTGATCATTACTGCAGTCCAAAAAACTTTATAACCACCTGCACCAAGGTGCTAACGGATCATACAAATGAGGTATGGAGTATCAAATTTTCTCACAATGGCGAGAAACTAGTTTCCGCTTCCTGTGACAACACTGCAATCATCTGGGATGTCAAAACCTGGACTATTGATCATGTATTGAGGGAACATACAGGAGCAGTTCCCTTGGCTTGCTGGAGTCCGAATGATAGTATGCTTCTGACTTGCTGCGGAGGCCAAGGTGCAAGTACCTCCCAGGCGATGATTAAATTGTGGGACGCCAGAACGGGTATTCGCAAGATGAATCTGTTGGCACACCATGATACTATAAGCTTTCTTGAATTTCTGCCGAACGGAAAAGAATTCATTTCCGGGAGCGTTGAAGGCGAGATGGTTCTATGGTCAATATCGGGAGAGGAACTTCATCGCTGGAGTGGAAATAGAATCTATGGCGGTTCAATTAGTCCAGATGGTGAAAAGTTTGTGACGATTTCCCAGCATATATCTGCGGGTGTTTCGCGTGTCAGCATCTATGATTTACAAACGAAGAAATTACTTCTTACGGTCGAGTTCAAGAGACAAATCATGTCGGTGGCATTGTCCAAAGATTCATCATGTGCAATTGTCAACCTCAGCTCAAAGCCAGTCCCAGTTTCCAAGGACAGCGATGATGCCGCCACATCGAGTGAGCCAATTGTTGAGGAAATCCAGGTATGGGATTTGGATAGTGTTACCATTATCCAAAAGTACTTTGGGCACAAGCAAAGTGACTTTGTCGTTCGGTCCGTTTTTGGCGGCCCCAATGAGAACCTCGTCTTATCCGGTAGCCAAGACAATAAGGTCTATATTTGGGATCGCAAGTCAGCAAAGCTCTTATTTGCTTTACCTGGGCATCATGGTACTGTTAATAGCGTCGATTACCATCCTTCATTGCCGATGGTAGTGTCTTCGAGTGATGACCACACTATACGCGTTTGGGAGCCAGCGACACCCGAACCGGAAAAGTAACCATACGAATTTAGGATTTTATGGGAAGGTTGGAGTTTTTGTTTTTGTGCTTTTAGTTTGAATGTTACAATAGTTATTAATATTTTCCCCAATACAAGTTTGACTATTCGACCTCCTGCTCTATACGCTCTGCCGCGGCAACACCGCTTTCACTGCGTTTAGTGGCTTCCACTATAGCGTCGATCTTCTTGCGAGCGAGCGGGAAGTAAGGGTTGATCATGAATGGACGTAGATCGAATCGGTTATCGTCCGGCGAATACTGCTCTGCGTGGTACGATGGAGTGAGCACGGTCTGCTTGTGGCGGTTTATGGCGTAAAAGTAAAAGAAGCGCTTCACTTTTTCGGCGATTTCTGCGGGCGTCAATCGCGGCGTCCACTCGTGGTAGAGCTTGATGAACATGGAATAAGGACCGCATTTGTCGATCTTTCGAAGACGACCAAACACAGAGAGCTCGTCGTAAGTCATTCCCATGTCAATCTCGTCCTTCTGCACGTACGTCTCGGTGATGGGTTCGAGCTCTGCCGTAGGCGCTGCGTCAAGAAACTCTTGCAGTGTGGGCTGTTCGAATTTATCGCAAGCATATGCGATGAAACTTCTAAGGTCGCTCTTCGAAATACTTCCTATCGGGTTAATGTCCGCAGAGGAGCAGTCGTACTTGGTCAAGTATCCGCGCAGACACTCGTCGACATTGGCCGATCCCAAAACGAGAATTCCACCGGTAGTTCGGTTACGAACCCAGGGCAAGAGCTGAGCGAAAAGATATCCTAGTACCATTCGCGAGCGGGCCTGGATATTTTGAAGTGCGAGATTTTCTGCGGTCGTACCACCGTGAACGCGGAAACGAGGCACTTTACCGGTAACAACTTCGAAAACAGACCTAAAGGCTGTTACAATCGTGTCCATGTTGAGATCAACGTGGTATGCTCCAAAACTCTTTGCGAGTTGTTTGGCTCGCGATCGAGTCTCGCTCGATGAATTCTCAGTTCCCATGTAACAGGAGTGTAAGACGTAATTGCATAGTTCCTGTGCTGTTTTGGGATACCAATCAGACTCGGTTGGTTCACCAGCTAAGCGTCGAACATCACTAAGTACTTGCTCATTGCCTTCCTTACAGGCTTCAACAACCAAGCGGCACATTGAGAATACGATGGTAGCGGTAGCACAGCTATCAATTCCACCACTTAGTGCCAAGAAGAAGCCTCCACCTCTGACGCGGCGAAGGTAATCCCAGAGCCAACAGGCGGGACCGAGTGCAATTTCCTCAGGAGGGGTGTGGATACGTGGCTTGATTTCCTTAGTTGGGCACAAATCGGGATTGAAATTTGATCCATAGGTTGACAGAGATATAGGCTCTTGGACACGCTTGTAAACGTCGGTGGTTGTACTCTGTAAGCCTCGCGACATGATGCTGCGATAGTTTCGGACATCCTCAAGGTCGACTGTGGCAGAAACAACCTCGACATCGTTGAGAGAAAATTGTGATCCCTGTGCAACAATCTTGCCATTAACAACAATGAGAGCGCAGCCATCGTAGTAGAGTCTGTCGCCGTCGCACCCGCGTTGATTTGCGTATAGATAAACACCTCCACACTTGGCGGTAGCCTCTCGAATCAGATCTATTCTCAAGTCAAGTTTTCGTAGCTCGTGGTGGCTTCCGCTGGAGTTTGTAAAAATCTCGACACCGTCTAGACTCATGTCGATGTGGGGACTGTCGGGGGTAAACAGCTCTTCACATGTTTCACTTCCAATGACAGTGTCCAACGTTGACACAACACCGTCACCAAAAGGAACGTGGTACTGACCGGTAATAGTCGTAATCATTCGAGGTAAACTGTATTCTTCAACATATCTGCGGCGCATCCATGGGGTGAAATATCTCATCTCTCGGTAATTTCCGTCATTTGCAAGCCATATCTTTGGTCGAATCAACAAGATTTTCTTGCCATACGAAATCAAACGACAGTTGTAGCGCACATTCTTGTGTAAAATTGGCCTTAATCTCGGGTTAGCACTAATTGGAAGAAAATGAGAGAATACATACATTCCGATATCCAATAAAATATTCTGACAATCTTCATGAGAGATGATTTTTGCGTACATTTCCCATGAGTGCAAAATCGTATCTCCTAAGAACACAATGTCAGACAACGTACATGAGTCATTATATATCTTACCTTCAAGGAAGTGATCGAGACAACCATAACCGCTATAAAGGTCAGATCTCTGTCATTGAGTCACTCTAGTGCTTTGCCATACGTTATTTCCAGTTCCGGTCCGACTCGCAGAGATGCACCTCGCGCCTTTGCGATTCTTATACTCTCAATGATACGTTCGCAATTTCCCTCAAAGTCAAGAGCCCATTGATTCAAGTTACTAGATATATTAGATGAGTAGAGTCCCGCGTGGTTATTGCTCACCAGGTAGCAATCGTCACCAAATGTCCCATCGTGAAAGTGGTTGGATAAGGGCAAGATTGACTTGGACTCTCGACACAAAACTTTAATAAAAATGAGCGCTCGGCAAGTTTTGCTGAGTTCGCTTAGCCGAACTGTGTTCAAAGCCTCAATACTTCGTGATGCTCGTCAGTATTCCGTTTCGGCTCCTAAAGCTCCTGTGGGTCGCATGACCCGCATTTTGAATAAGCTCCCGCCCTCGCTTCGAAAATATGTTGGGACCTTTAAAGAGGCACCAGGATCGAGTGCAATGACCTTCTTATTTTTGCATGAATTTTCAGCTGTTGCATTTCTATTCGGCTTCACCTCGTTATTCCACTATCTCGACTGGGCTCCGACGGATATTATACCTGAATGGCTCATCACAAAAGGCTTGGGTTACTTTGATCAACTTGCAGAACGGAATGGCTGGACGGATTTTAAGACGGAGAACGGAGCCAAGTACGTTCTACAAGCCGCTTCGGCATACGCAATTACAAAGGCCCTCATGCCTTTACGCATCGTTCTTTGCATGTGGGCCACACCACCCCTCACACGGGTCTTCACTCTGCCCGCTGTTCGTGGAATCGGCAAACTCTTCAAACGGAAGAAGCCTGTTCCATCAATGGAGCCAGCTATCAAAAAGGCCTCAGTCGCTGATAGCAAATGGAATGAACGAATAAAGTAGAGTGACTTTTCACTTTTTTTACTGTAAATATTTATGAAATGGATACTATATGATCATTATGATACACTTGAGTAGTTTTAGGCACTTGACTCGAGGTCAAAACAGCCATCGTCGCCGAATTTGCCAACAAGTGAGGTAGAAACCCATTCAGTCTCCGGGTGTCCTACTATACAAGGTCCTGCGATTTCGAGCTTCAACTGTTAGTAGACTTCCTATAAGTGAACAAATCCTTACCTGTCCTTCATTCTTGGCGGCTTCTAGAGATCTGTAGTCGCTAACACGAGCCTCGACACAGGGAAGAACAATGCCAAAGTGTCCATTATCGTCGTAAACTCGATAATCCAAGAATGTGGTCTGAAATATAGGGCTGGAAGAAAGCTTTGCATGAGTAAGACCGTAAAGTACGTGGGCACCAAAGACTGCTCGTCCGATGTTGAGCTCCTCCGAAGACAATTCAATGTTAAAATGATCATTTTCGACAGAGTGACGGGTGTATACTGCACGAATTGAGGAAAATTCAGGGTCGGCAGCTTTGGGTAGCGAGCCCCGAGAAAGTCTTTGGACGGCTCGTCGAAGGGCGAGTCTACTCCAAAACGAGCTTAAAGGCGTATGCACTATATCTTGAAACTGCTTCGAGGGTCTCAATCGTTAGAGTTGATATTTGGTCAAATTCAAATACTTACAAAACGAGAACAGTAGGTTTGGTTTGAGCAATGACTTCTTTAGTGACTGAAAACGGCTTTTCGACCAAAACAATATCGGCGCCTAATCATATTAGTCTGCATCCAACAGCCATATGACACTTTAATTACCTGCAACAAAGCCTAGCAACAAAAATACAATACCGTAGATATCCGATAGAGGCTGAGACAAGAGAATTTTGTCGTTTTCGTTGATAGCTCGCTCGGTATCAAACTTCAATTGAGCGGCAATTGCAGCAACGATGTGCTAGGATAATTAGCTTCAGGAATTCTAGTATTTCAGATTATTACCTTGTGTGTATAGCTAACGGGGGAAACCGATCCTTTAGGGTAAGTCAATACGGCCGGAGCATCGTACTTCATTTTAGAGAGCTCAGAGCCCTCATTATCAAGTGCATCATCCCAGGTGGTAATTCCATCTTCACTTGAAACTTTTTCATCTCCCACATAGATGATTACAGGGATATCTGAACGGTTGCTCTTAGCCAGAGCTAAATCCGAAGTGACCAACACCGAGGCCTGTACACCTTTCAACTGAGCTTTGAAAACATTAGGAGGGTCATTGGGATCTAGTATCGCTGTAGTTTTATTTTTGCATGCATTGGCTATCGGGTTAGTTCAGGATCAGGTTGAAAACTGAGCGCCTACCGAAGAAGGTCGTGACCAATGCAGGACCGTTAGGCAGGACTGTAGCAATGGTTGAAGCCTCTGGTGCCTTTTTTTCGATAAACCATGCGAGTAGCTGTGCCTTGTCTAGTATTTCGCTGCCTATATAAGTTAGAATGGGTTTATCATGCCTGCAGTCGGACGTACCGGTCACTAAATCTGACTGTCCCGACATGCTCAAGGATTTATCCGAGGTTGTAAATAGTTTCAATACGTCCAAAAGATCACCATCTTTTCGAGTATAGGGATCATTCTTGTAGATTATTCCCAGACCTCCGATAAGAGGGAAGTGTTCTGGCGTGATCCATGAGCGCACCACAACAGACTTTCCCGAGTCTCTGACCTTTGAAACTGAAACCTGGTTATCTAGTAAAGTTGGGTGAATATCTGGGCCTGGTCTCAGCAGTCTCTCGGCCGCCACGACGGCCACGGCTCCTAATGCGATCAAAACTGTGGAGTCGTTCATTGGTAACATTTGCAACGGACGAGGAATGGGGTTTAAGTAACGGGCAAAAGGGCCAAACAATGTTACAGAATGCTGAGAGTTCTACGATAAAAATCCAGGTTGTTCATTTTGAATCCAGGAGTGATTTAAATCGTTTCCTACCGAAAGAATGGGAAGGTTGTATGTCTCTTGTATATTAAATTGATTTATTACTTTAAATTTTGGCTCTTAAACCAAAACTGACTGGGATCTCTTCTGTTAAGAAGTCATCTCGTGTAAAATCTGAGTGTGTTGTTGCTTTCGATCGCGTCATTGCTTGAAGTCCTTTACTTATCGACGGACTTTACTTTTACCTTCCCTCCTGAAAACTTCGAACATGGCAGCTACAGTTAGTTCAATATCTCGTTCTTTCAAAGTTCCGGAGGGCACACAGTTTGCCACCATAGCAGCGGGGTGAGACCAGGCGCGTGCCATTTATCTGAAAAGAGCTAATAGAGCAGATGTTTTTGGGGTACGTTCACTTTGCATTTATTTCTCGTACTCTATTCTTATTATGATTCAAGGTACTGAGAGTATATATCGCAAATACTTCACAGGAAAGGGTCTTCTGGACGTTCGGGTGGGCTATGCCGGCGGACAAACATCAAATCCCGACTATAAGCAGGTTTGCACATCTTCGACAGGACGTGAGTAATTTTGTTTTTTTGGCCGTTCCTTAAATTTATTCTAATTTTGATCAAGACGCTGAAGTTGCGCAGCTAGCGTTTGATCCGACCCAGGTCTCGTACGAAAAGCTCATTGACTTCTTTTTCCGAATGCACGATCCCACCACTCTGAATTCTCAAGGCCCAGATATCGGAAGTCAGTATCGTTCTGCCATTTTCTATCACAACGAAGAGCAGAAGTCCATTGCTACCCAGGTTCGCGATAGACTGCAAAAAACGTTTTACCCAAATAAGAAGATTGTCACAGAGATCGTACCGATTGAAAAATTCTGGGATGCTGAGGAATACCACCAGCTATACCTTGATAAAAATCCGAGCGGGTGAGTAATTGTTGTTTTTTAGGTCATGGGTTTTACTGACGATGGAAACAATGTGTGGGGCTCAAAAATTGATGCTGGAGATTGAGATATCCTCCAGATAATTGATTTGATAGCCTTCGTGTGTTTTGCGAGTAATAGATATGAGTGTCCCAGTCACTACGTGAGAACCACACCTCAGCTCTGATCTAAGCTGGACTTTCTGCCTCAATAAAAGACAAAGTTTCGTTTGAATAAAACTATAATTATTACCGAAAGTAATTTACGGCCGAAACTTGATTGATTCGATTGTGCGTATATTTGAAATCATAAACCGAATATGACGTAGTTGGGTCGAGCCTGCAAAGACGATAGAAATTTTTCCCGGTCCTTGCGCGCAAAAAAACTAGGCCTACCCGAAACTTTCCCCCGCTTCTCGGCCTTTGAAAAAACCCCGGAGACAACGTTATTTTTGGAGGTGATTTTTCAGTTCGGTCTGAAGCCTCTTATGTCCATGATCTGTGCTGATTTATGCCCGAGAGAGCGGTCAAAAAGTCGGAGAATAGGTTTTTTTTCGGCCCAAACAGATTGACTCGGAACAAAAAATGACAAGGCGGTCTGCAATAACATTACAGAGTACAAAACTTGATCAAGAAATTAAATCTTATCAACATTTCTCTTTTCGCCTAACGAATCTTTTAAAAAGAAAAAACAAAAGGATTTGACTTGGTTGGGAGTTCTTGATGCGGCTTCGGAGACAACCGACTCATAGCAGTCAGTTGTCTCCGAGATCAAACGCTTTCAGTGGGAGATCGGATCAAAGCGCCCTTTAAATCCCTTTCCAACCGCTGTTCGGGTTGCCACAGAGTCAAGGGAAAGAATAAAGTTTGGGATAGGTTGAAAAGGTGTGACATTAGCGGGAGGGGAGTTTTTAAGAGTTCGATAATATTAAAGGGTTACACAGACTGAAACCAACTGGATCTGACGTAGTGGAATCTAATGACGACATTAGATTGTCATTATTATATATAGTAAATCCCATCACTCGCTCCACTTTACTGCTTAATAACTGGGTGCCGCACTGCCCATGCTTTCGGCCGAAAGCTCATCGTCTTAAGCGAGCGGCTCAATCGCATCAAAGGGGGGCTGTACGCGCAGTTGTAGTTGCGCACGAAGCTGAATAAGCTAAAGCTACCACTTTTCAACCGTCGGCGCGGCAGTAACTAATGCGGCCCTTGTGTTTTCACCCGCGTAAGTAGAATATAAAAGGAGTGGCGGTCTGCTGCCTTGAATCACTACAGATTTCTGCTTCCTTGCAATGGCTATCCGAGATTTGGTTCGTCGCTCCTTCTTTGGCGAAATCGTCAACACTCTCTCGCATGGAAAGTACTTTGCCTTCCCCGAAGACAGCCCTGACTGGGTGTGCCCCATAAAACTTGAAGACCGTGAAGTAAAGCTTCCAGAAGAATCTGATGAAAGCTTTGTGAGTGAAATCGACGAAGAGGCAAATAATCATAAGTCACTTCATGTCGTTGACTGGTACGGCGAGGATGACCCGGAGAAGCCCTTAAACTGGTCCTCTGGCCAGCGCAACTTTGTCGTCATTCTACTTGGAATGGTTACCTTCTCTGTCTATATTGGCTCTTCCATCTACACTCCAGGAATTGGTCAGATTCAAGAAGACTTTCACATTTCTACAGTGGTTGCCATTCTCCCCTTGACTACTTTTGTTTTAGGATATGGTATCGGCCCCATGCTTTTAACTCCTCTTGCTGAGTTTCCCTCCATCGGTCGAAATATCGTATATGCGGTCTCCATGGCTTTGTTTGTCATTTTCCAAATTCCTTCTGCTTTGGCTCCTAATATCGCGGGCCTGATTGTTGTTCGTTTTATTGCTGGTATCTTCGCCTCCCCTCCTTTGAGTATGGTCAGTGCTTCTTACGGAGAAGTTGTGAAGCCGCAACATCTTCCTTATGCTATCGCTGGTTGGGCTATTTGTGCCGTTTTGGGTCCCGTTCTAGGCCCCTTCTTGGGTGGTGTCTTTGCTCAGGTTCTTGGCTGGCGTTGGACCTTGTGGTTTGTTATGTGGACTTCTGGAGCTGCGCTCTTCTTTTTGTTCTTTTTCCTTCCCGAGACAAACTCGAACGCCATCCTCGAACGAAGAGCTCGCCGCATTCGCCGAAAAACTGGCTCCAAGAACTACTCCACCAACTACTATTTCGAAAACCGTGATGTTTCAATCAAGTCCCGACTTTATAACATTTTTGCCATGCCTATTATCATCACTTTCTCAGAACTTCCCGTTCTTTTCTACAACATCTATGTTGCGTTGCTCTACTCTGTCGTCTACCTGTGGTTCGAGGCCTTCCCCATCATCTTCACAGACGTTCACCACTTTAATCTTATCGAGTCTGGACTGGCTTACTTTGGATTTCTCGTTGGTGGTATTTTTAGTTTGGCTTTCTACTGCTATCTCATCAAGACATTCCTTATCCCAAAGCTTATGTCTGGTTCACCTCCGGAAATCGTATTGAAGATTGCCTTTTTTATGGCACCTGCTTATCCTGCAACTGTTCTCATGGTTGGTTGGTCTTCCACTGAACATGTTCATTGGATTGTTCCCATTATTGGTTGCGCATTATTCCTCTTCTTTATGTTCCCCAACTTCCAAGTCGCTTTTAACTACTTGGCATTTTCCTACCCCCGATACTTGAATGCTGTATTTTCAGGAAATGGTCTCGTTCGATCTGCTGCTGCTGCTTGCTTCCCTCTTTTTGCCAGACCTCTATATATCAACCTTGGACCTTCAAAGTACCCTATTGGATTTGGCTCCACTGTGATTGCATGTATCGCTTGGGTCATGGCACTCATTCCCTTTGTTTTATACTACAAGGGTGCTTGGTTGCGCTCACGATCCAAGTTTGCCAACTAAAAGAGGCATTCCTTCTCTCATTATAGTTACATGGCGTTTTGTTTTCTGGTTTTTATTCGGTGATATTAAAAAGATATTTTTCCTCAAGGTTAATTTACATTTTCTGGTGAATCTGTAACTGATAGATTTATTATGTATATATATAATTTTTTTTTTCTCCTTTAATTAGTGTATTTTATTTCAAAAATATTTTATATTTCCTTAAATCCTGATTAAATGTGTAAGGTGTAGTGGATATCTGCCCTGGGATAGAGTGCCACTTTCGTAATATATTCAAATAATATATATAAGTATGGCTCGTCTTCCCCAGCGATGAGTCTTTGGAATGCTTCTGTTTTTTTTTTCAACTTTGGTTTGGTTGCTGTTCAGACGGCAAAAAAGCTTTGCAGCACCGGCGTAAAATCTTCTAACCTTCTCACACAATGACGAAGACAATCACTGTTGCTGCTAAGGCCCCTGTTATCGCCTATGGCCCTTTGATTGCTGCTGCTGTCATCAATCAGAACAAATCTGTTGCTGAAATTGTCATCAAGCACCATGAGGGCGCCTTGATTGTTGGTCAGAAGCCTGAATCTTCCATTAGCTACCACGCTCCTCACCACGAGGATACCATCTATGGTACTAAGCAGGTTCTCGTGGAGCTTGCCAAGGAGTACCCTGAGCTTTACGGCAAGGATACTAAGCAGTTGGTATGTAAAATGGCTCGTATCGGTAGCTCATCTACTAACTTCAAAAGTCTAATGAGTGGATTGACTTTTCTCTCAACTTTGCCGTCAAAGACTTTAAGAAGGTCACTCCCTTCTTGGAGCAGCTCGAGTCCCACTTAAACTTCCGATCTTTCATTGTCGGTCACAGCCTTACATTGGCTGACTACGCTGTCTGGGGTGCTCTTCGAGGTAACCCTGTTATTAACTCGGCTGCCCGATCTGGAAGCTTTGTTAATGTTGCTCGATGGTATCTCTTTTTGGAGTCGTTTGACATCTTCGCAGCCCCTCCCACCGACTTGCTTGCCGAGCTCGAGGCCAAGCGACGTGCTGAAAAGTCCAAGGCCGGCAAGTCCGCCTCTAAGGCTAGCTTCGATATCGGACTTGTTGACGCTGTTGATGGTCAGGTTGTTACTCGATTCCCTCCCGAGCCTAGTGGATACTTGCACATTGGTCACGCCAAGGCTGCCATGCTCAACCAGTTCTTCGCCCAGCAGTATCACGGAAAGCTTATTGTTCGATTTGATGATACTAACCCGAGCAAAGAAAAGATGGAGTTCCAGCAGTCTATCATTGAGGATCTTGATCTTCTCGGCATCAAGGCCGATCAGACTACTTACTCTTCCGACTACTTCCAAAAGATGTTTGATGTTGCCATCACTGCCATCAAGGAGGGTAAGGCATACACTGATGATACACCTCAAGAGCAGATGCGTGCCGAGCGTGGTGACGGTATTGCCAGTGGTCGTCGAGAGCGAACCGTCGAGGAGAACTTGCAGATCTTCACCGAGGAAATGTTCAACGGTACCGAAGTTGGTCTTAAGAACTGCTTGCGCGCCAAGATTTCCGTCGACAACCCGAACAAGGCGATGCGTGATCCCGTCATTTACCGATGCAACTTGAACCCTCACCACCGCACCGGCACACAGTGGAAGATTTACCCCACTTACGACTTCTGTGTTCCCATCGTTGATTCTCTTGAGGGTGTCACTCACTCGTTGCGAACTATTGAATATCGCGATCGAAATGCCCAGTACGACTGGATGTTGGAGAACTTGCACTTGCGCAAGGTCCACATTTGGGATTTCAGCCGCATGAACTTTATTAAGACCGTTTTGAGTAAGAGAAAACTCCAGTGGTTTGTTGATGAGAAGCTTGTCACTGGTTGGGATGATCCTCGATTCCCCACTGTTCGTGGTGTTCGACGACGTGGTATGACGGTCGAAGGTCTCCGCACCTTTATCCTTTCTCAGGGACCTTCCAAGAATTTGACCAACCTTGAGTGGAACTCGATCTGGACCATCAACAAGAAGGTCATCGACCCTGTTTCGCCTCGATTCGTCGGCGTGTACAAGGAGAACGCTGTTCCGATCAAGCTTTCTGGTGCTCCCACCGAACCTGTCACTGAACAGAAGCCCAAGCACAAAAAGAATGAATCGCTTGGCCTCAAGCCTGTCATCTTTGCTAATGAAGTTCTCGTTGACCAAGATGATGCTAAGACATTCAAGGAAGGTGAGGAGATTACATTCATGGATTGGGGTAATGCTATCATTGAGAAGATCCACCAAACCGATGGTGTTGTTACTTCTATTGATGCCAAGTTGCATCTTGAAGGAGATTTCCGAAAGACTGAAAAGAAGGTCACTTGGTTGGCCAACACTGCCAAGGACTACGCTGAGGTTGAGCTCATTGACTTTGATTATTTGATTACCAAGGACAAGCTCGAGGATGGCGACGATATCAAGGACTTTGTCAACACTGACAATGTCTTCAAAACTGCTGCTCTTGCTGATCTCAACATCAAGGAATTGAAGGAGGGTGACATCATTCAATTTGAGCGCAAGGGATACTTCCGTCTCGACAAGCCCTGGTCTGCCACTGAACCTGCTGTTTTCTTCTCCATTCCCGATGGTAAGAGCGTCCAGCGATATGGTGCCAAGCCCACCGAGACCAAGTAAACTACAAAAGAAAAGTAATTGGTTAATTTTTAAAGTATCAATATATATCATTTTTGTATACAAATAAAATGTGTTGGAAATTTGGAAGTGTAAAGCATAGCGCATTGAATATTGTTCTTGGGACGTTGGTTGCCCGCCAAAGCCAAAAAACATTTACCCTGTCGTTGAAAAAAGCACCCTGGAGTAGCCCCTTGAATCGAGAAAAGACGCGTCCGGACCCGTTAGTTACATCGCTAGACTAAGCTTCTGTTACGGATCCCTTTTAGTTTGTTGTTACCGCTGCGAATTGGTATAATCGTGTTTTAGCCGCTTGGTTTTAAGATATGTCGATCGGAATTAGCAACCTGCCAAACCAAAGGTAAGTTCACTAGCATATATTCGGTATATTAGAAGAAATCTTGCTATCAAAACGGATTTTACAAAGTTTGAATACTAATTTATTATTCTAGGCATAAGATTGCCCTGCGAGATGGAGTTAATTTCACCTTGATGGTCTGTGGTGAATCTGGACTGGGTAAGTACTTCTAGGCTTCGTCTTCTCAGTTCCCTAGCTGACTTGTGGGTGCTCTAGGCAAGACGACATTTGTAAACACCTTATTTTCTACTACGGTAAAGAACTATACAGATGACCGAACTCGCTACTCAAAACAGACTGCCCGAACAGTCGAAATCGACATCACCAAGGCCGAGTTGATTGAGCGAAACTTTAAGCTTTGCTTAAGAGTGATTGATACTCCTGGTTTTGGGGACTACGTCAATAATAATGATATGTGGGAGCCAATCATTGACTTTATTGATGATCAGCATGAGAGCTATATGCTTCAGGAGCAGCAACCCATTCGGTCTCAAAGGCAGGATACTCGAGTTCATGCTTGCCTCTACTTTATCAGACCCACTGGATATACCTTGAAGCCTTTGGACATTGCTGCTATGAAGAAGCTTGCGACTCGTGTCAACCTCATCCCTGTTATTGCAAAGGCTGATACCCTTCCACCGGAGGAACTCAAGCAATTCAAGACTAGAGTAAGTGTCTGTCTCTATGTTATTGAAGTTTTTACTAACTTTTAGATTATGGATGTTTTGGAAGCTGAAGATATTCAGATTTTCCTGCCCCCAATTGATGACTCCTATCCTCAAGAAGCTGAAAATGTCAAACTATTGATTGTAAGTGATGTTATACTTTTGCTGTCCTTAATTAATCATTCTCTTAGAAATCGCTTCCTTTTGCTGTTATTGGTTCCGAAAAAGAGGTTCAGACTCCCGACGGTCGAGTTGTTCGCGGTAGAAAATACCAATGGGGTGTCTCTGAGGTGGAGAATGAAGATCACTGCGACTTTGTGAAATTGCGGAGCGTGTTATTACGCGCAAACATGCTTGATCTTATCATTTCCACGGAAGATTCTCACTATGAAAACTACCGAAACGAGCAGCTTGCTACTCGTCGTCTTGGTGAACCTCGTGTACGCTCGCTTGACCATCCTCGATATAAGCAAGAAGAGGAAGAGTTACGACAAGAATTCACAAACAAAGTCCGTACTGAAGAACAACGCTTCCGTAGCTGGGAGCAGAGGCTGATTGCTGAACATATAAAGCTCAAGAAGGACCTTGAATCAATAGATCAGGAGTAAGTGCATCAACTTCGCTAGCTTGTTATTTCACTAACGGTATTAGGGTCAAGTCACTTGAGAATCAGGTGGAGACATTACAACTGAGAAACACATCGGTCAAGCCCAATCGTCGCTAAGAGCTAGATTGCTATCTATAGACAGTTGGGTTTTTCGAAGTGCAATTATATTAGCTGTATGGTTGGTGTTTGGTGGATATGTCTTGATGGAAATATGTTGTGTTTGTTCCAATTAATGAAAGTATAGTAGTTGCTGACTTGGCAAACTTTATAAAAAGTAAGATATCGTTATTGTTCACATAAAGACTTAAATAGCACGGACAAGAAAACACTTTTTACACTAGACAAAATAATATAAGCAGAGAGATGTAAGCGTTAAAAGCGGTTGGTTTACACGTAACCCTTGCGAGCTGGATCGTAGAGTTAGTACAAGAAAAAGTGAAGTAGATGCAGGTACTTACAGCCCTTGAAGAAGAACTTAACGATGAAGACCTGGAAACCAGCCGAGGCAATGATGATGATGGTCTCAAAGAAGGAAAAGTAGAAGATTCGAGACTCAGTTGATCGGACGGTGCCGTAGTTACGGTACTCGCGAACTCGGAAGTATTTCTGGAGACGTTGAATGGTCAAGAGCTTGTTTCCGATCACGCGGATGCGGTTCTCCATGACAGCGGTATCGTCGTTTTCGGTCTGCTTGCGGATCGGAAGCTCTGCGCGCTGCTCGTTCTCGACCGTAATGTCAAAGTTGACGGTCTTCTCGGCGAAGGTCGACATATCGTTTGACAAACAGAACTGATAGTCGCCAATCTGCTGGGCGGTGAAAACAAACTCCTCCTGACGCGAACGGTCGCCCTTAAGCACGACCTCATTGTTGGGCGCGAGGACAACGTAGTCAATATCGAAGGATCCGCCGGCCTCCACCTAAACCATTGTTAAGTCACAAACCTCGGTATTGATCAGAGAGGTCACTTACAGCAAACTCGAAGCTGATTTTGGCATCGATCCGGTCGACCTCTGCAAAGAAGCAGGCGCGCTCGTGAGGAGCAACGTGGTAGGTCAACGATGTCGCGACTGCCTGTGCCACGACAAGGGCTAAGATGCTCCAGACTGCAGTCAGACTGTACATTACTCTGTGTGATTTCTCTGGGAAAAGAAGAGAAAAAGAAGGGTGCCGCAAAGAAAGACGACCCCCTTTGGCGAGAAGTATAAGTTACAGAAATATTAAGTTACATCATCAACGTTTGTGCAGTTGTGCCACTTGTAATGAAATTCATTTTGGAGGCAGAAAAGGGGAAAAAGCCACTCAAAAGACAGAGAGAGCACAGGATGAAGGCAGACAAGGGAGTGAGATCGCTTTTTGGTGGGTCTCTTCTTGCTGTATTTTTGGCAGTAATTGTTCTGGCTGGCCAGACCTTTGCCGTCAAACATGAGATTTTCAAAACGTGCTCGCAGTCTACTTTTTGCCGAAACAATCGTCTTCTTGCAGACCATGCTGAGTCTGAAGGTCCCAAATGGATCTCACCCTATGAAATCGATTCCAAGAGTCTCTCTTTCTCGGCCGGTGTCCTGTCTGGAAATATTCTAAAGTCTGTTGCGGCCTTGGCGGATCCTGTGCAGCTTCCCTTCGTCATCACCTTTCTCGAATCTGGTGGTTTCCGACTGAGCATTGATGAAAAACGTCGAATTGATGGCGATATTCAAGTCGGTGATTCGCACGTGCAAAAGAAGCGCTACAACGAATTGGATCAATGGATCTTGGTGGGCAGTACCGAGTCTGATGCGTCCGTCAAGAAGACCGTCTCCTCGGATTCAGCTACCTTTGAATACGGTCCCAACCACTCACTGAAGCTAGAGATTCAGTTCAACCCCTTTCAAATCAAGGCCTTCAAGAACGGCAATGTTGAGGTCATCATCAACGATCGCGGTTTACTCAACTTTGAGCACTGGCGTCCCAAGCCTGCCGATGGTGAAGAAGATGTCAACAAGAATGGAAGTGACAATCCTGATGGCATGTTTGAAGAGAGGTTCGGTGGTGCTGAGGACTCGAAGCCCCTAGGACCTGAATCTATTGGCCTTGACATCACCTTCGCCGACTACGAGTATGTCTTTGGTATCCCTGAACACACTGGACCTGCAAACCTCCGTTCCACTCGTGGTTCTGAAGGTGAGGAGGGTGTTTTTTCTGATCCTTACCGTCTCTACAACGTTGACATTTTCGAGTATGAGGTCGATAGCCCCATGTCTATGTACGGTGCCATTCCCTTTATGCATGCTCTTCGCAAAGGTTCTGCTGCTGGTGTATTTTGGATGAATGCTGCCGACACCTGGGTTGACATCATTCGACCTAAATCCGCTCCCAACTCCTTTGGAGTCAAGAAATCCACTCAAACTCACTGGATCTCTGAAACCGGTGTTTTGGATGTCTTTATCTTCTTGGGAGACGAAGCTGACAATGTTCAGCAGCAGTATTTGTCGTTGGTTGGTAAACCCATGTTTCCTCCTTTGGGATCAACAGCCTACCACGTCTGTCGCTGGAACTACAACTCTCAAGATCACGTCAAGCAGGTTGATGAAGGAATGGATGCTGCTAACATTCCATATGATACCATATGGTTGGATATTGAGTACCTCGATGACAAGAAGTACTTCACTTGGCACCCGTCGCAGTTTGCTCATCCTGAAGAAATGCTTGCTGATTTGGCCAAGAGTAAGCGTCAGTTGGTTCCTATTATCGATCCTCACATTAAAATCGCTGATAACTACCCCGTCTATGAAGGTATTAAAGCAAAAGATCTCTCTGTTCACAACAAGGATGACTCTACCTATGAGGGTCACTGTTGGCCTGGGGCTTCTGTCTGGATCAACACCCTCGATCCTGTCGCCGCTGAGTACTGGGCTAGCTTGTATCACTCTGGTAACTTTGCTGGTGATGCCGAAAACTTGTACATCTGGAATGATATGAATGAAGCATCAGTCTTCAATGGTCCCGAAGGTACCTTCCCTCTAGACAACATCCACTACGGTGGCTGGGAAGATCGTGCCGTTCACAATTTGTACGGTCTCTCCGTCATCAAGGCTACCTACGAAGGTCTACTTGAGCGTTTTGCTGACAAGGTTCACCGACCCTTTATTCTCACTCGATCCACTTTTGTTGGTAGCTCTCGTTATGCTGCGGTCTGGTTTGGAGACAACCAAGCTGAGTGGCCTTACTTGGCAAGCGCTCTTCCCATGATTATTGCTCATGGTGTTGCAGGTTTTCACATGACTGGTGTCGACGTGGGTGGATTCTTTAAGGACCCTTCCGCTGAGCTTTTGTCACGATGGTACCAGGGTGCTTTCTTTTATCCGTTTTTCCGATCGCACGCGCATATTGATACTAAGCTACGCGAGCCTTATTTGATTGAGGAGCCCTATAAGTCGTATATTCGTGATGCCATCCGTCTTCGATATAGCTTGATGCCTGCCATCTATACTGCCTTCCATGAGAGCGCTACTGAAGGAAAGCCCATCATCCGGTAAGTCATATTTCAAAATGTTTTATTCGATATGCTAATGTTTTAGACCTCTCTTTTATAGCAACCCTGATAATGAGGCTGGTTACACTGTTGACGACGAGGCTTTTATTGGCGGTACAGGATTGCTTGTCAAGCCTGTCGTTAACGAAGGTCAAGACTCTGTTGACTTTTACCTTCCTGATGATAAGGTTTACTATGATTACTTTGATGGTACTATTTTCCGTGGTATTGGCCGTCACACTGTTTCCGCGCCTATGGACAAGATTCCTCTGCTTGCTCAGGGTGGTCACATCATTCCTCGCCGAGACCGATACCGTAGATCCAGTACTTTGATGTTGCATGATCCTTTTACTTTGCTGGTCAATGTTGACGACAATGGATACGCCAATGGCACTTTGTACCTTGATGACGGTCTTACCTTTGACTATACTGCCGGTCAGTACTTGTTGCGGGAGTTTGTATTCAATAAGGGAACTCTCAGTTCCAAGTCGGTTCACAGCGACGCGGTCTTTGACAAGACCATCGCCAACGTTCGTGTGGAGAAGATCATTATTGTTGGATACTCCACCAAGGCATCCTCAGCCAAGGTCTCTGTCAAAGGAGCGACCCACACTGCGGAAATTTCTGCCGACGCAGGCTCTAAGACCAAGGCTCCCGTGGTGACCATCCGCGATCCTGCCGTTCTCATCTCCAAGGACTGGACCATTTCTATCTAGGCAGTTTCGCAGAGGTATACTTAAAAATATATATATATTAGAGGAATATATAAAAGGTGGTTTTTACTGTTTGTGACATATATTATCGTAAATGGGGCAGAACAATGTTGAGTCTTTGTCGTAAACTAGCCAGCTCAGAAGGTAGATGAAGTAGTAGGAGCAGCGATAGAGGAATTAAAGATGCCTTTAGTTTCCACTTCTTACACATCATTCTTTGGCGGTCCAGTTGTTGCTTTTTTTATCTTTCAGTGGCTATTTTTAACTAATTCTAAATTCCAATCCTCTCCTTAACGCCCATCTAGATTCAGTAGGCCGACCACAAGTTCATTCTACAGTTCCATTCCAATAGCTTCATGTTGACAGCTAGTTTAGTACTGTCAAGTTGTCTCCTGGCCGTTTATCAACACAAATGCGATATGTAAAAGAAACTGTCAAACCGAAACTTCCAACTCTTCAAGTCATTCAGACTTCTTCTACGGATTACGCTTAATATAAAAGCAATCTGTTTATTAAAGGGACTCTAGTATGTTACTCGCATGGAGTTCAACATATAGTCATGTCGTCTTTGCTGATCCATTAATAAGGAGAAACTTTGGGTTGTCTAGTGGCCTCTCTGTTAAACCCGGTTCGTTCTATTCCTCTAGTCGGAGTATCCTCCTGACGCGTAGGGGAAGGACGATCAGGTTTTCCGTGTTTAGGGCTCTTGCCCCCACTTCCGTGTTTGGGGCTCTTGCCCACAGGTACAGCTTGAGTAAAGGTTGCCAGGGCAAGAATGGCAAATAAAACTTTGGATCCGAGCATTTTTAGTTAAAGAAGCAGTCTATCCAAGCGGGAAAATAGGTAGTGGAGTAGAAGGTCTCAGGCCAAGCATCTATGCCCTTTTATAGCCAAAATTCCGGCGCAGAGTTCCACGATGCGTCGATGAGCAATTTCATATTTATTGCATTTTTGACGCGTGATTGGAATTTTGCTGTATCTGTTGTCTCGGGCAGTGTGTCCATCACAGCCGCTTATATATGTAACCTAAATATAGAGTATTCCAGAGCTACAAGATAAGAAAACGTAGGAAAAGGCAAAGTTACGGTAGCCCATTTCTTCTTTGCAAATCACGAATCATAATGTGCCATTCTAGGCTTTTGTGGCAATCGGGACAGTCTCCAGTCACAGGTAAAATCTGAATCTTCTTCACCGAACCTGATTCGGCAGACAAAAAGCGCTGAGCTAGACAATTCAAATGTGATACTTGCTTACAGCGGTCGCCGTGACAATATATATAATTGGACGAGTCCCGCTCGATACGAAGGGCGCAGACTGAGCAAACCGTTGGTTGCGAAGACTTCTCTAGAGAATCAACCTTGATATAGTACTTCTGGTATGTATCTTCTTTAAGATCAAGTCGTTTCAAAGGCCCTACTGACACTCCTGGTATGTTATCTTCAAGAGATGTCTGTTTCTCATTGTTCATCGCAGCATCATCACCATCTTCCACGTCCACGACTACTTGAATATGGCTCGGCATATCTGTGATTTTATGGAAATTTTTATTCCATGCCTTTTCAGCCCCACCATCAAACAAGTGCACTTTGAGTGGCCATCGCGAGACTGTGGGAGATGAACATAACAACCGAATATTCGCCAAGTGACCCGCCAGTGACTTTGATGTCGAGTGTTTTGTCACGCGGTTTTCCTTTTCAATCAGACGCGTCTTGTGAGGGTGCTGAAGCGCGTGTCTATTGACTTAGCGTGTGGACGATAAACAAATCGCGTCACTCACTCAAACTGTAGGGCTGCGATTTTCGATGGAAACCCAGAAACAATGCAAATCATATTCCAAGGGCGCTTCTTCTCTGAGTCTGTAGTCCACGCTCCTCCAACCAGCTGGCCATTGTGCTGCCGTAGACGCTAACAAGCCAATGTCAGTACTACACCCCCTATGCTCTGATTTGAACCTACCCTCAACGGTGCCGGAGTAGAGCCTACATAAAAACTACGAGGACTCCGCAGACTCTGCAGTAAATAACAGCAATAAAACGTCGAAACCATTTCAGCCACAAAGGCTTCAAAAACGGGTTTGGAAAGAAGTGCCCTGAAAAAACAAAGCAGCGGAACTAGAGTTGACAGTCGGTTGGCATGGCAACTTCTCTTGACTTTCGAACGCTCTTTTTGACGGTTTTTTGACCCAATTTGAGGCTGAGAATGTCTTTTTTAAGGGAAGAGAATCGAAGTTTGAGTGGTGAGTTTTATTTTTATTTTGGATTGGTGATGATCTTTATGAATGGAAAAGAAGGGTTGGAGGTGGTGGTGGTGATTCGACCTGATCATGATTCTACAGTTCAGATATACTGACTGGTGACAGCAACTTCCTCAGGAGTGCAGCGATCGCTCGGTTATGGGAAGGCTCCTTCAAATATAGGTCATGTCAAACGGGCACGCACGGGGCCTCTTGATATGCGAACGGTGGAAACCCGAAGCTCTCTGATGGAGAACCCAACTCCAGATAAAGGCGAGCGGGTATTCGGGCTGGTCGAGGCTCCTACATTCTATCCTAATGAGGCCGAATTCTCTGATCCGATAGCTTATCTCCAATCGCTTGCAGACCAAGGTGCAAAATATGGGATTATAAAAATCGTGCCGCCTACATCATTCAGTCCCGGGTTTGCTATAAACTCAGAGGTACGGGGTGAAATCGTTATGTGATGTCTAATCTGACTTGTATAGAACTTTTGGTTTAAGACTCGACGTCAAGAAATAAACTCTATGGAGGGTGCTTCTCGAAGCAGCTTCAATTTTCTGGATCAACTATGCAAATTTCACAAGCAGTACGGTACGTCGCTTACAAAGATACCATCCATAGACAAGCGACAGGTGGATCTCTATCGTTTAAAGAAATCCGTTGAAATGCGAGGTGGTTTCAAAGTCGTATGCCAGCGAAAACGGTGGGCTGAAATCGGACGTGAACTAGGCTACAGCGGCAAAATCATGTCGTCGCTTTCGACTTCTTTGAAAAACGCCTATCAAAAATACATTTTACCATACGACGATTTTGTTGATTCCGCAAAGGAAGGCGTCAATCACGAACGAGAAAATGAAGCCGGCGGTCCACTTGAGCCGTCTACTTTTGCGTCCCCGGAAGCCAAAAAGTCAATTTCCTTGTCTACACAATCAGGGGCAGATCGCGCTGTTGAAGATGGTGGTACCTCGAAGAATGAGGATGTTCCTTCGGTGAAGCGGTCGCTCTCCGTTGATGCCAGTACGCCTACCCAATCTGTCGACGGCGATCATGAGCCAAAGAAGCCTAAAAAAGAGAGCAACAGTGAAAGGCCGTCGCGGATAAACGGATCGCAGCTAATACCCAACACCCAATCCATTCGAAAGTCTCCTCCTTACGATTCACAAGGTAGGGCTCTGGATCATGGTGAATATTGCGAGGTTTGTGGAAGCGACTCTCAGCCTACGAAGATTCTGCTGTGTGATAGCTGTGATTGTGGTTTCCATTTGGACTGTTTAGACCCGCCCTTGGACAAGGTTCCCGATCTCGAATGGTACTGCAATCAGTGTTTGGTTGGGACCGGTGAGTATGGGTTTGAAGAAGGCGCGGTCTATAGTTTGAAGCAATTTCAAGAGAAGGCTCGGATGTTTAAGAATCATTACTTTCGCTCTCTTGGTTACAAGAATTGGGCTGGCGGCAACGTTGACGTTCCCGAAAACGATGTCGAAAAGGAATTCTGGCGCCTGGCGGAGGATTTGAATGAAACAGTTGAGGTGGAATATGGAGCTGACATTCATGCCATTACTCATGGATCTGGGTTTCCGACATTTGAGAAAAGTCCAATGGATCCATACTCTATACATCCGTGGAATTTAAATAATCTTCCCTTGCTCAACTCTTCACTGCTCAGGTACATAACCTCTGATATTTCAGGAATGACTGTTCCTTGGGTTTACGTTGGAATGGTGTTTTCTGCTTTTTGCTGGCATTCAGAAGATCACTATACCTATTCTGCAAACTACCAGCACTTTGGTGCAACCAAGACCTGGTATGGCATTCCCGGAGAAGATGCGGAAAAGTTCGAGAGGGCGATGCGAAGTATCATTCCGGAGTTGTTTGAAGCTCAGCCCGATTTATTATTTCAATTGACGACGATGCTGAGCCCGCGGCAGTTGAAGGAGCATGGAGTACGAGTCTATGCGGTAGACCAGAGAGCTGGAGAAATTGTCATTACGTACCCGAAAGCCTACCATGCAGGGTTCAACCATGGATTTAACTTTAATGAAGCCGTGAACTTTGCTCCGCAGGACTGGGAGCCGTATGGACGCGAGTCGATAGATCTTTATCGCTACTACCGCCGTCCGCCGGCATTCAGTCATGAAGAGTTGCTACTAAACTGTTCGATATTAGATGGCTCCGTTCAAACGGCAGTTTCGTGAGTGTTCTTTTTTTTTTTTTGCCTGCTTGCTTGAGCTAACTAGTTAGACTTTCCCCTGCGCTCAAAGAGCTCACGGAGCGAGAGATCAAAATGCGAGACTATGTTCGTCAACAAGACCAAAAGTACACAATCTTAGTTGGCGAGACGAATGGGAATAGGGAGCACATTTGTGAATTCTGCAAGGGGTATTGTCCTCTCTCGTATCTCTACGACCCTGTCAACAAGATTACGATGTGCTGTGAGCATCTTTCAAAGTTTGGAGAAGGTGTGGATGTTTTGTTTTATCTGACCTACTCTGACGAGGATCTCAAGGAGTTGTCGCAACGATACCGAGAGCGTGCCTCTGGGCCACAGAGCTGGAGCGACAAGCTCGAAATTTTGATGAAAACGAAGGAGCGGCCAGATGTGGAAAGCTTACGGGAGTTGCTTGCGGAGGGAGAGCGGATGGGTTACGAGATTGAGCAGGTTGGGATTTTACGTTACTATCTTGGCCAAGTTGACTTGTGGACGAGTGAGTCTGAGGCGCTGCTCAACCCGAAGCCGCCCGGCTCCCGGCGCAAGGGTGAGCGACGGAGTGGCTTCAGAGGTCGTCGAAAAGGCGAAGATGAGGATCAGCTGCATGTAATTGAGGATCTTGAAAGGTTATTGAGCGTTGCATACAAGATGTCGTTTTCGAGTCCGCTGATTAGCCAGCTTGAAGAGCGGCATATCAAGATTTCCGAGCTTCGTCGGCGAGCTATTGAGCTTCTTCAAAGTCCGGAGCCGTTAAATCTGGCGGTGTGTGATATTTCTGCTGTTGTTCACGAGGCTGCTTCCTTTGGGGTGTTTATTGCGGAGGTTGGTCCGCTTGAGCGGCTGCTGTCGCAGCTGGAGTGGATTGAGTCTTCACATCAGAGGACGACAAGCGGGTATATTAGCTTGGAGGATGTGTTTGGGTTGGTGAATACGGGATTGAATGTTGGTATTCCGGTTGATCACCTTTTGATGCGGAATCTTTTATTCAAGCGAGACCAGGGACTGCGGTGGCAGGAAGCGGCCAGGCGTCTGCTCGAGACGGAAAACTATCCGACAAATGAGCTTGAGGATCTTGCGCGACAGGCCAAGGAGGTTTCGGTCTATAGTAAGTCTGCGGAGAAGATTTCGGACTTGGTTTTACGGCATCAAGACATGATTGATAAGGTTGCTGTTTTTGTGGATGCAGCGGAGTGCGTTGGCACGATTGATGAGCGACCCTCGTATGCGGAGGTGCATGCGTTGTTGCAGGAGCTGGGCCAGACGCCTATACGGCCGCGAGGGTATGCGATGCTTGAGATGTATGCGCGAAACGTTGAGGAGTGGATTCGCAAGGGCAAGCGGTACTTTGGCAAGGCGAATGCGCCGCTTCATATTTTGGCGCAGTACCTTGTGGCGGTTGATTTGCGCAATGCCAGTGTGTTTTCGCCCAAGGATACGTATCGAGAGCATAGTTCGAGCGATGGACATGCCAGTACGGAGGGTGAGCTATTTTGCCTTTGCCGGCTTCCGGAGAGTGGGTTGATGATTGAGT
Organism: Trigonopsis vinaria; assembly: GCA_030582095.1. Classification (NCBI taxonomy): domain Eukaryota; kingdom Fungi; phylum Ascomycota; class Trigonopsidomycetes; order Trigonopsidales; family Trigonopsidaceae; genus Trigonopsis; species Trigonopsis vinaria. The sequence goes on along the minus strand of JAKTWP010000001.1, from coordinate 570,027 downwards.
GCGATAGCTGCCACGAGTGGTACCACGGGCGGTGTCTCAAGATTGGGCGAGGTCGAGTAAAGGAGGACGACCGGTATACGTGTCCGATCTGTGACTATCGAGTGCAGATTCCGCGGGATGCCAACCGGCCTCGACTGGATGAGTTGGAATCGTGGCAGTCGTTTGCGGCGCACTTACACCTCAAGCCGAGCGAGCTTGACACTGTCCGGCATATCATCTACATGGCAGTTGTGTTTAGGGACGAGGTTGCAGCCTACATTCGGTCGCGGCAGGAGGGTGGTGGGTTTGTGATTGAGGATCTGCCGCGGATGCGTTTCTATCTGCGCAAGCTTGAAGGAGCGGATGTGCTTTTGCTGGAGGAGACGAATGCGCTGCGCCAGGAGTGCTATATACTTGCGCCTATATCTGCGGATGCGCCACCTCCGATTGAGTATAGCAAGAGTACGCGCAAGCACCGTCCGACGAAGCTACAAAAGACGATGGCTACGCTGGGGGTGAGTGATCCGCGCGACCTACCGGACGAGTACCAGAGCCTGTTTAAGAGTGCGATTGGGCGTCAGGTACGGAATGGGTTGGGCGACGAGGAGGATGATCCGGACCACGAGAATGGTAGTGCGAGTGCCACGCCTACGAGGATAATGGATTCGCCAGACCCTACCACTGACGCTCTTGCCTCGATAACGCCCTCTCTCAGTCTCGATACCGACGAGCGGCGCACACAACCCACCGACGCCGACACCGACGCCGCTGCCGCTGCCGCTGCCGCTGCCGGATCAGCTCCGAAGTGAAGCAACAGACGAATTTTACGAACACCATCAACATATTACAAAAGGAAGGAATAGTATTTATCTGCCAAAAGCCCGTACTACCGTAGAGTACTACTTTGCGGTACCATAACCTACAAAACTTAATCCCGCACACCTCACTACAGCGACAATTGACCCACGCGACCACCCACAAACAAAAAATGCGCGACTCTGATTGGTCAAAACATTTGTTTACTACAGTACAGCAAACGTAGCAATTAAAACAAGATTAATATTAATGTAAATAACAAAACCAAAGGTAAAGGCGGGAGCAATTAAAAAAAGAGACAAAGAAAAAAAAAAAAAAAGAGTTGCCGGAAACCCCGGATGGAATTCTCTGGACGTGGGTATTACACCAAAAGAAAACAAAAAAAAACTCAATTCAAATCCATTGCCTTTTTCTTTCCAATTTCTCCCTTTAACATTCTCTTCCACTGTAATTTTTTTTTTTGTTTTGCTTCTTTCTAGACTCGCCTCAGTCGCGCGAGCCAATGGCAGGACAAAAGATCGAGAGATTTAAAAGTAAACAAAAAAAAAAAGACCCTCAACAAAAAAGCGGAAATTGCTTAGGCGTTGAGACGGCAGTTCAAGGAGAAAGACTTGAACTTACCGGGGTGAGCGCACTGGGACTTCTTGACGATAGTGCCGGCGTTCATGACCGAGCACTTGGGGTCGGTGTAGGAGCGGATGAAGCAGTTGACGCCGTCAATGTGAGTAATGATGGAGTTACCGCCGGTGACGTTGTAACATCCAGACTCGTAGCCCATGGTGTAGACGACATCGCCCTTGCAGCGCTTCTTGGACATGACCTCAAAGTAGGCGGTGGTTCCCTCGCCAAAGGCATGCTGGTCCTGGGAGAAGGTGTTGAGAAGAGCACGCTCCTCAATGTCGACGGGAGAGGCAGAGACGGAAGCGGCCAAGAGCGAAACGAGAGCGACGGCAGAGAATTTCATTTTTTTGGGGGGGGGTTTTTGGGTGAGTGAAGAAGAAGAGAAATTTTTATTTGGCGTTGGCTTTCCCCTTTTAAAAAGAGAGACCCGGGCCGGCTGACCCGTGGATAAAAGTGAGCGTCACAATCAATCCGGCCCGAAAAGATTAGAATTTTTTGTTTTGTGCTTTGGGGCTTAGAAAGGCGGAACGAGGAATTTAGTGAGGGAGTATTTAGTAAGGGAAGTAGGGTAGTAAGGCTGGGTAGTAGGGCTGGGTAGTGGGCCGGGGAACACATTAAGGCACTGAAAAAAAAAAATGTGTGGAGTTTCTTCTGCAGACTTTGCTGAATTCTAATTTAATTGCTGCTGCTGCTGCCGCTGCTGCTGCTGCTCTTTGCTTCGCCGGTTGAGATATGTTGCTGGGAGCAGTGCTTGTGGTTGCTATGCGGCATTTATTATCTCTCTTTCCGAGGGGGCGGGGAGGTATTTGTGCGTGGGGTAGTAGATATATACAGTTCATTTAGTTGTCTTGACGGGGGCGGATCAATGGTGTAGAGTATTGTCCGGTGTTTCAGTCCCAAGGCGAGTATGGGATATGGGGTAGGGAGTAGGAGGGGGGGGAAGGTTGGATATGGGGTAGGGGGTAGTAGATTTATACCACTTCCTTTCTTACTCTACAATGCAGCTATTTGCCTTTTTAACTGCCGCTGCTGCAGTTGCTGCAGTGCCGGTTCAGGTTGGACAGGGCACAAACAATTTCACGTCAGACGTGCACGTCTTTGGTGCGGGCACGACCGCAGGGTTTCGCGTGTTTGACAAGGTCAAGTGTATGGGCGACGAGGTGTATGCGTTTGGCTACCAGCCGGGTTGCTACAATGTCACTGGCGGGTACTCGGTCGCGGCAGACATTGCGGGCGTGAATTGCTTTCTGCGAACGTTTGTGGATCCGCTGTGTGCGCAGATGTCGGCCGGTATCACCATTAAGAATTCCCGCTGTGTACGTCCGGGAAACTTCAAGTCGTTTACTCTACAGTGTCGACTCAACGCTTGAGCTTTGTGCTGCCGCAGATAACTCTCTCTTTAATTAATACCATTAGCAATAACTCTCCTTTAGCCTCTTTTTAATTAATACCATTAGCAATCAAGACGTCAAAATTCGTAAAATATAAAAGTAAATCACAGTGGATCTTGGAAGAGCTCGCCAAAGCCAGCTCCGTCGCCGGAAAAGAGAAAGGACTCGATCGTGGCCAGGAACTCGTCTGGCTCAACGATTCCGGGTACCGCTATGTTTAGTGGAGTGTCGTTGGGTGGGGTTAGATCGGATACCGACCACTGCAGAGGCACCACCGGCTGCTCCGTGCTCATCATGTCAAGATCCACCGGGAATTGCGCCGACACCTCCGGTTGCGACACCTCCGGCTGCGTTACTCGGTCAAGCTGCTGGTGTCCCGAACACGCCAGCGACGACGCCAGCCGCAGCATCCGCGAAGACACGCAGACCTTGTAGTCGTTGGCATTCTCAAACAGCGGAAGCGCACTGTCGACGTAGGCAATGTTGTTTGCAAGCCGGCGCCGTCCAGATTCGTTGGGAGAGCGTGTGCGCGCGCTCGTCAGAATGTCTAGGCAGACGCACAGCAGCGCCGTTTCGAGGTAGTAGTAGTAGTTTGGCACCGACGCACAAATATCGCTGCGCGTCAACGCGTCCACCGCAAAGACAATCACCTGCTGCGCAATGCTGACGCACTCGGATGTGAGCCGGGCAAGCCACTGGTAGATTGAGTCCTCAAAGTCCGACTCCTGCTTGTTCAGCTGCGCCAGACAATACGCCATCATAAACGGCCGCAACGCAACAATGTGCGTGTACGACGCCGGGAAAAACAGCAAACAGTCAGTCATCATCTCGTACTCCGACCCATTGATGCGCGCACTCGCAGGTGTCTCCGTCTTGAGCTCGTGCAGCGTCTCGCAAATCGACGCAACCGCACTCTGCAGCTCCGCGTACGACGGCTGCGACGTTCGCGTATATATCTCCTTCTGGATGCGCGTGCTCACCCTGGCAAGTTTGTGCATGTGAATCAAAATCGTGTTGCGGTCGTCCTTGTCGTCGAGCGCAGTCCGCGTGATTTCCTCCTCGGGCAGCCGCGGCGGTCGCCCAACAAGAAAGGACACAATCGAGTCAAAGGTGAAGACCGACCACCACACCCGCGACAGCTCGCTGTCCACAATCGGATGCACCTCGTACGTGGTCGCCCGGTACAGACCCGCAGAAAGCGCAAGGTTGTGTGAAAGACCGCAAAAGACATAGGCCTGCGAGTGCACGCCAAAGTGAAACTCAAACTCGCTAATCAAAAACATCGCCGCAGTCTGGTCAACGTTCACCGTAAACGAAAACGCAACCGCCTGCTGCACCGCCCTCACAATCTCCGCCGCCAACCGCGGCTCGTCGTGCAGTCGCGCCCCAAAGGCAACGGCCATCAGCAGCGCGTAGCACTGCGGCCGGACCCGCCCGTACGTCTCGCCAATATGGTACACGTTCGTCAGCTGCTTGTGTGCTATCGCGCCGTCCAAAATAGAATAGACCTCATTGAAAGTACTTAGGTAGCCATTGAGCCATCGCACCGTATCCGCATATTCAATCCGCATCCTTATATGATTCCAAATCGCACGGCCGTCCGACGACGTCTCCTCCAGCTGAAGCGTGTGCTTACCGGGCTCGGGCAGTCCAATCGCATGCGCACTGGCTTCGGCACTGGCCTTCAACTGCATGCCCTCGTATTCACGGCCAAACGATACCAGATTGCTCGGCGGCTTCATGATGCCTTCGTTTGGCCGCTCGCCCAGCGCCGGCTTCTCAAAGTAGACGCTGCGAAGTTGGTGCAAGAAGCACGCAGTCGACGAGGCTCCAAAGTGCAAGACCTTATTGAAAATCGCATTCTCAATCGACGTGTAGCCCACAACATCCGGGTCTTCGATTCGCCGCTCCGACGATAGCAGCGGGCCCAGCCCTGGCAGGTCGACATTCACCGACGTCGTCGACTCGGGCGACGCTCCTTTGCCCGTTGGTTTGATGCGCACGCTCTTCCGCCGGCTCGCCCTAGCCACACCGCCCTCCTGATTCGGCTTGCGCACCACCGCCCGTCCCTGCGGGTAAACACATACAATTCCCCTGATTCGACAGCCTTCGCACGGAATCTCGTTCGAGCATTTGAGTTTGCGCGTCCGACAAAACTGACAGGCCTTCTTTGCGCGCAGTAAAGGATAGTGACCGACGCCATGCGACTGCGAGCCATTAGCTACGCTCCCCTGCGAATGCACACCGAGCATAGTGCTTGTAGTTGATCCGCTGCCATCCGTTGATATACTATCGCGGCCCATATTAACACCGTGTATTCCCGGGATGTGTGATTTCTGAAAGCTTAAAATTTCCCATGAGAAAAAAAAAAAATGATCTGCCCCTACGTCAACACTACGCAGCGAAAAAAAAAAAAACAGAAACAGAAACAAAATAGTGTTTACTTGTTGGTAAAAAGAACATTCCATAACGCATCGGGCTCAAAATAGTTGTGGTGCAAGACCGTTACCAAGACATAGTCGTCGACAATGCCGCCCAGTAGCTTGTGCGTAACCGAGCCCGGAGCATGGAAACTCTGCCACTCCTTCCATATTCCAAAAGCCTCTTCGCGCCAAGAGTTGAAAGAAACAAGCTCGATAATGGTTGGCTGGATGATCTCTCGATTGGGAAATACTCCCCATGTCACCGCAGTCGAGTCCCCGTCCCCCGTACCTCGCGTCATTGTATGACCCTTGGCATCGCCAGCGTAGTATGTTACATCGTCACTGCTCTGGGAATCTAGGAGAGGTTTGAGCGTCTGCTCAAAGTACGACCGCGGGGTGAAAAACTCAACAAAGGCCTTTTGGTAAATGAACCCCCCCTTCGGTCCCCACCCGAGAATATCGTCCGTGCTTCTCGCCGAATTCACCGCCGGCTGCGAGGCAACGGTGAGAAGCGGGTAGCTGCTGCACAAACTCGACAGCTGCGACTGAATAACCTTGGTCTCCGGGTTCAAGCCCTCGTCGTTCTCCGACCACGGAAGCATGCTCAAGTCACCAGAAAGGTAGTCCAAAAACAGCTTTCGAATGTCTTGCTCGGTCTCAGGCGAGCCCCAGATCGTGCGCGCCTTGTGCGGAGAAATGCGAATCAGTCCACCCCCGCCATATCCACCGTCGGCATCACCAAACGCAGGCGAACGGTAGTCACCCCATCGTCCGTTGGGGAAGTCGTCCCACGTCGCAGCTCGGCCAAGCGAGCCCTGGCCGGTAGAAATGGCCAGCGCAAACTGCGAAATCTCCTTCTCGTCCTCGACCGCCGAGGTCGTGGCCTTGCCCTCGGGCGAAAGCTGGTGCGAGTCAACAACCAGCTCGGGGTTCTTGAGCTCCTCTCGAATATCATCTGCCACCAGTCGGTTGTACACGGTCGAGCTGCCTCGTCGACGAGGCTTGCCGGCAGCAGCGTCAATCGCAGCAATCCCTTCGCCCGTCTGCTGTGGGATCTCAAAGAGCTGCGTGTTTTCCAAAATAAGCGCAACCGACTTTTCCAAGTTGAGCGTGTAAAAGTGGAAGCCCGAAATGACGCGGTTCGACTTTTCATACATGTTGCGAATCTGACGCACGAGAATGTCGACACCGGCGCTCTTGACCTTGGCGTCGTCGCCCTGGCAGGCTCGGAGCTCGTCCATCACCAACGGAGGAATGGAGGCGTGGGCGAGCTTGGCCGCGCGAACAAAACTCTGATAGGTGTTGATGGGCAAAATACCAGGGAAAATAGGCATATCTTTAAACACACCAGACTCGTGGTTTCGTAGATAAGAAACGTATTCGATGGCCTTGTTTTCGTCAAAGCACATTTGAGTCAGAACAAAGTTGGCTCCAGCCTTGATCTTCTCAACCAAAAAAGGCGTATCCCGGTGATAGTCCTGCTCCTGGGGACTGCTTCCATCCGCATGACCCTCGGGATAGGCAGCGACACCAATGCAGAAATAGTCTCCGTGCCGTTCCCGTATGTACTTCACGAGGTCGACCGCGCGCTCAAACGTGCTCTCCTTGCTGGTCCAATTATACTCAATATTGCGAGGAGGATCGCCACGAAGTGCCAGAATGTTCCGAATGCCAATGCTCTTGGCCTTATCGAGCGTTTCGTTGAGAATACCAATGTCCATATTGGTGCACGTCAAATGCAAGCATGTCGTCAGGTTCAAGTCTCGATGACAGACCTCGGCAAGCTCAAGCGACTTGAACGCTGTACTTCCACCAGCGCCCCAGGTCACCGTAACAAAGAGCGGGTTCAGCCGAGCCAGTCGCTCGATTCGAGCCCGGAGGTTCTCAAAGCCCTGCCATGGCCATTAGAATGGGATCACCTCTAAAGAAAACAAATACACCTACCACAGCTGTCTTGGGGGGGAAGAACTCATACGAGAAGCGAGGTGCGTCGGGCGCGAGCTTTGCAATCTTTTCCACAATCGTGGCCATGGCGTCAAGTGGTGAAGATACTCCGCCAGCCGAGCAAAGACTTTATCCAACTCTGGAAAAAGGAAAAAATGCATCTACAAATTAAACAAATCTAATATAAACTACAGAAATTTTTCACTACGTCGGCATCAGATTGAAACCCGGTCCCAGCGAATCAACCACTAGAACCAGACTGTGCCTTTATTTCTCGATAATCAACACCAGACAAACACAGCTAAAGCAACACAAAGATGCTTTGGCTGTGTTCTAGTTCATGTTACCAGAGAAGATTACCAGAAACTGTCTTCACAGCTCCCGGTAAGCCCAATCATCATAGCCAAAAAATACTTTTTTTTTTTAAAAAAAAAAGAAAAAAAAAGGGATATATCAGAACTCAGGTCATCACAACTTCATGGGCGCAGATACTTTTCAAAGCTCGCTCCTCATCGCAATGGTTTTACTGCTGACTTTAGTTTGATCCACGGCAGCCCGCCAAACTCGGAAACAAGCCCGCCAAAAAAAAAGACAAACAAATATAATAAAAGTCGATTCATTTGGAGCGTCTCAAACCGAAAAAATCAAAGACGCGCTTGCGAGTTTTCGAGCATCGCCGAGTTTAAAAAAAAGGGGAAGAAGAAAATTTCGCTACATTTTATACTCATTCAATTACCCGGCTTTTTAGTTTGTGGCTGATCTGAGAAGAAAAATCTTTAAAGTCGTTTAAAATCTTTTAAAAAGGAAAGAAATTCGATTGAAATCTTTTAAAAATGAGTGGAAATTCAGATTCAGCGTGAGTGGTTTCTACCGGTGGCGGTGTTGTGTGCTTCTTGGGGCTGACATGGGAAAAGGCTTCTACATCCGCTTCGGTACAAGTGGCATCTTTGGTTCCATCATCGAAAAGTTGCGAGTACGTTTGCTCAGCAGGAATACGAAAACTCGACTCATTCGGTGGCTACGTTCGATACAGTGGAGGCCTTTTGGGGTCTGTTTGCTCGACTCGTGCCGCCACAGCACCTAACTACGATTTCGGAATATCACGTCTTTAAAGACGGCGTGAAGCCTATATGGGAAGATCCCCACAATATCCATGGCGGGAAATGGGTGCTCCGCTTGCAGAAACCTGCCCAGGAAAAGGGCACGCCCTTAGCAAGCAACTTCACTCAGCAGTGTTGGGAGGCACTTCTATTGACTTTTATTGGCGGAAAGGTGTCGGATCGCCCAATTAAGAGCCTCAAGTCGTTGGCAGACAGCAGCTTTGAGGATATGGACGAGCAGGTTGAGAAGGATGTGGTCGGGTTAGTGCTCAGCGTGCGACGTAAGGACGATGTCATCGCAATCTGGATTTCGGACGCTGCCAGCACTGCAGTCAAAAATAAAATCCGGGCCATCATCCGACAAGTCTGCGATCTCCCCTTGATTACGAACGGAAATAACCAGCAGACAAGGCGCGACGCTCAACAACCATACTTCCTCGCTTACCGAATTCACTCATACTCGATGATTGAAGGTGTCGACCGTGCCAACGGTCCTCCCAGCACTGCAGGCTCTCCGCAGGTCGGTTCAGGGCCCGTCGGTTCATCCGCCGCCACATCCTCCCCTGGCACATACCAGTCGAGGCATTTCCATAACCACAACCATCAAGCTCAAGGACACTACGCCAACGGCCAGCGTCGCCCGCGTCGAAGCTCGAACGATCCCCAGCAGAAACTCACCTCCCTGGGAGCTGATGTCAACAGTCCTTCCCAGAGAGACTACAAGAATTTTTAAAGGAAATACCAAAGGTTTAAATAAGGATTTGTTTCTTTTTTGTAATATACTCTAGTCTCTAATGAACTAATGGCATAGATGGACGCTTGACGTCTATGAATTATAAAACTGATTCGATCGTAATTGTGTTTTATATATATTCTCTGGTAAAATATACCCATTTGTGAGTTATATTATCTCACGTTGCCTGTTTTAGCCTTCAGGTTAATTACACCAGAGGGGAACTCTTGGCCGTGTCTCGCCAGAGTCAAAGGTGTATCTCTACTTGCTTTGTAGTATTTTTTTCTAGCTATTTTATTCTTGGTTTAAACTGTGATATGGCATAAAATAAAAAGAAATAAAAATAAAGATAATCCCAACTGGAAATGGAATAAAAAAGTAAATTTTTAAAAAAATATTACTTCTACTAGCACCAAAACGCTCTCTACCACAATTGTAAAAAAAAAGACACCTAAATGTATATCATTAGCTACAAAAAACACACCTGTATACAGTAGCTATGAAAATACACGGATTATGTATTTAAAAGTGGCACAACCGAGCATGAAACCGTATTGGGCTCAGCGTTCAGACAAGTATAAACCGCAGCACCTAGAACAAACTTAATTCTTGACTATAAAACTACAAAAGAGACAAATCTGCTCCTTATTTATTCGACTCATACATTGAAAGCCTAACCAAACTCATATCTCATTATCTAAAAAAATACAGCAAGCAAAGAACAAACCTAAATCTGCTCGGAAAACGACTTGACGCGTTTCTGCTCATCGCTCATAACGTCCAAACCCCACGACGTAACAACACCAACAAGGCCCACTCGCCAGCCACGCCAAAGACCCTCCCAGCCGCTCTTGCCGTTGTCTTCGGTGCTCAAAATACTCCACATCGTAGAAGCAATGCCGTTGTACTCTCCCACAGGCACAATAGCCTCATATACTTCGTTTGTATCTTCAGGTCGAGCAGAAGGTGCGACGAGATTGTCTTGACCATTGTCCAGCAAATATTTGTTGGATGTAATGTAACTTATTTGCGCCCGTCGAAGAACAGTCTCAAGAGGAAGACGGATAAACAGAGCAAAAGAAGAAGAAACCAAGCGGACCAAGTTGTAGAGTGCAGGCGAACGATAAGAATCTACACCGAGACGAGTACGCAAAAAGTAAGGAGTCGAAACCTTGACCAGTCTGGGAAAGAATCCGTATAATGCAGTGGGTAAAAGAAGCGAGCTAGGACAGGTCCATCGCGTAATAGATTTGAGTGCCGAGTAGGAAGAGGGTGTCGCATCTCCATTACTTTCCATGGCCTTCTCAGAAAAGCTCTTTTTACGCGCATAAGTAGGTTTCGTAGGTGTATTTACTACACTCGTCGAAGCTGGCGTCTTTTTGTAGGTGGTTAAAATCAGCTTTGTCTTTGCAATATCAACCGGCGCAAGTAGAATGAAAGAAAGCGCAGAGGCAGAAACCGCTGTGGCAAGACATGCTATCGGATGTGTAGACTCAAGAATGCTGTCTAAAACCTCTGGATCAGGAAGAGAAAAAACAGCCGATAAAAAGGCAGAGAGCCAAGATTCGACAGTGAAGGAGACAATAGAATGTACAAATGCAATATTTGCACCACGTAGAACTCCCCAAGGTCCCTCAACTTCCCACAATGCACTCAATGCTTCTCCAATATATGGACCATGGGCATTTATACAGCGACTGATGTTGCGCCGGATGGGAGACTGGTAGCCCAAAGACGGCCGGCGAAGACGGTCTATATTTAAAGCAGGCAGCGGGGTATTTTTGCCAATAGTATCTGGACTACTATGCCAGTGGTTTTTAGAAAGTGCAGGTTCTCCACTAGCAGGTGTGAAATAGTTTACAGCATCTTCGCCATCAGTGTCGTCCAGAGCAGCTGATTCCTGTAATAATTAGTATACCCCCCCAAGAACAAAGCAAAAGAATACATACACTGCTCTCATCGCTTAAAGGATCTTCCTTCAATTCAGGCATCTCTGAAAGAGGAAGAAGACCAGCTCGCTGACGTGGATAGTGGCCAGCCTGGATCACCATTCTGGCAACCTCGTAAGGCTGAGCGACTGCAATTCGCACATAGCGAGAAATGAGAAGCTGAGAAATAGATTTGAAAGCGTCACCAACGTTCGGAATGTCCACTAAAGAGTTGTAGTAGTCAGAGTCGGCGACAGAACCTAGCGCACTGCCGAAGCGCGGCGAAGAGCTTTGCGAAAGTGAATAAGAGGTCCCCAACTCAGGTAAAGAGGCCGACGGAGCATGATAATACGGCCGCAAAGGATGCGGAAAGGCAGGCGACGTCGCTGAGATTTCAGTCATTTGGGAGACAGGTCTGATGATTTTATTTCCTCCTTGAAACTTCAACTACACTTGAACTTTACGACTCTACTGATATACCCAGATTTCCACGAAAACAACTCAGTTATATCACAATTATTATATGAATATCGTTTCAGATATCACGCTACCCTTATGGTGCTTTACAGTGCAGACTGCGACTCGGGCTGCTGAGATTTTAGCTCCCCACGCGTTGGTACCTGCCACCGGAGATAGTGGCGTTTGTCTAGGCTTGAAGAGGATAACGCAGATTCTATTTTTTACTCTTTCAGCTGCTATTTGCCTTGTTCCTTGCATAGTTATACATTTGTTTACTTGGACCATCGGCAAGCTGATTGATATCACAAACGCTTGCACATTACCCGGATCTTTCAGATCAGATATAGATGAGGGATATCATTTTATTGTAAGCGTGCAAATTGTTTACATAGGCTTTGTTCTGGTCTTGCGAAGAGCCGGCTCAGAGCTGAGTACCATTCACCGCAGGCTTTGTAGAGCCATTCAAAGAGATCAAGGTAGGAATGATACATACTACAAGTTTTCACTTACAAACATATCAAGATGCCCACACTGAGATACCCCTATATCAACGCAGACCAGGCCCTTATAGTTCCCGCCAACCCTCTTTGTCAACAGCCTGTTCCAACTACGATAAACTGTCATCAAGATCGTCATTCGAACTGTCACACTTGTCTCCATACTGCGACTGGTCTCAGAATTTGGAGGAGAGCCTTGAGATGCCTGAAGCTCCAAAACCCGCTTCCCTGAGAGTCAAAATCCCACAAATCTTCTACACTGAACCGAGAGAATCATTCATTGTACTGTCTCCAGTCTGAATTAATCAATAATGGACAAATATAACGTGCTCCATCATAGCCTGCAAAACAAAACACTACACGACACAGCACTATACTGAAGCAATATAGCATAATTAATGTTCAATCTCACTCTAATTAAATGTAAAAGTATCCACTTAAAGAAATCTTGAAATCGATGTTGTTGCCAGTTTCAAAAAATTTCTTCTCCCAACCACTGCAAAAAATTATGGCGCCGAGCGTAAAGAAGCGAAAAGGCGCTCAGCTCGAGAAGGAAGAGCCCAAGAAGATCGATTCAAAGGCAAAGGGTTCCCTTTCTGTCTCCAGCTCAAAACTGCAGGGTATACTGAAGAAGCCAAAGGCTAGCGAAAAGCCCGAGCCGGTTCAAGGTACTTACCAACAGAGAAAGATGAACGAGTGCTGTACTAACCGGGTATAGAAGGGGATTTATCAGAAGAAGAGGAAGAAGAGGAAGAGGACGACAGTGAAAGCGAATCAAGCGAAGAGGAGGATGAGCTTGTGATCGAGGATGATCTCGATGGAGAAGATGAAGTCGATGAATTTGACCTAGAACAGGTAGACGACGATGATGAAGACGAAGATAGCGAAACTGGTAGGTTATACTCATGTTGCTAATGTTCTATCTAACATCTTGAAGAAGAAAAATCCGCCGAAAGCTCATTTGCATTGGCCATGGGAAACCTCTTGTCGACCAAGGTCAAAGCTCACTCGAGAGCAGATCCTATTTTAGTTCGTTCTCGTGCCAAATTTAATAAAGAGCTTGAAGAGTCGCGTATCGAAAGCAAGGCTCGAAGATCGCTGGGTGAAGACCACCGACAGCTTCTAGACAGGGGACACCAAGTGAAGCTCCTTCCCGAGGACCCCACCAAGATATCTGCTGCAGTTGACTACGAAAAGCGATTACGAAAGACCGGACAGCGAGGTGTTGTCAGACTTTTTAATGCCGTTATGAATGCTCAGAACAAGGCTCTCAAAGCCTCCAAGGACTTGTCAAGCAAACCCAACGCCCAAAATGCTGATAAAATTCTTGGAATTGGCAAGCGAGAAGAACAAATCCATGAAATATCAAAGGAGAGCTTTTTCGACTTGATCAAGAGTTCGTCCGAAAAGTAAACCTGCGAGATTAGAAAATTTGTACATTATAAGATGGTTTTGCCACATAAAATAGCTCAATTTCACTAGATCATTACAGTTCCCCAATTGTATTTACATATATCATCTAACTGAGACACAGAATCAGTCTATTGAAAATCCTTCGCCTGCAGATTTCGAGTCATTTGGGGGAGAGCGACTCGGATTCCGTCGAGCTCTTTGGTCATAATTATTTGGCAACCTAGTCGAGAAGTCTCAGTAAGACCAAAGGCGAGATCAAGCATATCGTTTTCGTCGTCAGAAGGCTCAGCCAAAGCATCATAAAATTCAGGGTCGACAATGATGTGGCATGTAGAGCAAGCACAAGAACCTCCACAGGCGCCCTCCATCTCAAGATTATTTGCTTGTGCAATATCAAGTAGGTTATCTCCTTCAGCAACCTCCAGTTCAATCTGCTTTCCTTCTTTGGTGATAAAAGTGACATGGAGCCTATATCCGATTAGCTCCGACCCTTCTTCGGACACTGAATCCCCTGCAGCCTGTAATACTCACTCTTCACCCGCCTTTGGCTTATGCACATGTCCGTGCCTGGCAATACCGGAGCTCGAAAAGAGACGGCTCGAGAGCGGTGCCCGGGCGAAGGCCAACCGAGACCGTGGAACAGCCCGCAAAGCAGGTGAAACTCGCAGAGGCGTACGAGCGACAGAAGCCATACGTCCAATCATTCCAAGAACCGGCATGAATGTGTTCTATTTTATGCGATGTGCGCGTGGAGTTGGAAAGAAGGTTGTTGGCCGGGCAGACGTAATTACAACGGCCTTCACTGGCTGGAATTGCAATCTTATCAACCAACTTACTTACATTGCAATGAGCAGGGGTGCATTTATACTTTTTGAAGGCTTAGATCGCTCGGGAAAGTCTACACAATGTGACGCGCTTATAAAGCACCTCGAAGCCCAGGGCCGCAAGGTCGCCTTGCTCAAGTTCCCAGGTATGTATTTATCGAGTCTCAAATTGCGGGTCTGGAAGGAATAGATCATTTATATTACTTCTAGTAAATACTTTCTCGGTTTCTGGCTTTTCTAACGCGTGTTAGATCGTACTACGGTTATTGGTCAAATGATCAACTCATATTTAACCTCCCAATCGACGATCGAAGATCACACCATTCATTTGCTATTTTCTGCAAATAGATGGGAGGCTAAATCCAAGATTTTACACCTACTTGGCGAAGGAACTACAGTTATTGCAGATAGGTACCTATACTCGGGTATAGCTTTCACAGCCGCCAAAGGCGCGTCCGATTTGTCTTTGGAATGGTGCAGGGCACCTGATGTTGGCCTACCCAAGCCTGATGTTGTTTTCTTCCTTGATCTCCCAGACACATCTGTCGCGGCTAGTAGAGCTGATTATGGCGCCGAACGGTACGAGAAGCAAGAGTTTCAGAGCAAGGTACGCGAGCAGTTCCTCAAACTAGCGGCAAGTGAAGGCCACGTGCGTATCATCGACGTGAATAGCATCCCTTCTCCCGCGCCTGGAATCCCGTGCTGGTTCACCCTAGATGCCTCGCAGACGATAACTGAAGTCACCGCTATCGTTACTAAACTTACAGAGCTGACAACAGCTCAATTGGGTGAACAGATTCACATATTCTCATAATTATAATGAATTGCATATTCTAGGCAGATCTAGCTGTATAAACTAGTTTAAACCGGCATGGAAAGAATCATTTTACCTCTAAATACTTCTATATTCCATAAAATAAACTCACCACGCAACTACCTACACCGTTTGAGCTGTAAACTGAGCTGTCCAACTGACAACCGTTTTGTCGCACGGCGTCATATGACGTTTCTTGGCAATCTCGGCAAGGTCCCAGCTACAAAACGAACTTTAATAAACTTTACACGCCTCTTTTTTTGATTCACTAAACCAAAACCAGCTCTATACCTTACACAAATGATTATTATGAGGAAAAGGTATTGGTTGTTATTTCAACAACTTCTCCAAAGATCCAAGAATGCTCAACCGCCTTCCTCGCACTCCACAAAACTGTATCAAACAAGACATAAATCAAAGAATATGCTTTCTGGTAAGATAGTCAAATCGCGAAAATGTATACCCAATAAAAGGGAGGTTGACATCGTTGCTGCCACCCGAGTTTACAGTCTGAGCAGCCGTCTGAGCAGGGGTCGGAGGAACAGTTTTGAGATCTTCCACAGGGAAGTAACTAGTATCAGTGATAGACTTGAGATTAGGAACAAAAGGAGCATGGAATGTACGGATGGTATCCCAATTGACACCGTTGAAGAAAGGATGACGCTTGATTTCTTCGGCACCACCACGGCCCAGCCGCCGGTCAGCGCTGGTTATCAGCTGTCGAATTAAATCCTCGGCCTCAGGAGACAGATGAATATCGTCTGGAATGTAAAATGCCTCCCTCCAATTGGCAATTTTTCGGTAAGTCTCCTGGGAGGTGTCGGAGCAAAAAGGTGGCCAGCCCACCAAGCACTCAAACATAATGGTTCCTAAACTCCACCAATCACACTCTTGGCCATATCCTTCTTTAATGAAGATTTCAGGAGCAATATAGTCTGGAGTACCGACTGTACTATACGCCATCAACCGGCGCGATCGCCTCCATGTGGAAATTTGAGAACGGTTGGACACAGTCAAGTGAATGGCGTCAACCATCATCGAGTTTCGAACCGGAGGTTGAGGTTCATTAGGCTTACTCTCTCGTTCAAGGAGTTGTCTGTAGTATTTGCTATCGTGCGTCTTGTGGAATCCTGTAGACAGACCAAAATCAGAAAGTTTTATGTGCCCTTCTCTATCAATCAAAATGTTATCCGGTTTAATATCTCTATGAATGAAACCAAGTTTATGGATCGCTTCTATAGCTAAAACACATTCCGCCATGTAGAAGCGCGTGATGTCTTCAGAAAAGACATCGTACTTGATAAGCATTGTCATCAAGTCACCACCAGGTAGGAATTCCATAATCAAGTATAAATACTCGCTGTCTTGAAAGGAGTAATACAGGGAGACGACCCAAGGAGAGTCCGACCCTGCCAAGATATCTCGCTCAGCTTTGACATGGGCCAATTGCTCGCGTTTGAACATCTCCGCTTTGAGAAGAGTCTTCATAGCATAAATAGTGCCGGTGTCTTTCTTTTGAACCAGGCGTACTTCGCCAAATGCACCCTTACCGATAACCTTGATTGTTTGAAAGTCAGATAAGTTAAGTCGCGTTCTACGTAAACGCAAAAAATCAGATTCTTTCCGTCCCAAGGCGACTAACTGCCTCTTCTTCTTCTCTTCTGTAAAATGGTCATTCACTATTCTTTCCTCGACCTCAGCTCTCCTAAAATTTAACGTCAGTAACAAACTCAAAAAAAAAACCCAGAAGCAAAATAATAAATTATACATACCTCTGATTACGCTCAATCGCACTCTGGACATTCATATTGAAAAAGTGTTCCAGCTTGAGCTTGGTAGCCGCCGCTCGTTCTTGTGATACGTGTGAGAACTGTTCAGGTCTGCGAGGAAAAACAACGTAGTCATTCTCCTGCGAGTACTGTCTCTGCGGTGAGTCAGGACGCGAGAACTGAGGAGAGCTGGATCGTAGAGCATGAGGCTCTGATGAAGGGGGGAGCATCTGTGGGCGGGAGTCGACCAGGTTCTGGGCAGCCGTTTGTGAAGCTTGCGGTTGAAGCATAGCTTGATTCTGAGTAGGAGTAGAGCGCTGTTGGTCCTGATAATAGTTCTGATTACGGGATGAAAAGAACTGCTGCTGTTGCTGCTGCTGCTGCTGTTCGACTAACAGACGCTGCTGCTGTTGTTGCTGCTGCTGCTGTTGCTGAGCGTATTGTTCATAAGCTGGATCCTCTTTATTTGCATTATATCCACCGTATCCATAGTTTCCCTGACGCATAGCTTGCCTGCCTGCCTGCCTGCCTGCCTGCTGCTGCTGCTGCTACTGTTTGGCGTTGTTTTCGAAAGTACACCCCTGACTTGAAGTTAAGTTAACATATTATAACTTACAAAGTTGTTGCTGTCCCTTTGGGCGACGCGACTCTTCTTCACTTTTCACAGCTCTTTTTTCTTCTGTTTTTTTCTTGGTTGGTGTTTTGCAGGTGAAAACGTTTAGGTTCTGTTGGTTTTTAAGGTTTGCTTTGATTAGAGAACTTGGGAGGAATTGAAGTTTTGGCTGACCTTGATTATTAGCTCGCTTCGCTGTCCTCATCATGTCGGACAACATAGACGTGTGTTATACTTTCTTGGGCTGATTTCTCTTGATTTTATTAACTTTCTTTAGCATCACAGCGATGAGAAGCCTGCCGAGGTACCAATCCCTGTCGCCTCGAGTGATAACTCAGAACTCGCATCACAGCCACAGGAATCCGCAACTTCTCCTCCGGCGGAAGAAGCAACCAAAGAGCCAGCTCTGGAACCCCCGAGTGAGAAATCTGAAGAGATTGTAGAGTCAGTGGATCCCATTGAAGCTCCTAAAGTGATCGAGACTTCTGTTGCAGATGAAGCTGAACCAGCCATCACTCCTCAAATCGACCTTGATCAAAGCAAAGAATTGGAGAGTGATCAATCACCAGTTGCTGCTTCAAGCTCTATAATTGGTGACCCCATCCAGCACAGCCTGGAAAGGTTGTCAGTTGTGTATTCTATTCCCATATCGACATTGAACTTATTGCAACTTCCCCAAGATGCCTTGAAGCAGCTGTCTGAAAAAGCTAATGAGTTTGAGACTCTAAAATCAGAAAAGATGATGCTTGAAGTTTCGTTAGAGCAGGAAATCCACGGATCCAAGAACAAGATCACCAAAATGAAGGCACAACTTGAGTCTTCACTCTCGGAAACTAAAAATTTGCGAGAGCGATTATCGGCTGGCGAAACCTTGAAAGAGTCGCTTCATAGTGAAATCAATACTGGCAAGGCACAGTTTGCTAGCCTCGAGATCGAGCTGGTGAGTTTGAAATCAAAGTTATCCACAACTGAGACCGAAAAGCGTCAAACTTTAGATTTGCTTGAGCGAAAAACAGTAGAATCAACTGAGGCCAAGAACGAGATTGAAAAGTTACAGAGCAAAACCACTGAGTATAGGAAAGCTATCTTGGACTTGGAGAATCAATTACAAGAAGCAAAGTCCGACCAAATGTCTTTCAAGTTCAAGGAACAGAACCTTCATCAAGAAATTGAACTCTTAACTAAGAATAACGGTTGGCTTGATGAACAGCTCTCTACCAAAACTACAGAGTTGAGCTCATTCAGGAAGGAAAAGGCTGCTCAGATCGCCTCACTTCAGTCAGAGGTTGATACAACATCTACAGAGCTTCAAAGTCTCCGTCACACAAATTCAGCATTGGACGAACGACTGGAAGAGGTTTCTAGAAATCTTGATCAAAGCCTTATCAAAATCAAAACTCTCCAGGACAGTCAAGTTTCCAGTGAAGAGTCTTTCCGTACTGAGATGGCCTCTCAAAAACGTCTTTCTGAACTCTGGGAACGATCGGCTAAAGAGGCCAAGCAGCGTGTCACTGAGCTTGAGGGTTTGCTTGAACAAGAAAAATCTCGTGACATTGAAGAAGTTGCTATTTGGAAAACTAAGGCCGATGAGGAACGTCAGAATGCCATTGCTGCTGAAGCCCGGGTGGAATCTCTTGAAAAGCAAATCGACGAACTGCACCATTCAGGAATATCAGTTGATGTTACTAATGGCATACCATCCACACCTACTCCAGCTACTCCAGGAACGCCAGGAACACCCTTGAGAACGCCTGGTGGTTCAATTGGTCTTTTCTCTCCTTCGGCTGATTTGATTTCCAAGATGCAGCGTAAGGGCATATCTATGACTGAATTGTATAGCAATTTTATCAAGGTCGAGCAACTATTGACCAAAGAGCGCTCGAAGAACGAGTCTTTGCGCAAGAACTTTGATGATTTGATGCAAGAGGTCGAAAAGCGCGAGTCTTTGGTTCTGACTCTGCGTGAGGAAAATGATCGCTTGGAGATTGACTTGACCCATCTTAGTGAATTACTAGACGGTGCTACTTCCGAAAAAGAGTCCCTCAAAATTAAGTGTAAGGATACACAGAGTCGATTGGAGGATGCGAACAGAGATATTGATGTCCTTAACAAACAGATTGCTGATTTGTCTGTACAACTGAAGACAGCTGTCATTGAACTTCAAGCTCAAACAAATGGTTTTGGATCGTTATCTGGTGCTGAACTCGCTTCCTTGAATGAAATCCGTAACTCTCAGCTTGATTCTAACGACACTGATCGTTTGATCTCCGAAAGACTGGTTCGTTTCAAGACTGTTGTTGAGCTCCAGGAGCGTAATCAGCAGCTCCTCAAAATCACTCGTGAGCTCGGAAGTCGCATGGAGGCTTCTGAAGCTGCAACTCGCAAGCAGCTTGCGGATGTTGAGTCTGCCGCTGTTGAACAGGCAAAGGTTGCTATCACCGATCTTAAGAGTAAATTGCACTCTTTAGAGACCAAGAAGGATGCCCTTCAGCGTGAGCGTGATATGTTTAGGCGCATGCTCTCTATGAGAAATGTTGAAAATGAGGTCGACGACGATACAACTCAACAAATCAACAACTCTGGTGAAGTTCAAGCATTGATTTCTCAGAATGAACAAATCAACAAGACATTGAAGGATGTACAGACTGACTATGATAATTACAAGCGCGAAACTGGTATTAATAACAAGACCTTAAATGATCAGCTGACAGCTATCTCTGCTGAAAAGACTGATTTGCAAATTCAGATTGCTAATTATAAGAGTCAGATTGAGCTTGCCAATGAAAGATACAAGAACTTGAATTCGAATTTACAGTACATCAAGACTGAGAATGACGATATCAAGAAGAATTACCAACAATTGCAGCTCACTGTTACAAAACAGGATGTTAAGACTTCACAAACTGTCGAGGAGTTAGTTGAGGCCAAGTCTCAAACTGAGACTCTACGCACAGAATTAAGTAATCTCAAGGCTGAAAAGACCTTCTGGAAGAGCATTGAGACCCGACTTAATCAGGATAATGAATCATTGACCGAGGAGCGAAGCCGTCTCAATAAGCTCATTGGCAATCTGCAAGCCTTGAGTGAAGAAAGAGAGCGGACAAATAGTGAAACTCGACAGCGACTCATTTCACAGGTTGACTCACTTGAAACTGAAATTTCGAATGCCAACAAAAAGATTCAGGATCAAGTTGACGAATTGA
The DNA here is from genome assembly GCA_030582095.1 of Trigonopsis vinaria. Lineage (NCBI taxonomy): Eukaryota > Fungi > Ascomycota > Trigonopsidomycetes > Trigonopsidales > Trigonopsidaceae > Trigonopsis > Trigonopsis vinaria. The sequence continues at coordinate 549,500 of JAKTWP010000001.1, read as the reverse complement.
AGAGGTTATCTGAACGTAAAGATTATGATAATTCCCAGTTTCAGACTCGGGTTGATAAATTGACTGAAGATCTTACTGCTACTCGCGAACAGCTCATTACCGCCAAAAGCAACGAAGATAATTTGCGACAGCGCGTTGAAGAGACTCAGATTAACCTCAAGTCAGCCGAGGAGAAGCTTGTTATTTTCCAGGAAGCGGCTACTGAGGAAACAGATTCTCTTGAACACAAGCTTACCCTTGAAGTTACCGATCTCAAAGCTGAACTTCGAAAGACCAAGTCTGAGCTTGAAAAGGCTCACGAGCATATAGAGGAGCTCAAGAATATTGCTGAAGGAGCAGAGGAAGCCCTGAAATCTCTCACAGAGAGCAATGATGAATACAAGGCTGCTATGGACACTGCCATGGCTGAGAAGACGGTAAGAAATAGGTTATACAACGGCCATAATAGATTGCTAACTTTTCAGGATGAAATCGAACAGCTAAAGAAGAATAATGAGATTGTTATGAGCCAGCTTAATGCTTCTAATGATGAACTTTCCACTATTCGACAAGCTGAGGCCGACAAACTCAAGGTTTACGATGACGAGAAAGCCAATCTCAAGCTTGAAATCGAGAGGCTTCAGGCTGCTGAGAAGCGTTTGGAGGATACTCAGAATGTTTATAAAGAGGATCTCAAGACTCAGGCTAATATTGCCCAGCTAGCACAGCGCGAATACGAATCCGAGTTAGTTAAACATGCCGAGTCTTCTAAACAGCTACAGCAACTTCGTACTTCTTACTCTGAGATCAAAACCGAGCTGATTACCTTCAAGACTGAATGCGAGCAGGTCAAACAATCATTGGCTCTTTCCGAGGCTAGCTGGGGTAATCAACGTGGATTGCTTGAACAACAGGTGACTGATGCAAAGAAACGCTGCGATGAATTAGACAACCAGAATAAGCTTTTGCATGAACAACTCAATTCCGTCAGTGAACAGATTGCCAAGTTTCCCAAAGCTTCAGAAGGACCTTCTACTCCTGTTCGACCGGGTGCACCTGCTGGTGCAATTCCTGCTACTCCCATGTCTGTTGGTTTGGAGCAAAACATGCAAGAAGTCATTCGCTTCTTGCGAAACGAAAAAGAAATTCTGGAAGTTCAACATGAGCTTACAATTCAGGAGAACAAGCGTTTGAAGCAGCGATTGGACCACACTACTGCATCTTTGGACGAAGTTCGAATCGAATTGGAGCAGGAGCGTCTGCGTGGAACAGACCAAACTCGATTGGAATCAGAGCAGCAGCTTATTATGGACAAGATCACAGAAATCAACGTCCTCAAAGAATCCAACAGCTCACTGCGACATGAAAGTGAACGTAGCGCCAACCATGCTAAGACGTTGCAGAAGGAATTGGAGAATATCAGGGGCCAGATTGAGCCTCTTCAGCAGAGTTTCAATGCTTCTGTTGCAGAAAAGAAGGCCCTTGAAGATCAGCTTAAGCTTATTCAAGAAGATTGCAACCGATGGAAGGCACGAGCTCAACAGATTTTGGAGAAATATGATGTGAGTACTATTATACCTAGATGATGGAAATGATTCTAATTGGATTTAGCGAATTGACCCGGCTGAGCTTCAAGAGCTCAAGACCCAAGTCGAACAATTGTCTGCCAAAGCAAGTGAGCTTGAGGAAGAGCGTAACCGTGTTCGAGAGGAAAAAGAGAAGGAGCTTGCGGAACTACGTGAGACCATGAAGGCTGAAAATACTTCCTCTAATGCTGCGGTATGTGAATTAACTAGTTGAAGTTGACTTCATTCTAACAATTTAGACTATCAAAGAACTCGAGGCATCGCGTTCCAAGTTCGACCGTCTCAAAAAAGAGTCCATTGAGAAACTCAATGCTCGACGTGCTGAGATAAAGGAGCTCAAGGATAAGGTTGCTACTTTTGAGGCTGATGTTGCCACTTTAACTGCTAAATCTGATGCTGCTGCCTTGCGAGTGTCTGAGCTAGAAGCTAGTCAGCTGCAAGGCGCTGAAAGCAATGCTCAGCTTAAGGCTGCACAAGACGAACTTGCTTCGATTCGGACACAGCTTGCGGCAGCACAAGCAAATGCTGCGACAGCTCAAAAATCTGTTGCAGATGTCAATAAAAAGACTAAAGAAGCAGAAGCTACGGTTGTTGAACTCAAAACTAGCTTAGAGAGTCTACGTACTGAGTTGAGTGCTGCTGTCAAGGATAAAGATGAGATTGCTGCCAAGCTTGCTGCTGCGGAGGCTTCGGCCCAAGTTATTGGCAGTGAAGCACCCAGCGACGAAGAGCGTGTTGCCTGGGCTGCCGACAAGGCTGCTCTTGCCGAGGTGAAGACTCAATTGGACTCACTTTCCAAGCTACGAGACGAACAAAGCGTCGAGCTGGAAAAACTTAAATCGGAGATTGCTAGTATTACTGAAAAGCACAATACTGAAATTGAAACCCGGATAAAGGCCGCTTTAGAAGAGGCTAAATTGACAGCTACGTCAACTCCGACCGATGGTGCAGTCTCTGACGAGGCTGTTGAAGCTGCCATCAAGAAGCGTGCAATCAAGCTACGTGAAGAATGGGATGCTGAACAAAAGGAAGCTCGTGAAAAAGAAATTTCTGAAAGGATTATTGCTGCAAAGAAAGAGTTCAAGCAGCCTTCTGAGCAGAAGATGCGTACCATCATCAATAAGACGGTCGAGAAGTTGCAAAAAGACATGGACGCCACTTTTCAACAAAAGTTGGATGCTGCTGTTACTGAAAAGCTGGCAGAAGTTCAAAAGTCTCAGCCTGCTGCTGCTTCGTCCGCCGACTTGGAGAAGCTCAAGAATGAGCACCAAGCTGAACTAGCTGCGAAAGAACAGTCTAAGCAGATCGAGGTTGCCAAGGCTATCGATAGCACACGCAAAGAGGCCGCTATGCGTCAACGACTCTTGACTATTCGCATGGAGAAGGCTGAAAAGGAACGAGACGAGCTACGCGCACGAACCGGAGGAGCCTCGGCACTGGCACCAACATCAGCTACTCCTACCAATCCTGCTGCTCCTGCTTTCACTCCGCAACAACAAGCACCAGCGCAACACCAGTTTAGTATCAAACAGCCTTCGGCGTCTCGATTACCTACTGCCTCGAACATTGCACATCCTCAGGCCAGTGGTATTGCCCGTCCTCAGATTGCCCGACCTGGCGGAGCCCCTACTGGTCCCAGTCTTTCTGGTATTCGCCCACCGCAAGCCGGTGTTGCTACCGGCATCAAGCGCCCTCGCGAGATCACCCCGAATCAGCAACAACTTGCCCAGCAAGGCAATGCTAACCAGGCTGGCACCGAGGGAAATATGAAGCGTCGCCGTGAAAATCCTGGTGCTGGACATGCTAATAACGCCCAGTAATGTACTATTTGCCTTGGTTTTTTTCGATGGGGAGAGAAGTTAGAAGTGTTGTATCCAAAGAAGCCTAATGTCTGAACAGTGTATTTTTACAAATCTCAGTGTAGTCTGTAGAATTTCAGCAGCGTAAGGACCACCAAGCATTAAGGGCTTTTATACCTTCTTCGCGTCAACCACACGTGCAGGGGTTGGAGGTACATGCAACGAGCACTACAATTGCACTACACTTCCCATTTGGAATTGCAACGCTTAAACCGTACATTATAGAATTACCGCCTTTCTCAACCAATGTAAAAATATACACGGATAAATAACCAAAAACACTCTTTTTACTATTCGGGAAGCATCATCGGTAGTCTTGCAGGAGCTCAGATCTCGTGCGAGACCAGGCCTACAGACATATAATACATGCCAGGCATTAATTAGGATTACATTAAGATAAACACAGTTCACATAATAATAGAAGGAACCTCAATGTTGGCAGTGATGGTTTTGTGGGGAAGAATCTTTCCTCCATTAACATAAACTTCGTCAGCTAATGTCACATCATCACCCAACACTGAGACATTTTCAAGGCGGGCCCATCGTCCGACTGTCGAGTTCCAGCCCACAATCGACGACTTGATCCAGGCGTGCTCCTTAACGGTGGAGCCACCGAGGAGAACACATCGCTGTAGACGAGCGCCATCACCAATAACGCAGTTGGGGCCAATGGTAACATTGGGGCCAATCTTGCAACCCTTTCCAATCTTGGCTGAGGGATCAATGAGAACGTTGCCCTGATGGACGTACTCCTCAGAGGGATCAGTCAACAAATTTGAGTTCTTCTTGGCAAGGGAAGTCAAGTAGAGACAGGTTCCAGACAAGAAATCCTTGGGCTGACCGACATCCATCCAGTAAGACTGCAGATCAAACGAGTAAAGACTGCCCTTTTTAGCCAAGGTAGGGAAGGTCTCCTTCTCAATCGAAGTGGGTCGGAGATCAATAAGATCAATAACTGAAGGGTTGAGAATGTAGATACCAGCATTAATACGATTTCCAACAAACTCGACAGGCTTCTCAACGAAGCGATCAATCTTGCCGTCTCCCTCAGGAGAAACGACAATGACACCGTACTTGCTAGGCTCCTCAACACGTGTAGCAACAATGGTTCCCTCTCCACCGTGGGTCTTGTGGAAGGCAGCAAGCTCAGCAAAGGGGTAGTCACAGATAATGTCCGAGTTCAAGACGAAGAAGGGTGAGTCGTCCTTGGCCAAAACTGCTTCGGCCAACTTGAGCGGACCGGCCGTGCCCAAGGGCTCACTCTCGACAGAGAAGGTAATGTTAATACCATACTCCTCCTCATACTTCTTCAAGGTAGCAACCATGATCTCGGGACGGTAGTTGACAGCCAAGACAATGTCAGTAACGCCAGCAGCAGCAAGAGATTCCACCTGATGCAAGATCATAGGTCGATTTCCAAACTATATGATTGTTAGATACAGTCACCATACACGTCCTCGAGCCCAGACAAGGCAGGAATTCAAGGAGCAAAAAAAAAACTACCAACCTCAACAAGGGGCTTGGGGAGTGTGAGCGTCTGATTTCAGTTAGCTTTTTGATCCCATGTGACACAGACAAGCACATACCAATGGACGCAAGCGGGTACCATAACCGCCAACAAGAATAAGTCCTTTCATCGCGTTTACAAAAGGTTTGAGTGTGTTGAATAAGGGGGCGTGGTTTCCAACCCGCGACGCCCAAATTAGGTTGCTGCGTCCGACACAAGTGCATAAATTTAGTGACAGTTACGCAGATCGGGGGTAAAGCTACGTGTCTTGAAAGAATTGACTCTCTAAATTTGCATTAAAATCGCTGAAAATTTGTGTTTAAACTCCTCCAAAAAGAATTGAGTTCGTACGAGGTTTTCTGAGGCGGCGCTGTTTCGGCTTGACAAAATCATCGTAAGATGCTAAAGATCCTCGACCGAAATAAGTTGGAATTCGCATCAAAGAGACTGAATAATGATTATGGGTTGTCAATTCACGTTAAAAGTCGCGATAGAGCAACTTAATCGCTTGACCTCGGGCGTAGTGTTACAACAGCCCTGTGAAACCCTACCTTTCGCAGACGGTTTCAAAATTTAGAGACAAAATAGGAACCTACACTAATTCCAATAAGCACTGGGAGCCAGCTCGCGCGAATATTGACCAGTGAAAGCTGGATAAATAGGAGCCATAGAGACGCCTTGTCAGAAACGGTAAGGGTTCGAGATGATCTGGCTTCAGACCCGGCTATGGCACTTAATTCCACATTGTAGAGGCTGGGAACGAGCATCTGAAACGCCGCTACGCCGGCTCCGAGTAGACCAGTGGGACCAGCACCCAAGAGCGCGGCACGTGGACCAAACAAAAGAACAAGCAGGGGGCACGCCAGCGTGCACGCAATCCAAGTCCGGTATAATAGAGTCTACACAGTTAGCTTTGAAACACAGGGCTCACAGTGTGGACTTACCGCATAGCGACGTGATCCTACAAACCTCTCAACGACGCGTAGGTTGTATACCAAGGCCACTGCTAATAGCAGTTCACTCTGGCTCAGAAATGCACCTTGCCATATTAAGAGACGCCACCACTGTCCCCAACTGAATAGTGCTTCAGCCAGCTGCGGCGAAGTGAAATAGTGCTTGATATCGAGAACCGAAACCACCAGGGAAGATCCGATAAGTCCATATATTAATCTCTTGGTTACCGGAACATTCTCAAGGCCGCTTGAGGATGAGACGAACATTGCCTAAAAAAAGAGCTTGACTGATGTGTTGGGCAGGTTGCTGGGAGCTACATATGGTGACGTGAACGTCGCCATACTACAAAAAATATCGGAACGGCCGTTACGGAGCTTGTTTTGCGTGTATTTTACTATAGATAAGTTATATTCATGTATTCTGCAATGGTAAGGAGAGTAAACGATTATTGGTGATTATCATTGATTCCATTATGAGATTTACCACTATCAGGCTGCAATTGCCACCTTAAGCAGAAAATCGCTTTTCAACCTCCTTCCAGTTGATGACATTCCAGATAGCCTTGAAGTAGTCGGCCTTGACGTTCTTGTATTGAAGGTAGTAGGCGTGCTCCCAAGCATCAATGCCCAACAAGGGGATGTATTTGCCGACAACAGCGTCCTGGTTGGCCTTGTTAATGACATCCAAAGCACCAGTCTCGGAGTCCTTGACGAGCCAAGTCCAGCCAGAGCCCTGAACACCAGCCAATTTGGCGTTGAAGAGGGAAATGAGCTTGTCAGGAGAGCCATAGTACTCGTCAATTGCCTTGGCCAAGGGAGAGCCAGCAGCAGGAAGCTCACCACCACCATTGGCAGTAGGAGCAAGGTTCTGCCAGAAGAGGGAGTGGTTGACGTGACCTCCGCCGTGGAAGTTGATCAAAGGCTGAAGGTCAATCTGGGCCTTGATGCTGGCATCGCCAACAGCAGTGGCAACCTTCTCAATAGCAGTGTTGTATCCGTTCACATAGGTCTGGTGGTGCTTCTTGTGGTGAAGTTCCATGATCTCTCCGGAGATAAAGGGCTCAAGCGCACCATAGTCATAGGGCAAATCGGGTAAAGTCACAGTCGAAATGGCGCGAGACGAAGCGACAGTACGAACAAAAGCAGATCGAGTAGAGCGAACAGCAGCGAGCATTTTTTCCCCTGAAGATTAAATAGAAAAAAAACGGTAAAGGAAAGCGATTTTTCCAGGTTTTTGACCGTCGGACCAATGAGAATTGACCATTGCACGTGACTTAGTGATGTCATTGCATAGCAACGCCGTACTAAGGGATACATTATAGTACTGTTTACCACATATTGAGAAAATTTGGCTCCAATAGCAGGCAATTGCTTTGGAATTTGCTAGGAAAAATACTGCAACAATTTAAAGTCTATTTTACTATATTATCACTGCAATTGATCTGGATTTTGCCTTCAACCGTGACTTTGCCGCCAAAATTCGATATTGCACAATTATGCCGGACGTTATACACTTGTGTCAATTTCTAGAAGAGCTGTCGAGAAAGCAGAGCTTAAAAAAAGCTTTAAAACATCTCTTTTCGAGCAGATTTTGTATCTGGAAAGCGAAAGAGGTATCAAAGTTTCCTCCAATTGCGTTTTATCCCGAAGAAAACAGACAAAAAAACACCCTTATTCACGTCTAGACGAGAAATATCCTTGCTCATCGCGGTTGCAAGCGCTGTGATTCTTATGAGCTCTCTTAACCGTATAATTACTGTTTAAATTTAGGTCTCTACTTTATCTATTTGGAAAATTAAAAACTCTGATACTCAAACCAAAGACTGTTAAGTTGACGCTCACTGGTTGCCTTTCTACGTTTACAAAGGCATCACAATGAAATTTAGAAAGGGCCCCCTCTCTAAATTCTAGATTCCTCACACTTTTTCCTCACAAGCCGAAAGAACAATGCAACAGCTTGCAAACCAGCTCGAAAACCTTCCCGGATACGATATAGTTGTTGACAAGTGGAATGATTTCGCAGGAGATCATTTCCAGACTAAAGGTGTGCTTCTTGGGCGGTTCCCGACTTTCCGAGCTGACTGTGATTTAGATCCCTACTTTGTCAAAGATGCCGACGGGCATCAGTCACGACGCAAATTGCCTCCGGAGTGTTCGGAATTTGAAAAGAAACAGTACAAAAAGATTGTAAATACAGCTTGGAAGCACGACCGGTGCTGCTGCGGCTGCTACGCTCTTGACTGGGGCATAGGCTGGGCACCCATTATCAGCGCTATTCCGGTAATTGGACCTATTTGGATGTATGCACTTCACCTCCGGATCAATACATATGCTGAGAAACTCGATATTCCGGCCAGTCTGGTGGCAAAGATGACTGCCAACGTGTTGTTTGATTTCTTAATTTCCTTACCTCCCATTTTAGGCTCACTATGTTCTTGGATGAATGGATGCTCGACCCGTAACGCTGCTCTTGTTCATACGTTTTTGGTAAAACGTGCTCTCGAGCGCGCCGGTGGTGAAGCCGGTATATCTGCTCATCCGAATCATGGTCAAGGCCAACAGACATATGTTCAACACGAAGATGTCCAGCTGAACGAAGTGCAGCATAACCCATTTGAACATGAAGGAATGTCAGAGTACCAGAAGTGGAAAGCAGCGCGCAAGCTGAAGGCGAGCGGCGGGTACGACCAGGACCACCAACATACAGGAGGAAAACCGGAAACTGTTTCAAGCCCAGAGGGCCAAGTAAATGGTGTTTACTGAAAATAGTAGCGGGAACCTCAAAGAAAAGGGGTGCTTTTGAGAAAACAGGTTAAATATATGTTTATAATGGGATTGCATTGAGGGTAATAGTGTACATTGAAATAATTATTGTCTTTAGAATTGTCTTTGCTACGTCTCAATTGCAGCGTCCATTCCACTCCACTGCCGCAACAGCGACGCCAACCATCCTGGCAGAAGCCGCATCAGAGGCAGACCATGAGTATACAAAGGCGCACAGATGTAGTCAGACTTTTTGGAAGGGTTCATGGTGCGATCACAAACGACCCGGGCCAACCGAGCAGGATCTACCAGTGGTGCCCAAAAGGCACTGGGAGTTTGAGTACCTTCAAACATGCCTCCAAAACCTAGCTGACCGGGACAGACAAGTAAAAACCGCATCTGAGAGCGCTTCTCTTCGGCACACATGCTCTCGTGCATGCCAATTATGGCAGCCTTGGACGCCCCATACGCTCCAAGACTTGCTGGCGAACAGTATCCCAAGACAGAAGAAATATTCACAATAGTTTTCACTTCACCTGGACTATGTAGAGAGTGTTGTTTCAAGGCTTTAATAAAGTAAAAATAGGAATTTAGATTGATATTCAAGACTCTGTTATACTGTTAGATCAGCCCTGTTGACAAGTAATAGTCTTACTTTTCAAAATCTTCAACTTCCATGGAGCTTAATAGGCTAGGCTTCGATATTCCCGCACAATTAATTAGTATATCAACAGGCCCCTCCTGATTCAAGAAGGTCAGCAAAAAATCAACTTTGGCCAAGTATACTCACTGAGCGAAAGATTTCCCCGACTGAATCATAAACCAATTTATAGTTTGATACATCGCATTTTATAAAAGTTATGTCACCTTTCTCCTTGTACTTGTCGGGCTCTCTAATATCGACAATTATAACGCGAGCCCTTGAAGCAAATTCTCGCACCAGTGCAGCTCCAAGAAGCCCCGATCCACCAGTAATTAAAACAATAGGCTTCTCGTTTATACCCGTGTGGGCTCTAATTTCTGTCTTTTGCGCAGCCCAACGTAGACTTATCTTGAGGTATAAGACATACACCACCGCGACGCTGAGGACTAACGCCCCACCCATGGTTATCTTCATATTGCCCCTGAGATCATCAATGTTGTATAGTGTTATGATAGGTCGCCAGCACAGATCTGAAACGTACTCGAGGCCGCTTCGATTCGAAAGCCACAGACCGAGTAAAGCCGGCACCAAGACCCAGCAACTCAGTCTGGCGCCCTCCACAAAACTGTAAAAAATAGTGTCTATATTCCATCCGGGATTCACCGTTAGTCCTGCCAATATCATCCTCGACTCGGTTCCTCCATGAGCAGCAGTACAAAAGTTTAGTGAGCCGCATCTTCCCCGGCTACGCTTTACTCTAGAAAACACAAAAAAACAACCAAACCCTACAGTTTCTACGATTCTCACAACGTAAATACAACAAAGTTTTTCCATTAAGACACTTTATTTTTTTATTGTTCTTCATGATTAGAATAAAAATATAGGAGTTTCCTTCTATAAATCAACTTTAGGTATCTTGCAGCCTTCAACACTTCAAGTTTGGTTTAAAAGGAAGTACTCGCTTGCCTACATTCGGCCACTGGATATCATGAAACCAAGGATGCGTCTGAATTTCTCGAGAATCGCCTTCGATTGTACAGAGGAAAGACTGGTCCCCTTGGTAAAGATCTAAAACATGGTATTCTGGATCTGACAAACGATCTTCCTTAACGCAAAGAGACTGAATTAAAAAGAATTTACACCAATGTGAGAATTCTTTCAGTTCTGGAAACTCAAGTTGATTGTCAGATAAAAGTGCCTTCAAGTTAGAATCAAGCCGCCTCGGGATACACTAAAAACATACCCCTGTGTTGTTCAAAACATTCAATTTTCTCTTCAGTTCATTTGCCTCAGTGTTTTCAACTTCATAGCTATCAAAAATAGGATTCCTACCCAAACAAAGAGTAAGAATGATTAAACCGATCGCCCAATAATCGCATCTTCCATCACAAATTCCCTCAAAAAGAAATTCTGGACTTTGATAGCCAAAAGAGTTATCAGTTGGAGGCAAATAAAACATCCGTTCACCGTCAAAATGCTGAATTGCAATTGCCATTGAATCCCCCTTCTTCAAATGCAGCTTGCTGTGTACTGCCGAGGAAAAATCACCAATTCTTAAATGACCTTCACCAGAAACTAAAATGTTTGAAGGTTTAATATTTCGATGAATGATCTGGTTATCGTGTAAAAATCCAATGGCTGAAATCAGCTCGGTAGCACAAAACTTTACAAACATCTCACGGCGAGATGATTTATTCAAGACTTTTCCAAAAGATCGGAAATATGACCATAAATCACCATTTGACATATACTCCAAGACCAGATAATCACATGAATCTATATTAAAAGATCGATAAAGTTTTGGGACCCATTTACTGTTTTTCAATTCGAGAAGAAAACGTTTAAGCCCTTCAGTGTATTTTGCCTGTTTTTGAAAGTCATTGGAAGTTAAACGAACACACTTTACAGCATAAGGCACACTGTCGAAGATGTTTTGAGCAAGCCATACTTTCCCGTTCGCGGTTTGGCTTAAGCATTTTTGCTTTATGTAGCTCTTCAATCGTGTCGAGTGGTCATCCTTAATAGCAGCTGTGTGTGTGGCCTTGCTCTCTTGATAATTTTTGGCTTTGCCTGCAACGCCTAATTCTCGATCAGGGTCATGGCCTCGATTACAAACAGTGCAAGGATTTGTTTCAGTTGGCATTTGAAAAACTCCAGAGCAAATACTGTTCAATATAATACTCTTGGCTTCTCTAGAGGAGACCCCTGGAGCCTGAGCTTGCACTATCGAAATCACTTTTCTTCCAAAGGAGGCTACTGAAACAGAATCCGCAGAGAAACTGTCATTGTCTTTTTGACTTTCCGATAGATAAGAAGGAACACGAGAAAACTTGGCGATTCGAGATGCTGTATTAGGTTCCGCACATGAATGATGACACCTATAGGGCGTCGTGTCATCTTTAGGTTTTTGAAAATAGGAATCCCCAACATTTCCGGTTTGGTATAGACAGTTATTTCTCTGGTTCGGAGGGGTAAGTATTTTGGAGGTTGTTAAATGCTCTTTGAAACTGATATTGGCAGAGTTCAAAGAAGGAGATGGAACAAGTTGTCCCTTGTTGGCAGTTTTCAAACCATTTATATTGGCAGAATGTGCTATAGCAACCTTTGAATGGGCTACTTCTCGTCCGCTCAGTAAGGCGTTTGAAATAGCCGTGTTTCCGTTATTATAGTGCAAAGTCTGAATCTCATCAACATCATAGGGTTTTATTTCTCCAAGATTCGAGAATGAATTGGAGCTTAGATCAACTGAGCAAGTTTTTATCGGTGGAAGCATTGATGCTGGAGGCGAAGGGGATAGAATTGCAAGCTTATTCCGCACAGAATTATTAGCCGTTTCAAGAGACGCAAAGTCTTCAACCAAAGCAAGCGTGTCAGCCGATGCCATTAATTCTCCTATATATCCCAGGGACGAATTGAAACTGCTGTCGTCGTCGTAGTGAAGTCCCGGGACTTGGGAACCCAGCTCTTTATGGTAACCCGCTGTACAGAGTTTGGCCATATCATCCTCTTTTTTAAAAACATCGATACCCTTAGTAGCATGACTCCAACCAGAAATTCCCGAAGTTATTTGAGCTGGCTCTAGTGAGCTTTGAGATGGATCATCCGATAACTCTTCAATTTTTGGCCCATTGGAAAAATCAGATTTCGCATAGTTATCCGAGCTTTTGATTTCACTTCTAGGGCTAGTTAAATTATAATCTAGCAGTACTGGCTGAGATAGTATTTTTTCCAAGTCCCATTTGTCGTTGTTTGGTAATCTGAAATTCAAGCGAATAGACCTAGGCGGTTTGGAGGTGATAAAATACTCCATGTTATGAAAGTTTTTAGAGTTTCCAGAGGACAAGTCAAAATCTTCCTTATAGGACGAATGCTCCTCAATACCAGAAGTCTTTTCATCTACAAAGGGGTTTGAAGGTAATGGTTTATCTAGCTTCTCCGTAGCTAAAAATCTTGCCGAGGGTCCCGATATTGGAGAAGGCTGATGAGATAAACTAAACGCGTGATTGATGGAGCGTGCCCAATCGCTGGGATTATTAACAGGAGGGGGCAGCATAAAATCATCCAGCTGACTTGTCCGCGCGTCACCGTTCTCAGCTCGGAAATCAATCATTAGACCATTGGAAGCGGCCTGAAGTTTGACACCCTTTGAAAACAATCGTTGGACTGTTTTGTAACCAGCACTCAATCTACCCTTGGCCTTGTGGCGGAAAGACGGCTCGGGTTTAAGAGCAGGCTTGAGCACCCCTCGTTCGAGCGTTTTGTGCTTGAGCGTCAAAAGGTCACAAACCGGTGCCCCAGTCGACAAGCCAACTGGTTTCTTTCTAAAAGTATGAGTTGAGCTCTTATAATTATGTAAGTTTGCAGATATTGTCTTGGGAGATTCTTTTATAACACTGTCACCTAAGATTTTTTTTGGACTTAGCTGGTTGGAAACATTCAAGTATGAGAGCATAGGATATTTGGAATCGCTAAAAATCTGGTTTGGAGAAGTTCTCAAGTCTTTTCGTATAGTCGGTTTGAAGGGGGAACCAAGCGACAAAGTCGAGCAGTATGTTGGGTTCTGAAAGCTAGGAAGAGCGGGCTTTGATGGAGAGCTAAAAGATATCTGTGAGTTGAAAGTCGGGTATATAGCACTAGAGTTAACACTAAACACCGAAGGTGGCTTCTTCACGCTCAAGCAAAGCTTGTTCAGTTCGAGTTCGAGCTCGGAAAGTTTGCATTTGTTTTGAGATAATTTCCCAACGAAATATTTAGGAGAATCTAAATGACAAGACTGAATTAGCATCGAAATACCAGTAGAGAGAGAGAGACACGTATGTGAGAGTAGAGACAAACAAACATACACACACACACACTGCGAGTCTCTAAACAAGCCACAAACCATTTTCTTTCGGGCTAATAACTATAGGAGACTGACTCCAATATGTAGATTTTCTTCCCATAACTTCTCTTCAATTATAGATACAGGAATTCTCTGTGGAGTTTAGGATACGGTATATAGTAGATGCAGTTAAAATGTCACAGACAAAAGAGGTAAATAAAGCTGTAAAAGGTATGCAGTAAAGTAGAATAAAAATGGAAATGCTAGAAGAGGTATTGTTAATATTAGCGTTGGAGCGATGAAAACACGCGTAGAGGAGCGCATTCAATTTGGTTGTGATTATAACTTAAAATCCTCTAACTTAGACAGAACCCCCTGAACAGCCACTGAAGACGCCAATGGGTTTGAAACTCGATTCCAAAGGAAAAGAAGACATCAAAGATGGCACCGCAGACTCGAAAACAAGCCAAATCCGAGGTCGAGAACACAATTGTTGTTCCCACCTACCGTGAGCAGGAGAACATCACCAAGCTCATCCCTGCTCTCTACGATGCTCTGGGAAAGTATGCAGCCAACACAGAGATTATCTTTGTTGATGATACCCCTGATGCAGACCAGCAGGAGGAGTCCCGCGAGATTGTTGAGGGATATGCTCGTGGAAAATACCCCTTGGTTCGTTTTGAGGGCCGTAAAAACGAGAAGGGTCTCTCTTCTGCTGTCATGAAGGGGTTCCGCGTCGCCAAAGGAAAGTACTTGATTTGTATGGACGCCGACTTCCAGCACCCGCCTGAGTATGCGCCCAAGATGTTTGACGAACTTCGCAAACCTGGTGTCAAGTTTGCTTTGGGTACCCGCTACCACCCCAGTGTAACCATCGACAAGAACTGGGGATTGGCTCGTCGATTGATTTCGTCTGGTGCCCGTTTGCTTGCTTTGCCTTTGACTCCTGCCAGTGATCCCATGAGTGGATTCTTTGGTTTGCCTGCTAGCGAGTATCCCACCGAAGAGCAGATTGTCAAGGAGCAATACAATGGCGAGAGCTTCAAGATCGCCCTCGAGCTCTTGGTCAAGCTCAACCTTAAAGCCTCTGAAATCGGTGATGTCCCCTTCAACTTTGCTACTCGTGAGTTTGGCGAGTCCAAGCTCGACTCCAAAGTCACCATTCTTTACTTGCTCCAGCTCAAGGAATTGTACCTCTACAAATTCGGATTGCCTACCATTGTGGCCTTCCTGCTTGCTCTTGTGGTCGTCGGGCTTTTGATTTTGAAGTCCTTGTATGACGCCGTATTTTAAATGTACGAGAAGTTTTTATTATGAAAATTGTATTGAGTGAATGAAATCAAAACTAACTTTTGGGAGAAAGAAACTTTTCTAAAAATACATGTAGATATTATAAATAAAACAACAACGAATTTATACCCGTGATCGTTTGGAAGATCCGTTGGAGTCGTCGCCTGATGGTCCACGTTTTCCCGCGGTGCGGAAATACTCCTTTTTGCGCTCGCGAGCAGCATCTGTACGCTTGGCCTCGACCTTGGCCGCCTCTTTGAGATGTACTTGAAGTTTGGCCTGGTTCTTCTTTCTCTGCTTCTCGATCTTGTCCTTGCGGAGCGTAGTGACTTTCTGCATCAACTCGCGGGCCTTGCGTTCGGCACCACTTAAAACAACAGCACGCTTTTGCAAGTATGATTTCTTGCTGCGAGGACGCATAGCCAAAGGTTGAGACTTGAAAGGAAGCTGGGACTGCAAGGATTTTGAAACACGTAGAGGGTTGAAATGTCGCTCCGCACGTTCGATTTTCTTTAATTGAGTTAGAAGAGTGTAAAAAAGAGTAAGAAGATATAACTTACAGTGTATGCCGAATTAGCTTCAGCCGGCGTAGACAGTCCTTTCTCAGCACGGACTTGGCCGGTAAGTCGCATTCCGCGCCAGTTGGTGTGGTCTTGTTCAAGCAGCGAAGTAACAGGATTGTAGTATTTTCGAGGGAGAATAGGATACCACGCACGCAAAAACACAATATCACTAACAAGAATTCGATCCTCGAAGGCTGCTCGGAAATTACCTTCCGGTTTACTAAGAGCTCGTTTGATTTGACCTTTGATACCGGAAACCGTTTTGATTTGAGCTCCTTCAAACTTGGCAGCCTCGAGGGAGGAGTTGAACATGTCTTTGATGAAGGCAGTGTTCTTGAAAATCTTACTCGGTGTTCCAACCAGCTTGAGCTTTTTGACAATTTCAATAGACTGATCAACCTCAAGAATGGTTCCAGTGGCTGCGATGCGGAAACCTGCGCCTGCTTGATCGGAGGCAACTGTAGTCACAGCACAGAAGCCGGTATTTGGAGATACCAACGGACCAAAGAAATTAGCAAAGCAGTGCATGTGCTCGGGGGTATACTTGAGCATACGGTTTCGGGTACGCGAATCAGATGTTGTGTAGATGGGCATTGTTTGGAATCGCCTCCAGCCCAATGAGAGGATAAGAGGATCGTTGGTTTTGAGGATTCGTTTGTGCCAACGGTGTCTCTTTATACGAGCCTTCATGAATCCAACACGGTCCTCATTGGACAACAAACCACCGACAATGACTGGGAAGACAGGATCAAAGAACTGGGAAAATTCATAGGGAACACCATCAAACTCAAGACGAACATAGCAGCCAGCGCGGAAACCTTCGATTCTCTCACGCGTCTGAGGATCCATTTTTTCGTACTCAGCTTTGTTTATCTCGGCCTGTTTAGCAAACTTGGCCTTTTCCATATCAAACCAAGTTTCATAGGTGCTGGCATCTCCACCGCCGTCTTCATCTTGGCCACCGAAAACCTCTTCTTCCTCCTCAAACTGAAGCCTGAGCTTTTCCTTCTTTTTGGCGTTTTCTTCTCGCTGCTGTTCGACAGTCTTTTCCTCGTCTTTCTCAGATTCAGAGCCCTCAGAGTCGTCCTGTTTGCCAAAAACTTCACCAGTCTCCAAGTCTTCGTATTCACCATCTTCATTTTCTGGCTTATCTTCATCGTCCGAATTTTTCAATGCACTAACCAAGAAACGGTGGCTAATATCCTTGTATGATTTTTCATTGCTCCACTTCTTTTCCAGTTCACCATCATCGTACTTCGGGGCGGTATAAAAATTTGTAGCATCGTCCTCAACGTCATGAGCAGCAGCGGCATCATCCTTTTTGCGAAAGAAGTTTTCTTGCTCGTCTTCATCCATCTCGTCCAACTCAGCCTCCTCATCCTCGCCATTCTCCGGATGGAGCCAGCGATCGATAACTTCAGCGGGCGAAAGGTTCTCTGTGTAGATAAGCTTTGTAATGTCCAGCACTCGTCGGTGGCTATAAAACATGCGCTCAGCATCCTCAGCTAAATTAGACTTCCACCGCAGGCCAGCTTCATCATCGGAGTATTCGCCTAGATCGGAATCAGAGTCTGCATAAGCAAAGTCTTCACCGGTGACATCGTCAGCAAGATGCTTGTCGTCGTCAAATTGAAAATCATCCTCTTCAAATTCGTCATCAGTAGCTATATCATCGAGATTGTCATCTTCTGGCTTGGTGCTAGTAGCAGGTCGTCCTCTGCGAAGAGATTTACGGCCTTTGTCGTTGATCTGGTTGTCGTTTCCGTCTTCGACATCGCTGTAGTCGTCTTCATTCACCTCGGTGATTCCTTTACTGGAAGACGTCAAACGAAGAGTATTTTCACCCACTGATTCGCCCAAGCCAGTACGTGCCTTTTGTAAATCAACGATGAGCTGCTCGCCGACTCCCTTGGCTTGATTAGAGTCAAAGTCGTTACTCCCAACGTTGACATAGACTGCATCTTTGTCAACCATGACACCACCAACATCACTCATTGGAGCATAAATCTTCTTTTGTTTGTCATCCAATCGTCGACGCTTCTTGACACCGGCATCCTCAAGCTTCTTAACATACTCTGGAGTAGGACAAGGATCGGGAAGATGCTCGACCGATTTCACAGTAAAATCGCCCACACCCGGAACATGAACACGAGCGTATGCCGGTGGTAGTGCAGTGCCGTGCAGGTAACCGTAGATAGCCATCTTTCTATCGGTTTTAGGATTTTCCTCAATAGCAGTAGGATGGGTAATGTCAACCACACGATCCGACAACAAGTATGGATGCTCATTTCGCCACTTGAGCGGTCTAAACTTCAAAACACCTAAGAAACGAGAAAGGTTGAGAATTTCACGGTCGGGGTAGCGGCCGTTGATGACACCCGAGAGGTGAAAGAGTTTTGCACCCTGGTAAATTTCAGTACCCAAACGTCGCTTTAAGCGCTTCTTTGCATCTCTCAGAGCATGTGGTGTACGGAACAAGTCCAAATGTGTCGCAATAGCCATGATACGAGGCATTCCATGTGGTGCCAAAATATTTAAAAACTCCATAGTCTCCATTTCCAAGCCAAAGTTACAGTCAACGAGAAGCAAAACAAGATCTGTAACCTTTGCCAAGTCCAACATTGCACTGACATCGTTGGGGCATTCAATAAACGTCAGTCGTCTGTTTTTTCCGGCTACGACAGTAACGGGACCGTTGATCTGGCTCAAGGTCTGCTTTGTGTAGCGCCTGATGAGCGAGCGAACCAAGGTAGTCTTTCCACATCCGGGAGGACCCATGATAGTAACAATATAAGGTGGTGGCGACTCATCTGGAACACGGTTAACCATCGGGACGTGGTACTTCTTCTCGGCATGGTCTGCAGCACGCTTGGCCTGTCTCGCAGCACGACCGGCCGACGCAACAGCAAACGCCTTCACATTCTGGCCATTTGCATGCAGCTTCGCCTTGCGGACTCCGCGAGCGCTCGCACTGCGGTGTTCCTTGTTTGACTGCTCCATTGAGTGGCAGAAAAATTTGTGGCTGAAAACTTTTGGATGGGCAAATGACGGTGGCAACGCTTCTCTGGCTTTTCAGCCTCATTTGGGACTTTGACAACTTAGAAAAACCATGGCTGACGAGACTTTTATTGTGAGTATATTTGCAGGCATTGCGATGGCGGAAGCTGACGATGGCGGGGGATTAGGTGCATGTTAAGAAGGCGGCGAGTGCTGAGTCGGTGAAGAAGGCGATTGAGGAAGCGGGCGGCAAGATTAAACACGAGTACAGCATCTTCTCTGGGTTTGCCGCCACGCTTCCCCATAATACCATTAGTTCTCTCAAGGGACACGAAGGTGTAGAGGCAGTCTACAAGGACGGTGAAGCTCACACTACCGAGGCTGCCACCTAAAGGCTCACCGAGTGGATGACGTCTCCCACCATTCAATCAACTTTTTTTGGATTTTCACTTCGATGTCTCTAGTTTTATTCTATTTTTTCTTTGTTTATCTGGATTTGTTTTTAGTTTATTTTGAATATGAGATTCTATGTTTTTGGTTTTTAGCTTCGATCTTTCTTTGTAGTGCTGCTCTTTCACAGCCTCCTCCTCATCACCAACTCACGCGATGCTGGCAGGCATCCAGAGGCACACCCGGTATGCGTCTAAAAGGTGCATACGGAGTTTCAGTTCTCAGAGCACAGCTTTATCAGAGTCACGGCATACGCAGTTTTCGGATGCATCACTTCGCGAACTGCTCGCCAAGGTTAGTCATACAGCTGGATACGCTCTGGTCCCGACTAACATCCTAAGTTCTCGGCAGAATCAGAAAACAGGTATGACGCTTATATTCAAAATACCCAAATACCGTTACCTGACCGATTAGAATAACCTTAGATCACTTGGCTTGGCGAGGCATCGAGGCTCGGAATGAAGCGAACCTTTTGAGCAATGCCGAGTACACAATGAGCCAAATAATAGTGGTATGAATTATCATGAGCTTGTTATCCTTTGGTTGTTATTCTTACAAGGTCTAGCGTCTAGCACACCGTCTTCGTGATCTTCGAAACCTCCCGCATCTGGTCGTCCTGAACCCACACATCTCTCGCATTTACAACCTCTATCTCTCCTCTTTGATTGATCTCTACGAGTGGAAAGTACCCAAGACTGTGGAAGAGAACAGAGTGTTTGTGCAGCATCTCAGCGAGCTTGTGGCCTTCCACGCGGACACCATCCCAACGCTGTCCAAAGGCTTTGTCGAATGCGGCCGCTATATCGATAACGACACCATCAATAAATTTATCGATACTCATCTGCGAGCTCGTATTGGCACGCGGCTTCTCGCAGAACATCACATTGCACTTTCGGGCGACGCCGAGCCAGGCTTTATTGGCGTTATTGATACCCATCTTAAGCCTGCAAACACTCTACATCGCACCGCAGAGTTTGTTGGAGACATCACCGAGCTCAAATACGGAATTTCTCCTTCGCTGACAATTGACAACGGCGCTGATGTCGATTTTGCCTACGTCCCCGTTCACCTCGAGTACATTCTGACCGAGGTGCTAAAAAATGCATTCCGTGCCACCATTGAAGCCAAGCGGCCGGACGACGAACCCATCAACATAACCATCGTCAAGGCTCCCTCGTCAAAATACCCCAACACAGACTCGGTCGTGATCCGCATCCGTGATCGTGGCGGAGGTATCCCACCAGAGCTTCAGAGCAATATCTGGTCGTACGCTTTTACTACCTTCGACGCAAATGAAGGTACCGGGTTCTCAACGCTGAATTCTCCTCCAGGCGACGGCGGTTCTTCGCTCGCGGGAATGGGCTACGGCTTACCACTCAGTCGCGCCTATGCCGAGTACCTAGGCGGCTCGCTCGAGCTACAGAGCTACTACGGCCTCGGAACAGACGTCTACATAACCCTCCTTGGCCCTCAGTTGGATGCATGAATGTACGAAATGATAGTTGAAAAAAATGACTTTTTCCTGAATAGAATGCTGTAAACTACCCCCATCCCCCTTTCCCGTACTGTACATGCTGTCAAAAACCCACCCTTTTCCTTCTCATCAATTCTCAATAAAACAACAAAAATCAAGTGCAGATGTCTTCCTGACGTGTCTCAACAGATGGCTGACTGCAGGATAATCCGGACTGCCTTCGGTGATGCGCTTGACACCAGACGTATCTGCAATCGCCGCAAACGCACGCGTGCCATATGAGCCTGCCTTTGAACTCAGGTAGGTGCCGAGCGTCGACAAAAAGAACTCCAAATCAACGGTAGCCTGCAGCACACCAAAGTGTGAGAACGAGTCGATGGACCGGAACGCCTCCATCAAGGATAGGCAGGCACGGTCGCTGAGCGTGGAGATGATTTGTGTCAAAAGTTTTGGCGCCGTCAGCGAGACGTGAGAGTGCGTAAGTACTAAAAGCAGAAGCGTCTCATAGACATACCGACTCACGTCCCTCGGCAGCTCATCGGCTGTTGGTCCGTGTGTTGCAGATGCAGGAGACTGCTCACTGCGACCATCCCATCGAATGCCAGATTCGAGAATGCCAGTCTTGATGGTAGTGCGAATGGCTGAAATACGGGGCTCAACAAATGAGTTGAAGAACGTTTCCTCATTCTCGCCAATGCTCTGCTGGAGCTTCTGCAACGGACTCGAGAGGTCCGTATGAAAGGCCTGATCAAACTTGCGGTGTAACATCGGCATGATTCGCTTTCTGAGCTCACGAAGATTACACAGCAACAGAAGCGTGCGCATGTCTGGGGTGAATTTGCTGGCACCAAGCTCATACACCGGCGATGTCAGAGTCGTCGATTCGTTCGGACCATCAACCAACAGCAACAGGTCATCACGAATCATGTAATTCGATTGAATAAACTGATCTTGAAGACCAGAAACCAATTTGACCTCAGGTGGCGGCAAGATATTCGTGCTCTGCTGAGCTTCCGACACGTAGACAATTTTCGTCACTTGCCGAATGATAAATTCCTGATAGGCCAAAATAACAGCCGGAGCATCAGTGTGATTCTCATACTTTTGGTTTGCATCCCAAAGCTCGATATCCTTGAATTCTTTACAATCTTGCTTCCAGGTTGCACAAACAGCTCCGATAAAGTTCTGACGGATACCAGATAGCACAGCAATGACGGCATCACGAGGAGATTTAAGTTGATTACTCATGAGATCGGTAGCTTGCGAGGTGAGATTCGCCATTATTTCACTCAAAAAGCTAGCTGTACTGAGAGCATTGGCGCGGGGAGGTAAAAAGCCGTACTTTGAGGCAGGAGCGTCAAAGTCCATGTCTATCACACCGCCAAATATGCCATAGATATTCTTGTAGAGAAGCTCGACAGCCTTCTGAATACCCTTTATGGTATCATCAACCGTGTATTTGGTTAATTGCAGATGCGGCCGAGACTGGCCGTGCCAACCTACTGGCAAGGTCTTTTGATGTCGACCTTCTAAAAATCCATTGGCACACTCCCAGAAAGCTGCAATCTTACCACCCAAGGTGAACGAAAGCATTTGACATGATGTTTTAAGCAGCAGCCACAATTCTAAAATATCCGGAAAGTCAACTACATAGTCCATATCACCAACTTTGAGAGTGGATTTAATATGTGAGGAGTTGAAAGGTTCGCGTAGATAGGCCATCGACTGTTGGTGTGCCTTATTCTGCTTGACGGCATCCTGCTGATTTATTTCGCGACGAGCAGCAATCTGGCGCTGAAGGTCTGCAATCTTACTCTGCAGCTCTTTAGTTTTGTGATCAATTTCTGAGATAAGATTGTCAATTTGAGAGTTCATCCAAATGGTTATCGGGTTATCCAAGACGCCCAAATCGAGCAGCACTGCAATGTACTTGAGAAAGTCCCCATCCGGGCCAGTGGTAGACAACTTATTCCAAATATCAGCCTTGTACTGTTCAATGACGACCGTTATCTGTGCCCAGATCTTTTCTGTGATGCGACGCTGCTGCAGAGCAGTGTCAATTGCCCGATCATCGTTGGCAGACCCAGCTATTGTTTCGGTCGCCTGTCGCGCATCTTCAAGGGTATCACGTCCACGTTTGTAGTCCCGAAGCAGCGAATCGTGGTCTGCACGCCGTATACTATCCCGCAAGGCTGAGGGAAGGTTGAAGAGGTACTTGTATCGTTCCAAGATGTAGAGTGAAGACGTCAATCGATCGGCCTTGACTTTGTTATCCAAAACCGGCTTCATAATGAGAGATGCTTTGGCGTTGGTTTCATTGAGGACGTCGCGGATGTCGGCGAGGCCCCAGTCAGACTTTTGATTCAGCGTCTGGCTCTTCATGGACGCGTACGCATCGTCCAGCGTATCCTTCACACTAACAAACCGACCAAAATTATCGCGCACAAGTGACTTTAGATCCTGCGACTGCTGGTCGATAGAGCCTTCGAGATAGTCGAGTGACTGGACGAGGTCGGCAAATGAAGTATCCGAGTGCACGTCGCGCAAAAAGGCGTTTGGATTGAATTTCTTTGAAGATATAAGGTACTTTTTGCGAGTATAGAGGTCCTCATCAACAGGAACTGCAGCAGAGCGTAGCACCGTCATCACCGAGTTCTTCAATCCCAAAGGGTCTGTTTCATCCTGAGGCAAACCAGCTGCCTGCAATTCACCCGACCTTTCCTCACTACTTTCCCACGTCTGTGGATCAAGATTCGCAATACCATAGTGCTGCAAAATGTCTGCCATCTGCGTTTTGGGTGCCGTTGACTGAAGCTCAAGTCGACTTACAATTGACTACAATTTGACTACGAGCAAATCACTTGGTTGTCTTGCCAACATAAGTTATTAAACGTTTAACTTAGAGCGGCGACCTCGGCATAAACAAAAAATTTAACCACAGCCAAAAAAACTTCTCGGGAAACTCCAAAAAAGTAAAAATGTTTGTGAAGCAGTTTGCGCGTCCATTGGCTCAGTCAGGCGTCATTTCGGTGAGTTTTTATTACATCAACTTTTTTGTTGTTGCTGTGGTGTTTGTTCACTGCTGCTCCCACCAACGAGGTTTAGTTTAGCGGGAGCTAACCGTGGGAACAGACCCGAGTCTTGGGAAGTCGAGGAAAGCAGGTCGCTGCCTTCACCGGAAAGAAAGATACCGATGTGAGTTGGAATTGGATTTAAGCAGTTGAGCCCCTCCGAGTTGAGAGAACTGTTGGCCGGGGTGCCGTTGTCCAATTGGCCAATGGGCTTTTTGGGCTCAACCCGGAACTGCGATAGAAAGAGAAACGAATCGACTGACCTTTGTTTGCGCCTGTATTTGCTTTTTGACTTTTTGTCATTTAGCATTAATACTGCGCTTTTATGTGTTTTAGGGCAAATATACTGTTACTTTGATTGAGGGTGATGGTGAGTTGCTATCCTTGCTAGCCGCGGGACTGGTCGGCAAAATGCCTGCACACTCAAAACTAACATCCTTTTAGGTATCGGTCCCGAGATCGCTGAGGCCGTCAAGAAGATCTACGCTGCTGCCAAGGTAATTTGCTTCCAGGGTGTTGGTTGGCTCTACTAACTCGCTCGCTTAGGTCCCCATCAAGTGGGAACCCGTTGATGTCACTCCCATCTTGAAGGATGGCAAGACCGCCATTCCCGATGTTGCCATCGAATCCATCAACCGAAACAAGGTTGCTCTCAAGGGACCTCTTGCTACCCCCATCGGCAAGGGCCACGTCTCGCTCAACTTGACCTTGCGTCGAACCTTCAACTTGTTTGCCAACTTGCGACCCTGCCGCTCTGTTGTCGGTTTCAAGACTCCCTACGACAATGTCGATACCGTCTTGATCCGTGAAAACACCGAGGGTGAGTACTCTGGTATCGAGCACGTCGTCGTTCCCGGCGTCGTCCAGTCCATCAAGCTCATCACCCAAAAGGCCTCTGAGCGAGTTCTTCGTTACGCCTTCCAGTACGCTGAGTCTGTCGGCAAGAAGGAGGTCCTTGTTGTCCACAAGGCTTCCATCATGAAGCAGTCTGATGGTCTTTTCTTGTCCACTGCCTACGAGGTCGCCAAGGACTTCCCCGGTATCAAGCTCGAGTCTGAGTTGCTCGACAACACCTGCTTGCGAATCGTCACCGACCCCGAGCCTTACAAGCCTATTGTCATGGTCATGCCCAACCTTTACGGTGATATCTTGTCTGACATGTGCTCTGGTTTGATTGGTGGTCTTGGTCTTACCCCCTCTGGTAACATGGGTTCTGAGGTCTCCATCTTCGAGGCCGTTCACGGTTCTGCCCCCGATATTGCTGGTAAGGGTCTTGCTAACCCCACTGCTTTGCTCTTGTCCTCCGTCATGATGCTCCGACACATGGGCCTCGAGGAGTACGCCGCCAAGATTGAGAAGGCTGCTTTGGACACCCTTGCCTCTGGCAAGGAGAACATCACCGGTGACTTGAAGGGTTCTGCCAGCACCGAGCACTACACCGCTGAGATTGTCAAGCGATTGGCTTAAACACCCCGCCCATGGGTATTTTATACATTACCAAAAAAAGGATTTATGCCTTTTTAACTAGAAATTAACTGATGTGGATGATGATTCAACCAAACTAGATGTAATCGTTAATCGATCCTATAATGAACTGTTGCGACTCGTAGACCGGTAGCCCAACTTGATCTCTCGATCTTGTGTTGGAGTGATTCAACAACGAGTTTTGAATGTATTTTTAGTCATTTATCCTTGACCGTAGTGACTTTGGTCTTTTTTTTTATTGCTACGGTAGATAGATTGACTGATTCCTCCTTTCGCCAACAACGTCTACGTGACCAGACACGCTTACACCCACCCTCTTGCGCCAGCCCGTTGTCTTTTTCTCTCTACTACTCATCTTTTTCTTTAGAGAGACAAGATATGGCTGAGGCTACAGATGCTCGGTCGGGCTCCCCCGAGGTACTTGCTGGACCGAGTCTGCACATGCCGGCTGAGCCAACGACCCCACCACCGTCGGATCATGGTCTGGACGATGATTCTATACTGTCAGAAAATTCATTGAGCTGCACTGACGGGTCTGTACAGTCCTCAACAGCTCTTGCTGTTGCGCCATTGACACCGCCTTTAGACGCCGTGGATCCGGCAGCCGATATCTCCCCAGCTGAAAAAGATTCAAGCGAGAGTATGTCATTGCACGCTGTGGTGGCGCATACGAATAGTACTCCCGCTATCGATTCTCAGCACTCGCTCAGCACTTACCTTGCTGGGATCGAGGCCGAGTCGGATTCGGGCTCTTCAATAGCCTCCATGTCAGACTCAGATCTTTTAAAACTGGCTGCTTCCGACCAACAGGTGACGGCAGGCCAGCCGCCGGCCTCGTACCGTGACCCTACGGTCATCTTTCAAAACCTACTCATCACCGAGGTGGCTCTGCAGGACAAGTACTTTGAGCTGTGCGCTAGGCGGCGCAAGAACTCGCTTTTCCTTGTCTTACTCGTGTCATGGACAGGCTACTTTGGATACTTTACCGTCATCGAACCGGTGTCGACCTTGTACAGCATCTTTCTTTTGTGCTTCATGTTTGGCATATCAGCCCTGGGCTTATTTTATCTTTCCGGCGCATACTACAATACTCTACTCTACCCGCGGCATTTCATCGGAACTGCAAACAAAGGCCTTCGCCAGTTCAATGTCAAGGTTGTCTTCTGCTCATCGCGAGCCCGCTGGTGGTGGCGCCCTTCGTCCCTGACTAAAATGATCTTTTCCAATGAGTCCATTCTCGACGTCAAGGGCGGAAACGTCATCAAGCTCGCGTTTTTGCCCCGCACCTTCTCGCCCGACGTCCGCGAGGCCTGGGAGATCTATCGCGACGAGTACTGGGAGCGCGAAAACAAGCGCCGGTCAAAGCAACGGGATAAGCAAAGGCTCGCGGCGGCAGACACTACAACCAAGCCAAAGAAGAAACGCTCGGCCAAGACCTCTACCGACCCTTCCGCCAACCGCAAATCCAAAAAAAAGGTCGCCTCAACCCTCACGGGCAACCCAAGCAGTTGAGTTGGTGGTGGAGCTCAGCCATTCCGACTTGCCCATGTTCAAAATCGCATTTCTAAATTCAACATTAAGCTTAATTAGCATATGTACCATAGTCCCAATAATGATCCCTTAATGGCTGTGTACTACTCGTAGCATTCTCGCTCTACGTATACAAGTTTTTTTTTTAAACAAAATGTGCATTTACTAACACACAGTTAAACATATTTTTTTAGAAACAAAGCCAGCTTTTCTAACCCAAACACACAAATCAGTCAAAACGGATTTGTAACGCTTAGAGCTTGTCGTAGTAGACCTCGTAGCCGGGAACCTCGAGCTTCATACCCTTTCGCTTTCGGTTGTCGAGAACAATCTTACCAGATCGGGAGTTGGGGTCTCGGGGATCGTCGTACAAAGTCGACCAGTGATCGAAGACCATCTGGGGGAAAGCCTGACCACCGGTGGCCTGTCGGAGGGCATCAGTGAAACCGAAAGACTCGTTGACGGGCAAGTGGGCCTTGATGTTGAACAAGGGGGTACCGGGTCGCTGTTCCTGGTTGACGACAGTTCCTCGTCGAACGTTCAAGACAGAGAAGATACCACCAATGGCGTTCTCGGGACAGGTGATCTCGACCAAGAAGACGGGCTCCTGGATTCGGGGATCAGCAAGCAACATAGCAGCGTAGGTAGCACGTCGCATGGGCTCAACAATCTGACCGGCACCACGGTGGATAGCATCAGGGTGCAAAGTAACGTCCATAAGGTTGTATCGGGTACCACGCATGTGCTCGTGGAAGATGGGTCCCTCGGAGGTGGCCCACTGGAAGGCAGAGACGACAGAGTCCTTGATTTCGTTAAGGTACTGGACAGCCTTGGTCTGGTCAACAACAACGTTGGGACCGCGGGTATCGGGACCGAAACACCAGATCTTTCGGCCGTCAGTGACATCCCAACCGTAGTCGTCAGCCAAAGCACGGGCACGGAGCTTAAGATCGTCGGTAGCGTTGATCTTGCCCTCCTCAATAGCCTCGGTAACCTCCTCAGAGAGGGGCTCGGCCTTCAAGTAGATACGGTTGTGTTTGTTATCAGACTTGGCCAAAGCAGTCATGGAGGACTCGGCGGTACAGGTCTCTCGGTAAGAAACAACGGGAGGAGAGATCTTGAGGGGAATACCAGCGTGATCGTTCTGCAAATCGTTCAAGCAGATTTCCAAGTGCAACTCACCGGTACCGGCGACAATGTGCTCACCAGCGGGCGAGATAAAGGTCTGGACACAAGGATCAGACTTGGACAATCGCTTAAGACCTTCGACAAGCTTGGGCAAGTCACCACCGTTCTTAACCTCAACGGCGACCTGGACGACAGGAGAGACGGAGAACTTCATAACCTTCAAGTTGTGAGCGGTCTCAGAGGTGGTGATGGTACCAGACTTGAGCAAGAACTGATCAACACCGACCAAACCAACAATGTTACCGGCAGGAACATCCTCAATCTGCTCGACATATCGGCCCATCATCAAGACAGTACGCTGAATAGACTTGAGGAACAAATCGCTCTTCTTGCCAACCTCGTAGTTGGGGCCCTGAATTCGGACCTTCTGGCCAGATCGGACGGTACCAGAGAAGACACGACCGAAGGCGTAGAATCGACCCTTATCGGAAGTGGGAACCATCTTGGAAACGTACAACATAAGAGGTCCGTTGGGGTCGCAAGCTCGGATGGCGTTGCAGCACTCATCATCAGGGGGACCTTCGTAGAGGAGCTCAGCACGGTAGCTCTGAGCAGTGACGGGAGAAGGCAAGTGCAAGATAATCATCTCCAAAAGAGCATCGGCAGCAGGCAAGAACTTGCGCATGATGACCTTAAGAAGGGGCTTATCGGTAAGAGTCTTCTCGTCACCCTTGAGCTCAACGCCCAACTTCTCCAAAAGGGAGGGGATCTCGTCCTGCTTGAAGTTCATGACAGCGTTGAAGATTCGGAAGATAGGGTCCAAGATGAAGGTGTTGAAGGCTCGCTCCAAAGGCTCGCCATCAGCGCCAGTAGACTTGGTGGTCCACTTCTTGGTCTTGGGGTTGAAGTAGTTTTCTCCCCACAATCGCTGCATCATCTTGTTTCGGTCAACACCAAACTTCTTGGCGTATCGGATGGCAAACTGTCGGACAGTGAAAGCCCAGCCGTGAAGACCGGAACCGAAAGCAATGGTACCCTTCTCGGGGTAGACCTGGCAGTCTCCAAGAGACTCATCAACGTAGGTAGCAATGACGACGTTAACGGACTCAACAGTTCGCTCAAAGGACTGGTACAAGTCCTCCTTGGTGACCTGCAATTCGAGCAAAGCACGATCGACCTTGTTGATGATACAGACAGGCTTAATTCGCTCACCGAGAGCCTGTCGCAAGACAGTCTCAGTCTGGACACAGACACCTTCAACACAGTCAACAACAACCAAAGCACCATCGGTAACACGAAGGGCAGCAGTAACTTCAGAGGAGAAATCAACGTGACCGGGAGAGTCAATCAAGTTGATCAAAAACTCGGGACCAACAGTCTTCTGCTTGATATCGGCAACATCATCCTCAGTCATCTCAGCGTACAAAGTAATGGCAGTGGACTTAATGGTAATACCACGCTCCTGCTCATCCTTTCGAGTATCGGTGAATCGGGCATCACCAGCCTAAAAAATGTTAGCCTTCAGCCGCACACTGGAAAATTTTTTTCTCTCTTCCTGGAGAAAAAAAAAAAACTTACTCGAGCAGCGGAGATAATACCAGCACGGGAGACGAGGGAGTCGGTAAGAGTGGATTTACCGTGATCGACTGTAAGGCACAGATTAGAATACGGATTTCAAAGGTCAAAAGAAAAACATACCGTGGGCAATAACGGAGATGTTTCTCACGTTAGTGACCTTGTCCATCAACTCTCGCATTTGCTAAAAAAAAATGAGTCCTGTGAATTATTCCAAAGTCTGTTGGGCATACCTCAATTGTGAACTTGACTGCATCAAAGTTAGCTTCTTCAGCCACAAAAAAAAAATCTTTTTCCCTTCAAAAGACCAGAAAAAAAAACTCACCCATTTTGAAAGCTGAATTAAATTTAAAAACAAAAAAAAATTCAGTGTTCGCCCTTCAAAAATTCAACCGAAATTCAGTGAAAATTCCAGCAAAAAAAGCGTGGAAAAAGGAAAAAATTTTTTTTTTTTCTTCTTCAGAAGCGAAATTTTTTTTTGTTGCGTAGTGCTGAGAATTACACACACGTGACACATCATGTGACTTTGGAATATAAGTTATTAATATACAAGTTAAATTGATATGTCTCCCAGCAGAGCGGCGGGATCAAACAGAACGCTACAGAGAGGTTTTACGGTTTGATGAAGAGTGAAGGCGAATTGCCTGAAGTGGCAATACCGGTTAAGGTTCCGAGTGTATCACTTGCACCAGTTGCTGATCTGTGGAGCTATGAGCAGCGTTGGCAGGCCCAGTCAATCTTACCGACACTCTTTTTGGGTCCACTTTCTGCGTGCAAGGATCCAAGGTTTTCTAATGCACAGAGCAGAATTGTGGCTGTGACTCATCCCTCAACGGCGGGTTTGACGGTCAAGCGCTGCGCAAGATACGCTGCTATTGTGCTCGTGCTCAGTGACGAGCACAACGCAGTACCGCTGTTTAGACAAGCAATTGCAATAATTAAAGATACATTGGGAAAATGCGGCAACTGTCTTATTGCTTGCGACACCGGAAATGTCCTGGCTGCTGCAATAGTCTCGGCTTACTTGATGGGTGAATTAGGGTAGGATATGAGCTTCAGTAAGGTTAATATTAGCTTACGTTATTAGCATGGGGTTGGTTCAGAGTATACATCATGTCCAGCGCTGTCGGTTCAGTGTCACACTTGACAGCTCACTACAATATTCACTCTATGCCTGGAACACTATATGCGAAGCAACTAGGCAAACCGAGCTTGTATCAAAGCCAAACGACCCAAAGACTAAACGGAGAAGGTCTACAGACAATGATAGTGACGGGTAGTTGATCCAGATATATCTGTCCCCAAGAACTCCGCCCTTCAACCCAAGAACAACGAGAATAATCATCTTATCTGCTCCGCTTGGGGTTTTTTTTTTTTAATTGCTATTCTTTCTGCTAGTATGCGTTGCTTGCTACTTCCAGCATAGCTTCCAGTATCCTTACAACCTCAGAATATTGCCACTCCAGTACGAGCGTGAATACTTAGTCACGACTAAGATCCAAGATTTGGTCAAGATTTGTGCTAGGAATGCCCTGCGTCTTATGAGCTATGGCAAAAGAAAAAAAGATCTGCCCGAGCCGAGGCTTCTTGCTCATAGTCTATCACCCAGACCTCCAATAGAGACTTGTAATCTTTTTAAACAGCAGAAAATATATTCATAATGAACTTTGCTGTAGTCAAATCGAATTGTGCTTGTTAGATGGGGGTCGTCTCGGAGCATCAAAAATTTTTGATCCCTCCCAACCACCACCCAAAACCTCTCAAGATGGGTAAAAAGTACGTTCTCAACCGGGAGATCCTGTCATAAATCTAACAAGCGTTTAGAGATAAGAAGGGAAAGAAGCAAGACTACTGGGACGAGGAATTCGAAGAGGATCTCGACGAAATATCCCAGGAGCAAGGTGCTGCTCCTGCAGCCGACCCTGAAGTCGATGAACTCGCCGACGATCTTGGAGGGCTCATGTCTGCGATTAAAAAGTCCAAAAATAAGAAGGATTCGAAAAAGGCAGATCTGGACGAAGAGGAAGCCTCGCCTCAGCCTGAAATTGTCGTTCAGGTGAAGAGCAAAAAGGAAAAGGAGCGTGAGAAGAAGGAGCGCGAAAAGCTTAAAAAGAAGCAGCAAGCTGAAAAGAAGAAGGCTTCCAAGGCCCAGGAAGACGATGAGCCTAAGGAGGCAGCAAAGACTGAAGTCGAGACCCCTGCCGATGCGCCTGCTGCTGCCGCCGCCGCCGCTAAGCCCAAGAAGAAGGGCAAGTCTTCGATGATTGCCGCTTTGCAAAAACAGGTTCAAGCTCAACGTGATGCTGAAGAGGCTGCTCGACGCGCCGAGGAAGAAGAGCGACAGCGTGCCGAAGAACAGGAGCGTCTACGTGAAGAAGAAGAAGCCCGCTTGGAAATCGCTCGTGCTGCCAAGAAGGAAAAGGAACGACTGAAGAAAGAGGAACTCAAAGCACAGGGAAAACTCTTGACTAAGAAGCAGCGAGAGCAGCAGGCTCAGCTTGAGCGTCGACGACAGGCTCTTCTTCAGTCTGGCAGCCTACAGGTTGCTGGCTTACAAGATGGTGAAGTTGCACCTGCACCTAAGCGACCAGTCTACGGCAAAAAGAAGAAGCAGTCTACTCAAACTAGTTCTTCAGCTACACCCGAACCCGAATCACAACCCAAACCCAAGGTCGAGGCCAAGAAGCCCGAGCCTAAAAAGGAACCCAAAAAGGAAGAACCTAAAAAGGAAGAACCTAAAGCAGAAGACGAAGAAGATCCCTTGCTTGACGATTGGGAAGCTGCTCTTGACTCTGACGGATCTGTGAAGGCTTCTTGGGACGATCCCTCTGAGGACGAGGCCGAAGCCGAAGCCGAGGCTGAGGCTGAAGATGATGAAGAATCGGAAGATGATGAAGATGGGTCTAGCGATGAGTCGGAATCCGACGACGATGGCCCTACCGCAGCTGAACTTGCCGAAGAAAAGCGCAAGCAGGAAGCTCGCGAACGCCGTGAAAAGTCTCATCAGGCTGCTCTCGATGCTCGCTCGACTGACAATTTGCGATCTCCAATTTGCTGTATTCTCGGTCATGTCGATACTGGTAAGACCAAGCTTTTGGATAAAATCCGACAAACCAACGTTCAGGAGGGCGAAGCTGGTGGTATCACTCAACAGATTGGTGCTACTTATTTCCCCATTGACGCCATCAAGAAGAAGACTGAGGTTATGAAGAAGCCTTTTGACTTTAAAATCCCTGGTCTTTTGGTCATCGACACACCCGGTCACGAGTCCTTTACCAACTTGCGATCGCGTGGTTCCTCGCTTTGTAACATTGCTATTTTGGTTGTCGATATTACACACGGTTTAGAACAGCAGACTTTGGAATCAATTCGATTGCTTCGTGACCGAAAGACTCCTTTTGTTGTCGCTCTCAACAAGATTGATCGATTGTACGACTGGAAATCAATTCCCAACAACTCTTTCCGTAACTCTCTATCCAAGCAGAAAAAGTCTGTTGTCCGAGAGTTTGAAGACAAACTTGAAAAGACAAAGTTGGCTTTTGCCGAACAAGGTTTGAACGCTGAAGTTTACTACGAGAATAAGAATATGGCTAAGAATGTCTCTTTGATTCCCACTTCGGCTATGACCGGTGAAGGTGTTCCTGATCTGCTCATGTTGCTCGTTGAACTCACCCAGACTAAGATGAGCCAGCAACTCATGTACTTGTCGGAGCTTGAATGTACTGTTTTGGAAGTCAAGGTTATTGAAGGATTGGGAACTACTATCGACGTTGTTCTCTCCAACGGTATCTTGCATGAAGGTGACCGAATCGTTTTATGCGGTATGAACGGACCGATTGCTACCAACGTTCGAGCACTACTTACACCTCAGCCTCTCCGAGAACTTCGAATCAAGGGAGAGTACGTCCATCTCAAGGAGGTCAAGGCTGCTCTTGGTGTTAAGATTGCTGCTAATGACTTGGAAAAGGCCGTCGCCGGCTCTCGACTTATGGTTGTCGGCCCTGACGACGATGAGGAGGAGCTTATGGACGAAATCATGTCCGACTTGACTGACCTACTCGACTTTGTGGACCGAAGCGGAAAGGGTGTGAGTGTTCAGGCTTCAACTTTGGGTTCTTTGGAAGCTCTTTTGGATTTCCTCAAGGATATGAAGATTCCCGTCATGGGTATCAACATTGGACCTGTTTTCAAGAAGGACATTATGCGATGTGCTACCATGCTGGAAAAGGCTCCAGAGTATGCCATTATGTTATGTTTTGATGTCAAGGTCGACAAGGAGGCTGAACAGTACGCCGAAGAGCAAGGTGTCAAGATCTTCAAGGCGGATGTTATTTATCACTTATTTGATATGTTTACTGCTTACCAGGAGAAGCTTTTGGTGCAGCGCAAGAAGGACAATGCCGCCAATGCCGTCTACCCTTGTGTTCTCCGCACCATCCAGATGATCAACAAGCGTAACCCCATGATTATTGGTGTTGAGATTGTTGAAGGTGGTCTCCGTGTCGGTACCCCAATCTGCGCGGTCCGAACGGGCGCTGATGGAGAGAAGGTCATTTTGGAGCTCGGCAGAGTGTGAGTTTTTTTTTTATATTATTTTTTGGTTACAGGTTTACTAACTTTTACCAGGACAAGTCTCGAAGTCAACCACAAGTCCGTCGACAACGTGCGCAAGGCTACCTCTGGTGGTGGTGTCGCTATGCGTGTCGAAGGCGCTTCCAACCAGCCCATCTGGGGACGTCACATCGACGAGTCGGATGCGCTCTACTCGCTCATCTCGCGAAAGTCCATCGACATCCTCAAGGATCCTGCTTTCCGTGATGACGTTTTGCGAGAAGACTGGCTGCTTATCAAGAACCTTAAGCCCGTTCTCGGAATTCCTTAAATCTGAACATCGCAATGATTCTTTTTGTATATTGTTAAATCGTTGATAGAGCATGTTTTGTGCTTTTAAAAGCAAAGTATTTTTTTCCTGTTCAATCAACCACCGTATCTTTGTAGACGACATCAAAGTCTACGAAGAGTAACACAACTACTCTTACAAAGGCCCGAATATCGGGCACCGTAAGACAGTATAAATAAAATACTACTATATTAAACCTATAGAACGCCATTCCAAGAAATGCAAAACAAAAAACATAAGACAAAACAAAAAACATAAAACAAAGCAAAACTTATAAAACACAGCCATGATTTTAAGCGCTCCCGAGTACGGTTTCGTAAGCCAATTCTACATCTGTTAGCTTGTGCGTTTATTTTAAACAACTTTCCACTTACCAACTTCACGCGTCAACCCTTGAAGAGCAACGATAATCAATTGATGAATAAAATGTGGAATCCGCTCGCGGTTTACTCCTAGCCATTCAATTGGAGGGGTGGCTTCGCCCATATCCTTCAGCTCGGGCCGGTTGATCACAGGAGGCTTGAGAGGAATGTACACATACAACGATTCATTAAGTTCATGAACCTCGCCGGGTACCGGAGGCTTGGAAGGCTTATCGGTAGAACGCGAGGAACGCGCCATACCCATTCCTCGTCGCATATCGTAGGCTTGGACAAGATTATTCCACATATCACGGATATAATTGGCCGATCCAATATTCCATCGAACTTCCACACGGCCTAGTAGCCCTCCTTTGAAGAGGAAGCGAACCTCGTTCGAAAGATTCGTTTCCCAGGTACGCATCTCAACCTCAAGAGTGGGAATGCGAATTAAGACACCACCCTTGGCATTGTCAATATAGGAAACGTAATCTTCAATCTGAACTTCTTTAAGATTTTGATCAAAGCTCTGCTTATTTGTAGCTAGCGCAACTTCAAAAGTCGTCATACTCATTTGAAGACCACTCTTCAGCGTCTCTTTGAAGGAACTTTCCTGGAAGCGAAAGCTGGAGTCGGCAACCTTGATTTTCAAAATTGTGTCTTCCGTAAGGGATGTTGGAAAAATATTGATCGAAAACATGGACAACGAAACCAAAACTTCAGTCTGTAGCCTAGGGAACATTTTCTTCATGCTCTCCTTGATGGCATTTTTAGGATGAGCGATCGTAGGTGTAGAGTCACGTAAAATAGCACGATAGTCACTGACTTGCTGCTGACTAAGACGTAGGAATGTTTGAGCTATAACGACAAGTGTAGCGGGACCCAGTGTGGTCATATATCCACGAATAGCATTACCATAGACAAACCCGATTAGCAAATCACCAACTTCCTCATCATTAGTCAACTGATTGTACAAATACAAGTCAAACACTTGACCAGTAAAGATCAGAAACGTATCAAAATCAAATGCAAGTCGACCTTTGAACTCTTCAAAATTGAACCGAGCACGCACTCTAGGTGTCTGGAACGCCGACATAGTGTTCGAGTTTGGCCATTTAATAAACGTTCGCAGTTGAAGAGTGTTGACTTCAATGAATCCATCCAGTCTGCCAACGCATGTTAATGTGATTTTCTTTAAGCCCAGAACCATGTGCTGTTCCCAATCAGTTGCCGTGCTAGAAGACAAGAATAATGAATCAAGCGAACCAGTTAACCGGCCTAAGGACTGACCAAAATCTACAGTCGTATGTACTCGCCGCAAAGAGAAGATAAATTTCCAAGGGAAGGCTGTCGTGTTGGCAACTCGTCTATACTTTTCCACAAGTAGCGAATCCTTCGATATTTGAGGATCGTCATCCTTCTTCAGAGCAGTCATTAAGCTCTCATTAGGCTGCCATATATCGAAAAACAAATTGATATCATGCATCTGCTTATAGTTGAGATACAAAGAAATATCATTGACATTTCCAACAACTTGAAGAATTTTACTCTCATCGCTTCTAGAATAAAACAAATTCGCAAGGACATTATCAACCATAATTTTACCACTCAATTCTCGAGAGTAAATATGTTGAAGCGATATTCCCAAATTTCTGAGATTAACAGAGAGTGCGTAAAAACGTCCAAGACTCTCCTCTCTACAAGAGACTAAAGATATTTGTGATTCAAAACCAGCTACAGCAGCAACTCGTGCTGTTGGCTCACAGCTCAAGGTCAATTGCTGACGACCGATGTTGACTCCAACACTGATATCCCACTTTCTCAGCAGCATGTCAGCAGGATCAGAAGAAGTATGTTCTCCAGTCAAGTTAGAATCAGTCGATCTGTGATTGACAGCGACAGATTGACGCATTGCCTCTTTAATTTGACCAGCCGCTGTACCTAAAACAGGTAACAAGCGAGGACTCAATAAATTAGTAGAAGAGCTAATAGCTACTTCAGCAGTCAATGAAGGTTTTTTCTTCTTTGAATTATTATACTCGGATCTCACATGAAGACCAGGAACTTCAAATATAGCGCTTGGTTTGGGAGTAGAATCACCTTCATCTACACCAACTTGTTCGCCTTCAACTTCGTTGTAGTGAATTCTGAGTTCCTCCCTAAATTGATCACCCCAGACTTGTACTGTCGAACCCGCAAATGAAATGTCAGCATGAAGCAAAACAATCCTTTCGGCCTCATTCAAAGCTGCCACCATGGGGTCGGAAGTCTTCTCAGTTGGGTGGTTGACAGGTTGAATTCCCGAGAACATTTCTAGATATGTTTCATATGTTTCTTTCATCGAGCGCTGAATACATACACAGCGCTTAATAGAAGCTGGAGTTATAACCGTCAGAATCTCATCACCTTTGATTTGAGCAGAGACTTTCTTTTCTCCGTTGCTCATAACTTTGGACGCAACACAAACATATATGTGAGGTAAAATAGCATACGAGCCAGGCTCGATTTCTGGAACCGTTTCACCTTCTTGTCCTTCTAATGGATTGAGGTCACCATTTAATTTCACACAGAAATTAAGCATTGAAATCTTAAGAGAGCGTAGATTTTTAAAGTCCAACGATATACTATCCGTTGCAAAAACCAAGTTGGTAGGTATGCCCTCCGCCATACCACATGACCACACAAACGAAATAGAATTCAACACTATTGCAACCTCGGAACACTCAGAGAGCTTGAAAAGTTTATTTTCAACTTGATCATGTTGTGAACCTATTCCATGAGCCTGTGATTTTTCAGTATCAGGACTCTTTCGTTCAAAACGTTCCTCCAAATGATTCAACACTTGTCCAGCAAATATAAGCGCTTCACAAGATGCATTTACTTTGAAAAAGTCGCTCCTTACTGAAATAAGACTCGCTTTACCTGAAGATTTATCAGTAGAAAGCGAGGCTTCCAAAACCAAGTTAAAAGAAAGTAAGGGCGGATTATCATTCGGTAACAAAGGGTGTAAGACGCCAATGCTGAAAGAGGGTATACTGAAATATATCTGAAGAACATCAGAGATTGGGCCAGAACGATCAAATTCACCACATCTAAGAAGCAAGGCAACCTTTTCAATCTCAATCAATAAGCTTGACCGGTGTGGAGAGGTAGCACCAATCGCAATTTTTCGAATGTTGGTAGAGAACTGGTAGATTAAATTAAAAGGCGAGGCTTTTTTCGTACCAGTTGACACCAAGGATATAGGTTTCGAAGAAGAATAGTGTAACTTAACCAACTTCACTTTGTCATTAAGACCATTCCACATATTTTGAATATTGCTAATTTCACTCTTGACATGGTTTCCATTGAGAGTATTAATTAATGAAGGCAACGAAGTTGCATCGAGCATTATATTTTCAATCACAACATCGCAAGCCACAATCAGACCTTTCTCGATGATCTCCTTGAATCGTATAGCACCTTCAATTTTAGGCAATTCTGCATCAGATACACTGAAAGCTTTGCCGTGAATGCGTCTTAAAACTTTATGACACTGACTGCCAATTTCGAAAGACACATTACTGTAGCTACCGAACTCGTACTCGGGTAAAACTACCAGCATAATTTTGGTACCGGACATAACATATCCTAAAGAAGGCAAAATATGAAAGTCTAGCTTAAAGGATTGAACAGACATGGAAAGTTCTAAAGGAATATTAGGCACACTTTTATGCATAGTGACTTCAGAATCTGATGTAGGGCTCGATTTGTTCATATCAAGCAAATTCCAAACATGCTTAATGTCAGTATCTAGGAATTTAGACGCAACAGAAATCAATTTCGACAAATCACGACTCTGTTCGAAAATGAACTCCTCAACATTTATGTGCAGAGATTTCTCATCTTTTACAACTGCAAACTTATCCGATAAACAAACTTTAGAGCGACGAACACCTAGCCAAGAAATCGGACTCGGATCATCTCTGGCGAAAACATCAAGTTCTAAGGCAGAAAATCCATGTACAAAAGTGAAAATTCGCGCAGAATCACCAATGAGAAAGCCATCCAGTTTTGATTCGTCGTTAATAGATCCTAAAATACTAGTTTCTAAAGTGTAGTACCCCACTTG
Source organism: Trigonopsis vinaria (assembly GCA_030582095.1). Taxonomy (NCBI): domain Eukaryota; kingdom Fungi; phylum Ascomycota; class Trigonopsidomycetes; order Trigonopsidales; family Trigonopsidaceae; genus Trigonopsis; species Trigonopsis vinaria. The sequence goes on along the minus strand of JAKTWP010000001.1, from coordinate 510,956 downwards.
AAGCACTACCGACTCGCTTTCAAAAGTGGAAACAAACGAGTCACAAGAAACAAAGATATGGAATTCATATACTCTCTGAGATTTAGACTTTTTAGAATCAAGAATAGGTAAGGTAGGCTGCGACTGCAAAACGGGGAGGGTAGCTTTAGACGGCACGACCTCCTCCTTCTCCGGCTTTAAGGTTTGTACACATTTAGCAACAAGTTCGAGAAGACTCCAGCTAATAGCATCACGTATACCAGCACAATTAGTCACAACGTTTAAAGAGCGTTTTTCAGAAGGGCCTCCCGCGTTATTTGCTTCTCCTGAAATCGGGTCGTCGTACATTGTTATTTCAAAGCAATCAACGCTAACATAATTCTCTTCACTTCCCATAATAATTCGAACCATAAAACTTTGAAGATCAAGTAAGTACTTTGAAGCCGTAGACGAGACCTCTCTGATCGCAGCTTTGACCTTTTCTGGTTCAAAAACAAGTTCTAATAAATAATTTTGAGACAAATTTGGCAGTTCCCAGGCTCTCCACTGATGAAATATATCTGTCACAATTTTCAAGGCGTTGGGAGAGGGCTTGGAGTTTTCACTGGAGAGCTTTTCTGTCATCAAATCATGCATGCCCTCAGGAAGATGACGCACAATATGCCGCATTCTTGCCAACATTTTCCAACAATCATCTGTTCGAACATGTCTGCTAGAAGACCTTACGATATGCGTTGGTTTTGTCAAAGCTGTTGGATCGTCTTCAATCAAGCCAGACTCACCCGAAACAACTAGGGTGAATATCGAATCCATCACACTCAATTTCCGCTGCTCAAAAACTTTTCCGAGATCACTGAAAATAGGTTCTAGAATTTTCTGATATGACTTGACCAAGTTTATAAGCCAGGGAATAGATTCACCATTGAGAACGATTTCGTTGGTTTTACTTCTTATTGTTCCAACAGCTTCCGCTTGTCCGTTATACCATGCTTCAAATTGCTCTAGCTTTAAAAGAAAAAATTCTGGCTGTTGGATATTTGAAGTAGTCACCGATTCCAAATGGTCGCTGTCAGGAAATACTTTCAGGTACAGTTCGTCAAATTTGATGAAGAAATCCTGAAGCTCAATTATATCAGCCGGATATCCAATTTCCCGTAATTGCTTTCTAAGAATCCCCGAGAATAAAAGGGATTCCAGTTGAACGCATTGTTTACCTGTAAATGTATCAGAAGACTTTATATTATCACTTTGTGATAAATCGAAATTTCCGAATCTTAGCGAAATCACCGGGGTGATGATTCGAAGAGCATCGGTAATGTCTTTACCCATAGACTGTAGTGCGAGATATCTGGAAACTGAAAATTGTAAACTATCCAAAAGATTTTCAATGTTCTAAAACAAGTTAGAGCCGATTTAGCAATAGCAGTGCGGACCTACCATAAAATGAACTTCTTTGACTGCCTCAATTAATGAGGAAATAGCACTTGGGTTTACATAGGCATGTATACCCGAGACGAATTCGAGAATGTAGCTTTCATATAGAACAGATGGATCGTAGTCTTCTAGGTAGTGTATTTCACGACCAGATGCCATGAATGCATAATCATTAAAAGTAGAGGACTTGTAGTTTTGAGATTCCCGGCCTGAAGATGAGTGGCCCATATTTCCAAATCGTCCAGGTGGAAGGAACCTATTTTCAAAATCATCCTTATTATTTACTTCCATATCACAAAGACCGGAATTGTCGTCCATCAAGTCAACATCTTCAGAAGATATTGATGATCCAGAAACAGCGGTGGTTCTATTAGGGGAACTAGAATCAGACCGGTTACCGACCGTTTCAGAATCGCTTCTTGTTCCAAAACTACCTTTAGACATTGTTAGATTATAAAAAATACTTGAAGACCAATCAAACTTACTATTGACAGGTCTATTTAAAAGGGGAAGAGGCAGTGTAGGCTGTATTCGCTCCAATACCTTCGGATTTTTTCCTGCACCTCGTACCCCTGGTTCAATCAAAAAAACGCATCTATCAAATGGTCCATCATGAACAGCGACATGGAACTGCTGCTGTTCTCTAGTGCTTTCAGCATTGCGTTTTATTGTGAAGTTGGTCAAAAAAATAGACGTATCAAACCGTGCTTGAACCCTATCAGTTTGCTTATCGATACAAATAATATCAATATCAGGAATATGCAGATCGATCCGAGAAGAATATCGACGAGTTGCCCAATCGTTCAGACCAAGGCGAATCTCGCCGGTTGATGCCTTATAAATGAAATTCTCGGTTTGTGCTTTAACAGATAAAGATTTAACGTTTATAGTGAGAAACGTCACGTCATTTAAGGGTGGGATATCTGCGTTCAAAGAGTTCTCCAAGTCAGCGAAATTCAATTTAAAGCTGTGCTCAGCAGAAATTAGGGATTTAAAAAAGAGAAGGTCACTGTCAATAATCGTGTCGCCAAGCTGAATTTCCCAATTGCAAATATAGGTCGGTTCTGTAGGGGGGAGCCCAAACATACGATGTGCATATACATGTATGCCATCTATAAATAATTGATCGCCCTCGAAAGGCAAATCGCGGTTAAACGTGGAAACGGTTGGATCATCCGACATAATTTCTTGAAGCGAGCCTCTAATTGGGCTTATATCAACTTCAAAATCTAAAGAGAAAGAGTTAACTCACCAACGACTTCCAGAGCTAATAAATACCAACTTACCCATATAGTAGTTTGTGAACCGTGTTTCAAGATCGAAAGATGGAAAGTCCAACCTAACACTTTCCTTGGAAGAATAAATATTACACGGGAAAATCAATGAGCCATCAAGGATATGACATGTAATCACTGTATCAAGATCGTTATCAGTCTAAAAGGAAAAAGTGTTAATGTCACAATTCAAACATTTAGCTATAGGTAAGTCTTACATTCACTGGAATTTGATTCGCAGAATTGCTCGTTGCCTTTGGAATTCGATTATATTCGTCCAAAGTTTTGAAATGAACATGCTCTCCAAAGTAATTTTCCTTCATTGTCATGAGGTATTTAATAACAAAACCGTGTACAATGAAAGTAGTCGAGGAGCTTTTAATGTCCATAAATAAACTATCCGATAGACCTGGACTTTCGTATCCCCAGATCGCGTAGCTACCATCAATCGAAAAATCGATAACTCTGCCAAGCTCTTTTTCGTTTAAAAAGCTAGACATTGTGTGCCAGGGAGGAACACTAAGGACGAGATCAAAGTAGGGGGCAGTAACAACAAACTCCACTTCTTTCTTCTTAGCAGCAAAATTCTCAAGTGGTAGTTCGTACGATATATTCAAGTGTGGCCCCTTAAATACCAAAAACTTGTTTTCCCCTAAGTCAGATGGATTGTCGATGATATTTTCGTCATTAACATTGAGGAATAGCGAAAAGTTGTTGAACAGAAGCGCCAAATTAATCTTTGTGGGAACGAATGCGTTATATCCGACATTACTAGACTGAGATAGATCTGTGAGATAGTCAGAAACCAACGTGACATGCTCGCGGAGAAGAAAAATATTTGAGTTGTCAAACTCGAATTTGAAATTCCAATTTTGACGACTGTTCCATTTCAAAGGAAATTCCATATCCCAATTAAGTTTCAGTCCGTTACAACTCATAAAAACAGCATGATTCACACTGCTTCTTGCTTCCAAGTTTTTCAAGTCGAACCTCATGGCAACCTTTGATCCAGACTGGGACGAAACTAGAGGCATTGTCACAAAGATTGTCGAAGATTGAGAAAATTTGAATTCTATCCAGCCATATGGTCGCTTTAACATGGTTTTATCTCGGGAGACAACACTTTCGAAACGAGAATCTTTACTAGGCTCTTTGGTCGGACTTCGAAAAATGGTTACTCCATGGAATTCAACATAGAGTTCCATCTCTGTGTATTCACGAATGTCACCGGGAGAAAGTTTCGGGTGGGGTATTTCATCTGCAAAGGACGTGGGAGCAAGCAATTTATAAATATGATCTTTTTGTCGATTAGCCCACGGTCCATAATGAATTGTAGCATCGTAAATGTGTAAATCAACGCCCCAATCAGGTGCTCTACCCCCATTTCCGATATCAATTGTGCCTTCTAATGGCGCGACCGTCGAGTCTTTTGTAAGAACAGGTGAGGGAATGTCGTAATGGAAGGTTATATCAAGTTTCGATGAATCAACAATTGTTTTCGATTTTGCATATTCTCCAAATTTAAGAGGACCAGTATCATCATATTTTTCGTCAGAGTCATCCAAATAGACGGCTAGGCCTCCCCATCGGTGCGCGGGAAAGAATTCGGGAATAGGTTTATTTGGCCTCCAGACCAATTTCAGTAAATAATCCCTAGCACTATAAATTCTTCCAATATGTTTATTTTGAGACTTCTTCTCGGTATAGTAATCACTCGTCCAAGTTGTATCTTGTCTTCCTTCATAGTCGACATTTGCATGTATTCTAGAGACGAATTTATCGAGACTAGCGCTTATTACAATGTTAAATTTGTCTAGTCCCGACTTTGATGAAAGGACATCCACAGTGGCAGTACTTTTGGGAGAAAAAGATACTGATATTGATGGAGTTCTTTTATTTCCCAAAACAAAAGCAGTCTGGGTTAATGTCATGTCGATAGGAAGAGTACTAATAAAAGAGTCACCTGAGTTCATGTAAGAGTTCTGCTCGTAAGACATTTCACTATTTTGCCCAGACGTGCTTTGATCGGATTGAGACTCTGTCCTTTCATGAGAAGTTCCTAGTTCCCTTGATTCAGCAGCCTGGCCTTCTTTTCTCAATCCGTGAACAGTCTCTGAAGATGATTGGGACTGAGCTTGTTCATGAAGCTCCCATATACGCTCATAGGCAGGTGTTCTATTGTATACGAACCACTCCACGCCATCCGCTTCCAGATAAAACCGGCTGGGTTTTTGCAAATTGGCTGCGAATTCATTCGAAGACACATCTATCGATGGCTTTCGGAAATTCACTAACCAGAATCTCCAGGTAATATTTCCTTGATATATTGATATCGTTTCATTGACACCAATGTAACGAAGACCACGGAAGAATAGGCGACCGCTGAGTATGGACAACTCAAGCGATTGTATCTCAAGCACAATCTTAAAATGCTTGAAAACATAGCGTCGGAATATGAAAGAAAGAACCAAGCCTACCACGCGATTCAAATAGAAGATCACAAAGATGACCACGATGGCGGTGACGATGAGTTCACAAAGAAAGACCCATGAAAAACCCAGCGACGTGGTGATTCCAAGATCGCTAAAGCCAAAGTTTATCATCGCGGCCTTCCTTTTTAATCCATTCAACTTCGTTATTTGCTGTGTGTTGCTTTTAGGTTTCTTTGGCGTTGTCCCAGACTTTTTTTGCCCTTCTTCCCAACTCCACCGAACAAAGCATTTTCTTGCCATTGTCTTCAAAGAAAGGGTACTTTGATTTGTATCAACCATGGATTTCAATGATCGGCGTGGTGCTCTTTATGTGGGAGTCTCGGCTCTCTGTTGCATCTTTGGCAGTCTTCTTATTTGTATGGATAGCATCCTCAGATTGATTCCTCGATACCGAAACGTTGATTTCAAGTCTGATAAACGGTTTCTTGGAATCAGTTTATCTATTAGCACTGGAACCATGGTATGTTTTTGTCAGATCAGAGTGGTTTTGGCTGAAACTAGCCTTTCATCGTGTTACTCAGACTGAATCAAGCATCATAACATGTCGGACTAACTTTGTTTTCTAGCTTTACACGTCGCTATATCGACTATTACCGAGCTCTAGGCAATACTTTGTGGATACAAAGGTATCTTGGAACTTGATCAGTGCTCCTGATGCTTTTACATTGGCATCGTACCTTGGCGGTGTTGTCATCTGTATGGCTTTCAACACATTCATACACGCAGTCACTGCTAAAAGTATTGTCCACCATCCAGAGGATGTTGAAAATGACCATAATCATGAGCACAGTCATGACCCTTCTTTAAATCTCGATTTTGCTCAACCAAGATCGGATTCCCGGGATGGCGGTGCAAGCGACGGAGGGCATACAGAAGTTCAAACCACGGAACAGGCTGATCAATTGCCACGCGATCATGAAATCCAAACCAGGCGTAAGTGACTTTGAACTTTACTTATAGCTTCAACCACTGACTTGCCCTAGCTCCTTTGAGACAAACTCATTCCTATCTATTTGATGAGCGTGCCCCCCTTCTTGGGAGTCTTGGAAGCAGAAGGTCATTATCAGATTTTGCAAGACTGGTGAAAGGCTGCTCAAATGACAAGTGCATGGGCTACTCTGACTTTTGGTCTCTAAACTCGAACAATAAGTTCCCTCCCCCTGAAGAAGACTATGAATCTTTTAGGTGCTCAACCCACAGCAAACTTCAATACGGTTCTATGAGGAAACCCATAAGTGTATCTCCTAGTCGACTTTCTCCCGATCCTGAGAATATCAGTTTCAGCAAGCCTCATCATCACCACGTCAACACTCCTCGATCTGAAATATATGCAATTGCGATTCAAACGGCGTTAGCTCTCTCTCTTCATAAGTTACCGGAGGGCTTTCTCACCTTTGCTACCAATCATGTCAACCCTGAACTTGGAACGTCTGTGTTTTTATCTCTAGCTGTTCACAATTTTTGTGAAGGTTTTACCATAACTTTCCCTATCTTTGTTGCATTAGGATCTCATGTCAAGGCTCTCTTGATTTCAGTCATCCTTGCTGGAGCCACCCAACCATTGGGAGCCTACATAGCATGGATTATGTTGAGACATGGCGAGGGTAGAATTAACACTACTAGCAGTTATGGCATTTTAATGGCAGGTACCGCTGGATTTTTAACCACAATTGGGTAAGTAATGTTCATTGATTGTCGGTTAACATTCTAACAACCATAGTCTTCAAATGTATGGAGCTGCGATTGTTCTTCGCACAAAACCGAGCGTTGCTCTGGTGTGTGTGTTTGCTGGAATGGCCTTTGTGGGTCTCTCAGGGTGCTTTGTTCGTTAGATGTGAGGGTCGGTGTTGAGGAGTATTACTGGCGTACTTGGGTTTAAATGGAAATCGGAATTATGAAGGGGGTAAATTGTTCTTTTGTAGAGTACTCAAGTTGACTTGACTCGTAATACGGTTATCGCTTGTTCTGGGGTTGAGGGTTTGGTCATCGATCTGAATCCCAAAACAAAACCAGCTTTTTTTGAGCGAGATACACAGCCTCTCAAGTTCGAAAATACAGCTCTAAATGGAATAAAGATGTTCCAGGCGTTTTCTTGGTAATTTGGATTTTTTTTGGCTCGCGTGTTTTTAATAGCATTCTAATGGAGATCAGGACGGTGAAGGTCTACACCAGCTTTTTCGTCGCCCTCACAGCATGCCTACTATCATTCAGTAACATTTTCTTGCAGGCAAGAAATTACCGAAAGCCTCTACTACAAAGATTTGTTATTCGAATCTTGCTAATGTTTGTTTTATACTCAGTTCATCGAGGTCACTATTTGTTAACTCGTTTCTAGGGTTCCCATTTACGCTCTATGCAGCTGGATAAGTTTTATAAATCCTTCAGCATCAGCTGTTCTAGATCCTATAAGGGAAATATATGAGGTGCGACTGCTTTGGCTTCTAAATTGATATGCTAACGTGTACTCAAAGGCGTTTGTTCTCTACACTTTCTTCACTCTTCTTACAAATTACTTGGGAGGAGAGCGCAATCTTATTCTTTCCGTGCGTGGACGTCCTCCTCATCGTCAGGCTTGGCCATTCAGAGATATTTTGCCGTCCATAGACCTCGGCGATCCTTACATTTTCCTTTCGATTAAACGTGGTATTTTGCAATATGCATGGCTGAAACCTATAATAGCTTTAGCTACTGTATTATTCAGAATTTCAGGGACGTATCACGAAGGTTTAATTGCGTGGTACTCGCCTTATCTTTGGTTGGGACTAATGTACAACATCAGCATTAGCGCATCGCTATATTGCTTGACTTTATTTTGGTATTGTCTCGCACCCGATCTCCATCCTTTTCGTCCTATCCCCAAAGTGAGTAAGCACCAATTCTTCTGGCTTACGATTCTAACGTTTAGTTTTTGTGCATCAAACTAATCATTTTTGCTTCGTATTGGCAAAGCATAGTCCTCAAGTGTTTTACTATGCTTGGGATTATCAGAGATCACGATGGTATTACAAAAGAACAGACTGCAGTGTCCATACAAAATTTATTGATGTGCTACGAACTATTTCTCTTTGCTCTAGCCCACGGATACGCCTTTAGCTATCTTGACTATGTCGACAATTCGATAAACGCAGCCAGATTACCGTTATTAGTAGCACTTAAAGACGCATTCGGATGTCGAGATTTGATTATTGATTTCAAGCAGACCTTTTCGGGGGACGGATATGATTATCGGTTTTTCGATGCGTTTGACGCAGCGATTGATCATCATGAAAGCTCTGCTCGACGAGCAAGGATAAGAAGAGGGTTACGTTATGAGGATGGAGGACGCAACAAATATTGGCTGCCGCAGAAGAATCAGAATAGTAGCTACGGTTCCCTTGGGGGTTCCAGCCACAGCAATCCGAGACTCAACAGCCTCACGAACAACGACATTGAGTTCTCGATTGATGATACTGATGAGATAATATTCAGTCAAGCTAGGGGATTTCCTTTTGGAGATTATAACTATCCTGTCATATCTGCTAACGAAGAGAGCTACTATCAACCTGTTTCATCACAAGATCAGCATGATCGGCCACACAGTATAAGCCACTCGTCGACTGCTTTACCAGCAACTGGCCATGATTATACAGATGATCGACCACGCTTTCCTGCTGGAGTTACCTTGTCGCAACCAGCACACTTATCTGAAAATACCCACTCACCCACCTCTACATTATCGAATGATGGATTTTCGGCATCACATGTAACCTTTACAAAATCAATACCTCCTTCGGTGGCTTCCTTAGTCTCATCAGCGTCCCAAATCACCCCAAATAAAAGTGGAGTTGTGTATAGTCTTTACAATAAAAACTCCCCTGCTGCTCACACAACAACAGACGCCTTTGGTTCTGATAATATTGCCGAAAATTCAGATGAAATTCGAAGTGATGGAAATAAGGCTGTCATCAAAGCCATTAGTGAAGATTTAGATACATCTAACGTGTGGCTTTGATCTTCCACGGGTTACAAAAAGGATTGTCGCTCCTTTATTTAATATTGTTACTACTTGTATATTTTCTGTTGGGTTATCTCTGTGTGCGATAATAAATAGTTGAGAATTGATTGGGTGAAGCTCTGTTAAAAGTTAAGACATAGATCTTCAGAACACGAAACTAAGGTTGATTGATTAAGTTCATATATTTGGAAGGGATTGATATTTTTTATACTAATATAAAAAGGTATCTACCCCTTTCACCTGTACAAACCACCCTAGTCTTTCTTTTCTAAATAGCAAAACTGCAATATTCAAAGCACTGAATTTGAATAGTTTCGAAATATGTGACAAAAAAACTATTGTCACCCTTTTCAGTATTTACTCTCATGTTTAATGAGTAGTTCACCACTTGAGTACTAAAGGGTAGGTAACTAAGCGAAGACCCCATGCGACATTAGCAATCGAGACATAATTCGGGACATTTTGAAGCAACCTAGTGTATTCCGGAATGGCTTGACCATTATCGTTAAACATGTGTCCGTAGAGGGTGGTCTCATGTTGATATAAACTTATTTCATCTGACACCGGCTTTACCGTAAAATGAACACGATAAACTGGCTTTAAGTAGAGAGATTTGATTGAAAATGAAGTAAAGTTTCTCTTTAAATTATCAAAGGAATATAAAATTTGATTATCAGGACCAGTGAAATCAACATGAGTAATATGAACCTCATTACTTAGTCGTGGTATTTGATCCTGCTTAAGTGGGGCTGAGGCAAAGTCTGAAAAGCTGCCAAGCAGTATACTAAGAGCGGGAGAATCCATCTTCAGGGAAACAACAAAAGAGGACGAGTTCCCACTAGAAAATCTGGACAACGCTGGGTTAGATCTTGCGAATATTGGACTCTGTTTTTGGATTGTAAAGGGCGAGCTCAAATCGTAAGCAGCAATTTCGGTTTCAGTTTGATTTATGGGGTAATAACACCAATTATAATGGGTATCTGCAGCTGACTTGCAGTTAATACTATTAGAGGTAATTCCACTTTAAAATGTTAGTTATAAGGTCGCACATGGCAAAATCATAAGAAAATCAGACCTATTTTCCAGAATTGAATGGGTATATTCAGATAGGCCTCTCAAAAGTACGTAGTCATTCGAAATACTACTTATATTCTGATAGGTATCTTGTAGAAACTCTAACTTCAATGGCGCTGTATCATCAAAGGGAAAGTAAATTAGACAGAAGATATAACCGCTAATACTTCCAATTGCAATCATGGTAACAATTAAACTATGGGTCTTGTAAACAAATGGCATAAGAGGGTAAAGCAATAAAAGGATGAATATCAAAAGAACAACGTAAACTGTCATGTTAACCTTCAGATAACTAAATAGAGTTGAAACTCACCTCCTTGGAGTGCATCATAGTTCACGCTATATACCTGATGAAGAGCGCCGATCAAATAGAAGCCCGCCTCAGAAGATAATAACAAGGGAACAGGAGCTATAATTAAAAACTCAATCCACCAAAGATAATCATGAGATATGTAAATAGACCCAATAGAAATGCAGTTCAGCCACTTAATCGGATTGATAGATTTGGCAACTCCAGTGAAAAGAGCCTTTAAAATATACATGACGATATGAGAGCGAGAAGTTCCACGGTCATTATGACAGTCGGAGCCTTGAGTGATCAGTTGATCATTGATGCGGTGCAGAGCAGTTTGCGCATATGTTTCAAAAGGGCCAGTGTCTGAAAGAAATCCTTGGAATTCTGTATCGGCCTCAACATCATCACCACCTAAATAAAGTCGCGAGGAACGGCGGAAATCAATATGTTCCTGGAACTCGCGCGGAGGTTTGAAACCAATACGCAAAAGCTCCAAGAAAGTAGCAATAAAAATTGCAATGTAGTTATAGGTGGCCATATATAAGCTGACAATCTGGCACTTCTCTAAGAAGTATGTGGTTGCAAACGTGAGGCCCCACCATATTAGGAATAATTCTATGGTAATTAAAGGCTTTAAATCTTCAACTTTAATAATATTATTCAACCATCTTGTAACCCCAAATAAAACAGAAAACGAAATCCCGAAAAGAGACAACACTGGCAATAGTGTGTAACGGTAGAAAATATACCGATTAACGTGGAATACCGTCCAAGTTGAAAAAAGAAGCGCAGACAGGGTAGTCACAAGAGCTATCGGCAAGACAAGCCAACCCCATGAGTTGAAGCTATACGCTCTCTTATTTGAAACAACGCATATAAAGAAGGGAATTAAAACCATTGGACCAACAGCAAGGAGAATAATATTCACGGTGAAATAAAATGGAACACTCGACAAGAGAAATCTCAAGCCAAAGATATCAAAATAAACCGCTCTGCTCAAACTGTTGCCAAGGAACTTTTCAAAGTTTGGAGGAAAGGCAGTTAAAAACGCATTATTGAAGCTAGCAACAGACGGAAATACATCACTGGCCGACAAGATATTTTCAACTACAGCCTCAGACTGAATCAAGTAATCGTTAAGAGCACTGATAGAAGAGTGGGCTATATTGTCAAAGCTGGTATGATACCAGGCGAAGACACCGTAAAAGGCAAGCTCCAATCCTCTAAGACCACAGCCTTCATAGGACTCAGAATCAGAATTTGGCATCAAGAGTTTCCTTAAGGCAGGCTCGTCAATAGTCGAAGTAGCTCGAGTTGATTGAGGAACAAGCTGACCAATACCATAATCTGACAAATGCGTTAAAGAGACATATGCACCAGGCCCTGAAGACTCGAGATTTAAATATAAGCCTACACTCGAGCGGAAAGGGCTCTGGCAAAAGAGCTTAGCCCCGGCATTTTGGAATTGTTCCAAGCCATTAAAATTAAAAACAAGGGTTCGCGCGTTATTACCGCTTGAGTACTTTTCAACTAGTTGCAGTAGAATGGCAATTGGGATTGAGCTTCCAGAAGTTTCTGAAGATGTTACAACAGTATCATAGTGAGCATTCACTAATAAACCAGTTAGAGTAGGGTTTGTTCCATTGATTCTCACAATAATATTGCCATCTTGGACAAACGTCACTTCGGAGGCGACTGGAAACGCCAAAATATTGGCTGACGCATTCCAAGAGTCATGAATTTCAACTTTGTTGGAAGTGGACGCAATGTCCTTGAGACGTTCGACAATGTAGTCATGGGTCTTCTGAAAATTAAGAGACCCATACTGAGAAACATACGAGATATTGACAGTATCACTCCAAGCAGTACTCAGTTCAATAGAAGGATTTTGAATATATCCTGTACCAGTATTAAAGAATATCCAAGAGCTACCTATTACAAGGCTATATGTGGCAGCAAACAGAACCGTATAGGTGAAAACCTTAAACGAAAATAGATAGGCAAACAATCCTCGTACCTTGTTAAAAATCCATCTAATAATAGGTAGAAGGGTATAAGAGAGAATGGTAGAACATAGCCAGAACATGAACCTAAAAGGTGCATATAAACACCGAAAAATAAATACAGTCAATCTTCTTGATTGTACAATGAAAAACATAACACATTTAAGCAGAAATACCATCAATCGACCAAAGTATTGACGAGAAAGGTACGCATATATCAACTCTAACAAGTCGGCTTCGATGTGATCGCGGGAAGCGGAATTAAGCTCGCCTTCTCCCAAAAGAGGAAGTCGCTGTTCTTCCTCAACAGTCAGATCCTGATTACTCAAAAGTTGCCCCAAATCGTTTGGCGTATCGACAGAATGATCTTGTTCTGGTTCTGGTTCTGGTCCCATCTTGAGCAGCTGAAGAAGGAAGAAGATTAGAACGCCGTGTACCAGTTAAGATCCTGGCGACAAGTTAGCCGCTCTAATATAACTTGTAAATCACACATCACTGCCCGTCGCTCATCTGTCCTGACGACTTTTCATTGCGTTCGATCTTGCTGCTGCGAAGAAGTGAAAAAGAGGGAAGAAGCAAAGCACTTCTCCAAGGGCAAATGTCCACTTGACAAGACGCCCATACTCTTCAGCCACAAAAAAAAAAAGGTTGACTCCTCTTTAAAAATAAAGCCTATAAATTAAACTCATAAATTCCAACAAAGAAAACAAGTAGTGAAATCGCTTTCATTTTCTTCGTGTCCGTTTTATTTCTTTTCTGTGGGGCCAGCGAGCGGGTTCAGGCAAAGACTTATGTCCCAACTACGCCTAAAAGGACCTCTCCATCGCGACCGACTGCAGAGGGTACTTCATAGGCTCTGGGATTACTTTCTTTCTAAAACATGTCGGAATCTGAGGCAAGATCATCTGACCCTAAAGTCAATGATTTTCTTGTGCGAATTCGCGAATTGAGCGAGAAAAAGTATGTTTCTTTTAGAGTCTGCTGCTCTGCCGGGCTAACGTTTTCAGAGATCGTGAAGACGATGAACGCGCTAGGAAACTTGAACGAGAAATTGAGGAAGGGCGTCAAAGACGCAGAGCTCTTCGTGAAGGTTCGTGGCTATTATTGTATAAGAAATTCCTTGGCTAACTACCTAGCGCGCTCTGCCTCAACATCTCCTGCCAAAGGTTCTAAATACCCCGCTCGATCTGTTTTAAACGAGGATAGCAAAGAACAAGCCCCAAAATTGCCGAGACGTCGGCCACCCTCGGATGGAGACGAAGATCCACCTCGTTTACCTGTTCGTCCCGGGAGTATCGACCGTCATGCTCTTCCTAAAAATTCTAGCAACTCAATTGAATCAAAACCTCCACCTATTCTAACCCCTAGACCGAAATTTTCTTCGATAAACGGCGATAATGAATCGACGAATCGAGATGACCTTCGGGATATACGGAATCTAGCTCATGATTTGATTGGAAACGACTCTGACAGTCTATTTGTACCTCCATCATCGAATGTACCCCCTCCTCTATCTGCTAAGCCCTCACGACTTCGATCAGGTGATGAATCCCAAGACCACGATTTATTTCAACCTCCCAAACCCGCGAGGCTGGTAAATCCTGATGAACACTTGAATGACGATACAGGTCACTCATATTCTACAAACTCTCCTGATATTGACGAAGACTTTGAAACAGAGAGGCCTGAACTTCCAATTCGTCGATCTGAAATTCAACAAGACATTGAAACCGATAGGCCTGCGCTTCCAGCTCGCCGTCCTAAAAGTCCTAGCAGGGGTGGGTATCTTCACAGCGCCTTTTCAAAGCGTGAAAATAGCCCTTCAAGATTGAATTCACCTAGCTCTTCTCACATTTTTGAATCACACTCATCCAAAAGTTCGGAGTTTGACCACTCTAGTATCACAATCCCGATCGCCAACCCTGTTGCTCGAAAATCAAAGGTCACATCCCAGAAAGCTGATTCTTTCAACCATTTCGATGAAATCAACCCAAATACGCCCCGCAACTCATCAAGAACTCCAGCCAAAGATTTGAGTGACAGTAAAAATTCCTGGATGGCAAGCGCTCTCAGTCGATCACAAAGTCCAACTAAAGAAGCATCTCTTCGATCTTATACAGATGCTAGAAGAAGTCCCTCACCGGAAAGAACCCAGAGAACTGCTCCTTCGACTCTTCTTCAATCACCCAGCCTGCCAAAATTGCGAGATAATGTCACATTATCCCCATCACCAGTGCCTTTTGAGAAGCCATCGAGTCGCGGATCGAATCAGAAGTCGCCTATTTTCGAAAAGCCGAAAATGGTCCCTACACTTCCTCCGAAACCAAAGCTGCCAAATAAGCGTACTGAGTCTGATGAAGAGCTCATTGCACTTCGCTCCGGTCTTAGTCCTGGACAGTCTCGATCTTCATCGCCTGTTCGAGCTCGATATAATAAAGAAGATGAAGAATTAGCTGAGGCACTGAGTGGTCTACGTCCTTCCTCTCCTACAAAACAACTGACGCGCAGCGAGTCAAAAGAGAAGCTCAAAGAATCGATCTCAAAACTTAAGTACGTCGCTCCTACTGAGAGGATAGAGAAGGATGAGGCGGTTGAAAGATTGCAGAATTCTTTGTCTGATTTGAAGTTTACTGAGAAGCAAGATAATGTTAAGATTGATGAGGCCCGCGAAATTCTTAACAGCTCCCTTTCAAATTTACGTGAAAATGATAAGGATGTATATACTCCGAGCAATGACATGCAAAATGCATTAGCTTTGGGTCTTAAAAGTCTAAAGCCTTCAGAGCCTGTCGAAAAATTACGAAAGACGCCCCCAGCCCCTCCTCAAAAAAGTGCTGACTTGAGTAAATCATCTTCTATGAAGTCTAATGAAACCGATACAGTATTACTTGGAGAAGAGGAGAGGATACCCCCTCCCCCTCTTTCGAGAAAGCCTCATATCCGTCCTCGTGTCGAGTTACCCACTGATATACCACCGCCGTTAATGCCTCGAATTGCCGTTCCGAAACAGAGAACTCTTGATACGCATTACAAGATTAATGGAGATAAGCCTCAAAAACTGTTCAAAGATTCTGCTGCTACTGAGGGTCTTACCAATAAGGCTCATCCACATTTAGCTAATTTGCTTGCTCGTGGCCCTCCGAGAAGTGCAGGCTCACAGCCATCTTTTAGTTTCGATGAAGTTGATGAACCGACTGCGCTACAACCAACTAGGATAAGAACCTTTCCTCTGGAATCCAAGGACGATGTAGAAGCCCCTCAGAATACAAAAGTCGAGATTCGCCATGTAAGTGATCTAACATAGTCAATTGTCTCTCAACTAACCCTTTTCAGTTGACCAAATCAAGGGCTAAAGGTCCCAAGAGGCGTAAACCGCAATCGAAATCTGTAGCGCCTACAGTAACACGACCTCTGATCTCTGAAAAGCCTGGTTATAGTAATGATCGCGAAATTTTGAATTCTACGGGCGTTTTATCCAAATTTGAACGACCAAAAGACAAATGGGAGGACTCAGTCACAAATCGATCCGGCACAGCTGCTCGTCTCAGTTCCTTGTTTGAACAATCTAGAGACTCTAACAACATAGCTTCGTTGAATGAGACAAACCCAGAGCCTAGAAGAATATCGAAGGGTCCTGCACCACCTTTGCCTAAGAAACCTAGCTATGGTTCCAGGTCTGTTAGCGGACGAACTGTGTCCGCTGGCTCTAATATTTCTACCTCTGACGTTTTACAAAAGCCTCTGTTTTTAACTTCCAAAGAGTCATCGGGTTCTCCCACATCACTAGGATTTCGAAATATCTCCGGGGCCCTTGCTTCTAACGAGTCAAAGGTACTTCTTCCTTCGAAACCAATACATGCCTCAGTGGATAATGTCATGGTAACTGAGAGTGAAGTCTCTTTGGAGGAGAGGCAATCTTCTGTGGCAACTCTGTCTGGAAAATTTACTCAAGAAGAGCAAGAACTGAGTAGACCTATTTCGAGGTTGGCATCTTCTTCAGGTAAAACCACTACCTCGATAGCCTGGACTTCAGATCCTGCTCCAAGCCTGCCGCCTAAACGGGATACTATTTTGAAGTCTGGCATCAAAGCTGCGCCTAAGATTGCCCCCAAGCCAAAAATTTCTGATTCTAATGTTCATTTGACGTCGTCATTGGAGTCCACGGCTGTTTCATCTAATCCATCCAAAAGTTTAGTCAAGACATATAATTCTACGGCTACCCCTTCATGGTCACAGTACAAATCAGTTGACTATGAGTTTTTATCTCCCGAGATCTTGGCTGGTTTTTTCAATTTCTCGGACTTGGTTGCAAAGCCTGATAAAACTATAGCCGATGATGTGGAGGCTATTGTTAAGGCTGGGCAGGTTGTTGACTTGTCTGTTTTCCAGAGCTTTACTCTCCAGGGTGCAACAGCGTTTGCATCGGGGAAACGCACGCCGCTGGCTAATGACGAAGCATTTAAAGCGTTTGACCATGAGGTAATAGTATATGGGGGGTCGAGTGCAGTGTTTATATGGATTGGCAAATATTCTCTCGATTCTGATGTCGACAGTGCAAATTCTGTAGCCACTCGTCTCGCAGAAAGTGGAGGTGGGCAAAAGACTGTAAGTATAGAGCTTCTATCTAATTTGGCAATACTAACTTACGTCTCTAAGGTCTTAATTGTGCAAGGGAAAGAAACCACGGAGTTCTTTGCTACAGTCGGGGGCTCGTTCATCACCTTTAAAGGCTCTCGATTGGAATCGTTGAAGAAGCCATCTCTTTTTGCAGTCCATTCTTTTGAGAGCGGAATTTCTATTGATCAAGTCGACCTTTCAGTCTCCCAGTTCTGTTCTGGTTTTGTTTACCTTGTCGTATCAAGCACAAATGTCTTTGTGTGGAGAGGAAAAGGGGCATCAAACGACGAATTTTCGGCTGCCAAACTGGCCTCTGTCACCTTCAATCTTTCTGTTACAGATGTCGATGAAAGTAATGAACCTGCAGAATTCTCGCGTTTGTTTGATGATGCCTTCCACACTGATTTGTATGCCAGTGCTTCATATTGGAAATTCAAGTCTTTACTGGCGGAATATTCACCCAGGCTCTTTTCAATTACCGCTCGAGGATCTTCAAAGATTTCAGAGTTGAAGCCGTTTACTGCTCTGGATCTCAAAAGAACGGGCATTTACGTCTTGGATACCGTTTTTGAAGTTTATATTATACCTGGCTCCAGTACTCAGCGCAAGATTGATAGTTTCAATACTGCGGTGAAGTTTACGAAAATTTATGCTTCATCCGTGAGCAACACTGCTGAAAGACCTTTCACCGTTCCTGCATTTGTCGTCGGACCCGAGCATCTGTTCTCATTAAATCCTAGAGGAGTTCTTAGATTCTGGAATGATCAAGAATCACCAACTACTTATCGAACCAGCCTACAATTGAAGAATCCCAACCTTTTCCGCCTGGAAGACGTTGAAAATCTCTTGTAACAAGATGAGACTTGTCCTCAGCTTGAACTTTATGAACTTTACTTATTTACGAACAAATTTGTAGATATATACACCACTGTACTGTAATAAATGGTACATATGTGGAATAAATATAAAGTCCCATTAACATCAATCCAACCACTCGCAGGCAGACTTGACATATTGCAACAGAACATACGATCCAGCAAACCTGATCTCCAATGTGTCTAAAGGATCACAAGTTTGAAGGCTTTATCTTCTCCCATACCAGAACCCATAGACCTATAGAAGCAAGAAGGAATTGGGGCAGAAGAGGGAGGGCTGCACAATGCAAACCAAAGTAAAAAAAGCAAAAGGAGAAAACATTCAAAAACTGAAGAAAAAATAAATATATATAAATTAAACCATCGTACTAAGTACACTAAGTACACTAAGTACACGGGTAAATGTTGTTGAGAAGGTTAAAATAAATTTTCAGATGGAGCGGAGACCAACGCTTAAATACTTTTTTTTAAATCATATGCGTGGGGTTGTTGCTGGGAATCTTTGCCATTTATGAACGTCATTACTCTTGATTTACGCGGATTCAATCGCAGTTTCACCAAAAGTTCTCTTGAGAAAAGAGGTGTTTGAAGCGTTATTAGCGCTCGCTTATTTCATTCAAAGGATTTAAATTTGCATATCTTGAGCTAGACGGCTGGTAAACGCGTGTTATTGATGTGCTTCTGTTATGAACGCGCCATTTAAACCTCTAAACATCAAAAAGGTGAATTCAAGCTCCGAAAGTTCATTTGATGGAGCAAACTTGGCAAAAAAGCCTCGTACTCTTGGTTTGAAACGAGTACGACAAGTGGAAGTTTCTGAATCGAAAGCCTCAGCATCTAAGAAACGCCCATTTGTTCGTCCTTTGGTAGAGCGCTCTGCTACGTCTGCACTCATTTCAGATAACGATAAACCTGTCTCAGTTATTCGCTCATATAATGTCTTGTGGCGGAAGAAGACAACCAAAAAGAATAAATCATGGGATGGAGATGGGATCATTACGATGCACGAAAATGTCTGCGTATTGAAAGACCTTTCCGGGAAACGACTAGGTCAGACTACTATTAAAGAGCATATACTTGAAATCGGACGTCTATTGAGTCTTGGTATGCATGAGGCTGAGGTGGAGTCCGAAAACGATGCGGTCCAGCCTGCTCAACCAAAGGAGAAGGCGCCTGTAATGCCGGTAGTTCCTCTTAAACTACGGCAGACGACTATTTTCAAACCCCCTGTTCTATCAAAGTCTAAAAGTAGCAACCCCGAAGGGAGACCTACGACCATAAGAAGTGCTCCGCCCAAGCCCCGCCACGAAATTCATGATCCCAATGCTGTCATGAAACGCCCTAATGGGTATTTGACTGAGGACAGGGAAATTGTAGATGTCGTCATAGATCCACTTATTTTCAAGTCCCTTCGGCCGCATCAAGTTGAAGGAGTCAAGTTCCTCTATGAATGTGTTATGCAGTTACGGGGAGTTAATGGTTCTGGAGCTCTTCTAGCAGATGAAATGGGTCTTGGAAAGACACTGATGACGATAAGTCTTTTATGGACGTTGCTCAAGCAGAATCCGTACTGGAACGAAGATGGTACTGTCGTCAAACGCGCCTTAATCGTCTGTCCTGTGACTTTAATTAGCAATTGGAAGAGTGAGTTTCGCAAATGGCTAGGACGAGATCGAATTGGGGTTTTCGTCGCTGATAGTCGGGCCAATCTCCGTGACTTTATTTCCAGTCGTGTCTACCAAGTTATGATCATTGGGTATGAGCGACTGCGGATAGTGCAAGATGACTTGGCGCTGGCAAACTTTGATATTGTTGTATGTGATGAAGGACACCGTCTCAAGAATGCTTCTACCAAAATTGGACAGGCTCTTCAAAGTCTCAATATTGAGAAACGGGTGCTGCTAACCGGCACTCCAATCCAAAATGATCTAAAAGAATTCTTTGATATGGTCGACTTTCTTAATCCAGCTGTATTTGGAACATATAATAGGTTTAAGCGGGAATTCGAGGCCCCCATTATGCTGTCGCGTGAGCCCGGTGCATCAAAGATGGCAGTTGAAGATGGTAAAATGAAATCCGCTGAACTATCTGAAATTAGTAAACAGTTTGTTCTACGTCGAACTATTGATACTCTTAGTAACTATCTACCTGTGAAAACTGAAGTTGTTGTGTTTTGCAAGCCCACCCAGCAGCAAATTAATGGCACGCGAGCGCTCATAGGGTCGACCTTTTTCAAGAACTCTCTGTCGAGTAATGAATCATCCGAGCATCTACGTGCCATTTCAACAATGAGGAAGCTATGCAACTCTCCTAGCTTGCTCAGAGGCAAGGATGATGATATATACGGTCTATCGAAGGATCTTATCAGCAGTGATCAGGGCGGAAAACAAATATTCTTGCTGGAGATACTTCGTAATCTTCGAGATACTACTCATGAAAAGGTTGTCTTGGTCTCTAGCTTTACCAGAACTCTTGACATATTGGAGGGCATTGTGGGAAAGCTCAATCTGAACTTTGTTCGACTTGATGGGAGCACCCCAGCCTTAAAGCGCCAAGAAATAGTTGAAAATTTCAATAAAACATCTGCTGACGAATGTTTTGCCTTTCTACTGTCTGCCAAAAGTGGTGGCACTGGTCTCAACCTGATTGGTGCCTCAAGGTTGTTTCTATTCGATACCGACTGGAACCCTTCTACTGATTTACAGGCTATGGCACGAATCCACCGTGATGGCCAGAAGCATCCTGTGTTCATTTATCGACTTTTAATGTGAGTTGTCTTCTTTATTTCATTTGCAGTGCTAATTCCTACAGAACTGGTCTTATTGACGAAAAGATTTATCAACGACAATTGACAAAGCTGTCACTATCGGATAATTTAATTGATGCGTGCAAAAACTCTTCGGAAAATTCTTTTTCTGCATCTGATTTAAAAGACCTTTTCAAGATTGATACTGATACATCTTGTCAAACACATGATCTACTTGAGTGTCCGTGCCAAGGAATGGGTGTTATTCCCAGTGCCATGTATAATATTCCAATTGAAAGTATTGAAGGGTCAGATGATGAAGAGGCAGCGGAGTTTATAACAGCCTCGCAACTTCAGGACCGTCTGGACCAACAAAGCTCCAAGAAGCAAAAAGAGCGACAACTCAGAATGAAGGCACTTTTGAACTTTAATCACATTTCGCCGGCGAGTGTGATGATCGATGAAAATTTGCAGCTCTGTAGTGGTGATGTTGTGCTCGACAAGACCGTGGCTCGTCTTGCTAAGCGCGGAGAGAGCGTATCGTTTTTATTTGTGCGGTCTAGTTCATAGACCTACCAATTCTACGTGGCATACTACTTGTACCAGTACCAAAAACAACTTGCTTTTTCATACATCAAACAAAAGTCGTAATTTACTCCAAATCGCTAGCCGAGTCGTCTTCGTCACCCGATACTTCCTTGTTCTCGAGTGCGCTCTTCTCCATCAATGCAGCCAATTCCGCCTCGTCATTCTCCGTAACAGCCTTGGGGCTCATTCTGACATAGACGGAGCCACCGGAGGTCTGGATACTGCCCTTGATGGCCTCAATAGCCTTCTCCAAAACCTCTATTCCCTGGGCTTTGTCTAAACTATGAGAAGTCAAGACGTACAAGGGAGGCGACACCAGTCGGACCTTGACGGGGGTCTGTTCAGTGTGGAGCGCTTCAGCAGCGCGGAGAGCCTCCTTGATGGCATCAATACCATCATAGCCAAAGCAGGTAACTTCAACGTCGGCACGGATCTTGGTGGGCTGGGGTGTCAATCGTCGAGAAATGTGTTGGATGAGGTCGTCGAGAACGGCCTGGGAGGGAGGCGTAATGTCCTCAAAGACAGAGTCGGGGTTGGTGATGGCAATCTTGAAAGCATCGTAAGCATGTCCATACTTTTTGTAGAGAGGCCATCCAATGGTTGCATACAAAGTTTCCAAAGAAATCTGCTGCTTTTCAGCGACATGACGAAGGATCGAGTGAACCGCCTTTGATTTATTGAACTTCTCCTCACACTTGGCAACATCCTCAGGTGAAACACGTCGCTTAGAAAGATCGATGTATCCTTTTTCCTTGTCGACTCGCAAAACGACGACAACTTCGTTTCGTCCCACTCGGATGAGCTTCTGAATGGATCGAATACGTCGACGAGAAAGCTCGGAGAGAAGAATCATTCCCTCGATACCATCGTATTCCAAGAGTTTGACTAGCTAGTTAATAAAATAAAACCAGGAAATTACATCATCCGGCTCACCATAGGCGCCCATCTCGGCAATCTGCTTCGTTAGCATCTCAACAAACAGCTCACACAACAGAACGTACCTGTCGAACATTGACCACAACGATATCATCAACCTCGGGGTATTTATTCTCATAAAAGCGGCAGTTTGTGAAACTCATCGCTCAAAACTTTTTTTTGCTTTTGCTTCGTCGAAGTTTTCCTCAAAATTTTGAGGGCAGAGTTTTTCAGTTCTTTACCCGGCTTTTCAGCAGCGCTCAGGGACACTGAAAATTCCCGTCTTTTCAGTGTGGAACCTCGTTTTTTTTTTTATTGAAATCAGTAAATTCTACGGGTTTAAATTCCTATGATTAGTGGAATTATGGGGAATGGTTTAGTTCAGGGTTGTGTTCGGGTCGAGCTCAAAAAGAGGTCAAATCAAGCGTTCGGTAAACATTTACGTCAACAGTAGATGTATCCGTCTTTGTATATTTTATTGTGTATCTTGTCCCAAGTTGAAGCGCTATTAGCCTCGTAGCTGTCCACAGAGTTATCTGCCACCGCTCAGATGGTTGAAGGAGGAGTCGTGACGGGAGTCGACTGAAAGTGGAAAAAGCTTAGCTTGACAGCAAATGAAAGGCCTACCTGGAGAGCAATGATGAGACCGAGAAGGATCTTAGCCTTGGAGGGGTCCTGTACGGCCGAAACGATTGGATACAAGTTTCTCGTCAAGAAAAGAGAAGACAGGCCACCCCCAACACTGACAGCAATCCATCTTATGAGATTCGCCAAAGTGTTGAGGCCCAGAATCTCGATTGGAGCAACGGACAGTATGGCGACGGGGATCCATATAATGTTGGCATAGCCGTAAAGCGTAATGCAGAATAGTAGCTGGGCGTGCTCAGACTTGAAATATCTCAACACAATGTATAGTACCGCGGGAACGATGAAAGTGAATCCGTAAAGCAAAGCTGCTGCACCAGTGAGAAGGGTAAAATCATATTGATATCGCACTCCGTTTGTGTTTGAAAATATAGTGCCTGCAATAGTCGAACAAAAGAATAAGAGAAATACAACAGTCGAGGAAATCCAGAAGGGTCCATACAAGTCTGGTCGGTCGCCGACTTCTTCCACAAAGCTCGAATAGGGAATAAGCGCACGGTAACCCCGTCGAAGGACTTCCTCTGACGTAACATCAAAGTATGATTGGTACGTCTCAAACGCAAACATGCCCTTGTTCACGGAAGGTCGATCAAACGAGGCAGTTGTGGAGCCAGCAGGAGCACCTAAACGTCAGCAACCTCAATCAATTATGAAATCGTTATATATACTCACTAGTAGGATTCTGTTTCACTGTAGGATCATTCTCTACCGTACTAAAGTCTTGGAAATCGTAGTCGGTCTGGCCCAAGTCGTCAATATCCTAGCAACATCAGCGCTGTCTGCAGAATGTTTGGCATTTCATCGCTTAGATTGTCCCTTCTTCTTAACTTACCAAATCACTTCCATCAGCCTCGACAAGTGCCGAGTAGCGATCTGCGTCTCGCTGCGACATTGCTGTGATGGAGAAGATGGGAGAGGATGGGAGCAGCGGCTACAGGCAACAATCGAAAAACTAAATTCTGAAAATGAATAAATATCTAAAAATACACGAATGTTTATTTACAAAATGCAGCAACACAAAAGAATTTTAAATGTCAAACCTCAAAGTTCGCTTGTTCTTCCACTGGAAGTACTTCGAGACGAACTTGCACACTATGCGATGGAATGGTGGGATATGGCCAAAAATGCGATCCATTCGGGTCAGGTTAGGCCTCGATAATATTTTTCGTATCGAAATATTAATGTTATTGAGGGAAATGGGATAGTCTTTCATCAGTAAAGAAACAAACTTGCTTTGCTCGGATCGGTCCATTTCGCGTATAATAATAGCAATAGCAAATGCAAACGCATGTTTCGTAGATCCTAAGCGGTAATATCGAGGTTGTGGAGGTTCAAGCTCCCATTTAACTGGAGCTAGAGCCAATGAAGATGGTGGCACATTCTCGTTCTCGCCGGAACCCATAGCGACAAATGACCTAGTATCTATAGCCGTGTGCCGTAGCTCCTGCTTAGCTTTGCGACTGAATTGTCGAGGAATGCGGTCCCCACTAAAGACGCTTTCCGCCATGGTAAGTGCGCGCTTGAGATCACCTTGTAGAGCAATTATCGAGATACGGGTATTCCAGAGCTCATTATCAATCACACAGCCACGAGCTACATGCTTATTCCATTCCTCATCCAGCTCACTCGGACTCTTAGATGCATATTGATGAAGACGATATTTGAAAGAAGCTGAAAGGTATTTAGAGTAGAGAGGCGGCACAGTGACAGTGCTAGAGCCCTCTATACTCTCTGAGGAAAACATTTCATCCATAGACTCAAGAAGCTTTTCCCACTGTGCCTCAAATAACTTCCAGTTCCTGTTTCTGCCAAACATCTCACCCAGTTCACTGACAATGAAAAAATCGTCCGATTTTAGAACGCCACCCTGTTTACTCTGCAGTTGTGAGAGATTTTCATAAAATGCAAGTGCCTGAGGAGCCATTCTGGCCATAGACCACCGACGAACAAGGGGTGCCGCTATTGACGCAGGGATTGTTCTTCTATTGTAGGAGGGCCGGTTGATATCTATTTGAGTACCATTTTGCAAAGCGCGAACCAAAACGCGTTGAGCTGTTCTAAAGGCACGCTTAGTGTTGATTCGGCAAAGACCCAAGACTAAGACATGCACGACATGATGGGATCTTGGTATGCCATCCCTTCTCATTTCATTATATAGACGCATAGCAATATCATCTCTGCCAATATACAGAAAACCACGAATGAGTTCTCCATATAAGAACGCGTTCTTCTTGACCCTGTTTGCTTTCATATCTTTGAGCACATGCGGTATCATGTGGATTCGGTGCAAGTTTGCATAAGCGCTGACCAGCATGCCATAGCACGTCGCGTCCGTATCAAGACGACGTTTCCGCATCTCATTAAAGAAAATTTCGACTTGGGAATAATAACCCGTACGCAAAAGCCCGCTCATCAGTATCGTGAATGTAATAGAGTCGGGAGAATACTCACCACCTCGAGAGTCTAGAAACTTAAACAACTTTAAGGCCTTGGATAAGTAGCCAGCATGGCAGTAGCCATGGATCAAGGCATTGAACATAGCCAAATCTGGTCGAATACCGAGCTTTTGGGCCTCTTTAAAAATAACCTCACTGCTATTACAATCTGCCAAATCACTGTAAAACTGCAACACCGAAGTCCAGAGATATTGTTGATGAGGGAGCGCAAGGTGGACTTCACTGGCCAGTTCCAATGCATTGAACATTCCTCCGATATTACCCGTGTGCCTATAGGCGTCACATAAAATGGAGTATGCATGT
The DNA here is from genome assembly GCA_030582095.1 of Trigonopsis vinaria. NCBI lineage: Eukaryota > Fungi > Ascomycota > Trigonopsidomycetes > Trigonopsidales > Trigonopsidaceae > Trigonopsis > Trigonopsis vinaria. The sequence goes on along the minus strand of JAKTWP010000001.1, from coordinate 485,266 downwards.
CCATTTGGTTTGAGTCCGTCATCTTGAATTTTGTTGAACCAAGTCAAAACTTCTTTGGCGTGTCCGGCGATCAGATTGGCTTTCATCATGATTGTATAGAACTGAATTCCAGGTTTCATACCACGACCTTCCATCTGAAGCCAGAGTGTCTTTAGAACATCTACACGACCAAAGACAGCAAGCTCTCGCATGACAACGTTATAGTGTACCTGGTTGGGCAAGTTTCCATGACCAAATAAGCTTTCAAAGGCATGCTGCATACCATTATAGTCACGTTTAGCAGCATATGCTTTTAACAATGCAGTGAATGCTCGATCGTATTCTTCCCTTTTGATTTGGGCGCTGTGGACGCGGTCGAAGAGCCTAATTGCCAGATTTGGCCGGCCCTTTTCAATGACTGCAGTCATGGCAATCTGTATGTCTCGATTTATTGCAACGTGTTCAATCATGATATCAAACGTCTTGACAATATTTGGAATGTCACCCTCCGAACAGTAGTAGTGCAATGTGTATTGGAATATTGGTAGAACTATCTTTGGAGAAGTCTTAAAGGCAGACGCAATTGTATCAAAGGTTTGTTTTGAGTTGTTCTGAAGAATTGCCTTTAAAGGTTTACTAAAGAATTTCATAAAGAAGTCTCGTTTCGTTGGCTCATCCGAAAGCTCTTTGCTAAAGCGCCTAGCGATTTCCACGAGGAATTTAACGGCGTATCTAGTGTTATTAATGCTTTGAAAATGTTCGACAACTTCCATGATGATATTTGTCATTTGCTTGCCGTGTCCGGCTTGGATTGAGACGAGCGTTGCCTGGATGAGCGCTTCCTGCTGGTTTAGTAGAATAAGAGCACGAATACGCCACTCATGGTCAAAGTACTGAACCGATGAGCGAGGAATATAGTTGAACAAAAAGACAATCTTTTCAAAATCCTCGTCGGTGCCAGCCTTCTCGAGAAATTCGTACATTTTTAGTCGCCCCCGAGCCTGCTCCTCGGGTGTCTTGCTTGCCAAGTCTTGAAAATTTCTTTTTATTTCCTTCCAGAACTGGTCTTTTGCTGTATGTTCATCAACTGGAACAGCCCATTTGAGTACCTGAGATGTGCTTGAAAAGTATCGTAGCCCGACAGAGGAAATGAGATGCCGTGAAAATGCATCAAGAAATGTACTTTGCCGTTCTCCTATCCAGGGGTGGGTCGCTGGCGGAAATCGAGTGTCGGAGTAAAAGAGAAAAGGAGGAAGCGTGCCAATCAAAGACGCCCGGGGAACGGTGATTTGGCCGTGCTGAAGTGACCAATCCAACAATTCTTTTCTCATTGACTCCAAACAAGCATGTGTCCCATAGTCATATACCGTCGCAGGCCGCAAATACGTAGGCACTCGACCACCAGGTCTTCATCTATTAGCTCAAACCGCACCACTTCCCGCAAATAACAAACTCACCTCGACCACCCCAGTAAAACTTTCTTTCTCCTCCACACAGTCAACTTTTCTGCTCTGGCCAGAACGAAAAAGCAAAGAAGTCGGCCTCGGTTCTGGCGTTTTTGAGCTGGCTGAGAAAAAAAAAATTCACAGTGAACAACGACACCGATGGCCATCGACAAGTTCCGCAGAAGCAAAGTAGCTGAAAGCTCCTACGAGCGCAAGCGTATGTTGAAACTGCTATTATTTTATTTTTATGGTTATAATGCTAACACTTTCGCAGTTGCGGAGATCAAACAGTCTCGCGCTCAGCAGCTCAAGATCCGCCGACAGTGGGCCCGTGAACAGCAAAAAGACAGAAAGGCAGTTGAAAGGAGTACCGAATCAAATACGGAGCAGTCTACGGAGTCCTTGTTGAAGAACAAGTCGAAAGTTCCCGCTACGAGTTCGAAGACCAAGCCGATCTCTGACAAACCCGAATCCCGGAAAAGGGCACCTAAAACGTCACGATTCCTAAAGGAAGAGCGGCTGGCTAACCAGAGACGTGAGCAGGATGAAGAAAGGGAACGTCAGGTGGCCGCCCGTACCGAGGAGCGCGCACACAGGGAGCATTTACGCCAGAAGCACAAGAAACAAATGACTAAAACCACGCGCAAGGGTCAACCGGTTATGAAGGGCCGAATCGACCGCCTTCTAGACAAGATCCAGCACTCGGCCTGAGTCGCTCCTGTGCCGACCTCCACCGTTCTCGGTCAAACACTCAATCTAGCATTTTTTTCTCTCTTCACCTTGACCATTGTATTGCTCTATTTGTTTGCTGCCTTGTTTGTATATTAGTTGGGCTATTGGATTTACGGAACTCTCTTCTCCACCTGTAAGCATATCGACCACTCTCTCCCTTCATCCTCCCCGCCTAAACCTAAGCCGAAAAAAAACACCCAAACTAATAAAATCAATCCTTTACACCTCTAAAATTCCCGAGATTTATGCAATCGCTGCTACTCCTCGATGAAAGCCGGGTAAATTTTAAAGTCCCAAAGGCTCAAAAAACTTTTTTTTTATATTCAGAAAGAAGAAAAAATCTTTGAAACCAGAGATGCGAATTAAGAAGAAACACGAGAGCGGTGCCGCTAAGAACTTTATTACGAGGACACAGGCTGTGAAGAGGCTGCAGCTTTCGCTGGCCGATTTCCGCCGACTGTGTATCTTCAAGGGCATTTTCCCGCGAGAGCCTCGAAGTAAGAAGAAGGCCAACAAGGGTTCAACTGCGCCAACCACATTTTACTATTCCAAGGATATTGCATATTTGGCACACGAGCCTGTGTTGCAGAAGTTCCGAGAACACAAGATTTTTGCGCGAAAGCTCACCCGAGCATTGGGAAAAGGTAACGTGGGCGATGCTAAACGCTTGGACGAGAACCGACCTCGATACACACTTGACAAGATTGTGAAGGAGAGGTACCCTACTCCTATGGCTGCTCTTCGAGATCTCGACGACGCTCTGTCGATGCTCTTTTTGTTTGCTGCAATTCCTGCAACCGAGCAAATCTCTTCCAAGGTGACTGACTTTGCTGAGAAGTTGTGCTACGAATGGATGGCGTATGTTGCACGCGAACACGTCTTGACCAAGGTCTTTGTCTCTATTAAGGGTGTCTACTACCAGGCTGAAATCAAGGGCCAGGAGATCCGCTGGCTCGTCCCCTTTAAGTTCCCCCAGAACGTCCCTATTGATGTCGACTTTCGAATCATGTCTACCTTTTTAGAGTTTTATCAGACCCTTGTTCAGTTGGTCCTTTTTAGACTCTACACCGAGGCTGGACTTGCCTATCCTCCCAAGATCGATGCCGACAAGGTCGCTGGTGTCGGTGGCTTGAGCGCATTCATTCTTGAGTCCACAAAGAAAGATGCGTTCCTGCCTGCCGCTGCTAAGCCCGGTAAGCACCTCTCCAAGGCTGTCGTTGCCAAAGCCATCGCTGAGGCTACGACTGAGGAGGCCCAGGACGAGCCCGAATCCGTTGACGAAGACGAGGGCTTTGATCAGCAGCTCGATACATTTACAGCTTTGCCAAATACTGATGCCGTCATCTCAGACGTGCTTGAGCAGCCTGCCGACTCGGCCACACAGGACTTTTCCAAGCTCTTTAGCAAGTTTACCTTCTTTGTCGGTCGTGAGGTCCCGCTTGATATTATCGAGTTCTTGGTCATTGCATTTGGCGGAAAAATTGTTTCCGAAGCCGCCCAGGATGCTGCTGCCGCTGCCGCTGACGAGTCCGACGAGACTCCCTCTAAGGCTGTGCAAGCTTTGACCGGCCACGAGCAGGCCATCACCCATCAGATTAGCGACCGACCTGTACTTGCTAGTCGTGTTGTGGGGCGAACTTATGTGCAGCCCCAGTGGATCTTTGACTGCATCAACGTCCGCAAGCTTCTACCCGTGGCCGACTACGCTCCCGGCGAAGTCTTGCCTCCCCATCTCAGCCCGTGGGGCGATGGTGGTACCTACAACCCTACTGCTCCTGTTTCTGCCGATGATGTTGCCGAAGCCAGCAGTGATGAGGAAGAGGAGGAAGGCGATGAAGACGAGGCCGAGGTCGATGAGGCTGACGAGGTTGATGAAGAGGAAGCCGAGGAAGATCAGCTCGAGCTTGGCTACCAGCGTGAACTCGAGGCCGAGGCCTCAGGTGTGCCACTACCAGATGCCGAGAAGAAGCGCAAGCGCGGAGCTGTGCTGACACGCGAAGAAAAGGCCGAGGCTGCCGCTGCCAAGGAGGCCGCCGAGGATAAGGAATTGCGCAAGATGATGATGTCTAATAAGCAGCGTAAGCTCTACGGTAAGATGCAGTACGGTATTGAGAAGAAGCAAGATCGCAACGACGCTCTAAGGCGGAAGCGTGCCAAGCTCGAGAAGCAAAAGCAGAAGCTCGAGGGCAAGAAGTGATTGGCGAGAGAGATTGTGAAAAAAAGTTTGTGTGTCTAGTGTGTTTTTACGCTTTGTTTATATTATGTGTTAGTGTGCTTTTTGTTATTATGTTTGTGTAGGCGTAGTTGTACTCAGTCTAACATTACTCAGTCTAACATTATTCAGTCTTTCCATCTTTACCCTCTTCGGCCGCCCGGGAGGACGATACAAAGCGACCTTTTTCGCCCACAATGTAGCCAGACAGCTGGCCAGCAGAGGTCAGCACCTGCTTCTCTTCGACGAAGTCCAACGGAACAAGCTTGGGCCAATTGACGTAAGCCATACCGTTTTGGGAAATGTACCACAGCGAGGCCGCAAGGATGGCCAGCATGATTAAAACAAAGAGCCAGATGGGTAGCTTTGCGTTTCCACGCGGCAAAAAGATCGAGGCCAGAATCATAAGCAGTGCTGTGTATGCGACGTATGGCATGGCCTGGATGTTGACCGGGCGACGGTCGCCAAATGGCTCACCGGGGGTTTCATACGCGCGGTAATTTCCCAGAAACAAGTCGTAGCCGTCCTGGCGCGGACCATCCCAAAAGTTGTTTTTGAGGTATCGCACAATAGAGTTCTCCAAATCAGCAAGTGCACCGCGGTTTGTTCGCTGACCAGTACGGGTAAAGTCGGTCTTGAGTGCAGGAGTGCCCGAGTATGCCTTGGAAATGGCGTCGGCATTGTCGGCCCAGGTCGCGCGGAAGACGAGCAAAAACCTAGGGTCCTGCTGCTGCCACTGAACATTGCGGGTAATCACATTGCACTCCTCAAGCTGGCGCTGGAGTGTCCATCCTGCGAGAGTCGACTGCACGACATTAGTTCGATCCAAGCAGTCCATGCAATTCGTGCGCACCACGCTCTTTTGGCGGCGCGTGACGACAAGCTTTTCGTTTCCAATCTCAGCAGCAAACCATCCCTGGTCATCCAGGCCAAGCGTACGCAGCCGGTCGACGAGAAGCTGCACCCGGTCCCAGCGCATCTTGCGGCACTCGTGGTGAAAGTCGAAATAGACATAGACGACTTCTGGGTCATCTAGGCCGGTCACAGCTGCCTCGTAAGCACTCTTGACAGGCTTCTCGTAGCCAGATTGATTGACCAGGTTGACCAACAAGTTCTTGCCGTAGATCTTCTTTTGTTCATCAAAATGCGCGCGCGCCGGCTGATGAGTGGGATCACCAATCTTGAGTTGGGGCTTGTAGCGCAGATTATTCACCTCGGCCCAGTATACGGGCACAGATCCACGGGTCTGGACGTAGGATAGAACCTGAGTTGGCGCGGCGGTCTCACTTGAGCTTTCGAGCACAACGATCTGCTCGGTCTCGTTGAAATTTGAGACATGGCCAAGATGATCAATGCCGCGTGAAAAGTATCTAGTACCTGCGCGAAACCTCGAACGGCGGCTGATCAACGCGTACGTCACAGGAGTGCCCTTGATGGAGATGCCGCTGTGCAAAGCAACCTCGCCAAAGATCACGGGAAGAATGAAATGGCCCATATCTGCATTTCGCTCGGCCCCAGCAATGAACTCTTCGGCGACATGCTTGTTCCAGAAGAAGCGGTCATCAGCCGTGGTCCAGCTGGGAACACCCTGCGACAAGCCCGAATGCAAGGCACCACTGGCCTCGAGACGCTGTAATGAATTGGTCAAGTCCCATGTTGGAGAAAAGAAAAGCGGGCTTGCACGGAGATTCTGCGTCAGCAGGTTCACGTACGTATCCTCGTCAAAATCCCTAAACAAGCGTTCTCGGACCGGTAACAATTCTACCTTTTCTACGGCATATATGGCATGCCCAAGAAGGTTTCCGACAAGCGAAGACTTGGTTATAATCAAAATGTATTTTCCTGGGTCTATGTTAGCGAGTGAATGACGACTTTGCTCGTACATACCGATGCGCAGCTGAATCGTGCCCAAAATACCCGTAATCCTCTTCACATCTGCTCCAACTGTCGAAGACGCTGCATATTCTACCCGTGTAAGCAACAAATAAGCCCTTTCAAAAACACACCCCTTTCAGTCTGCCTACCTCGACCCTCCACCGTGGCCGAGCCATCGGTACGCGAGATGACCAAAACCCTCGCCGGCGACCGCGCGTCAGTAAATAAATACACATCCGGAGTCGTCGTCAAAGTCAACCCAGAAGCCGACATTGTTGTTTAGTGCCTCCCAAAGCCAATCGACGGTCAAAATGAAGATCACCTCGTTTCTGGGTGGGGGAAAGATGAAGCGACATAAATGCGTATACATGTGGACAATTTATGCCAACTACGCACAAACAAATCACGAGGATTCCTGGTTCTAATTAATAGAGAACACTTAAAAGAAGAAAGAGACAGTTTATATATATATAAATATAGGCACACGAAAGAACCGCCCAGACAACAAGTGCAACAGGTAGTTGGCACATCGAACGCACGGTAACAAGACATGCAATAGCAGCAAGCTCTCTTAAACCCTTGCCCAATAAAACCCACCGCAGAAAGAAAACATAGAACCCCCTAAAATATATCCGAATATAAAACACACAGTGAAAAAAAAAAAAAAAGAAAAAGAAAAAGAAAAAGGAGTATTACCTCCGCATTTAAAAACAAAAAGAAGGAACGGAACAGACGAAATCATAAAAAAACATAAAGAAAACAAACACCAATACTAAAATTCTTTAGATGCTAACTGGGCTCATCATGACTCCGTTACGGCGCTTGTGCCAAGTTCGTTTCATTTCCTGCTTCAGCGAGACCGAGTCTAGCGGCTTGATGAGCTCAAAGGAACAAAGCAACTCGTCCGAGACACTCATGACGGCTCCCCAATTGTCAAACTCTCCGCAGTAATTAGGCGCGCTAAAAACAGTGACAAGCGTCCGTTCGTTGAAGAATTCATAACCATCCTCGACCACCATGTGAGCACGACAAACCAAATCGAAGCCAAATTTGGCGAGGAACTTGTTAATTGCGGTACGTCCAAAACAATATGATACGCCACGTTCGTTGTCTTCCCATTCGTTGATAGTATCAGCGGGATCGGACCAGACCAGGTCGTTGAGAAGTCCATAGTCTGGAACGTCGGTGGGCCGTATAATGTTCCTAATTTCATCCATGCTGTTGAGTGATGGTGAGAGTCCACCATGAACACAAAAGATCTTCGAGGCAACGACAGCAGCAATCGGCAGGGTGTTGAACGTGTCGATAAAAAGCTTCCAGATCTTGATTGAAGCCCGTCGTTTGCATTCGTCATAAAATCCATAGACGCGAGTAACGTTCGCGCACTCGTGATTTCCTCGTAGAAGAAAGAAGTTTTCAGGGTATTTTATTTTATAGCACAGTAATAGCAGGATCGTTTCGAGTGACTGTTTCCCACGGTCGACGTAGTCGCCCAAGAAAAGGTAGTTTGAGCTCGGAGGAAAGCCACATTTCCCAAAGAGACGAAGCAAGTCGCCGTACTGGCCATGAACATCGCCGACGATTTTGACACTAGGAGCCAGCTCGAGCAAGGTCGGCTGTGACAAAAAGATTTGGCGAGCAGCGCGACAAATTGTAGTTATTTCGGGATTGGAGAGGCATATGGACTTGGAAACCTTGCCTGAGTAACCGGCGTCAAGGAGTCGCTGCAATATTTCGTCAATATCAAGATCCAAACTTTTGACATCGATGGGTGTATTGGCACCGCTTGCGGCGCCACTGGATCCCGATCCTGGGAAAGCTCCCGAGGTTGGCGTCCGTGGAACTGAACCTGGGTTTGACTGTGGAGACTTGCCCCCATTCGGTGTTTGGGCAGCTACTGATGCAGCCATGGCCGCCGCTCGTGCGCGTGCATTCCCATGCCCATTTTCCTCGCCGTCTGAAATTGACGGTACCGGTGTGAGGCCCTCATCACCTGATGAGGTTGCGGTTGGTGATGTTGGTGACTCTGGAAGACTCTGCGAGCCCTTGAACAAGCCCGGACTGCGAACTGAGATGGGCGAGAGTGATCTGCGACCACTACTACCACGCACATTTGATGGTGACGAGGAACGATGGAAGATGCGAGTGCCGTTTTCTGTGAATGATTTTTGAAATGAGGAAGGAGATAATGAGGTGTTGCGATCTGAGGAATGTGGTGATGTGGAGCGTGAAGCACCTGTAAAGCCTGCGCTCGCGGCTGAGCCAGCAGCGCCTGAACTCTGCCCTGACATTACTTCAGTGCTTGAAGTAGTTCCAGATAGTGCTGAAGAGTCGATTGATAAAGGTGTTGCACCACCTCTTCTGATAAGGATGGGTTCTTTGGCGGGCACATTTTGCAGCGTTGAGGAGTGGGGCGAGACCACTATATCGCCCGAAACCTGTCGACGGTGGAGATGTAAGTCACTTGATCCTACTGCAGTTGATTGCGCCGGTGTGATATTCTGACTATTGTTTGATGGTGACTGAGAGGGTAGGTCGAGGGAGGCGGACGATGCGTTTATGGATGAAGAGGAGATCTTTTTAAGCGAGCGCATCGAGCGAGAGCTGCGAGTAGATCCCTGTGTGTCCGAGCGTGCAAAGGCAGGGAGCGACGCGTGGACGTCACCCGGGCCTTTACTCGAGTTATTTCCCATTTGCGATGGACGAGGAAGAAAGGCAACGAGCGTCCAGCGGAGAAGATCTCAACCCACCAACACAAAACAAAACCACACAGAGAGCAATTTAAAAGTAGCGGATGTTGAATACCGGAAATAAGTACTTAATGGTTTTTGTCACCTGTCTAAACTACGAGTATTTCCCCTTTTCATAGCTCTTTGGGGAGCTGAGAATTGGCGGAGATAGGAGCCAGGGACTCTGTGCACCGCCGACTTCGGAGAGTGGAAATAAACAATCCAAACAAAATAAGACAGTGGAAATTTACGGTAATTCCATTTGTATTTTTAAAATTTTCAAGTATTAAAGTCATTGAAACAACCAGGAGCAGACTAGCATTTGGCGCAATGCGTCACTTCTTCCCTGAACCAGGGGCACAGGAGGTGATTCAAAATGAGAAGAAGGGAGCAATTCAACACGCAAAATCCATAGGCAAATAAAAATGAGACATTCAGCTAAATATTATTATACGTAAAAAAACACCAAAGCGGGTCAGGAGCTGAAAAGTGAGTAGAGGAGCTGCTCAATATCAGATATTCATCCACCAAAAAAAAAAAAAAAAAAAAAAAAAC